>OZ007599.1:233653884-234307634 GCA_963931845.1 Maratus michaelseni
TTCTCCAATTAGGTCCGGCTCTTTGAAAACAGCTTAGGCTCTTTGCAAAGAGCCGGATTTTGCAATTAGCCTACGACATAAATATGGGCAGATAAATATGGTAATATAAATATAATAATTATGATTGAAGACAGTTTATGTTGTACATATTGGCTTATATATGCATACTGACTGTGTAATTTTTGATAAAATTAGATTTAATCTTCAACGGAAATATTACAAGGGGAAAAAATTAAAACGGAAAGTTGAATGTAAAAATTTTATGTTTATTTTCTATTTTTATATTTCTTCCATGCTTACTTTTTCCATTTGAATGAAAATCAGTATACCCATTACCGTATTATATTGTTAAATAATAGAGTCGGTAACGATGTATCTCACGACGGAGGTATTTGGTTTTCTTTTCCCCAGTATTGGGCAGAAAATATAGATTGTTGGATCAAAATAAATATAAGAAAACTATCTTATTCGCAGATTGGATTTATGCGCTTGATCAATAAATAAAATTAAAAACATACTTTATTTTTATTTTAAGGGTATATTTTGCATGATGTAGTGAAGCAAGATTGAGTCAATAAATTCCCTTCTGTAATTTTTTGAATTTTTAAAATATTTTTTAAGGGGTGCATATCTCAGCATATCTATATTGTTATTGTGAAATTCTACAAAACTTTAGGAAAAAAGTCTTTATCTAAGTCTTTATATTCCAAGGCTTATCATCTTCATTACCATCAGACTTATATAATTTGTGACTTGTGAATGAAATTAACTACCATTTGTATATAAAAAAATAAACGTACGATTAATGTAAGATTCTCAAAATTTTTCACTTGAACTAATTTTAAATTTAGTAAAATATCAAGCATTTAACAGTATAAATTTTGGCTGGAAATAGTATTGCAACTGTAATTACACTTAGGTTTTTTGTCCACTCTGATTTTGCCACGTTGAATTCTGAGTTTTTTTCAAACGTTTTGAGCTTTATATATATATATATATATATATATATATATATATATATATATATATATATATATATACAGTCAAACCTCGTTATACCGCCATTATCCGTTCAAGAAATTTTTGGCGCTATAACGAGTTTGGCGGTATATCGAATTAAAATACAATAAAAATTAATTTTTATACTATTATACTAATATTATTATTATTATGAAAATAAATATCAGTAATGCCTTTTTATTAAATTATCCAATGGTATATAGTATATTATAATAGTATAAATTAATATAATATAATTAATATACATAATATAATTAATGCTACATGATTCAAAATTATCCAATTAATGTATGAAATTAACATGCACTTACCTCTTTATATAGTCAATTTTAGATAAAGTAGATAATTATGCACATAACAGACACACACATACATTAAATATCACACTGAATTATTTTACTTTAATTATCTTTTACAGGAAAATATTTTAATATGCTAGTTTGAGTTTTCCTTTCAATATTGATTTTTTCAATATATTTTTCTACAACTAAAAGATTGTTCATCATTTTTTATCAGTTGCATGTTTTTCTAAGAAAATTCTTATTTTCCCAATACAATTTTTAACTTCATCAGATGTAACATGCGGCGTTTCAGCTTCTTCAGCTTCGCTGTCAGATGAATTTTCATTTTCATTTTGATTGGCAACAATTTCTTCGATTTTCAAATCTTCAAATGTTGAAACCCTTTTGTCTATATTAATGTACTCAATTGCCGATAGAGGATGCTCAATTTCTGTTAATTTGTGTATTTCGTCTTGTAGTTCCTGAAGTGCTGTACTGTTTTGTTTTTTAGTAGATCCTTCAGGTTTAATCAATCCAGTATGTTTCCAGCAGTTAACAATAGTTTCTGATGAAATTTCATCCCATGCTTTTTTTATCATGCGAATAGCATCATGTAAAAGGATTGGAGAAAAATCATCTTTACTGATTTTTTCAATGATATGGCGGACGTGATACTTTCGATAATGGGATTTGAATGAGTTTATTATACCAGCATCCATAGGTTGCAAAAATCCAGTACAGTCAGGAGGTAAAAATTCAATGCGGATATTACTCATTGGATATGCTTTGTGACAAGGGGCATTATCCAAAATCAATAAAATATGGCGTTTGCTTCTTTTCGTTTCTATGTTGAAATTCGCTAACCATTTTTGAAATAATGCTGAAGTCATCCACGCTTTGTTATTATTCTCATAATCTACATAAAGAGCAGGATTAAAATTTTTAAAACATCGTGGCTTAGCTGATTTTCCAATCACTGTCATAGTTCTTTTATCAGATCCATCACTATTCATACAGAACACAAGAGACACACGATCTTGTTTTTTTTTTTAATCCTTTAGTAGGCCCACTCGAAATTGTTTTATCTGGCTGCAAGCGGTAAAAAAGGCCACTTTCATCCATATTGTAAACTTCCTCTTGTTTATATTCTAAAATCAGCGCACTCAGTTTTTTGCGACCATTTGACACAATATCTTCATCAACACCTGCAGTTTCACCACTTCGTATGTACTGAGAGAATCCTCGTCGCTTTTTAAATCTGTTCAACCAGCCACTACTGTATTCGAAATCTGTAATATTCATTTGCTGGCCAAGAACTTTTGCCTGCTCTCTGATGACATCTCCGTTGATAGTGGCATTTTTAGCACTCATTTGTTGTATCCATGTGCAAAGGGCATCCTCTAAGTCTTCATGTTTTGCTGTTTTCAGTCTTTTTACAGATGATTGCAGTTCGTTGGTGTTAATCCATTTTTCTGTATTCATCAAAATGTCTCCGATGCAGCGCCTGCTAACAGGCTTTTTCCAGAGTGTAGAAAAATGATTGGAGATGTGTTGCTGCGATACATTCACATTTCTTTCTTTATATTCACAAATTTCCCGCTTTTCTGAAATTGATAAAACTGCTCTTTTCGCCATAATGAGTTAAAATAAAGAGACAGAATGATATTTTACAGATTTAGCTGGTGAATTCTTCGATGTTTCAATCAACGTCCGACCAAAATTTTGAATGAGAGATTTTGCACTGCACACCGTTTTCTTTCTAAGAAATCGACATAAAGTACAGGGAGAAGTTATTTTTTACATTGTTCTCACCTGAGAGAGGAGAGATCCTTTCAGCCAATGGCGTGCCATGCCTTGTTTTCTCCCCGCTCCAGAAGCGGATCGGATCACGTGACTCGCCAGTCTGAATCAGAAGTTTTACTTGCTCGGCACTCAGTGTGCGTTATTTTTCTTCTCCCAATGACAAGTAGAATGGGTAGCAGGTGCATTTTGGCAGGTGTTGAGAACAATATAAATTCTTTGCTATTCAATAAAGTTTGAATTGAGCTTGAAAACATCTAGACACATGAAAAGGAAGTGTCCTTTGAAATTCTAACAAAAAATTTAAAAAAGAAAGATATGCAAAGAAAATACAGTAATTTCTAGACATTTTTTTTGGCGGTATATCGAGTTGGCGCTTTAACGGATACATTACATTGAAATTCCTATTTGACAGATTTGTTCATAGACGCAATTGGCGGTTAAACGGAATTGGCGCTATTTCGAGATGGCACTAAATCGGGGTTTGACTGTATATAGCATAGTTGCCAACCTCCCGATTTTTTGAATACCAGTAAAATCTTACAAAAAAATTCGCTTTATTAAATTGAAGAAATTGTACGATTACATAAAATAAATGTTTTTACATAATAATACTGGTATGAAAAAAATCGGGAGGTTGGCAAATATGATATAGAGAGAGCCATCCCTTGAACCAAGGGGTCGTACATTTTACACACGCCCCGCGCCGGTTTAGTGTATACGAGCAGGGAAGACCGAGCTATGCTCGGTCAAAATTAAATTTGAGTTCAAATATCATGACCCATGACCAAAATGACCCACTAATTGAATTTTCTCGAACATGTGACTTAGCCCAACAGTCTTCTCATTCCCGAAAACCATAGGATGCAAAATTTAGTGTAAATAGTCTGAGCCGTTTTTAAGATAAAATAGCTTGACCCATAATGACCCATGACCAAAATGACCCACTAATCGAAATTTCTCGAACATCTGACATAGCCTAATAGTCTTCTTGTTCCCTAAACCTGAAGGGTGCTAAATTTATTTCAAATCCTCTGAACCGTTTTTAAGATAAAATAGCTTGACCCATAATGACCCATGACCAAAATGACCCACTAATTGAATTTTCTCGAACATGTGACCTAGCCCAACAGTCTTCTCGTGCTCGAAAATCTTTGGGTGCAAAATTTAGTGTAAATTGAGCCGCTTTTTAGATCTTGACCCACAATGACCCAGAAATGACCCACTAATCGAATTTTCTCGAACATGTGATCTAGCCTAATGATTTTCGCGTGCCCGGAATTCGTAGGATACAAAATTTAATCAAAATCGTTAGAGCTGTTTTTAGATAAGAATTATTTGACCCACTTTGACCCAAAAATGACCCACTAATTGAAAGTTCTCGAACATGTGACCCAGCCCAATAGTCTTCTCGTGCCCGAAAATGGTCGGATACAAAATTTCGTCAAAATCGTTTGAACCGTTTTTTAGATACAATTAGCTAGACCATGACCCAAAATGACCCAAAATGACCCACTAATCGAATTTCCTCGAACACGTGACCTAGCCCAATGGTTTTCTGGTGCCCCAAAACGGTAGGACACAAAATTTCGTCAAAATCGTTAGAGCCGTTTTTAAGATAAATTTTGCATATATATATATATATATATATATATATATATATAACCACACACAAGATTTGCTCGTATTAGAATATATGATTTATATATTATATATCTTATATAACATATATATATATTATAACGCGCACACACACACACACACATATAGATATATATTATAAAAATTCTGCGATTAAATTCACTGTAATTTACAATTTATGATCACAAGTTCTCACTTCTTCACTCAACAACGCCAAACTTTCTGACATATTTTCTGACAAATACTAAGAAATATGGGCACCGATAAAATCAAATCTAGGTGCAAGATTGTACAGATGTGCCCATGGCCTACAGTCTAGAATATAAACATGAAATAACCTAAACTAAGAGCTTTTTTTTTGGGGGGTGGGGGAGGGATACACACACACACACACACAGAAAAAACATTATTGTGTATGAGCGATGAATGTTACAAATGCCGTTTGAGGATGTTGAAACTTTTTCAAACACAGCGAAATTGAAATATTTTATTATAGGCGACTACAGCTCATTTCATACAGAGAATAATACACATAACATTTATCATTATTTTGAAGATTCACACAAAATAATTTTGATCTCTTTCATCCCCCCCCCCCCCCCAACCTTCCTTTTAAGTCTAATTTTATATACATAAAGGTAAAATGGCAACCAGAACTTTTTTTTGGGGGGGAGGGGGGCTGTAGTTTCACTTTTTATTAGTATTTAATTATTCTAACAGCGCGCACGCGCACACACACACACACACAAAAAGAATGGTGTATGAGCAGTGGATGTTACAAGTGCTTTTTGAAAATGTTGAAACTTTTTCAAACACAGCGAAATTGAAATATTTTATTACAGCTGACTACAGCTCATTTCCTACCGAAAATAATACATATAACATTTATAACTATTTTTGATAGTCACACAAAATAATTTGGATTTCTGCCACCCTGCCCCTCCCTCCCACCTTCCTTCTAAGGCAAATTTTAGATACATGAAGGTAAAATGACAAACCAAATTAAAACTTATTTTTTCAGATTTAGGGAAATAATGCATGGGGATTTTTTCATCATCTGGATCAAAATATTCCGCTCTACTGTTGGTGTTGCAGAAAGGCACGCAACACCTCATATTTGTTAAGATATAAAGCCAAAGTTAAAAAAATTTCAAATCATAGCACACATTTCTTAAAGAGCAGTTTGTTGTATTCACCACGAGACGTCAAAAGCTCGCTTCGAAAATCAAAACGTAGAAATCGGCGAATGGTACCGGTCATTCTGAAATGTCAACAGGTACCTATTTTGGTATTAGTTTAGGATTGTGTTTTTGTGATAGGGGTCTTCCGGTGCAAGAAGAAGTTAAAAAACACGCCCTCATCTTAATATATCACTGTAACTTGACAGTCAGACAATTTTTTCTCACCCTGATTGGGGGCAAAATTTCATCAATGCAACGCCTTCACCTGGTGGCGATAGCTTGAAAGAAATTTCTAAAAGACGGCATCTGTAAAATCTTTTTTGAGGAGAGGACCCTTAAGCGGTCACAGACCTTTCCAACGACACATAACATGAGGGGTGTGTGCAAAATTTAAAAAAGTACCTCCTTGGAGGGGGGGGGGCAAAGGGAGGGAATGGACACCGGAGATGTATAATAGGATTAAACGGTCACAGAACTTTCCAACAATATATCACATGAGGGGTATCAGCAAAATTTAGGAAAGTACCCCCATTGGGGGGGGGGGACAAAGCCGGGGAATGGACATTATCATTAATTTTATCAATCAGGCGTGAAAAAATCAGGAATTTTGTTTATCGATCTCATAAAAATCACGAACTTCGTCAAATGGATACATAAAAACCAAGAAATCCCTTGATCGGCACGTAAAAATCATTAATTTCGTCAAACGGATGAATAGAAATTCATAAATCGGGCACATAAAAATCATCAATCGGTACGTAAAAATCATGAATTTCGTCGATTAGGCACGTAAAAATCATGAATTTTGTAGAACGGGCGCGTAAAAATTACCAATTCGTCAAGTAGTTGCATAGAAATAACGAATTCGTCAAGTGGGTGAGTAAAAATTACGAATTCATCAAGTGGGTGGGTGAGAATCATGAATTCATCAAGTGGGTGCATAAAAATCACAAATTTCATCAAATGGTAGCATAAAAACCAATAATTTCGTCGATCGGGCGCAGAAAAATCTAATTTCGTCGATCGAGCACGAAAAAATCATGAATTTCGTTGATCAAGTGTGTAAAAATTATGAACTTCGTTGATCAGTGTGTTAAAATTATGAATTTTGTCGATCGGGTGTGTAAAAATCATGAGTTTCATTAATCAGGCACAGCAAAAGCATGAATTTTGCGGATCGGGGAGGGGAGATCATAAATTTTGTCGAACACAGATGTAAAAATCATGAATTTCGTTTATCGGTGCATAAAAATCATGATTTTTGTCAACCGGGCATATAAAAATCATGAACTTAGTCGATCAGGCATGTAAAAATCACAAATTTTGTTGTACGGGCACAGAAAAATCACGAATTTTTTTAATCGGCGCATAAAAATCATAAATTTCATCCATCAGGTGCAGAAAAATCATTAATTTTATCGATTAGGTGCAGCAAAATCATTAGTTTCGTCGATCTGGTGAGGAAAAATCAGGAATTTTGTCGAACGGACATGGGGAAAAAAATCAGAAAATGCTGCATTTGGCCGGTTTTCTCCATATTTTTAATCGCCAGTTTTTCAAGTTTTATTGCCGAGTGGTGACTGGCGAGTGCCTATTTTCACCTTTACCCAAAAACGAATAACATCGAATTAAAAAGGGGCAAGTTATTAACAATTTACGGGGAAAAAAACTTTAACGGGCCATGTACTAGTCACCAAGGTCTTAACTGGAGTGTAAAAATGAGGAAACGTGTTTCCTTACGGATGCTCAACTACTATATAAAGCGTCGACAAAAAACGGTGACTATCCCGTGCAAATGAACTGCGAAAACTTCCAAAAATGAGTGTTGGAAAAACTTCTTCCAAATTTGTAACTGAACAGTACCCTAAGTATGGATAATGCTCCACATCACACGCCTGTTGACAACCGCACTCCTGCAAAGTATTCTATAATAAAAGTTATGATAGACTGGCTGAAAAACAATAAAATATGCAGTGGCGAACAAATGCAAAAATTATAACTTTTTCTCTCATAGAGAGTAATCGTCCAAAGAAAATCGTCTATAAAATTGATAATAAAATTCTAGTTTAGAAGGTATTATTTTTTTAATATTTTAAATGATAAAATTTTATCCGCCCTTACAAATTGTTTGAAAATACAAGCTGCAATTTATAATAGATAAAATAACACTTCCCCCTCCTCCCCCCTTCCCCCAGGTATTTTGTTTATTTATTTATTGTTTTTTATTTATATTGAATTAATGGTTCTCCATTTCAAAATTTTCATTTAATTTGATACTTTGATGGTCTATAGCTATTTGTGAAGCTTCGTGCATGTTTTGCTGTTACTGTATATTAATTTTTCAAATTCATTTTTAATAAGCTTATTCAAGTAAATAGTTTTAGAGCCCTATGTTGTTTTAATGTCAAATGTTACATTAAAAAATATAAAATATTAAAAAAAAGAGTAAAAAATTGCTATTTGCTTACAAAGCAGCTGAACATGCAACAGAAAATATGTGTAGATTGTAGATTATTTGTCATATTTAATTATCTCATTCTAACAGTCAGCAAAAGTAATCAAACATATTCGGACAATTTCAAACTTTGTACTAACCAACACTTAATTTTTAAGATCTAACTATTAAAAAACATTGCGAAATAATTAACAGTGCTTTTCTCTGAAAAAAAAAAAATGTTTTCTTTCTTCTATACGTTTTCAAACTACACCGTTGTAGAAGAAACCATGCTTGGCTGCAGTAAAATTTCAACTATGTCAAAATTGTATAAAAATAATCCCTATGTAAAATATTGATATTTATGTAAAATATTGATATTTATGTAAGTTGTAATCAAAAATTTAAATGTATTAGATAGAAGCAGCAGTTGAAATTTAATAAATTTTCAAAATTTACTTTGAAGAACAAACACTTATTACAATCAACAGTAAACAGTATTTTATACAAAAATTGGGAAAAGTTTAAGATGATTAAATTTGTGAAGAGTTAATTTTTGGTAGGAAAAACTTTTGTGAAGTGTCCTGTTTTATTATGAAAAAAAATGTGAAAAAAAATGTTTTAAAATGAAAAAAATTGTGAAGGATACTGTTTCAAGATGAAAAAAATTGTGAAGGATCCTTTAAACGATCCAAATTCTTCCCTGTAATATACTTACCAAAGTTGTATTTTTTCTGTGATTTAAGCACATATAAGGTATTTCGAACCTATAAATTAATATTTTTAAATGATTTTTAAAGTCACAGGTAAATGAAAGAAAAATTGAAAAATAAAATAGCTATTTGTTTACTTTTCAAACTCTGAATTTAAAGTAAATAAGAACTTATTTATCCATTGTATAGCATAAAACACTTATTCAGACCTATCTTTCTGCATTTCCTTTTACAAAATAACATAAAAGTAATATTTTAGAGCTAGAAAAACCTACGTGGGTTAAAATGATTATATTCTTAGGCTTCGCAAGCAAATAGCAATTTTTTACTGTATTTTTAATAATTTTTAATGTAACATTTGACATTAAAACAATATAGTCCTTGAAAACTATTTAACAAGCTTATTAAAAAATGAATGTGAAAAATTAATATAAAGTAAAAGCAAAATATTCATGAAGATGGAAGTTTCTGTCACACAACAGGTAATGCAATGAGAAAAAAAAAGCTATTTGTTTACTTTTCAAACTCTTGATTTAAAATAAATAAGAAATTATTTATCCATTGTATAGCATAAAACGCTTAATTCAGAACTAATTTTCTGCATTTTCTTTTACAAAATAACATAAAAGTAATATTTTAAAGAATTGAGTCTCTACACCAGGTGCAGTGTGTGTCATCCTAGTCTTTCCCTTGAGAACGTTATAAGGAATTTAACTTGCATACCTTCCCACGATAGCGTAAACTTTGAAGAAAGGCAAAACGCCGAACATCCTTTGTGCTACTAATGAAACGCTCGAACATTGATGGATCGAAAAGGGTCACCCAAGTAGGGGCCATATGCTTTGGTCTATGCCGAAGTTGAGGCAGAGATAGCATCTGCAGGGGGAGACGAAATCTGCACCCGAATTTATGTCTGCACACGATTCTATGTCCTTTGTCATAGAATATCCAATAACGGACTTGTTATTAATGGGAATGACGTATCCCAAAGTTGCTGAGAGGCTGAAGGGTTTCTAGATGCTCCGCCTCGACTAAATCTCCGCCCCTAGTGAAAGATCCCCTGGGAGAGATAAAAAGTTAGAGAGATCGGTTTTTTGAAAAGATTCTCAACGAGAGAGGACTCTCAGGAAGGAGAGGAAGAAACATCTGTTTCGGTCTTAGCGTAGTTGAAATGCTGGAGAGGTCTTACCTCTAACGGAGAGATACGTCACGTATCAAGTAAAGCCCCAACGAAGAGAAAGCACAACAAGTGTTAGGGAGTGAGTTGTCAACACTTATTGATCTGAGAATCGAAGATATTCCGAGGGACGGAACGGGTACATCTATGCCCGAGCGAACTGTACTTAGAAACTACGACAGACTGTACTTTGCTGAGACTATTGTTGATAGAATTAGACTTAGAGTCAAGAGATTAGTTAATTGAAAGCTGATGATCCACGAAAAATAATTAAATGATGTAACTTCACCTTGTATATATTAATTTAAGAATCGATATCGTTTTACAATAAAGGTTCTATTTTCTAATTTATACAAAATGTCTCTTTGCCTTTGATTCGATTAGCTACCACATAACAACATTATCGGGTCGGCATAGAGGAGGCGTTACACCATAAAAACATGTAACTGTCAGTTTCTCTGACTGTAGACCAACTAAGCATCATTCCAAAACGAAAATTTTTATAAGAACCAACAAGTCAAATAAAATAAAAAACAATGAATAAATAAACAAAATACCTAATAGTAAGTATAATATCTTTGAGTTTTTCTGTGCCTCTCTTTTCCCAATTGTTCAATTTGTGAAAAACAAAGCTCTTGTTCTTTTACTCTCGCTAATTTGTGCTTCGCGTATTGATACAATAATACAAGTATATGTATATGCAACAATAGTTGGATGGTTGTCTTCGTTGTGAAAGAAACAAAGAAATAAAAAAATATTTTATCATTAGAAAATGAAAGATTTATTATATTTAACAGTAAAATTGAATACATGTAATTAAAATATTATTTCCTCATTTTAAAAAAGGAATCGAAATAATTTTTCGATCATATGCATGTTTAAAATCTGAAATTATTTCTTTGTAACAAAAAGGGAAAACATATAAACAACAATTGAATTTAATAAATATGTATTAAATGTTTAGAGTATATAATTCCTTGTTTTTGCATTAAAAAAAAATCTAAATAATTAGCCCGCGAACATATCAGAAGTTTTAACGGCAAACCTTACTTCCATTTTAACCTTATCTCGCCGCGGAGGAAAGGGATAAAAAGTACTATGCATTTCTACAGCAATAGGCTTAAGAAAATAGTCCCATTTTTAAACCGGATTATATAAAAAACTACAGTTTTCCTATTTAAGCAGATCGGGGGATTCGCTTTAGCGACAACAGATTAATATCATATATTAATTTTTAAAAAATCGTCCTAGTGGATTTCGAAAAAAGCATTTTACTACATGAAAACATTACATCCAGGGAGAAAAACTTCTCATTTTACTTAAAAATGGATTTCCAGATCTTAAAATCTACTGCATGTAGAAATGTATAAATTTCAGTATAGAGTTAGACCGGAGATATAAGACAGCTCTGAAAAATTCAAAACGATATGCCTCTTATTTGCTGAGATATTAAATGTCGGCGTTTCGCTTTTTGTTTGAACTCAAACTAGGTGTATATATAGAGTGACGGAAATCTTCGGTTTTGGGCATTCGGTTTTCAGTTTTTTGCTGCGTCACTTGAGAAACTACCAGTCTCTACCAGTTGAAAAACCAGTCTCTTCGGAGGCGTGGGTTCGAATCCCACCGCTGCCATCACTCTGATGAGTTTTTATTTTGCGTTAGAATTATTTGATTGGTAGCTATAAACGCAAAACTCAATCTTTAAATCATATAAAATTTTTATTTCTGTTGTAAAATAACACAAGAATGAATCGTTACACTTAGAGATTCTTAGGTTCGTTTGTCTTTACAATTAACTCGCAGCCAATCTCACTTCTGAATGAAAGTGTTAGTTCTTAAGAAACTGTTCAAGGTGACGAGAGTTTAGGTAATCACAGATTTCTCGCTCGGCTAGCGATTTGAAATGAGTTCAAACTAATGAGTGGTGACAGGGTGTCACTCTAGTTGCTAGCTCTCAGACGGTGAGTTACAACTTCCACAAAATAGAGACGTGATGTCTCTGATCTTTTCTTCCTTTTGCTGGAGTTCAGCAATTTCACCTCCGGACGTGGTGTCCGGCCGATAAAACCAATTTCTCTACCGGGAGATGATTCTCCGCTCTCCAGGTCTCAAAATCCGACCTCCTTAGTTCATTCAACTCCTCGCTCCCAACTCCTGTTTTTCGCTGCTCGCCGAAGGGAAGGGGGTGGGGGGTTTGGGCGTTCTCAAGGCCCCATAGCTCCGTTCCTCTTCTCTCATTGGGAAACAAGAATTTGTACTTGACGCCTCGTTGCCACTTTAAGTCTTGTCCTAAAACAGGGGAAGACCTTGCTTCTTTGTTCCTCGACAAGAATCATATCTATCGCCTTCCCGCCGTACCAAATTCTCCACGTCAACTTCTTTTTGAGCGAGCCAGACGCCGCGTCTGGGAGACTCGCTTGCGGGAAAAAACCTTTCCCAGACGTGTGAACATAAGGACTTGGAAAGTTTCATTCGATATTTCCACATAATTGAATAAAATCTTTACACTACCCTCTCTGACGATAATAAAAGTGCAACGCATTTAAATGTCATCAAAAGTTCCATGATGGCCGTTTCCCTTTTTCATATGCCAGGCGGCCATTTTTCCAAGATTTTAATTTCACAATGGGAAAATTGCACTCACTTTAGATTATACTTTGTTTTATGTTTAATTAATGAAGCCGATTTTACATTTCCCAAAAGTTAACTGCGAATCTCAAAATTAAATTAAAATAATTACTTTTTGCAGTTTTAAACTCCATCAAATGCAAAACAAAACCACGTGATCTGAAAAAATTAGCTAAATTTAAAAACACATACCATGATTGAAAACTCATTTCCAGAAATTATCGCTCATAGACATTACTGTAATGCACACTGTAATCTATAGTAAGCATCTTTTTGCGCAGATCAGTGATATAATATCAATTTCAATATGTTTGAACTGTTGATACTGTTGCTTTTTTTATCAATTTTAAAACCTAAAAAAAATATTTATTTTATTGTTATATATATTTTATAGCTGGTCGCCACATATGATGCCAGTACATATTGGAGTACCTGGCCCATCAAGGTGAGTACTGTCGAAGATTTTAATTTCGCAACTGGGCAGTGTTGTTTTTTATTACTCACTGTTGCTTTGTATGAAATTTAAAACCTAAAAAGGTTAAATATTTATTTTATAGTCTGGCACCAGCAATTGAAAGGCAGCAAGGCCACTTACATGCCCCTGGCCCATCCAGGTGAGTAAAATTCAAGATTTAGTTTTACAATTGAACCATGTTGCTTTTTTTACTTTTTGCTTTTTTGTTAGGTGCGTTCGTAATTATATAAATACGTAGCGCCTATAGTCATCGTCTGGTCCGTCCATCTGTCTGACCGTCTGTCCGCATATAACAGCGCAAAAACTACTCAGACGAATTGTTTGAAATTTAATATATAAAATCGTTGCAGAATTTTGTCGAGTCATTTCAAATTTTGCGAAAATCAAATCAAAACTTAAAAAGATATTAATAAAAATTTTCTTCACTGTATTAAATCCTTTCATACGTAATCTATATAATAAAAGTGCAACGCATTTAAATGTCATCAACAGTTCCGTGATGGCCGTTTCCGTTTTCATATGCCAGGCGGTCATTTTTCCAAGATTTTAATTTCACAATGGGGAAGTTGCACACACTTTAGATTATGCTTCGTTTAATGTTTAATTAATGAAGCCGATTTTACATTTCCCAAAAGTTAACTTCGAATCTCAAAAAAAAATTAAAATAATTAGTTATTGCAGTTTTAAACTCCATCAAATACAAAATAAAACCACGTGATCTGAAAACGCAACGGGATTGGTTTGACGTCATTACACCTGAAACACGGATTTTGTATTCTGGAGTTTAATGTAAAATATTTTTTAACATATCTAAATGTAGTTCATCATTAATTTATACATTTGGATTAATCTTCATTTAAAATCGTGCTGAAGTTTAAATGCAAAATTATTTTCTTCCGGAAATAGTTGTTTTTTTCTGTATTTACTTTTAGAGCAGAAAAACTGGATTTCTATTTTTATATGAATACAATTTCCTAGTATGCAGGTTATATTACAGATAAAAATAAACGCAAATTAATTATGAGAAATTAAAATTTTAAGCAATAGCGCAGAAAAAAAATTATTTAATACTGATTTATTGAATGAAAACATTAAATTAACTGCTGACAATAATAATTGTGCATACACAGGTCAAGAAAAAAACAAACAAAAAAGACAAATTATGTGTTAAGCATAAATTATGAAACACTTTTCTGCGCATTCAAAATATTGTAACAATCCTTCACCGTTTAATAATGTGAAAAATAATGCCTACTTAAACAAGGGATGACCGCCCCAGGATTTGGAAAACGCATAACACATTTGAAAACCCAGTTTCAGCAATAACCATCTATAGTCGGGAAAATATATGAATTATTTTGTGCATCCCTGTATATGATCGATAGAATTGTATATATATTACACATTAGGCCAAAATTTAATTCAGTTGGGAAACGTATAACTGTTTAAATTTCCCCTTTAGCTAATTCCGTCAATAAGAGGAATTGTATTCAAATTCTTTTCTGAAGCCTTGTATATGATCTACATAATTTATACACGCCAAGTACTACACAAAAAATTAGCTAAATTTAAAAACACATACCATGATTGAAAACGCATTTCCAGAAATTATCGCTCATAGACAGTACTGTAATGCACACTGTAATCTATAGTAAGCATCTTTTTGCGCACATCAGTGATATAATATCAATTTCAATATGTTTGAACTGTTGATACTGTTGCTTTTTTATAAATTTTAAAACCTAAAAAAAAAATATTTATTTTATTGTTATGTATATTTTATAGCTGGTCGCCATACATGATGGCAGAACATGGAGTACCTGGCCCATCAAGGTGAGTACTGTCGAAGATTTCAATTTCTCAACAGGGCAGTGTTGTTTTTATTACTCACTGTTGCTTTGTATGAAATTTAAAACCTAAAAAATTAAATATTTATTTTATAGACCACCAGCAATTGAAAGGCATCAAGAACACTTACATGCCCCTGGCCCATCCAGGTGAGTAAAATTCAAGATTTAATTTTACAATTGGACCATGTTTTTTTTTTTTTTCTCGCTGCTTTTTGTTAGGTGCGTTCGTAATTATATAAATACGTAGGGCCTATAGTCATCGTCTGGTCCGTCCGTCTGTCTGACCGTCTGTCCGCATATAACAGCGCAAAAACTACTCAAACGAATGGTTTGAAATTTAATATATAAAATCGTTGCAGAATTTTGTCGAGTCATTTCAAATTTTACGAAAATCGAATCAAAACTTAAAAAGATATTAATAAAAATTTTCTTCATTGTATTAAATCCTGTCATACGTAATCTATATAAAGAAATTGCAACTCATTTAAATGTCATCAAAAGTTCCGTGATGGCCGTTTCCCTTTTTCATATGCCAGGCGGCCATTTTTCCAAGATTTACATTTCACATTTGGGAAATTGCACTCACTTTAGATTATGCTTTGTTTTATGTTTAATTAATGAAGCCGATTTTACATTTCCCAAAAGTTAACTGCGAATCTCAAAAAAAAATTAAAATAATTAGTTATTGCACTTTTAAACTCAATCAAATACAAAATAAAACCACGTGATCTGAAAACGCAACGGGATTGGTTTGACGTCATTACACCTGAAACACGGATTTTGTATTCTGGAGTTTAATGTAAAATATTTTTTAACATATCTAAACGTAGTTCATCATTAATTTATACATTTGGATTAATCTTCATTTAAAATCGTGCTGAAGTTTAAATGCAAAATTATTTTCTTCCGGAAATAGTTGTTTTTTTCTGTATTTACTTTTAGAGCAGAAAAACTGGATTTCTATTTTTTATATGAATACAATTTCCTAGTATGCAGGTTATATTACAGATAAAAATAAACGCAAATTAATTATGAGAAATTAAAATTTTAAGCAATAGCGCAGAAAAAAAAATTATTTAATACTGATTTATTGAATGAAAACATTAAATTAACTACTGACAATAATAATTGTGCATACACAGGTCAAGAAAAAAACAAACAAAAAAGACAAATTATGTGTTAAGCATAAATTATGAAACACTTTTCTGCGCATTCAAAATATTGTAACAATCCTTCACCGTTTAATAATGTGAAAATTAATGCCTACTTAAACAAGGGATGACCGCCCCAGGATTTGGAAAACGCATAACACATTTGAAAACCCAGTTTCAGCAATAACCATCTATAGTCGGGAAAATATATGAATTATTTTGTGCATCCCTGTATATGATCGACAGAATTGTATATATATTACACATTAGGCCAAAATTTAATTCAGTTGGGAAACGTATAACTGTTTAAATTTCCCCTTTAGCTAATTCCGTCAATAAGAGGAATTGTATTCAAATTCTTTTCTGAAGCCTTGTATATGATCTACATAATTTATACACGCCAAGTACTACACAAAAAATTAGCTAAATTTAAAAACACATACCATGATTGAAAACGCATTTCCAGAAATTATCGCTCATAGACAGTACTGTAATGCACACTGTAATCTATAGTAAGCATCTTTTTGCGCACATCAGTGATATAATATCAATTTCAATATGTTTGAACTGTTGATACTGTTGCTTTTTTATAAATTTTAAAACCTAAAAAAAAAATATTTATTTTATTGTTATGTATATTTTATAGCTGGTCGCCATACATGATGGCAGAACATGGAGTACCTGGCCCATCAAGGTGAGTACTGTCGAAGATTTCAATTTCTCAACAGGGCAGTGTTGTTTTTATTACTCACTGTTGCTTTGTATGAAATTTAAAACCTAAAAAATTAAATATTTATTTTATAGACCACCAGCAATTGAAAGGCATCAAGAACACTTACATGCCCCTGGCCCATCCAGGTGAGTAAAATTCAAGATTTAATTTTACAATTGGACCATGTTTTTTTTTTTTTTTTCTCGCTGCTTTTTGTTAGGTGCGTTCGTAATTATATAAATACGTAGGGCCTATAGTCATCGTCTGGTCCGTCCGTCTGTCTGACCGTCTGTCCGCATATAACAGCGCAAAAACTACTCAAACGAATGGTTTGAAATTTAATATATAAAATCGTTGCAGAATTTTGTCGAGTCATTTCAAATTTTACGAAAATCGAATCAAAACTTAAAAAGATATTAATAAAAATTTTCTTCATTGTATTAAATCCTGTCATACGTAATCTATATAAAGAAATTGCAACTCATTTAAATGTCATCAAAAGTTCCGTGATGGCCGTTTCCCTTTTTCATATGCCAGGCGGCCATTTTTCCAAGATTTACATTTCACATTTGGGAAATTGCACTCACTTTAGATTATGCTTTGTTTTATGTTTAATTAATGAAGCCGATTTTACATTTCCCAAAAGTTAACTGCGAATCTCAAAAAAAAATTAAAATAATTAGTTATTGCAGTTTTAAACTCCATCAAATACAAAATAAAACCACGTGATCTGAAAACGCAACGGGATTGGTTTGACGTCATTACACCTGAAACACGGATTTTGTATTCTGGAGTTTAATGTAAAATATTTTTTAACATATCTAAATGTAGTTCATCATTAATTTATACATTTGGATTAATCTTCATTTAAAATCGTGCTGAAGTTTAAATGCAAAATTATTTTCTTCCGGAAATAGTTGTTTTTTTCTGTATTTACTTTTAGAGCAGAAAAACTGGATTTCTATTTTTTATATGAATACAATTTCCTAGTATGCAGGTTATATTACAGATAAAAATAAACGCAAATTAATTATGAGAAATTAAAATTTTAAGCAATAGCGCAGAAAAAAAAATTATTTAATACTGATTTATTGAATGAAAACATTAAATTAACTACTGACAATAATAATTGTGCATACACAGGTCAAGAAAAAAACAAACAAAAAAGACAAATTATGTGTTAAGCATAAATTATGAAACACTTTTCTGCGCATTCAAAATATTGTAACAATCCTTCACCGTTTAATAATGTGAAAATTAATGCCTACTTAAACAAGGGATGACCGCCCCAGGATTTGGAAAACGCATAACACATTTGAAAACCCAGTTTCAGCAATAACCATCTATAGTCGGGAAAATATATGAATTATTTTGTGCATCCCTGTATATGATCGATAGAATTGTATATATATTACACATTAGGCCAAAATTTAATTCAGTTGGGAAACGTATAACTGTTTAAATTTCCCCTTTAGCTAATTCCGTCAATAAGAGGAATTGTATTCAAATTCTTTTCTGAAGCCTTGTATATGATCTACATAATTTATACACGCCAAGTACTACACAAAAAATTAGCTAAATTTAAAAACACATACCATGATTGAAAACGCATTTCCAGAAATTATCGCTCATAGACAGTACTGTAATGCACACTGTAATCTATAGTAAGCATCTTTTTGCGCACATCAGTGATATAATATCAATTTCAATATGTTTGAACTGTTGATACTGTTGCTTTTTTTTATAAATTTTAAAACCTAAAAAAAAATATTTATTTTATTGTTATGTATATTTTATAGCTGGTCGCCATACACGATGGCAGAACATGGAGTACCTGGCCCATCAAGGTGAGTACTGTCGAAGATTTCAATTTCTCAACTGGGCAGTATTGTTTTTATTACTCACTGTTGCTTTGTATGAAATTTAAAACCTAAAAAATTAAATATTTATTTTATAGACCACCAGCAATTGGAAGGCAGCAAGAACACTTACATGCCCCTGGCCCATCCAGGTGAGTAAAATTCAAGATTTAATTTTACAATTGCACCATGTTTTTTTTTTTTATTTTATTTTTTTTTTACTCGCTGCTTTTTAGGTGCGTTCGTAATTATATAAATACGTAGGGCCTATAGTCATCGTCTGGTCCGTCCGTCTGTCTGACCGTCTGTCCGCATATAACAGCGCAAAAACTACTCAAACGAATGGTTTGAAATTTAATATATAAAATCGTTGCAGAATTTTGTCGAGTCATTTCAAATTTTACGAAAATCGAATCAAAACTTAAAAAGATATTAATAAAAATTTTCTTCATTGTATTAAATCCTGTCATACGTAATCTATATAAAAAAATTGCAACTCATTTAAATGTCATCAAAAGTTCCGTGATGGCCGTTTCCCTTTTTCATATGCCAGGCGGCCATTTTTCCAAGATTTACATTTCACATTTGGGAAATTGCACTCACTTTAGATTATGCTTTGTTTTATGTTTAATTAATGAAGCCGATTTTACATTTCCCAAAAGTTAACTGCGAATCTCAAAAATAAATTAAAATAATTAGTTATTGCAGTTTTAAACTCCATCAAATGCAAAACAAAACCACGTGATCGGAAAACGCGACGGGATTGGTTTGACGTCATTACACATTAAACACGGATTTTGCATTCTGGAAACTGCCTGCTTTCCATTGCTTTCTGGCTCCACCAGTGGGTGAGAGGTTGTTCTCTCGAAGCTGGTAGACGGGAGGTGCTGGGTTCGATCCCAATCGCGCCCGTCGGCCTAATCGCTCGGAGTTTTCGTGGTTTTCTTTCGAGCCATGGATTTTCTCCATGCGTAAATACGGATTAGGTTCCCTTAGAAAGACCCCCACGAAGGGCACTCCCCCCGGGCCTATATCCCTAGTGTCGATAATTGGCCGTCAATAATCAACCCAACCCAACCCATTGCTTTCTGTTATATATAGACATATTTTAAGGATTCATTTACACAAGACAAAAAAAATGTTTAAAGTAAAATATTTTTTAACATATCTAAATGTGATTCATCATTAATTTAAACATTTGGATTAATCTTCAATTAAAAACGTGCTGAAGTTGAAATGCAAAATAATTTTCTTCTGGAAATAGTTGTTTTTTTTCTATATTTACTTTTAGAGCAGAAAAACCGGATTTCTATTTTTTATATGAATAAAATTTCCTAGTATGCAGGTTATATTACATATAAAAATAAACCCAAATTAATTATGAGAAATTAAAATTTTAAGCAATAGCGCAGAAATTTTTTTTTTATTTAATACTGGTTTATTGAATGAAAACATTAAATTAACTACTGACAATAATAATTGTACATACACAGGTCAAGAAAATAACAAACAAAAAAGACAACTTATGTGTTAAGCATAAATTATGAAACACTTTTCTGCGCATTCAAAATATTGTAACAATCCTTCACCGTTTAATAATGTGAAAAATAATGCCTACTTAAACAAGGGATGACCGCCCCAGGATTTGGAAAACGCATAACACATTTGAAAACCCAGTTTCAGCAATAACCATCTATAGTCGAAAAATATATGAATTATTTTGTGCATCCCTGTATATGATCGATAGAATTTTATATATATTACACATTAGGCCAAAATTTAGTTCAGTTGGGAAACGTATAACTATTTAAATTTCCCCTTTAGCTAATTCCGTCAATAAGAGGAATTGTATTCAAATTCTTTTCTGAAGCCTTGTATATGATCTACATAATTTATACACGCCAAGTACTACACAAAAAATTAGCTAAATTTAAAAACACATACCATGATTGAAAACGCATTTCCAGAAATTATCGCTCATAGACAGTACTGTAATGCACACTGTAATCTATAGTAAGCATCTTTTTGCGCACATCAGTGATATAATATCAATTTCAATATGTTTGAACTGTTGATACTGTTGCTTTTTTTTATAAATTTTAAAACCTAAAAAAAAATATTTATTTTATTGTTATGTATATTTTATAGCTGGTCGCCATACATGATAGCAGAACATGGAGTACCTGGCCCATCAAGGTGAGTACTGTCGAAGATTTCAATTTCTCAACTGGGCAGTGTTGTTTTTATTACTCACTGTTGCTTTGTATGAAATTTAAAACCTAAAAAATTAAATATTTATTTTATAGACCACCAGCAATTGGAAGGCAGCAAGAACACTTACATGCCCCTGGCCCATCCAGGTGAGTAAAATTCAAGATTTAATTTTACAATTGCACCATGTTTTTTTTTTTTTACTCGCTGCTTTTTAGGTGCGTTCGTAATTATATAAATACGTAGGGCCTATAGTCATCGTCTGGTCCGTCCGTCTGTCTGACCGTCTGTCCGCATATAACAGCGCAAAAACTACTCAAACGAATGGTTTGAAATTTAATATATAAAATCGTTGCAGAATTTTGTCGAGTCATTTCAAATTTTACGAAAATCGAATCAAAACTTAAAAAGATATTAATAAAAATTTTCTTCATTGTATTAAATCCTGTCATACGTAATCTATATAAAAAAATTGCAACTCATTTAAATGTCATCAAAAGTTCCGTGATGGCCGTTTCCCTTTTTCATATGCCAGGCGGCCATTTTTCCAAGATTTACATTTCACATTTGGGAAATTGCACTCACTTTAGATTATGCTTTGTTTTATGTTTAATTAATGAAGCCGATTTTACATTTCCCAAAAGTTAACTGCGAATCTCAAAAATAAATTAAAATAATTAGTTATTGCAGTTTTAAACTCCATCAAATGCAAAACAAAACCACGTGATCGGAAAACGCGACGGGATTGGTTTGACGTCATTACACCTTAAACACGGATTTTGCATTCTGGAAACCGCCTGCTTTCCATTGCTTTCTGTTATATATAGACATATTTTAAGGATTCATTTACACAAGACAAAAAAAATGTTTAAAGTAAAATATTTTTTAACATATCTAAATGTGATTCATCATTAATTTAAACATTTGGATTAATCTTCAATTAAAAACGTGCTGAAGTTGAAATGCAAAATAATTTTCTTCTGGAAATAGTTTTTTTTTTTATATATTTACTTTTAGAGCAGAAAAACCGGATTTCTATTTTTTATATGAATAAAATTTCCTAGTATGCAGGTTATATTACAGATAAAAAAAAAACCCAAATTAATTATGAGAAATTAAAATTTTAAGCAATAGCGCAGAAATTTTTTTTTTTATTTAATACTGGTTTATTGAATGAAAACATTAAATTAACTACTGACAATAATAATTGTACATACACAGGTCAAGAAAAAAACAAACAAAAAAGACAACTTATGTGTTAAGCATAAATTATGAAACACTTTTCTGCGCATTCAAAATATTGTAACAATCCTTCACCGTTTAATAATGTGAAAAATAATGCCTACTTAAACAAGGGATGACCGCCCCAGGATTTGGAAAACGCATAACACATTTGAAAACCCAGTTTCAGCAATAACCATCTATAGTCGGGAAAATATATGAATTATTTTGTGCATCCCTGTATATGATCGATAGAATTGTATATATATTACACATTAGGCCAAAATTTAGTTCAGTTGGGAAACGTATAACTATTTAAATTTCCCCTTTAGCTAATTCCGTCAATAAGAGGAATTGTATTCAAATTCTTTTCTGAAGCCTTGTATATGATCTACATAATTTATACACGCCAAGTACTACACAAAAAATTAGCTAAATTTAAAAACACATACCATGATTGAAAACGCATTTCCAGAAATTATCGCTCATAGACAGTACTGTAATGCACACTGTAATCTATAGTAAGCATTTTTTTGCGCACATCAGTGATATAATATCAATTTCAATATGTTTGAACTGTTGATACTGTTGCTTTTTTTTATAAATTTTAAAACCTAAAAAAAAATATTTATTTTATTGTTATGTATATTTTATAGCTGGTCGCCATACATGATGGCAGAACATGGAGTACCTGGCCCATCAAGGTGAGTACTGTCGAAGAATTCAATTTCTCAACTGGGCAGTGTTGTTTTTATTACTCACTGTTGCTTTGTATGAAATTTAAAACCTAAAAAATTAAATATTTATTTTATAGACCACCAGCAATTGGAAGGCAGCAAGAACACTTACATGCCCCTGGCCCATCCAGGTGAGTAAAATTCAAGATTTAATTTTACAATTGGACCATGTTTTTTTTTTTTTTTTTTTTTTTTTTTTTTTTTTTTTTTTTTTTTACTTGCTGCTTTTTAGGTGCGTGCGTAATTATATAAATACGTAGGGCCTATAGTCATCGTCTGTTCCGTCCGTCTGTCTGACCGTCTGTCCGCATATAACAGCGCAAAAACTACTCAAACGAATGGTTTGAAATTTAATATATAAAATCGTTGCAGAATTTTGTCGAGTCATTTCAAATTTTACGAAAATCGAATCAAAACTTAAAAAGATATTAATAAAAATTTTCTTCATTGTATTAAATCCTGTCATACGTAATCTATATAAAAAAATGCAACTCATTTAAATGTCATCAAAAGTTCCGTGATGGCCGTTTCCCTTTTTCATATGCCAGGCGGCCATTTTTCCAAGATTTACATTTCACATTTGGGAAATTGCACTCACTTTAGATTATGCTTTGTTTTATGTTTAATTAATGAAGCCGATTTTACATTTCCCAAAAGTTAACTGCGAATCTCAAAAATAAATTAAAATAATTAGTTATTGCAGTTTTAAACTCCATCAAATGCAAAACAAAACCACGTGATCGGAAAACGCGACGGGATTGGTTTGACGTCATTACACCTTAAACACGGATTTTGCATTCTGGAAACCGCCTGCTTTCCATTGCTTTCTGTTATATATAGACATATTTTAAGGATTCATTTACACAAGACAAAAAAAATGTTTAAAGTAAAATATTTTTTAACATATCTAAATGTGATTCATCATTAATTTAAACATTTGGATTAATCTTCAATTAAAAACGTGCTGAAGTTGAAATGCAAAATAATTTTCTTCTGGAAATAGTTGTTTTTTTTCTATATTTACTTTTAGAGCAGAAAAACCGGATTTCTATTTTTTATATGAATAAAATTTCCTAGTATGCAGGTTATATTACATATAAAAATAAACCCAAATTAATTATGAGAAATTAAAATTTTAAGCAATAGCGCAGAAATTTTTTTTTTATTTAATACTGGTTTATTGAATGAAAACATTAAATTAACTACTGACAATAATAATTGTACATACACAGGTCAAGAAAATAACAAACAAAAAAGACAACTTATGTGTTAAGCATAAATTATGAAACACTTTTCTGCGCATTCAAAATATTGTAACAATCCTTCACCGTTTAATAATGTGAAAAATAATGCCTACTTAAACAAGGGATGACCGCCCCAGGATTTGGAAAACGCATAACACATTTGAAAACCCAGTTTCAGCAATAACCATCTATAGTCGAAAAATATATGAATTATTTTGTGCATCCCTGTATATGATCGATAGAATTTTATATATATTACACATTAGGCCAAAATTTAGTTCAGTTGGGAAACGTATAACTATTTAAATTTCCCCTTTAGCTAATTCCGTCAATAAGAGGAATTGTATTCAAATTCTTTTCTGAAGCCTTGTATATGATCTACATAATTTATACACGCCAAGTACTACACAAAAAATTAGCTAAATTTAAAAACACATACCATGATTGAAAACGCATTTCCAGAAATTATCGCTCATAGACAGTACTGTAATGCACACTGTAATCTATAGTAAGCATCTTTTTGCGCACATCAGTGATATAATATCAATTTCAATATGTTTGAACTGTTGATACTGTTGCTTTTTTTTATAAATTTTAAAACCTAAAAAAAAATATTTATTTTATTGTTATGTATATTTTATAGCTGGTCGCCATACATGATAGCAGAACATGGAGTACCTGGCCCATCAAGGTGAGTACTGTCGAAGATTTCAATTTCTCAACTGGGCAGTGTTGTTTTTATTACTCACTGTTGCTTTGTATGAAATTTAAAACCTAAAAAATTAAATATTTATTTTATAGACCACCAGCAATTGGAAGGCAGCAAGAACACTTACATGCCCCTGGCCCATCCAGGTGAGTAAAATTCAAGATTTAATTTTACAATTGCACCATGTTTTTTTTTTTTTACTCGCTGCTTTTTAGGTGCGTTCGTAATTATATAAATACGTAGGGCCTATAGTCATCGTCTGGTCCGTCCGTCTGTCTGACCGTCTGTCCGCATATAACAGCGCAAAAACTACTCAAACGAATGGTTTGAAATTTAATATATAAAATCGTTGCAGAATTTTGTCGAGTCATTTCAAATTTTACGAAAATCGAATCAAAACTTAAAAAGATATTAATAAAAATTTTCTTCATTGTATTAAATCCTGTCATACGTAATCTATATAAAAAAATTGCAACTCATTTAAATGTCATCAAAAGTTCCGTGATGGCCGTTTCCCTTTTTCATATGCCAGGCGGCCATTTTTCCAAGATTTACATTTCACATTTGGGAAATTGCACTCACTTTAGATTATGCTTTGTTTTATGTTTAATTAATGAAGCCGATTTTACATTTCCCAAAAGTTAACTGCGAATCTCAAAAATAAATTAAAATAATTAGTTATTGCAGTTTTAAACTCCATCAAATGCAAAACAAAACCACGTGATCGGAAAACGCGACGGGATTGGTTTGACGTCATTACACCTTAAACACGGATTTTGCATTCTGGAAACCGCCTGCTTTCCATTGCTTTCTGTTATATATAGACATATTTTAAGGATTCATTTACACAAGACAAAAAAAATGTTTAAAGTAAAATATTTTTTAACATATCTAAATGTGATTCATCATTAATTTAAACATTTGGATTAATCTTCAATTAAAAACGTGCTGAAGTTGAAATGCAAAATAATTTTCTTCTGGAAATAGTTTTTTTTCTTTTATATTTACTTTTAGAGCAGAAAAACCGGATTTCTATTTTTTATATGAATAAAATTTCCTAGTATGCAGGTTATATTACAGATAAAAAAAAAACCCAAATTAATTATGAGAAATTAAAATTTTAAGCAATAGCGCAGAAATTTTTTTTTTTATTTAATACTGGTTTATTGAATGAAAACATTAAATTAACTACTGACAATAATAATTGTACATACACAGGTCAAGAAAAAAACAAACAAAAAAGACAACTTATGTGTTAAGCATAAATTATGAAACACTTTTCTGCGCATTCAAAATATTGTAACAATCCTTCACCGTTTAATAATGTGAAAAATAATGCCTACTTAAACAAGGGATGACCGCCCCAGGATTTGGAAAACGCATAACACATTTGAAAACCCAGTTTCAGCAATAACCATCTATAGTCGGGAAAATATATGAATTATTTTGTGCATCCCTGTATATGATCGATAGAATTGTATATATATTACACATTAGGCCAAAATTTAGTTCAGTTGGGAAACGTATAACTATTTAAATTTCCCCTTTAGCTAATTCCGTCAATAAGAGGAATTGTATTCAAATTCTTTTCTGAAGCCTTGTATATGATCTACATAATTTATACACGCCAAGTACTACACAAAAAATTAGCTAAATTTAAAAACACATACCATGATTGAAAACGCATTTCCAGAAATTATCGCTCATAGACAGTACTGTAATGCACACTGTAATCTATAGTAAGCATTTTTTTGCGCACATCAGTGATATAATATCAATTTCAATATGTTTGAACTGTTGATACTGTTGCTTTTTTTTATAAATTTTAAAACCTAAAAAAAAATATTTATTTTATTGTTATGTATATTTTATAGCTGGTCGCCATACATGATGGCAGAACATGGAGTACCTGGCCCATCAAGGTGAGTACTGTCGAAGAATTCAATTTCTCAACTGGGCAGTGTTGTTTTTATTACTCACTGTTGCTTTGTATGAAATTTAAAACCTAAAAAATTAAATATTTATTTTATAGACCACCAGCAATTGGAAGGCAGCAAGAACACTTACATGCCCCTGGCCCATCCAGGTGAGTAAAATTCAAGATTTAATTTTACAATTGGACCATGTTTTTTTTTTTTTTTTTTTTTTTTTTTTTTTACTTGCTGCTTTTTAGGTGCGTGCGTAATTATATAAATACGTAGGGCCTATAGTCATCGTCTGGTCCGTCCGTCTGTCTGACCGTCTGTCCGCATATAACAGCGCAAAAACTACTCAAACGAATGGTTTGAAATTTAATATATAAAATCGTTGCAGAATTTTGTCGAGTCATTTCAAATTTTACGAAAATCGAATCAAAACTTAAAAAGATATTAATAAAAATTTTCTTCATTGTATTAAATCCTGTCATACGTAATCTATATAAAAAAATGCAACTCATTTAAATGTCATCAAAAGTTCCGTGATGGCCGTTTCCCTTTTTCATATGCCAGGCGGCCATTTTTCCAAGATTTACATTTCACATTTGGGAAATTGCACTCACTTTAGATTATGCTTTGTTTTATGTTTAATTAATGAAGCCGATTTTACATTTCCCAAAAGTTAACTGCGAATCTCAAAAATAAATTAAAATAATTAGTTATTGCAGTTTTAAACTCCATCAAATGCAAAACAAAACCACGTGATCGGAAAACGCGACGGGATTGGTTTGACGTCATTACACCTTAAACACGGATTTTGCATTCTGGAAACCGCCTGCTTTCCATTGCTTTCTGTTATATATAGACATATTTTAAGGATTCATTTACACAAGACAAAAAAAATGTTTAAAGTAAAATATTTTTTAACATATCTAAATGTGATTCATCATTAATTTAAACATTTGGATTAATCTTCAATTAAAAACGTGCTGAAGTTGAAATGCAAAATAATTTTCTTCTGGAAATAGTTGTTTTTTTTCTATATTTACTTTTAGAGCAGAAAAACTGGATTTCTATTTTTTATATGAATAAAATTTCCTAGTATGCAGGTTATATTACAGATAAAAATAAACCCAAATTAATTATGAGAAATTAAAATTTTAAGCAATAGCGCAGAATTTTTTTTTTATTTAATACTGGTTTATTGAATGAAAACATTAAATTAACTACTGACAATAATAATTGTACATACACAGGTCAAGAAAAAAACAAACAAAAAAGACAACTTATGTGTTAAGCATAAATTATGAAACACTTTTCTGCGCATTCAAAATATTGTAACAATCCTTCACCGTTTAATAATGTGAAAAATAATGCCTACTTAAACAAGGGATGACCGCCCCAGGATTTGGAAAACGCATAACAGATTTGAAAACCCAGTTTCAGCAATAACCATCTATAGTCGGGAAAATATATGAATTATTTTGTGCATCCCTGTATATGATCGATAGAATTGTATATATATTACACATTAGGCCAAAATTTAGTTCAGTTGGGAAACGTATAACTATTTAAATTTCCCCTTTAGCTAATTCCGTCAATAAGAGGAATTGTATTCAAATTCTTTTCTGAAGCCTTGTATATGATCTACATAATTTATACACGCCAAGTACTACACAAAAAATTAGCTAAATTTAAAAACACATACCATGATTGAAAACGCATTTCCAGAAATTATCGCTCATAGACAGTACTGTAATGCACACTGTAATCTATAGTAAGCGTCTTTTTGCGCACATCAGTGATATAATATCAATTTCAATATGTTTGAACTGTTGATACTGTTGCTTTTTTTATAAATTTTAAAACCTAAAAAAAAAAATATTTATTTTATTGTTATGTATATTTTATAGCTGGTCGCCATACATGATGGCAGAACATGGAGTACCTGGCCCATCAAGGTGAGTACTGTCGAAGATTTCAATTTCGCAACTGGGCAGTGTTGTTTTTTATTACTCACTGTTGATTTGTATGAAATTTAAAACCTAAAAAAATTAAATATTTTTTTTATAGAATGTCACCTGCAAATGAAAGGCGGCGAGACCACTTACATGCCCCTGGCCCATCCAGGTGAGTAAAATTCAAGATTTAGTTTTACAATTGAACTGTGTTGTTTTTTTACTTTCTTCTTTTTGTTAGGTGCGTTCGTAATTATATAAATACGTAGCGCCTATACACTCTAAAAAAAACCTGTAGATTTAACAGAGAAAATCTGTCAGCTATGCTACCAGATTTTCCCTGTAGTTTGTACAGAGAAAATCTGTTAAATTGAAACAGACTTTCCCTGTATGCAACAGAATTTCTCCGTAGTATAGACAGAGGAAACCTGTTATCTTGTACAGAATTTATCTGTAGTATAGACAGAGGAAACCTGTTATCTTGTACAAAATTTATCTGTAGTATAAACAGGGGAAACCTGTTATCTTGTACAAAATTTATCTGTAGTATAGACAGGGGAGACATGTTATTTTAATTTTTAATGAAACTAATCAAATTATGTATTTATTTTAATTTTTAATCTTTGTATTTTCTGTTTACTTTTTATAATTTATAATGGCGTGAAGAATACGAATATTGTAAAAGAGATTATTTTCTTAAACAGTGGATATACTTTTTTTAATTTAAAGTTCAATGTGTTCAACAATTTCATTTAATTAAATATTTAGTATATGAGGTTAATATTTACACAATTAGTTTATTACAAAAACATTCTTATTCTTAAGAAATAAACAGAAAATAAGATTAAACGTTAGAAGAAATAATCTGTTTAGTTTTCATTAAAAAATTAAATATTTCATCACTCTGCGAGTTTGTTTATGATAGGATTGGAAATTTTTGATTGACGTTACTGTCAAAATAAAACTTTTTAAATTACTTAATTAAAAATGTACCCTGTTTATAAAAACCCTGAAATAATAATTTCTTTTTTTTTTTTTTCTCTTTCTTTCTTTCTTTCTTTTTTTTTTTTTTTTTTGTTTGTTTCTTAAAATGTTAAGTCTGTCATAAATATACTCAATTTTTTGTTTTATTAAATCCACCACAAACTTAAGCAAGTTAAATTTTTCTGCATAATTATATTTCGTAAAGCTTATCTTTTTTTAAGAAATATATAAACAAAATTTTGAGTTTACAAGGGTCGATCCAGGCAAAATTGGGGACCTTATTAGGGGCCCTTCACAAAAATCTATTTAATAAAATGGGCTCCTTCACAAAAATTAATTTGATAAAGTGGACTCCTTCACAAAATTCTATTCCATAAAATCTTACTATTTATTAATTATTTATTATTTTGTGACTTTTAAAATGTGTAATTTGTAAACAAACAAGTGCACCAGAGAGGAAAACTTGAGCAAAAGGATTTAAAAAAGTTTTTGTTAATAAATGCTTGGTTCGAATTTGCGTAACTGGATTTCAACTTTCGTTACAAAATGGTATTTTTCACAAAAATATAATAAATTTCACAAAAATAACCTTTACTTCACAAAATGGGCCCCAAGATTTAAAAAAAAAAAACCTTCATCGACCCCTGGTTTATATATTTTCTGTACAAAATTAGAAAAATACATTTCCGCAGCACTATTAAAAAATATTTTTATATGATCTACATGTTGCATATTTTTTTATTTTTAATTTTTATTAAATTCTCTAAATATATTTTCATTTAAACAGAAGGACAATTAATTTTTCAGAATCCTTTGCATCTGACATTATATCTAATTTGATGCTCCATAATTTCATTCTTATTTAAATCAAGTAACATTATTTACATTTTTCTTTCTAAATATTTCATTTTCAAATATAAATAAACATTTTCAAAATCTCTCATGTATATTATTATGTACATTTAAAATGTCAAATATTTAAATAGATTTATTTAATCAAAATTATCTTATATTAAAGTTCATAGAAATAAAATGTCTTGAACAAATTTAATAATACTTTAAAATTCAAGCAATTTGTACAACAAAAATTTAATAAATTAAGATTTCGCATACAAAATTATCTGCAGTTGAATAGTATCATTAAATGAAAAATTATACAGATCAAAGTACTAGGATACGTGAAAAAAAAATGGTTTAAATAACTCGAAAAATAAATGAATTAGTAACTTTGAATAAGTTAAGTTCAAATATTATAAATTATCATTATTAAACAATCGAAATTTTTGACGATTCGCATTGTCACGAAGCATTCGCACTAATTAAAAAGAATTAAAAATATAAAAATATGCCATATTTCATAAAAGCTTAAATAATAAAAATTCAGAAACATATTTCCCTAATTTCACGACAACTATCATTTTCTACAACGAAAATATCAACGCAAATTTAATTCTTTAAAGATATTATAACTTTACGAAATAAAATGTATAAAAAAATAATGAACTTTATAAAGATTAAGGGGGATATAACAAAACAAAATAACGAACATAATATGAAAACAGACTTACCAAAATATCACCACATAATTAAATGTGTTTTCTGCTTTTCCGTGTCCAGTTATGGCGGTGAACACGAGGTAAACATAGAGAATGTGCATGTGACGTCACGAAGCCGTAAAGAACGAACGGTAGGCAAAACTAAGACTCCTATAATACGAGCTGACGCATATCCATTTTGTTTCGGATTATTCGTGCTGAGTTCAGCATCAATCTACCGCAGACGGAGTTGGGGTTGCCTAAGACTCGGTTCTGATTGGCTAAACCGGTTCTGATTGGCTAAACCGGTTCTGATTAGCTTGGTTTTTCGCCTGAACTTCAGTTTGAGACCCAAATCTGCGAGGATGCGTCAGCCTGTATTATAGGAGCTCTAGGCAAAACATACGCATGCCTACTGTATAGTTAGCTGTGTTATGTGCTTATTATTCATATTTTTTAATTAATTATTCATATAATTTTGCCTTTCTGAATTGCAGCGGATAGCCCAAGGTCTTCTCAATGTTGGAACACTTATTTTTTTAATCTCATGTTCAATGTTTGTTGTCAGTTCCACTATGGTGTGCGGAATGTTTTTGCGAACAATATTTATTTTATAGACTTGCGCCCGGATTTCAGAGGGCGACCTATAATGTGCAGAATTTTGTCGAGTCTTTTCAAATTTTATTAAAATAGAATCAAAACTTAAAGGGATATTAATAAAAGTTATCTTCATTCTATTAAATCCTATCATACGTAATCTATGTATTAAAAGCGCAAAGCATTTGACTGTCATCAACAGTTCCGTGTTGGCCAGTTCGCTTTTTCATATGCCAAGCGGCCAGTTTTATTCAAAATAATTTTTTCGAATAAGGCTGCATAAAAGTTACGTTTTTAAAATGATCGTTCAAAATAAATTAATGTTTGTGAGATGATTTACATTCAATTATGTATATATTCTGCAATAACTTCAGTTGAAATTAGGCTGGTAGTTCAAATTATCGATCCATGAGAGTAAACAAAAAAGAAATTCATTCGTCGTGAACGTTTAAAATATTAAACCATGGAGGTAATCGTTTGCAAAGCTTGGCGATGTAGCCTAGTGTTTGTCGTAGCATTCATTGCAAGAATCGACATACCGACGTAGGCCAATCATATGATACACATGTTACACGTACACCAATCAAATCGACCTTACACATGTGTTAGGAGGAGCCATAAAGATAATATAGGTGTTTCCTGCTATACAAATAATTTGACAAACAATGACGTCAGCTGCCCTTTCCTTATAAGCCAATCAAAATTTAGCGAAATTATGTTATGTTAGGTGCAGAGGATATAATTCATTTCACTGGAATAAAAACGATGATTTTTTTACATTGTCTTGTATTTGATATTTGCGCACAGTATAATTTTAATGTAACAGAATTTTTACTGAATTGTTTGTAGCTATTGCACCAAGATTTGAATATTTATAAAACTAGTTATAGTACGAACGCACCTTAATTTGTCACGTTCAACATATTATTTCCAAGTTGTTTCTAAATTTTAAAACCTAAACTATTAAATATTTATTTTATTGTTATATTTATTTTAATTTGCACATCGAATAGTATAAACCTCTAACCGAACGAACCTCCGACCCGGGTCCCCGCAACCTTCGGCACAGTATACCGGTCGTGCTACGAAGACACCGGATAATCCCTTAATTTGTATATCGAATAGTATAAACCTCTTACTGAACGAACCACCGACTCGGGTCTCCGCTGCCTGCGGCAACGTTTAGCAGTCGTGCTGCGCACGCGTTGCAATATCCATTGGTTCCACCTTCCACCACCAGGTAGCGCAATCTGTTCTATACGAATCTCGGGCACGAAAATCGGTAAGCTCTATCGATGTCGAGTCGAATGAGTCATACCCCGTCATGATCCGGCCCATAGAAACAGAGATAGAAGAGTGGTGGTGAAACTCGGAACTAAAATCGGTAAGCTCTATCGATCTCGAGTCGAATGAGGCAAATCGCGTCGTGATGTGACCCATAAAACTCGAGTTAGCTGTAAAATCCTTTAGTTACACCTTCCACTGCCAGGGGGCGCAGTCTGTTCTGTACGAACATAACTGAAATCGTTAAGATTCACTATTTATTTATTTATTGGTGTAAACTCTTAAAATAATAGTACCATCTTATCTGTTGAGATTGGATTTAAGTCAAGCAAAATTTCACATTAAGCGATTTAATGCTAAAAAATGTTTTACTGTATATAAATTGCAAAGATCACACTCAAGCAATAGCCACTAATTTTAATAAAGTTAGATACTAAAAAGAAGTTTTCTGGTGATATGCAGGCAACTATTTTTTATTTTCAAATCAATCATTCTAACAGAATTATATATTTTTAAATCGAAATGCCTAACTTGTCCTTTAGCTGCATCATTCCACCAGAGATTTATATAGCTTTATCTGGGCAAAAGGCTGCTAAATTGAATCCATACAGTTTTAACATTAATAAATATTTAACAGTATCAGTGGATAAACGGTTATGTGTATAATTTTTTAATAAATTCAACTGACTGAATCGAACTTACGATACGTACCCCTATCCCTTATGCTCTTTTCAAAAGTAGGTGATCAGCTTTGGAAGTACCACGTGCAACAGAAAAAAAAAACTAAACTATGAACCAAAGCTTTTACAGTTTAAAAAGGCTAGGCGTCAAATTTGACAGCCGAGAATAATTTTGTAGTCGTCAAATGCAATAATTTAGTTGCATCTGTTGACTTATGGTTGCTAATTTTAAACACTGATCAGACTAGAGAATGGTGAGGTAAAAAGATCATTTCTTCAACTATTACACAAAAAAATGTTAGAGAGTACTTTTAATTAAAGGAAAATTATGTATGTACAGCAATATTTTTTACATATTTTATTTGTCCTGAGTAATTTATTTCATATTAACACTAGTATATAACCCCCGTCAAAAATGACGGAATGTTACGTTTCATTTTCATAAGACTTCATACAAACAAACAGCATTAAGATGTTATGAAATAATATTCAATCCTTTGATATAAACAACGACAGTCCCGAAGGAAATAAACTGTTTTGATTGAACTTCAATAGTTTAAAGATTTCACTATAAAAAGATTCTGTAAAGATTAAGAACGATAAAATTTTCAAATCTTCAAAACATTGTTTAGATCAACAAAGTTGTTTAAACACCCATTGCTGGGTTAACACATCTCCGGGCCCGCTAGCGGACCCCTAATTACATCGGGGCAGTGACTTGCATACAAACCCCGTAAAAAGCTGCTCTAATACTTCACCAGGCCGATTTTTAAGCAACATTAAAAATTTCGAGTCATTTCGGCAATCTGCGTCATTTCGATCTTTTAAACCTGCCCTGCTATATCAGAGAAAACATTTCATTATTCAAATTCCGATTTCACAACTGTAATAAATTTCGATCGTTAAAATAATTTATTTTATTTTATTTCTTAATTAAATCGCTTCTATTAATTGTATTAATATGACTTATCATTTTTTTTCCACTACAAAGTTACTATGTTAAAATTCAAAATTTTATCTGCATTGATATAACTAATACTTGTTGTACCACAGTATTACATTATATTCCTTATATTTTAATTATATTTTAATTATATTTGATATAAAATATTCATTTTATTTACAATGCAAGCAAAATTGATAAAATGTAGAACAAAGTGCAATTTCAGCAGAAAGTTTATTTGCCAAAATAATAATTAAATAACTTAAATTTTAAAAAGTTTTTCTCAAATTAAATTCTGATTTTTAAATTGCCTAAAGAAATCTGTGATAAATTTTGATCATTAAAGATCATCTTTTATTAAATAAGTATTTTTTTTTTAAATTCTCTTATTAAATTACAAATTTATTTTCACTACAAAGTTTCTACTATGCTAAAATACAAAATTTTATTTCATTGATATAACTAATATATGTAGTACACGGTGTTACAATTGCATGTTCCTTATATTCTAATTGCATTTTATAAGAAATACAGTGACCTCTCACTTATACGCGATGTTTAGTAATTACTTTTTGTACCACTATTTTAAAACAGCAAAATTCGATTTATAAATTCTGCGATTAAATAAGGAGAAAATTACTTTAAAAGGGAACTAACTGGTGCTGAAAAATAATTACAGTGTATCGCGTATAAGTGAAAGGTTACTGTATTCAATTCAAAATTTTGTTTATATTAATCTCCGATAGATGGCGATAAAGGCTCACAACGAATGAACGAAGTAGTTTAGCGACGCGAGTATCACGGAGGAAAGTAACTTCATCTGTTTGCGATCGCTTTCCGAATGGTTGCATTTATGGTTTAATATTTTAAACTTTCACGACGAATGATTCATTTGTTTGTTTACTTTCATGGAGCAATAAACCTAATTTCAACTGAAGTTATCTCAGAATATAAACATAAAATTTAGTGTAAGTCATTTCACAAACATTAATTTATTTTGAAAGACATGATTTCAAGTAGGATAAATTATCGTTTAGTTGTTATATATTAGAATAGATTCTTCATTAAGCCTAACATGGCGTTTAACTACGGTCAATTCGCAGATCAGAGTGGTTCAGCCCGGTACCGTTACAGACAATTTCTCGCCTTTGGATTTTATTTTTATTAACATATTGTCATTAACTTGCTTTTTTACTAAAATTACTAAATTAAAGTAAAGGTCTTTTTTTTTCTCACATGAATTCTGCAGTTGCATCTGTCCTATACTGAACACGATTGGTTTACAACTTCTACAGGCTTGTAGAAGCCGATCTCCAATACTTGGATCAGAGGAGAAGTAAGAACTCTTCATTTTATCACTTATATTTTATTATACATATTTTAATATAATCGTACAGAAATGGTTTGTTCTTTTTATTTTCATAATGGTAAAGTTAGTGTTCTCTCATTTCACAATTCTTTATCTTTTATCTAGAACTCTCTTTTTTTAAGTGTTTGGTATACATCTGACTTTTAGCCATTTTTGCATTTTCAAATTTCTCGCTCGCATTTTAATATTTTTAAATGTTCTTTTTTTTTTTTTTTTTTTTTTTTTTTTTCTGCTTAGGATAGCTGAGGTTGATATCTAACCATCTCTGTACGATTCATGGTAGAGATCGACCTATATATTAATTTTCCTTTTCTGTTAATAGATCGGCACACAATAGTGAAAGTGTCGTTTGTTTAAACGACGTGGCACATTTTCAGGTAAATATTAAGTTATAAGTTAAATTTAATGAATAGTTTGTAAATAGACAAAAATGATAAATATTATGACAAAAACTCTTACTGATAAGTTATATTTTAAACATTAAATTTGGCTGAAATAAACCCAAAATTTCGGAATCATACATTATGTTGAACTATTTTTTAAGAGAAAAGTTTTTTTTAATTTTAAAAACTACACTCTAAAAACGACATTTTCAAAATTGAGCAAAAACTACTCAAATCTGATTATGTCGCATAGTCAAAATGGCTCCGAATCATAATTACACAGGTTTGAAACATGTATATGCCCAATTTCTGGAAACATGCACACACTCAAGAATAAAACATCATGTGCTCCTTTTTGAGTATGTTCATGTTTCAAAAATGAGTTTGAATTGATTCTAATCATTTTTGTGTATGTCCATGTTTCAAAAATGAGTTTGAATTGATTCTAATCATTTTTGTGTATGTCCATGTTTCAAAAATGAGTTTAAATTGATTCTAATCATTTTTGTGTATGTCCATCTTTCAAAAATGAGTATGAATTGACCGCTATGTGCTCAGTTTTGAGTATGTCCATGTTTCAATATTCTGAGTATTTCTAGTATTTCAGAATTAAAAGCATTGGGTCGTCCTATTTGAAACAAAAAGTTTCATAACAAAATGAAAACATCGATTTACTCAGATTTGAAAGTGTCATTTTTCTCAGTGTACGTCAAATAATAAGTATAGAAAATTAAACAGGCAAGAGAACTTGTTAGATGGATTCACATCAATAACAGTATTATGCGAAATTTTCTGATAGTTTCAGGTTTAAAGTGTACTAAAAAACACATTGTAAGCTTGGTATAACCTAGGAGATTATGTTTTAAATAAACTATGTCATTTCATTCTGTTGCTCCTGTTCCGTTTTCATTTGATAAACCCTAATATTGATAGTTGCGAATTGCAACATCAACAAATATTTCTGTTGCACATTGGAACAAAGATTTCTTTTTATTATTATTATACCGTTTTCTTTTTTGTCATATTTAAATTTTAAATCAGTAGAACTCTTTGTTTTAGTTGTTTAAAATTGACTCTCTCACGTAACTTAAAAAATATTTACATATTTTGTGCATTCATTTGTAATATAGAATGGTGCCCAGCCAATTGAACAGGAAGTCATCGACCTGTCTTCAGAAGAAGATGATGATGAGTAAGTATTTGCAAAATATTAGTCCCCTGACATCTATTCATTTTTAATGTACTTTTAATTTAAAATATAAATCTTTTTGTATATATATATATATATATATATTAATCTCTTTGTGTCACAAATAACTAACGAATAAAAATTATCCCCTTTTCAAAAATAAAATAAAACTAAATTAAATTCTCCCTTTTTTTAAGTAATTAGGTACAAGTTTCACTGTCGACAGAGATCAACTATAACATTTTTTGTGGCTAGGTCACTTCCCGATTGTTTCCATATCTCTCCCCTATTACCTGCTGGAAATAAGAGGTTTCATGATAATCTAAAATATCATAAAATAAAATATTTTAGCCCGAAAAATGAAGTTGATAAACAAATATATAATCATTGTATATGTTTTCTTAGCAGAGAAAATAAGGCATGGACTTGTATACGAGTTCAAGGCTTTAAATTTAAGGGCCTTCAAATTCCTTAGACATTTTTTCAAGTACTACAACAGCATTTTCATGTTTTATTATGTAAATACTGGATACTGAAAATTATTTTTATGTTATTGTTTGCATAATTTAACATATGTTAATAGTAAGAACAAAATTTTGAAATTAAAATTATATCCAGTAAATTAGGTAAAATAAAATACGTTATTGAAAATAATTTACTCGTAATAATAAATAAATAAAATGATATACTTATTATATTTATTTTACTTATTTAATAAATGCCTAATACTTTACTTATTGGTTCTAATAGTTTACATATTATTTTAAATATTTATTTGTTCTGTTTCATTGTTATTAGGAATTATCCTGTCATTGAGTGTTTGTAATAATATATATAAATCTAGCATTCTGTTATTTTAAAAAGAAATCTTCCTTAGACCATTTAAAATATATATATTATGTTAAATAGAATATGTTTTTAAAAATCAGTATAAATTAATTAAGTCTTGGTTGTAATTAAAAATGTCTAATTTTGATTACATTAAAAGTTATATAATAGATAAACTCAAAATTGTATAAGAGATAGAAAATATTATTTCACTTTACTACATAGTATACAACGGGGCCCACCCATATTAAATCTGTCCCTAGGATAACTTAAAGTACTAATCGAGCCATGAAAATGAGATTTATAGGAGGGATAATATCATTACAGCAAGTGAAAATTAACACAAAAAAAGTTTTTCTCCAGAGACAATGTTAATTTAGTTTGTTTTAATTTGCTTCGCCTTCAAAAATGATAATCTTGCATAAATATGCAAAATACTTTTGTAGTTTCAAAAAAGTATGAGGCAAACAAATTGTTCTCTGTCAAATTTAGTGCCCATTGTACAAGCCTCAAATGCCCTTTCAGGCCTTTACTGTGAGGCCTTTACTGCACCAAGGCCAAAATGGGGACCATTATTGGGAAATAAGCTGGAAAAAATTTCCGTGAAATATAAAATAAAACAAAATTCAATTTACAGAATAAAAAGTAAAATAAAAATAGGATAATATGAAAGCAATATAAAAGTAAAACGCATAAAACGAAAAGAACTAAAAATTCCTTGAACTTTACATGAAATATTTTACATTTCAAGTTTATATTTTTAACAATTACACAGAGTTTTTTAGCCAAATGTAAATAACACTAGTCTACAAATTAAATAATTTTCACAGTAGAAACCTCCATAATAGAATTTTATGCTTTGTTGACGCTGAATTTCAAAATGAAGACGATTTTATTCCATCACCCATGTTATTTTTGGTAAGCAACCTTCAGAAATTGCTGGGAAACAATAAAATTTGAAAAGTGACCAAGTTTATTGGTATATGAAATTGTACAAAATGAAATTATCTAAGTTTACGTAACTTGGAGAAGTATAGAACATTTATGGAACTTTCAGAATTTAACACTCATACATACACAATTACACACCCCGAATGGCTTTAGCTGCATTAACAGAGTGTGGGGTTTCATACTGGTTCTAGGGGGATGAATAATTAGTTAAAGTATGCTCATTAATGATTTGTAAATGATGATATTTATTGCCCCCATGTGTATGACACTTTGTTTTTTTAAAGTAGCAGATTCTTTCTATTATGTGCCAAAAATTACACAATATTGATTTGTAAAGTTATGTAACTACAAAATGAGAGGATATTTCTGTTTAAGGATTAAAAATACTTATAAATTATCTGAAAATGATTTCATGTATTTCAAATTTCTAAAAATCTCTAAACGCATGCAATTCGATTGTAAATACATGTATTTTTAAGTACCACAGAAATACTTTTAAAAAGACTATTTGTACTTCGCGTATATATGTGAAATAAATAAGAAGAGAACGTACGTCCGGACAAATTGTGCAGAATTCTGTAAAAAAGTGAAAGATAAGAAAAAAAAAAAGGAAAAGGACACCATATTCATGTATCATGTTTGACAAGAATAATTTCAAAATAAGGGAGGCATGCAAATCACATAGTATACAAATAAATGCCGCGACTTGAAATTTAGAAAAACGCTCAAAAAATTAAAAATAATTAAAAAAAAGGAAAAGGAAAAAGTACCAATACGCCATTTTGATTTACTTTTTATGAAACAGTTTCATAAAAATCATTTCTTGGAGGAAGAAACTTTTTCATGTTTTATTGTGCTTTTTTACCTCTAACTTAAGAAACAGGCAAAATTGAAAAGTGTTGCCATGTAATAAATGGAAGGATTTTGTTATATAAACAAACAACAATGAAATAATACAAAAACGCACATTGTAGAAAGATTTCGATAACCAAATTAACTATTTAAATTGGTACTTATTGGTGGTTTTTGAGATATTAAAAACATTTCTTAATTTTTTAAACTCATTTTAAATTTTTATAAGAGTGTGTGTGTGTGTGTGTGTGTGTGTGTGTGTGTGTGTGTGTGTGTGTGTATGTGTGTGTGTGTGTGTGTCTGTGTGTGTGTGAGTGTGTTTTATATATGACTATACAATTATAAATTGATGGAAAATTATCCATTTCTGTTTTTCTTTTTTTTTTCTACAATTGACAATGCTTTCTAAGCATAATATATTAAAATATTTAGAATTAATTTTAAAATGTGCTATGACTAATGAATGTATGAAATATGTTTTATATGATATATTTTAATAAAATCGCACTTTAAAACTGAGTTGGGTCTTAAAAGGCTAAGTAAATTTTAACTTAGGAAAATATATATCTTATTTAAGTTCTTTTTTTTTTCAGCGAGGCTTATTATAATTACGAGTTTTACAAATACAAAAAAGGTAAGATTTTGATTTTCCCCTTTAATATTGTGTGTTTTTGAGCAAATGTTTCTGTTGTTTTTGAGTTGACTTTCACTTTACATGTATTTCAAGTTTTAGAAAATCGAGCGAAGTGTTTTTATTTTTCCAAAAATTTCTTTAAAAGTATCAAAATTTAACTTTTAAACTATTTAAAATATATATATATATATATATATATATATATAAGAAAATTATACTGAAGAATTTTCTGAAGCATTCCACAAACTCATTAATATACAATATCGTTCTTGAAATATACTTTCAGTCGTTTTTTTATTATTAGTAGTATGCTTTATTTTGTGGAAAATTGTCAAAATATAGTGATGAGATCCTTCTGTTTTTATCATTACCTGAAAAGTGTAAAATAAATGGTATCATGAGCGTGTTAACAATCAATTAATCAGTGTTTCTGAGATGCAAAAGTATTTCATACTTTTCATTTCATTTTTAAATGTTATTTTAAGTCATTTTAAGTATATTTAAAATATTTTAATTCATCAAGCTGCACTCTTTAACTCCCTGTTCAGGCCTTTAAGACTCTAAAACCATGCCAATTTGCTCTATTTTAAAGGACAGGAGAATTAAAGAAAGAAAAGGTTGCATATGCAGAAACTCGATAGCAGGGATCTGTCCAGACTTTTTTTCCCAGGGTCCTGCTTTTGTGAAATTGTGAACAGTTTTTTATATTTGTGAAAAATCTAATCATAATTTTGTGAATTTGAAATAGTCGTTATATTCAGGTTCTTGTTTATGCATTTTTAAGAAGATATATGGATGTAAAATACATATATTTTCTTTATCTATGTAAAAGTGACAGGTCAGATTTTACTTTTAAATGATTAATTTGTGAAATGTTCGGTTTAAATTTGGAAAAATGTTGTGAAAAACCTATTTTTAAGACAAAGAGTTTTGTGAAGGGTCCTGTTTTAGGGAAAATAATTTTGTGAAGGGTTCTGTTTCGAAATTAAAAATTTTGTGAAGAGTCCTTTAAAGGACCCAATTTTTTCCTAAACAGATCCCTGAATAGGAATGGTAAAGATAAATATTTTCTTGAAAAAATGACTTCGGTGACTGAAATAAGCATTAAAATTACTTTTAATTTAGTAAAACAAAATTTCTTTTTAATTATTTGGAGACTTTGAAACTTTCTATCAGGAGCGAATCCTTCTGTTAAAACTGGGCATGATCTTTCTCATCAGTAATTTCTATTTAAGTTTTTAAAAATAAGTTTTCTAGGCAGTTTTACATGATTAAATAATGCAATGAAGAAGGAATGAGCATGTTGATTGGGTAGCAGGATTTGCCATTGTTTTCTATTTTAAAAGATGATATTACAAAATATTTCACATACTTTTTATAGTATTTATAGTATTAAAACTTTTGAGAGTTTTTAAATTACATTAAACAACCGGATTTTTTCTTCTATTCATTTAAATGGTATTAAAAATCGTAAAAAATCATCATATTGAAATATGTTGAAAAATTTTGATTAAATATAAAAATCAATATGTTTCAAACACCAGAACCAAAATTTTAAAATATTAGTAAGTGGCTTGAAATAGACATAAATCAATAAATAAAAAATGCCTGACTTAAATCATAAAACAGCAAATAGTGACGAATATATAACGAATTGCAGACAAATGCTACATATAAAAAACAAGCCCAAATAATACAACGCAATACAAAATAGCTTACCTACGATTAAAAGGAAAAAAAAAAAAAAAAAAAAAAAAAAGAATTGACATCTGAAAAGGGAGAGGAAGGAGAAAAAATAAAACTAACCAATGTTAAGTTTAATGTATATGATATTGTTGGATGTGTGAAATTAAGTTGAGTAAAGTGTAATAAAGTTGTTAAAATATAAATAAATGCGCTAATAATGGAAGTGACTACTTCAGACTGTACTGATGTAACAAAAATAAATAATATTTAATGGAGGGGGGATTATATTTAGTAAGGAAAACACAAGATTTAATAATTCCAATTAAAAAAGCAGTTAGCTAGTAGCATGTTGTCAGACTTGTATCTTTACTTATTTAAAAAAAAAAAATCATTATAATATCTTTAAAAAATCCTAGAATATCTTGCTCTATAGATGCATAGATTATATAATTATTTTTTCTGTCTGTGATTAATCGATCAATATCTCTTCCTGTAGCTTATCCTCATAATCTAGAACTTAGTACAACCCATTTAAATAATTCTACTATAAATTTTATGGACGTAAATATTCGTTTTCTACCTAATAATACCTAAACATTCAATATTTGTGATAAAAAAATGATTTTTCATTTAATATAATTAATTTTACAAACTTTAATTCCTGCCTACAAATTTCTGTTTACAGAAATATTCGTTTTAATCAGTGTAATCAAATTAAACGTTTATGTTCTTCTCAACATATCAGGCGTAATTTAATTTATTTAAAACACTCAGCGCTGCTATTTAACCCTCTGAGCGTTTTGAAAAAGGGTAAAATTGTAATGTTGTTTTCTCTGTATTTTGTTTTAAATGCTAAAAAAATATGATTCTTTCAGCATTATAAATAAAACTTAATTACAAATAGGAATATAAACCTTGAGTGTATTAATCATTCTTCAATGTTTTGAAAATTCATAAAATCTACAGAATTATATTATCTTAAACATTGCATATATTGCAGTGAAACCTGGAGCTTAGTGAACGGAATATTACGTTCCACACGCTTAGAGGGATAATTATCCCCTCTCTTTCATTTTATCATGGGTAAAGCATTAAACATTCATTTTCAATTACCAGTTAGGGCATATATTATATATACAACATTATAAAATCAGAAAAAAACATTATGGAGGGTGAGCACGGACTGCTGAAAGAAAATATAAAAGCACATAAAAATATCAAAATAAATAAATAAATAACATATACAAATATAGCCAAAAAACATATAAAATGGAAAACCATTAAGCAGGATCGAGGTCGGGACTTTTAAAAAAGTTTAAAACGTTTTTAAAAAAGTGGTTTATTTATTTACACATTTATTTATCATATATTAGCTTATATTTTCCACCTTATACTTGGCTATACTTGTATCCCTTTTAATATATTTATTAATTATTATTCATTACTAATTGATCTCTATTTTAATATTTTAATATAATATTAATAAAATAAATCTTTAATAACTATTTATTGCTAATTGACATCTATTTGATAATAATAATTTTTCTTTTAACGTTGACATTTTTATATTTTACCCTTTATTTCTTCTGTCCTCGTTTTTTCACTTCTTCATGGATTTGTTATAATGTGATTTCATTTGTCGATTTTCGACCGAGTGACTTTCGTTTTAGCATGCATTTAGGTAGTGTAAGTTATTCATGTCATTTTTAGATGGCAGCGCATGTTCTCTTGTACATGTCATTTTTTGTCCTTTTTTCCAACAGGGCATATGATAAGTTGTTTGTCCTTAGTTAAAAGAGTCGATTCTGATTCCAGTTGCATCTTTGACAATTCCTCTTTACTTAGTTTTTCAATATATCTTTAAGTTTATTATCTCCTTTTATTGAATTTTCGATTATTTCTTGGTTATCATAATTTCTATCAATCATTGGTTTGCGATATGTTATAAGGAGCTTAATATTGCCTTTTTTAGGCTTAATACCGACAATATTTGACGAAATAACATATCTTTACTATAAATTATTCCTCTGAAAAATCCATAAGATATTCCTAGTTTTTCATATTTGCATATTCCATTTACTGTGTTTTATTATTGTATTATTGTCTTTTCCTTTGATTTTTGTACATGTGATTTTATTTTAATTATATATAGCAATAGTTTTAATTGCAATTTAAAATTAAAATGCACTGAAAAGATTATTTTAACAATTGATACGTAAATTACCAAAATTTTTATTAATCGGAGACTGAAAGACTAAATTTTTCGTTGTAAAAACCATTTCTTTTATATTCTTTGAAAAATATTCACACATAAAGTGATTTTTTTGTGCGTGCATAGATCTAAAATGGTTTAGTATTTTTCATTTTTAAGAAAAACAATTGCAAGAAAAGATTTTACTTGTAAAAATCACTTTTTTCCAAATTTTCCAGAAAAAAATACTGGGAAAAACCGTTTTTTTTTTTTTTTCACCATTTCAAACTTTCTGGAAATTTTACATAACTAATCATGCATTTCTACATGCATTTCTGCATTTCTAAAATTTCTTATACAATTTTAAAGTGGTGAGAGACTAAACTACGAGAATAATATTTTGTATTGGAAACCTGGGTCGCAATCCTATCATCCTTTCAAAAATATAGAGTGTTTCACTCTCAAAAAATCCGGAAATTGAACGACTTTTTCCGTTGATTATATTTCGTTAAAACATGAAATTTTCTGCTTTGATTTGACCGTTTTCCGTCTAAATACAGAACATTCCTCAATCTAACTTAAAAATTACCTGAAGTCCTCCAATCCAAAGATGCCTCTCATCAAAGCTGCCACTCTATCTTTCCTCTAATCACAGGGGTGTGCCAGCAACTGAGCTGCTCAATACATTTTGGAATTAGAAACGACATGTTTACGTATGTCCCTTTCCCCTCAAAACACGAAAAATTCCTGGACTGAAAATCAAAATTTCCTTAAATACTGCAGTCAAAAGACGGAATTTTTTTTGAGAAAAAAGTAACAGAAAAATCTCTTCCAATCACAATGCTTTTCCGACAACTTTTTACTGTAATTTTTACGTTTTTTGACGAAATTTTTTTTTTTTCAGAGTGTATTAGTCATAACTTTAAAAAATTTTAAGATATTTTAATGGCATTTTCAGCAGAATATGTTTATCTTGCTTTGTGTGAAATGCAATGACACCACAAAAAGTGCTGGAAATGTACAATGGTTTGGGTCAGTCAGATTGTTTATAAAGTTAAATACATTCGAAAATTTGGAGCGGATGCGGCTGATTTTCATTTCCACCACCTTTCATTGCATTGCACACAAAACAAAATGAAAAATGTTCAAAATGTACGTCTACATTTTTTTCTATAATTATTAAAATTCAGCTTACTTTTTACGTGTTTCAAATATAATTAAACAAACAACTAGAATTAACCACACCTTATTTTTCTGTACTTAAAAGTAGAAAAAAATATATTTTATGAGAAAATATGATTGGTAAAAATGTTATGTATTCATCTTTAAAATATATTTTTATATATGTTTAAATGATATCATTTATTAAGGTTTAATTCTATTACGTTTAGTACTTGAAATCGATGATGAGAATAACAAAGAATCCACATCAGCTTGGATTGAAGGAGCCCGAGCTATTACCAAGTGGAGAGCCTCCGAGGAAGGCAAAGAGCTCCAGGACGTTGTAGATTTTAATGAATATGGTATGTTTTACTCTAGATTATTGTTCTATTTTTGTGGTATAGTTACTAATGTTCCCTCTGGACTATTTTTTAAGGGCACAGCATCCTGCTCTTTTTAAAACTGATAAAATCCACCATTCCCGTTTTAAAAGTAGTAAAACGCACCACTATAGCTGTATCCAGAGAATTCTAGTGAAAATTTTCTTAACCCCACAGTATTTCTAAATCCATGTGTCCGAAAACTTGTAAAACTATAGAATTCTCTTATTTTGTTAGGAAAAACACAGGAAATTATTCAGTGATGTCGTAATTTAATTCTACTTTTTTTAACACTTTCCAACCTAGTTGAAAAGTGTTTATGACTTCGGTTTGTCTTGCCTTATGGCCGTCTGCCGTCTGTCCGTGCTCTAACTCCCGTAAATATGCTCGGATTGCTCTGCAATTTTTATATGTTATAGTCGTTATCTATAGCATGTTCCCTATTTCAACGGAAGTGTGTAGCACTTATAGTTTTTTTACAGGGACACTCAAAAGAATTCCGTTACATTGCGGTCTATGGGGAAAAATCATTGACGGTTTATTTAAATAATGTTTCACTATTTTAAACGCATTGAAATTTATATATATCACTAAGGTGCATTAGAAGAAGCTTAATATGGAATAGGGTGTGCATAGCACTTATAGCTACTTTACAGGGACAGTCAAAAGAATTCTGTTACATTACGTCTATGGAGAAAATCGTCTGCGGTTTATTTAAATAATGTTTCCCTATTTTAAACGCATTGAAATTTATATATATCACTAAGGTGTATTTCAAGAGGCTTACTACAGAATAGTGTGTGTACAGCAGTCATCGTTCATTTACAGGGACACACAAAAGAATTATCTACTGTAAGTTAACAATAATTCCTGGAAGTGCGTTTTAAGTTACTGACCGCGATTTTAATTTTAACTCGCTTTTTGTCTATTATGTGGTGTGTATAAATTCTGTATATCCTATACAGGGAAGCACAAAAGTTCGCGAACACATTTCCGTATTATTTAATTCCAGACGGAGAATTTTAAACTGTGCTACGCGTTTCCTAACTGAACTAAAATTTAACATCCTATGTAGTATATATACAAATCTATAGATCCTATACAGGGCTGAATAAAAGTATTCGGATTACTTAGATGTTATCTTTTAGCTTATTAAACGGTATGATTTGTAAAATTATTTTGGAAGCGTTGGAAAGTGTTACATAATCTATGCTTGACGCATGATTTTTCGTTCTTGTTATTTTTAATTCAAAAAATCATTCAAAATTAATGTTACTTAATACTTTATTCATCATACCTAAAAATTACATACCCCCCCCCCCCCCCCCACACACCTTTTTTTTTTTTGTTGTAACTAAAGGCAATAATATATTTTATCTTGCAATAATGCTTTTTCTACTGAAATAGTGCGTTTTTTTTAGTGACTAGCACTCTACTTTTTTTCTTTCTAGCGTGAATACTAGTAATTATATGGTTCTCAAGTTGTGTATAGAGTAAGCAAAAAGAAAAAAAATGACTAATTTGACTACACATTTCATACTCATAATTTGGCTAACACATTTCATAATCATAATTTGGCTACACATTTATACGTGATGTCTCTTCCTATCACTAGCCAATTCATAGCTACCAACTTTTATGCTTTTGTTCCTCACACTACTTTTCAACAGAAGAAATTGCCTTATTTAACTTATAATTTCAGTGATTAAATAAGACACTTTTTTTTAAAAGATAGCAGTAAAAAAAAGCGTAAAATTTGGCAGTTATGCTAATTCCCAAACTGTTAGTTTTAGAGGTATAATTCCAAATGCAAAGACGTTTTAAATGGTCTTCATCATATAAAATCCATTTAAACAAAAATAGTTTTTTAATTACGAAATCGAATTTTTTACACCTGTTTCCTATAATTTATATTTAGAAAAACTTGCTCTCTGTTTCAAAACGTAAAACAGTAAAAATTTCTCTCTTCTAAGACCAAAACATTCCAAGTTATGATAATTTGAATTTTATGAAATTAAAGCGTTTTCTAGCACTAAAAATGGATTTTTTTTTTAAGTGCCAGGAAAGACTAAAATTTCATAAAACTCAAAGTATCATAGCCCGGAAAGTTTTGGTCATACAAAATGAAATTTTTACTGTTTTACTTGTTAGGGAAACAGTAAATTTCTTTGGGAATTAGCATAGCTGCCAACTTTTACGCTTTACAACTGCTTTACTGCCCACTTTTACAGGGAAAAAGTTTTCTCAATGTAACTTATAGGACTCAAGAATCATATAAAAAGTTTAAAAATGAATTTTCATACGTTGAAGAAACATATTTTAAACATTTTTGGAATTTGAGCAATACCTATATAAAACTAACGGTTTAGAAATTAGCTATTGGTTAATGATAAGAAGGGACGCAATCTGTATACAGTTTCTAATTTCACTACTTTTCATAAGAGTTGACAAAAATCATAACATTTTAGAGTCAACAAATATTATAACAATTTGGTTCTCGGAAAAGGGCCATTATAATGGACGTTTTCTGTAATGGAAGTTTTAAAAAGATATTTATATTCTTAGGAATTGTCTCAAAATAAACTATCATAAATGAATTACATTCAGATAGGTGAATTAATGCTAAGTCTTCTTAATCTGTTAATGCTCAGCGTCCTATAAAAAGCATATTTTCATTTGGTCTCCGTACAGACGATCTCAATAAACTTTAATTATGTGCGTGTTTTCAGTGACTAGCACCCTACTTTTTTTCTTTCTAGCGTGAATACTAGTAATTATATGGTCCTCAAGTTGTGTATAGAGTAAGCAAAAAGAAAAAAATGACTAATTTGGCTACACATTTCATAATCATAATTTGGCTACACATTTATACGTGGTGTCCCTTCCTATCACTAGCCAATTCATAGCTAGCAACTTTTATGCTTTTGTTCCTCACACTACTTTTCAACAGAAGAAATTGCCTTATTTAACTTATAATTTCGGTGATTAAATAAGACACATTTTTTTTTAAATAGCATTAAAAAAACCATTAAAAAAACCTGTTTAAAAATTATTTAACACATCAGTTGGGAATAATGAAATTTAGAATGTGTTCTAGATACGAGGGTAAGTCATTAAGTAAGTCACAAAACATAATTAAATAATAACTTACAATGATATTCACTTCAAAACTACTTTTATTTCTCAACATATTCAACACCAATATTTATGCACTTATATCACAGTTTTATCAGTGCCCCAACACCAGCTGCATGCAATTATTTGGGTTGCTGTCTCAGCCACATTAGGACATCAAGTTGAACCTTTTCATCATCTTGCTTTCAAGATTTTTTTTAGTGGACTAAACATACGAAAATCGCTTGGGGCTAAGTCGAAGCTGTATGGTGGATGCTGAAGAAGTTACAAGATGATGTTCACAGATGTTGAAAAGATTCAACAAGGTTCAACTTGAAGTCCTAATGTGGCTGAGACAGAAACCCAAAGAAATGTATGCAGCTGGTGTTGGAGCACTGATAAAACGGTGATATAAGTGCATAAATATTGTTGGAGAATATGTTGAGAAAAAAAAATATTTTTAAGTGAATATCATTGTAAGTTATTATTTAATTATCTTTTGTGACTTACTTAATGACTTACCCTCGTATTTTACTTTATCATGATCTGAAAGCATTATTCGTTGTACAATGCAAAATTATTTTTAAATGGATAATTTCTTCTTCAATTATAAATGTTCTGTTTTTACATGTATGTGTAAGGTGATTATATTTGTACATTTTTTTTTTAAATTATTTTATAAAATTTGAAAAACAATATGTTAAATAAATTATTTGATTAAAGCTGTAAATATTCCACAAAACTCCAATAAATAACGATTTAGTTTATTAATTTTAATATGCAATATCTTTCTAAATTTTTTTTAAATGATTGGATAAATCTTCTAACGTATTTTCAAAAAGTCAGGAAAAATGTGTTTGAATGCGAAATTTTCATTAATTAATAATTTGGAATATAAACGTACTCCCTTTGCAGAAAACTTATTTCTAAAAAAATAAAATAAAATAAAAAGATTTCATTATATTAACATTCAATAGCCTAGCGCAAAAATTGATAGTTTTCACAAAGCATTTCGTTATCTAATATATTAAAACGAGAAGCAAAACTCTTAATTTTTCAGTGCAAATTTGACCTTACTGTGCATTCCTCAACTTTTTTTTAAAGGGGGAATAAAGAAGAAAATATAATTATAAAAGAATCAAGAGCGCTGTGGAAAGAATAGATCTCCTATTGGCCTGCACTGGTGCCAGCCCTACCTCTAGGAAATGCTCCTTCTAAATTCTTCTTAAATATATTCTTTATTTCCCCAGCATCCATTTTTACACTTGCTTTGAATAAGAGAGGGAATTGGTGATTGCAAGGGAGGGAGGCGCTTTCACTTTTTTTGAAGGCAGGAATGGAAAGGGAAATGAGAGGGGGGAGTTCCCCTTCTATAGAATTTGAAAAAACGTCCTTTTCCCAAGAAGAAACATATTTTCATTAATTAATTGACATTAATTTTACAACCAGATAACAATATTTCTGACGTAATTTTTTACAAGGGCTGTAAAACCTTTATATTTGTAACCATTAAAAATTTCAAAGGGTTTGGAGAACAAAAGCTTTTTTTCTTTATAATGTTTTCTTACGAGCACTTTTATCACTAATTATCAGTATTTTTTTTTAAATCTAGGATTCATTTAAGGTTTTATCACGGGCCCGGGCAACGCCGGGCAGATCAACTAGTTGTTTCATAAATTTAAATGGATAATGTCCAATGATTTAATGTGTCCAATGATTCATTCCGTTCCAAACGCGATAAAATACCAAATATTCGTGTATCATGCACACAAAATTTTGGTTAAACAATCGCACAGCGTGCACGAATAATACAGTAGTCACATAAAATAATTTTAATTGCAATTATTTCAGATTCTTACACACCCCATACAAAATTATAAGACACCGTTTCAGTGGATGTCATAATTTCGTCTAATTTTTTCACCGAAAACGAATTTTTAAGTGAAAATTCCATTTTTAACCGAAACTCGTCGGCAACAAAACGAAACTTTGGTTAGAAATTAATGCCAATAAATATTTTCTTCTTCAAATGAATTAGGAGCTATTATAAACGGAAAACAAAATAGCTCACTTACAGTGCTATAAAAAAATGTCTCCTCAGTGAAAGAGAAATTGTTTAAAAATGACAGATTAATTTTCTATTGATTTGGATAAAATCCTTAATAGACAAATAACTTAAAATTTAACTAACAATATTTCTTTCTATATTTAATTTAATTTTTTAATTGCGTTATTTAAAAGTAATACTATGCTTTTAAAGGTAACAACATATAGAATAGTATAAGATGCTTCAAACGAAAATCGCTTTATTAGTATATTTCAATGTTTGTCAAACTAACGATATCTTATAGGGTCTAAACAGACCGTAATTGTAATCGAAATTTTCTTGCACAATGCTCTAAAATGTGTTTTTCTTTTTTTTCAGCTGACGACTACATGGACATAGAGTACGTCATAACAGGAGCCACTAACAGTACTCCATTTCCGTAAGTAAAAAAAAAAGGGGGGAGGCTATATTTAATACTTGGAATTTTTTCCATAGAAAATTTCTCACGCCTTGCATTCAAAATAGGGATTCTGCATCAGCAACAGGGCATGAGGAGGGAGGAGGGAGGTAGGCGTGGCCTAAAGGTGATGGACAGGTGACAAATAAGATAAGAAGATTAATGAAGATCAAAGCGGTAACATCGTAGAAACAAAAAAAACATACTTACGGAGAGCGGCGTAGAGATAACCTTCTCTCATGGTGTCCACGGGTCAACTAAACGGGGTCTACCTTTGAACACGTGTTATGACATCATCCTCATAGGGGGTACTACGATCGGCGCTCTGAATGGTTGCTACCATTTCGGGCGATGGGTGGGAGATGGCAGTACCACGCTTGTTGTCATCCTAAAGTTGTTCGATGACGTCATTTTCTAGAACAATCATACGACGCATGCGCTAGTTTCACGTGGGATGACGCAATCACAAACAAAGTTTTTTTTTTCAAAGTTTACTCAAAACATGTATTGACCAGTCGATTTGTCGTTATAGACTAAACATGTCTCTAAAAAAAAACAATAGGCATATGGTCAATAACGACAAATCATCCGCTTACTCTTTAGAACGACCGCTCAAAACATAAAAATAAGGTAGAAAGCGTGAGCTATTGAATTTTTATGCATAACACAACTTTAAACAGAGATTAACAACCTTAAGTGTCTTTACTTTTTTTAAACTTATTGTTATGAATAAGAGAAAAGATGAGTCTGTAGTTGAATTTATTTAGGTTTTATTTTGCATAAGTGGAATTTTTTTAATTATCAAATGCTAATGACATAACGAGTATTTTTTTTAATCACCAGCCAAACACATATGGTAAAAGTGTGTTCTAATTGTAACCATTAGCATACACATAGTGAACTTATTAAGATAAAAAATAAGTTTTTATGTTACAAAATGCAAGTTAATAAAAATTTTATTATTAAATTTTTATACATATGTAAGAATATTTTTTATTTAACCATTACCAAGAATGATTGTCGACCAAGTGGAAAATAATTATATTTTTATTGTTGAAGTATAAAAAATGATTTTTTAACTGACTAATAATATTTTTGAATTTTTTTATAAAAGTAATAGAAAATGTTTCACCATTCAAATAAGTTATATAAGTGTTGATACATTTTCTCTAAATTTATGTGAACTTGTCGGGACTAATGTAACAAAGACATCACCAACCCTATATACACTGCTGGCCATCCAAAATGCAACACCATGAAGGAATGCAAGTAACAGAATGATATTTATTGGACAAATACATTATAATGGGAAGGACAAGTGATTACATTTTCAGAAAATTTGGAGGTATAGTTCCTGAGAAAACACTACCCAGAGTTGCCACCCCTGGCTGCAATAACAGCATTTATCTGCCTAGGCATGGAGTCGAACAGAGAATGGATGTCATGTACGGGTACAGCAGTCCATGCAGCTTCAACACTATGCCACAGTGCATCAACCGTAGTGACGGGCGAGTGGTGATGGACCAGTTACTTAGAAGCCATTGACAGGACATTTTGAATTGGTGAGAAATCAGGAGTACGTACCAGTGAGGGCAACAGTCAGAAATGTTCTGTATCAAGGAAGGTCAGGATAGTACGAGCAACATGTGGTCGTGCATTTTTACTGCTGAGAAGTACAGTTCCAAAGGCCTCGAAGCTAGGGCAGAACCACGGGCTGTAACACCTCAGAAATGTAACGACTGCTGTTCATATTGTCGGCAATGAGAACAAGACGTTATTGAGACGTGTATTCAATGACACCCCTCACCATCACTGCAGGTTATGGGCCTCTATGATGATGTCAAATACAAGCTGGCAAAGTGAATTCTCAAGGATGCCACCAAACACGGATATGGCCTTCATGATGCACACAGAGCCTGGATTCATCGGAAAAGACGACATGAGACACCCAATCCTGCGTCATATACAGCATCATGATGCCCGCATCCGTGTTTGGCAGCATCGTGGAAAACACACATTGCCAGCTTGCATTCGATATCGCCATACTGGCATATCACCTGGAGTGACGGTATGAAGTGCCATTGGATACACGTCTCGGTAACCTCTTGTTCGCATTGTCGGCAATTTCAACTGCAGCCGTTACATTTCTGATGTGTTACGTCCCGCAGTTCTGCCCTATCTTCGTTGCTCCGGAAATCTACGTTTCAACACGACAATGTACGACCGCATGTTGCCAGTACTATGCCAACCTTCCTTGATACAAAACATGTTCGACTGTTGCCCTGTCCAGCACGTTCTCCTGATTTCTCACCAATTGAAAATGTCTGGTCAATGGCTGCTGAACGACTGGCACGCCAACACTGAGCAGTCACTACGATTGATGAAATGTGACATAGTGTTAAAGGTGTATGGACTGTTGTACCCGTACATGACATCCAATCTCTGTTCGATTCCATGCCTAGGCAGATAAATGCTGTTATTGCGGCCAGGGGTGGCAACTCTTGGCAGTATTTTCTCAGGAACTATACCTCCAAATTTTCTGAAAATGTAATCACTTGTACTTCCCATTATAATGTATTTGTTCAATAAATATCATTCTGTTATTTGCATTCCTTCATGGTGTTGCATTTTGGATGGCCAGCAGTATATATATATATATATATATACACACACACATATATATATATAGAGAGAGAGAGAGAAAGAGAAATAAAAGAAATTGGGGGAAAACATATGCAATAAATAAAAAATATATTTGAATCGGTCATTTCAAAAACCACATAAGTCAATTTTTTTCCAAATATACTTTTTCTGTCGCAAATACTTCCTTAAAGGTAAAGCCATGATCTGGGTAATTAACACATAAGTTAGTGTATTCCTTCCTCTTCAAACAATACCTTCTAATTTTCGTTCATTAATTAAACGACATAAAGTCAGGGACTTAAGTGGTTTTTGCGTGCAATACTATATTAAAACATAAAAATGTTCCTGTATAAGACCTATCTTCATTAATTTTGATTAAAAATATGTTTAATATGACTTTTGTTCAAATTAAATACCACCTAACCTTGTTTCTTACTAAAACAACATAAGTCAGGAACAGTTTTTCTGTTATTCTTCTTTTTATTTTTCACAAATTATAAAAATTATTCGATATTTACAAACTCTGAAGTCCAAACTCTATAATCAGGCCATAAAAATTTATTTACATGTGAATAATACAGTTTTTTTTTTTTTTTCTGAAAAGTTCTGATTCCGTGACTTGTGATTTTTGAAATGACCGAATCATTTAGTATATAAGTAAAAAAATGCAAATAAGAATATACATGTAAATACTCCTAATTAATAATATAGTATTTTTCTGTCCTGTTTAACAAATTAAAAAACATAGAACAAATCTAAAATATTTTTTTAAAACAAGGATAAAATGAATATGCACTCTATTTGTTTGTCAACAAATTAAAAGTTTGCCAAAAAATTTATGGGAAATTACCAGGCACACAAAGCAATCCCAAATGTCAATAAACCCAGCAGACAGTCTCCAAAACAGATTTGTATCAGGGTTGTGCCATATACATTTTTTTTTCACAAAAATTTCTAGAAAAAAAAAAGCCTGCATTGAGCCAATGTCATATATTATAGTAAAAGTATATTGTGGGAATATTTGAGAAATTTATATTAAGTTTGTTTGTAAATTTTATAACTTTTAAAATATAGAATAAATCTGCCACTGACGGAAGGGAATGAATGAATTATTCGCTTGTTTTATATTTTTGTATCATTATATTTAAAATGTGTGTTCTTTAATTCAATTCAATATCTTACAGGTCAACTAGAAGTTCAATCATTGAACCAAATCTCTCAGAAACTGCAAGTGTATTTTATGATGACGTGGAGTGAATGCATATGAAGTGCAGCGCATCTTATGAAAATGAAACTGAAGTTTTAAAAGAAGAAACTAGACAGAGAAATTATGTTTGTGAATTTTGCCTTAAAGCTTTTTTGAACAAGAGTACACTTCAGAATCATATTTTAACTCATACTGGAGAAAAACCGCACATCTGTAATAAACGTTTCACTCAGAAAAGCAGTTCAGCAACTCATGCATTTATTCACATAGGCAAGAAGCCGCATGTATGTGGTAGAGGATTTACTGACAAAAGTACTTTGTGAAAGCATTATTTAATCCATTCTGGTGAGAAATCCCATACTTGCAAAATTTGTCAAAGAGGTTTTGTTTAAAAGAGTACACTCAGAAAACATTATTTGACACATGCAGGCGAGAAACCGCATGAATGCTCTGTCTGTTCCAGTAAATTTGTCCAAAAATTAATCTTCAAAAGCATTATTTAACTCATGCTAGTGATAAGCCATATGTTTGTCAGTTTTGCAACAAAGCTTTTTCAGGCAAATGTAAACTAAGTAGACCTGAACTGACTCATACAACTAAAAAGATACATTGTGATATATGCAATAAAGGTTTTAAAGGGAAGAGAAACTTAAAAAGGCACAAAATGGTACACCTTCCTGAAGAACTTCATTTTTGTGAAATATGCCATATGGGTTTTAAAGGTAAACAAAGATTTGAGCGGCATTGTGCTGCACATAATAAAGGGGGGAGTTTTAAATGTGAACTATGTGACGAGGAGTTTTCTGATGTACAGTCTTACCAAAAGCACGTTATATTACTCATTCAATTAAGAAGACATATAAGTGTGATTATTGTAATCAAGTGTTTTTGCATGAGATAGGTTTCAAGAAACATTTTCTCATGCATAACTCTAATTCTAACTTTTTTTGTGAAGAATGTGGTGAATCTTTTAATGAGAGGAAAGTGTATGAAGATCACTTAAAAAGAACTAGAAAATCACATTGATGAAAAGCCCTTCACGTGTGAGTTTTGTGAAGAGAGCTTTGTAACATTTGAAGAATATAAACAACATGAATTGGAACATGTGGATGATGAGAGTTTTAGCATTAGGAATGAAACTAGTTTGACAGAACAGTAAAAATTGCTGTGCAAATAACATTTGCATTCAAATTTCATGTGTTTAGTTCTATGTATGTGAAATTCACAGAATTGTTTGTACAATGTTTGGTTGTATTAATGATTTACAATCTGCTAGAAAACACTGCATAATTATTAAAATCATAACTGAAAAATTAGAAATTATTTAGGTATACTATGCAAGTTTTTACTCCTTTTCCTTATTTTCTTTTAATTTTTTATTTCATATTTCTAATATTCTACTTTTTATTTTTTTCGTGCAAATTTATATTAAGAACATGTTTTTTTTTTTTATTATTATTATACAGAAATTTTTGTTTCCTTATATTCATTACTAGTTGACCCACCTGGCATTGCCTGGCTTAGGATAATAACTTGAAATGTGGAGTTCTTGGAAAAGATTGCTCTTAGCTCTGAAGTTATTAAATGTTGTACTTTTTAATATGTATCTTTCTATATTCGCGTATTTTTTAAAAAATATATCCGAACTCCCGTTAAGGGGCAAGACTATGAAATTGCATTCGTGGCCAGTAGTAGCAATGGCCATAAGCGCCCACTTTTTTATTTAAAAGTACTAAACAATAAACTATTTAAAAATTTCTAATAGTGTTAATCTAAAATTAAATTGCCCAAATAAATATGTTAATATTGACATATTGTAACCAGCAGCCATGGAATCATTCATGGAATGCAAGAAAATTTTACTCTCTCTCCTTGTAAGAAAAATGGCTGTAAGTTGGCCGATGGCAGACAGTTTTTAATAGTTTCTTTTTTCATTTAGTGGGCCGGTGACCTGCACTAATTTTTCCCTTTACTTCCCATGCAAAAAAAGAATGAAAAACCCTACCGCAAGTCTCTTAAAACATGAAATGATATCTTTGAAGGTACTGAGAGGAAAGAAAAAAAAGCCCTTAGTGATTGCAATCTAAACTGCAGAAAATTAATGAAAAATATAAAAATAATGTACAAAAAATATATTTTTTAAATATTATTTTTTTTTTAGTGAAAAGTACTGTTGAAAGCAGAAAAGAATTTGATTTGAGAGGGTATTCCTTATTTTTCCATCTGGGCCTTACAGATGGCAGTTTAAAACTGCAGGAAAAAAAGTATGTAAATAAACTTCTGAAAATGTTTTTTTGAAATAGTAAATATTAATTTTTTTTAAACAAAAGATGCTGTTATAATAGGGGACCAGGCGATCCCAGAAGAGGGTCATTACACCTATACCTCTCTGAAACAAAATAACTGTAAAACATCACATTTTTAAAATGGAAGAACACATTAATATTGTAAAGAATGCTGCTTTATGAGATGACTCATCTCCCCCTCTTATGATGATTCCAATTTAAACTGAGATCTAGATATGCTCCTGTATTCAGTGTATTCAGCCCTTACTTTTTTTCTGTAATAGTCTCAGTGGGTATTATATCACAAAATTCCATTTGCAGATTAAAATTTTAAAAAATCTAGCCTTGAGTACTATATTAAGCTTTATATTTTTAATTTATGCTACCCTCCCCTCTCATGAATGCTACCAAAGCATTAAAATACTCAAATTATTGACATTGAAACTTATATGCATCTGCTTTATTTGTTGTAAAATATTTTAAAAATTACCCTTTTTCTTTCAAAGCTGCTCTTTAATATTTTGTGCAATTTTTGTAAATAAGTATTTAAAGATGTACTTCCAGTTTTTATTATCTCAAATATAACCTTTACTTTTACACGTATACTATTGGCATAGAAATCGGCTAGGATTAGGTACATAGATATAATAACTAACTCAAGAAATTCTATTAAATCTAATTTTCGTAATTTATTGATCAATACAAATAAAATTACTACTAAATCTAATATTATTTTTTATTTATAAATGACTTTTAGGGTTGATGTTGGTACTTGAAAATTACATTTTCTTCATCCTTTTGCATAAATTTACTGTATAATTTTTCTTTGTTTTATGTATGTGGCTACATTTTGGCTTATGAACTGTTTTCTAATATATTTAAATAATATATTTAAAGGACATTTAACCCCTTCGCGACGAGCGTCCTTTACAGAATTTTTAATATTTTACCACCGGTTTTTCAAAACAGAAATTTTCGCCTTATTGAATCACAGAGATGCTAAGATTTAATGAGGCATATCTTACAATAAAAAATAACTGGTGGGAAAAATCGAGGATTCTGAGCATCTTATGCGTCACGTATACGCGTCGCTCGTCCCCAACTCGTTAATTAAAACGTAAGTTGGCAGCATACATAGCGATTGTATGTAAGTTACAAAAATAACATTAGCATGTTATTTTTGTAACCTTTTACCAATGCTACTGTAGAACTCTGTAATTTGTTAACCAAAAGTAACTGTATTTTTCATCTCTACAGGTAATTCCATGGTATTAGGAGGGTTAAAGTAAATATCTTAATCTTAAGGTTTTTGAAATATCTTGATCATTTTCTATTTCAATGAAAATGTTTAATTTGCATATAAAGGGATTTTTAGAGAAAATATATACAATATTGAAAAATAAGATATTTCTCATATTCACAAAATATGTGAAACTATTAATAGAGAAAAGTAACCCATAGAGGATATATACACCCCCATTCATTAAAATAAATAAATAAATATTGGGTCATCCGGAAAGCTCTGGGATATACTTCTGTTGACGTTGAGGTAATATTGAAATGATTGAATGTCACCAGAATTTACAAACAAATTTATCAGTAAAAACAGTTTTTTTTTTTTTTTTTTTCACATACATTATAAAAGCAAAGTTTTATTCCAAAATTCCGGTGGGAATGGGGTATTTATGAATTCGAAATATATATATATATATATATATATATTTAAAAAAGATAACTTTCTGAATGACCTAATAAATTTACAAACCATCAATTTTCATCAAATATTTATTTTAATGAGTTATATTATGTAAAATCTCCAAAACATTTTTATACAAATATTCTGCCAAAAATTAACTGTTATGTATCGAAGAGTAATGTTTTAAAAGTTTTATAAAATTTATTTCTAATGTATGTAAATAACCTGAATGGGAAGGGGGGGGGGGTTGTAACTGAAAATATATTTAACACTAGAACCGCGATGACGGGTCAATTTGACCCATACCAAATGATTAGATGCTGATTCGCACCAGAAATTTTTTCATAAAATAAGTTATGCTACCCCGAAATAACTTAAAAAAAGAAGTTAAATAGTTTTAAATAAAATTAGTTTTATAAAATTTGAGTAAAATGTCCCGCGGTTCTTGTGTTAAACCTTATATATGTATGTACGAGGGTCCCTCTGAAAGTTTTGCAGTAGGAAAAATAGGCTGGCGGGATGGCACTATCAGCGGGATGGCATTATCCCACAGACTTTGAATATTGGATTGGCAATATTTAAGTTGCTGCATGAAAAAAAAAAAAAAATATATATATATATATAGGCCATAGATTTTTCGTATTGCAAAACCTTAAGAGTGATTCTCGCACAATGCATGTATTACGTATATAGTATTTGTAATATACTTATTCTGTGTATAGAATATGCAATGTATGCAAGTATGTTCATATATAAATGTTTATTGTTATCATTATGTATTCACATTGTAATCATTATGTATATGTAATATAACACTGCTCGAAACAATTAGGGGAGCACATGGTTTTAACGAAATTTTTAGAAATTCTAACGCAATTTTTTTTTTTATAATGAACTAATATTTTTTAAAACAATTTCAATTTTTAAGTAATAATTAAAATATTTATATAAAATTTTTAAAATTATTAATATGTTTTATTTTAATTTGATTAATTTTTTTTTTTTACCTTTCGATTCCTTTTCTTTTACTAACTAGACTTTTTGTCATGTTACACATTTTTTTAACATATTTTTGATTTATGTGCATAAAATTGTGCAGCAATGTTAACAATTAGGGAAGCACATGGTTTCAACGAAATTATGCAAATACGTACACCGATAAGTAACGTAAAATAAAACATTTATAATTTAAAGCGTAGCAAAAAACTGAAGAAGAAAACTTCATATGCAAATCAAAGTTCATGACGTCTAAAACAGAAAAAAGAAAATAAGTGCAGAAATCGGAATTCCGAAGAAACGTCCTTTTCACTGTCTTAGTTGTGAAATTCAATTTCTTGAGAAAATATGACTTGAAAATGTCACAACAATGTGATTTATCGGAATCCGTGGCTTGGGGTGTTATCAAGAGACTCCATTGCAAAGGTGTGGAATCGATTCCAAGAAACAGGGAATGTTAGATGTCGACAAGGGCAAGATCGACCACGTGTTACCACAGCATCTGGTGAGCGATATAGCCTGTTAACAGCTCGTCGAGACAGAACAAACAGTGCTACTCAGCTACAAAGACAGTTAGTTACTCTTGGCAAAAGGATGTATCCAGCCAAACATTCCGAAATAGGCTTCATCACGGTAGTCTCTATGCACATAGGCCAATGGTCTGTATTCCGTTGGCCTCAAGCCACCGTGCGACCCGAAGAAGATGGGCTGCTGAAGCTGAACATCGAGATTAGAGGCAACGTGATTGGAGTCAATTGCTGTTTACAGACGAGTCCCGATTCAGTCTAAAGTGTGATACCCGAAGTGTTTTGGTATGGAGGAAAAAGGGCACTCGAAATAACCCCACATTCGCTCATGAAATATCACATTACACACGAGGTGGGTTGATGGTATGGACTGGTAAACAGCATTACCTACTTACGGACCTGCATGTCATTCGGAATGGCATTTTGACGACCCAACAGACCGTATACAGCTCGTCATGTGCAGAACATTCTTGAAGCTGAAACAATGCAGCGTATGGAATGGCCAGCATGCTCTCCTGGCCTGAATCCGATCGATCATGTTTGGGAAACACTTGGACAACGCATTGCAACGAGACCAAGGCCTCCGTTTACTGTCCGGGACTTGGAGATTAAAACTGTTGAGGAGTGGAACAGTATCCCCCAAAGTCTTATCAAAACCTCATCGCATCCATGAAAAACTGATGTAGCAGTCTTACGCATTGATACGCATGATTTTATGCCCATGTATGGCTGTCTCGCACGGTTCTCTTCATTTCCTTGCTTGCTCCTCTAATTTTTTTGAGCAGTGTATGTATAAATGTATATATAGATATGTAATTTACTTATTTATAAACATTATTAACAACTGTTTGTATCCATATGTAAAAAAATGGTAACCAATAATGATGTTGATACAACACGTAATAAACTTTATAAAATTACTCTTTTGTATTGTTTTACTTTGTTTTTAAATTATTTACCATCGTTTTTAGAGTAACAAATAAGTACCACATATTAATTTTTATTAATTTTTTATCTAATAATCATTCGTCAAATATAAGTTTTTTTCATATCTTTGTTTATTGATTATGAATACCGGATACATCCCACAAAACTGTTTGTGTGAAATATGGTTTTAAATTATTATTCATAAAGTAAATTAATATTTTTGAAAATAAAATGCAAAGAATGACAAAATTAAAAAGTAAAAGTGCTATTTTGTTTTCAAAATGTGAAGAGTGAAAAATTTATTACAGATTTATTATGCACCAGAGTACTTTATTTTCCGTCTGTACATGTAGTTATTATTTTAAATTCTTCAATTCCTCTTTTAATTCCTAATAATAATGTACAGGGTTTGTATAAAAAGAAATTAGGCCTTTTTTTTTTTTTTTTTTTTTTTTTGACGCGACTGTACGTCGCCACGCGAAAAGCACACAATTTCTCTTGATTTTTTACTCAAATCATTAAATGGACAGTCCTTTAAGATCCCCCTCATTGACATCAGATTTCCAGGAAGAGATGTTTGTATTGCTACTGATATGTGTTGGTGTGTAATGTTGTAGTAATTGGCAAAAAAGTTCTATAGAAACTGCGCAAAGTAATTGCAATATATTCAGGGAGCTGTCTTTAAAACTTCATAATTAAGGTTTTTAAAACTATTTTTAACAGAAAATAGGAATTATTTATCAACAATTTTTGTTATTTTCTTCTCAGATTAGTTCACAATTTGCTGCCGTTTAACTTATGCTAGACTTGAAATTCTTATTTGCTTTATTTTTTAGAAAAGATCCATTCAAAAACTCAAATTAACTTTTTGAAAATAATCTATATTTGTAATGTTTGATAGAATAATTTTAATTCTTTTACTAATTATTGAGGTTTCATATATAATATTCATTCAGACAAAATGAAAAGATTTCTTTTTTTGATTATGTTATATTCAACTGACACAAGTGGAACACATGTTAGCCTATTAATTGATAATGCTTATTAATGTTTCAAAATGTTTAGCAAAGTATAAATGCTTTCTAAACTTGTATATGTAATTCACCTTTCGCTTAAGGCTTTTTCTCTTTATATATATATATATATATATATATATATATGTGTGTGTAATGTAAAACTACAATGATATTATTATTTTTTACTATTTATATATATTATTAAATCTAATATAATAAATTTGTAAATCAAACTTAATTTTGAATAATTATTATTCCAATAGGACAGCCATTACTTGTCAAATAAATGTTAATAATATTTTTAATTTACCTATAGAGGGCACTTATCGCTTGTGTATTTAAATTTTACTTTTAAAGATTAAAATTAAATGGAAAATTTGTATATTCACAAATATAAATTTGTTTTTGAGTGTACTTATCACATAAATAAATTTGTGTGTTTTAAATCAATTTGTGTTAAGGTGTAATAATTAAGGTGATATTTCAAAATATGTTCTCTCAACTTAACCTTCAAATAATTTCTCTCAACTTGACTATATCATCAAGTATTTGATATCTTATGATATGCGCCATGTGGTCATATTGGTAAAAATTAGACCTTGTGTTGTTTAAGGATTTTGGATTCCAATTTTCCATTATATTTAGTTCATATTTCATTTCTTAATCCATCTGTATTCACTTGATATCAACTCCAAATTATTAACATTTTATGGTTTATTATATATATATATATATATATATATCATTTTCTCTCTCTCTCCTTTTAAATATTCTTCATATTTTCAGTATATTTGGCCAATTACCATTGAAGCACAAGCTATGGTAATATTATGATTGCACTTGTTAATTTATTAACTATGTGGTATTCTGTCTACACATTATTATTAATTATCTCTTTGGAGATTTAATTAGATTGTTACAAGAACTTGATATGTTTTTTTGAAATTCAAAGATATTATATTTATATATATATATAAACCGGGTGATCCAAAAGTCAGGACGAACTTTAAAAATGAATAACTCGAAAACGAATCAAGATACAAAGATACGGTTTGCACCAAACGGATGGAAAAGAAACCGGGTTTTGTGTGACAACGAAATCAGAAATAGTTCTGTTGGCGACCAACAGATGGCGTTGTCGGATTTCTGATGTAGGATTATGCAAAGCAACAAACGATATAAAAAGGAGCAACTGCAGCAGGTAATGGTAGTCGAAGCTTGTATGCATCGAAATGCTGTCCATAGTTGAGAAAGCCCTCTTAGTTAAACTGTATTATAAGAATTCGGAAAATGCCATTGCGGCATTGCGAGCATATCGCTACATGAAGTGTATGCGAGATAGCAAAGGACCAATAACGTCTTCTGCATTGAACAAAATGATGAAGAAATTTGAAGCTACAGGTTCTTTGGCGTCACGTTAACGAAGTGGACGTCCCTCAACAGCCGCTGCTGTTGCCACGACAGTGGAGCAGACGGTGCAATCCATGTCGGCGGTCGCTGCACATGGGGAGTGCAGTGCTCGAGAAGTTTCGAGGCAGACAGGAATGTCGTACGGAAGTGTCTGGAGAGCACTGCGAATAACTTTACAACGGTATCCCTACAAGTTGCAACATAACCAAGAGCTGAAACCTCCTGACTTCGACTCTCGCCGAGATTTTGCGAATTTGGTATTCAATAAGATGGAAGAACAGCACGACTGGGCTTCACACTGTGCTTTGGACAGATGAAGCGCATTTCACACTCTCTGGCGCTGTTAACACCCACAACTGTCGAGTGTGGACCACAGAAAATCCATATCCATTTGTTCAGATACCCTTGCAACAGCCTAAAGTGACAGTCTAGTGTGGCTTCACTGCTGATTTCATAATTGGTCCATTTCTTTTCGCGGAAGTCACACAGACGGGTTTCAAAACAGTTTCTGTCACTGGTCAGTGATATGTAGCACTGTTACAGAACAACGTTATTCCTGAACTGCAAGGGGCCCCACCAGTGGCTGAGAGGTTCTGCTCTCGAAGCTGGTAGACGGGAGGTGCTGGGTTCGATCCCAATCGCGCCCGTCGGCCTAATCTTTCGGAGTTTTCGTGGTGTTCTTCGAGCCGTGGATTTATCCATGCGTAAATACGGGTTAGGTTCCCTTAGAAAGACCCCCACGAAGGGCACTCCCCCCGGGACTATATCCCAAGTGTAGATAATTGGCCGTCAATAATCAACCCAACCCAACCCAGCCCAACCCTGAACTGCAAGCGCAACAGGATGCGCTTATGCAAGATAGAGCACCACCTCATATTGCTCTGCCTGTGCAACGCCTGCTACGCTCAACATTTGGGGAGGATCGCATTATCAGTAGCTACTTTAATCACGCATGGCCTCCAAGATCTCCCGATCTGACACCCTGTGACTTTTGGCTGTGGGGATTCTTGAAGTCAAAAGTGTACCGTGACCAACCGGCATCACTAGCAGCACTGAAAGATGCCAGACGCCAACATGTGTCTACCATAACGCGAGAAATGCTACTAAATGCTGTGAACGGTGTGGTGCCTCGTCTCACAGCTGTACTTCTGAATGGGTTGGGTTGGGTTGATTATTGACGGCCAATTATCTACACTAGGGATATAGGCCCGGGGGGAGTGCCCTTCATGGGGGTCTTTCTAAGGGAACCTAATCCGTATTTACGCATGGATAAATCCACGGCTCGAAGAAAACCACGAAAACTCCGAACGATTAGGCCGACGGGCGCGATTGGGATCGAACCCAGCACCTCCCGTCTACCAGCTTCGAGAGCACAACCTCTCAGCCACTGGTGGGGCGTACTTCTGAATGATGGACAGCATTTACTGTAGTACTAATTAACTGTAATTAAGCTGACTTGTAAGTTGTCATCATTTTTTCATTTGTAAATCATCTTTTGGTGCAATAAAACACTGTAGCGCCATCTGTTGGTCGCCAACAGAACTATATATTTTTTGTTGCCTCACAAAACCCGGTGTCTTTTCCATCCGTTTGGTGCAAACCGTATCTTCGTATCTTGATTCATTTTCGAATTATTCATTTTTAAAGTTCGTCCTGACTTTTGGATCACCCGGTATATATATATATATTTGTAAATCAAACTTAATTTTGAATAATTATTATTCCAATAGAGGGCAGCACATTACTTGTCAAATAAATGTTAATAATATTTTTTATTTACCTATAGAGAGCGCTTATAGCTTGTGTCTTTAAATTATACTTTTATAGATTAAAATTAAATAAAAATTAAATAGAAATTTGTATATTCACAAATATAAATTTGTTTTTGAGTGTATTTATCACATAAATAAATTTGTGTGTTTTAAATCAATTTGTGTTAGGGTGTAATAATTAAGGTGATATATCAAAATATGTTCTCTCAACTTAACCTTCAAATAATTTCTCTCAACTTGACTATATCATCAAGTATTTGATATCTTATGATATGCGCCATGTGGTCATATTGGTATAAATTAGACCTTGTGTTGTTTAAGGATTTTGGATAATTATTGTGAGTAAAATATTTTATCTATTCTTTACAAGTTTTTTATTTCCATTTTTATTATTTCCAATTGTCTTCTGGTAATAATTCAGTATACCTGGATGATTATACTGATCTTAGCATATATGCCAGTATAATTATGAAATACTGAATTATTATTTAAAACACGTGTGGGTACATCCAGGCTGAAGATTATACCAACACGTATTTTTTCATATCCAATTATAATTTAAATATCTTGTTATCCAATTTTCCATTATATTTAGTTCATATTTCATTTCTTAATCCATTTGTATTCACTTGATATCAACTTCAAATTATTAACGTTTTATGGTTTATTATAATTTTTTTTCTCTCTCTCTCTTTTTAAATAATCTTCATATTTTCAGTATTTTTGGCCAATTACCATTGAAGCACAAGCTATGGTAAAATTATGATTGCACTTGTTAATTTATTAACTAGGTGGTATTCTGTCTACATATTATTATTAATTATATGTTTGGAGATTTAATTAGAATGTTACAAGAACTTGATATGTTTTTTGAAATTCAAAGATATTATAATTATATACAGTCAAACCTCGTTAACACGAAATCGCTTAACACGAAATAATATTGAGGTCCCGTCAAATGAGTCTGAAAATCAATGTTAATTAATTCGTTTAACACGAAATAGAATTTCGAAAAATTCCGCTTAAGGCAAAATTTTTTTTTGCTCCAAAGTAAAAAAAAAATTCTTTACGCAATGTTTCCGATATTTGAAACTTACATGTCGCATACTCTTATTAAAGATGGAATTTTCTCATGGTTTGTAAAAGATATAAAGTGGAAAAGGGTTTAAGAAAATCGGGAAATACTGAATTCCTGACTAATCCCTACTTTTCTTTGATCTCTGATGTGCGTAAGTGTTCCCACATTAAAGTCCTCCACAATGAAAGATTGGGTGAAGGAATTTCTTTTTTGAAAACGATTGTTCCATTACCCGGTTAACTGTATTGACAGTGACATAAACAGAGTTTCCGAATTCCCCTATCTGTGAGTGAAAGAACTGACAATCCTTACTTCACTACCTGACTAACATAATTGAAACTCTGTTCGCAGTTGCTCTGTACAATTCTGTGAAAGATGAGTCAAAAACAACAAGCTGTATCTTTAGAAATCAAGCAAAATATGTTAAACGAAGTTAGCTATAAAGTGCTGAAAAAATCAGAAAATGCAGCGAAGTATGTGATACCTGCAATTCTTCTACATTTGGTCCTCTCTACAATTTTAAAGAATCGTGAAAAGATTGAAGCCGCTTATGCTGTGAGTCAATTCAAACCAGCAAGAAAACGAATGTGAAGAAGAAAGAATGAATAAATTGAAATTTCTCTCTTGCGGTGGATAAAGAAGGCAATAAGCCAGAACAATGTTTTAACTTTTGCAGTTTTGTAAGAGAAAGTAAAGGCTTTTTCTATTGCTCTCGGAGAGGGCGACTTCATATCTTCTGAGCTTCTGACAGATGACTGAACGGAAATTTAAAAAGCGTCATAGAATTCTCTACAAAAAGATATGTAGCCAAAAAACGGGAAACTCTTTCTTAGACATTGTTTTTTCCGAGTACATTTCCATAGATGAAGATGTTCTGACTTCGGATATGACGACATACGAAGAAATAATTGCTGAAAAAAAAAAAAGCTGACAACATTGAAGTATCGGACGAGGATGAAGAAATTGACACCGAAAGGAAATGTTTAGTGTCATTAAATGAATCTACCACAGCATTGAAAACTGTACAATGTTTCCTTCTACAACAGGACCAACAGGATGCTTTCAGGACTTTGAACAAATTAGATGAGGTCCATACGTTCCTTCAAGAACTTCTGTACAAAAATTGAAGCAAAAGTCAATAACGGACTTTAAAAAAATTATTAGAAAGTAAATAAATTTATTATTGCTTAAAAAATGATGACTAATTTGTTAATGAAATATTCTATTCCTTATTAATATCTGATTTTATGAGCAGGAAAATATTTGTAGGTTAATTTATTTAGTTTGTATATCTAACATAGATGGCCCCACTATTATGACGGTTAACACGAAATTTCGGATAACACGAATTAAATTCGCAGTCCCTTCAATTTCGTGTTAACGAGGTTCGACCGTATATATATATATATATATATATATATATATACTTATTAAATAACATCACAGAAACATCATACAACAATTGGGGGGAAAAGATATTAAATATGAAAAAATGAACACGTGCCTGTTTGGATAATATCCAGAAATATGTAGAGAAAAATAAATAAATGGAATTTAAAACAAAGAGAATATAAATCAGATTGGAGTGGGAAAAAGCATATATATATCAGCGAAACCTTCTGACACATTTATGGACTTACTTTTAAACGTAAAATCATAATACTGGCAGGCATGACTATAAAAGAGATTTGGAATCGAACAGTTTTTTCATTTTCCGATAACTGAATTACATCTCAATTTATAAGTAATTTTTGTCTTATGACGACCTTACTCGGGCTGTCTCTCTCAAAAATTCGGTTCAAAATAGCTTTGACAGAGTTTTCATAAAGATCGCCTGCCTTTACCAAAAAATGAAAAACTATTCGACTTCATAGAAACTATTCGACTTCATTCTCAATAAGAGCGAGCATCTTCCAATCTCATATGTTTACGTGCAAAAATTAATTCAGGAATGTGTTAGAAACCATCCAGTTTGAATTTGAAAACAACCTAAAACCTTTTATTAAATCTTTGCTTTCTGACGCATTTGTAATTTTTAAACTATACATGAATACAATCCCATTTTTCTATACATACGTACAATCCGCAGAACGATGAATGAAGTATCATTCTAAACTCTAAAGGTACAGAAAATAATTTGGTTACAATTACTGTCTATGAGCGTGGTAATTGTTGGAAGTGTGTATTCAGTTGTAGTATACATTTTAAATTTATTTATTATTTATTTGTTTACATATTATTTCGTAATATATAAATTCTATAGATCATACGCAGAACTGTACAAAATAATTCGAGTATTTTTCGTTTAGTATTGACGGAAATCGCTAAAAGGGGATTTTCAACTCTGTTCTAACTGAATTAATTTTTTGCATAAGTAGTATATATATACAAGCTTGCTTGGGAATTAAGCAATGGGGGTCCCACGTTGGCCTGACTACCTGACCGTGACACATGCATTATCACTGAGCTCCACAATAGAACGAAGAGCTAACTTCCTATTCTAATACATTGTGTCCAGCGGTCCGCCCATGAATACAATGCCAAAGATTTTCGGATGAAAATCTTTGGCAAAACATAGATTTTCTTCCATAGAATAGTATGGGGTAGATATTTTCAAATTAGATTATCTTTCAAAAATATAACGAAATTGCTACAATTTTCACTGATGTATATTTTTTATTGTAAAATCTACAGGTTTTATTTAAATTCATCGCCAATATTTACTTTGATAATTGTGAAAAAAGTAAATTTTTTATAAGATCAATCAAAAAAAATATATATATATATTAAGTATTGCTCATAAAAATATGAAAAAGCTGTAGAAATAGCCAAAAGTGACAAAAAGTGTGCGGAAAAGTAAAAAAAAATTGCCTGCAATATTAAGAAAAGTGCAGGATTCATTACTTGCGCGGATTGAAAGTGTGATGCGGTTGCGGCAGAAAGTGGATCGGTGAGTTAGCTCTTCGTATTATTATAAGAGCTCAGTGTGCAATATAGCACCACAGTTCCAATGGTAAAAAAAGGGACTGTTCTCAAATCCAAAGGGGCTACTTTCAGACACATTTTTTAATTTATTTTTGTTCGGAAACGCATACAATTGGCAGGTGTTACTATTTTTCAAATAGAAAATACTTATTAAATTATAACTTATATTTATTTCTGACGCTGAGATGGGTTGGGTTGATTATTGACGGCCAATTATCTACACTAGGGATATAGGCCCGGGGGGAGTGCCCTTCGTGGGGGTCTTTCTAAGGGAACCTAACCCGTATTTACGCATGGACAAATCCACGGCTCGAAGAAAACCACGAAAACTCCGAACGATTAGGCCGACGGGCGCGATTGGGAACGAACCCAGCACCTCCCGTCTACCAGCTTCGAGAGCACAACCTCTCAGCCACTGGTGACGCTGAGATGGATTTTGCCTTTCAGCAGTTACTTGATGATAATGAAGCTGCAATTATAGTCATTTCCTTTGTACGAGTTCGATGTTCGAAAACGGCGGCATTTGGCGGCGGTAAAGCAAGAGTTGTCGGAGAAACTCCTAATAAGACCTGGCGGCCAGTTCCTTTTGGGGTTTCCAGCTCCGAAGCCGTTGGGGAACTCCGGCTTTTCCCCAAGTGTGACGTGTTGGTGTCCCAAGAGGGCGCGCTAGGGCTCCTTAGGGCGGGCTCCACTGCAAATTGCAGCGACCTCTGTCGTTAATTCTTGGAAAAGTGGGAGGTGGTTAGCAGGTGGCGGCGCCCCCACCGGTCATAGCCTTTACAGAAATTCCCTTGGTCGAGTGCGTTATATATCGATCTTGTGCACGGCGATTGACGTGACTGACGAATCAGCTCAGCCTTATAGCAATGATAAAAAGTTAAAGTAATGCATGAACTATGCTTTAATAAAAAAATAATATAAGTTATTTTAATCAGATGTATAATTAGTAAAATTAATTTATTATATAACAAATACAAAAGATATGTAATATGTGTTATTAAAAAAATTTCGAACTAAAGAAAATTAAAATTTAGATTACATAAAATTATAAGTTCATTCTCATATTAGTTTAACTAACACATGCGAAATGTATTAACAAGTTTATAGTCGAAATAACAAAATGTGAATTAAAAGCAAAAAATATGTTTAAGGTGTATTTGATTTTATTAAATTTAATTAAATTTTACTTCTTATAAAATTCAATTTAAAGAAAATTATCGTTATAGATTATGTAAAAATTTACAAGTTCATTGACTCACATAATAGTGTTCTAATCGCGATGTTATTAAGCAATTTATATAACTTAATCAAAATGATTAATATAAAAATAAAACACATTTTTCAACAGATACACTAGGAGACACAGGAATATGTATAGTTCAAATCACTTTCTAAAATCAATATTTCAAGAAGATGTAGTTTGTTTTTCTATAGCATTGCGTAAAATGCGTACACGTTGTAATAAAGCCCGTAGGTAGTTAATAAGTTCACTACGCTGTTCAGATTTATATTTTTTGAGTGACAGATGAATTTTCGATGTTTCACTAGCAAGGAGAGGACCAAGCTTGGTAATCACAGATTTTGGTTATTTTTATATATGTTGTAGGGTAGAAGCCCTTTAATCTCAGGTTCAACGGATTTTATACAATGATCCTTAGTTCTCGAGAAATAGGGGTCTGATATTTTAACACAACTGAAATACTTACTTTGTAGTTAAACGACTTCGTTGGTCGTAGCTTAGTTGTTATGGCATCTGCTCGTTGATCCGCGGGCACGGGTTCAAGACCGGGATGAGCTACATTTGTTTTTCTCATTTTTTGTTTTATAAATATACTTGTAATTATAATTTAATAATCTCAATTAAAAATTTTAATATCGTACATTAATTATAATATTAACATATTTAAATTTAAATTTAAATTATTTGATTTATAAGCCTTTATTAAACATTTATCATCATTTAAAGAGATTTTTTTAAATGGGTCCATTATTGACTAGTAAAAATTACAAAATCATACCTTATTTTATTAATTATAAATTAATTCAAAGCGCAAGCATACGTATTACAAATTTAAAAAGGTTTAATATGCAAAAAAAAAAAAAAAAAAAAAAAAAAAATTGTAATTTAATTCTTATGCTAAATTTTAATATAATTATGCTTCTTACTTTAAAAAGAGAGTAGTATTATCATCGCATTGACTTCCCTTGTTAAGGCAATATACAGGGTGTCCACGTATAACCTGACCGACCTTTATTTTCGCAACCGTTGGTCCTAGATGCATACTTCCAATTACAAAAATGGTTTAAATAAGGTAAAGAATTATTTGTAAAGCGATTTGGAGCAAGAAAATCCTTTATTGAAAAATTACGAAATTTAAATTTCTATACGGTCCCCCGGTCCTATAAGTGATATTTAGTAAAAATTTACTGTGACACTAACAAGTAAGACAAAAAAAGTCCCATTCATCTAGCATTAAAATTGACCGAGTAATAGCTGTTTAAAGTTGGAGTATATTTTTTGCTGCGAAATAGGGGTCATTTACAAATGTAGTAAAAATATAAATAATCGTCAGCTGTATCAAAAATGTAGTTGAGAGTAAAATTAACATTGCAATTTAATACAAATGTGAAATCTATAATAATTCTGACATATTAATGCAAAATATACAATTTGTACTGAACATATATAAGAGGATAAAGATAACAGAATTTTTGTTAAATAAAAGGATGAAAAACAACAGTCTCAATTCTTTACAAAATAGTACACATTTTAAAATGCTGATAGATTACACTGTCTTTCAAATTTTTGGTTGTGCCATGTTTTCTAGCTTTTAAAAATTGATTCATATGTATTTTTTTAGCCCTGAATCCGAAAATGACCTTCATTTTAAACCATCACGTGAGAATTTTTCTCAAATCCCAAATTTCAAAGTTATAAAGCTCAAAGTTAAAATTGATACCCCCTCTCCTCCCAACCTCATCGGACCACTGAGCTGTTTAGCTGTAAGAAACCCAGTATAAGCCAAAAATTTGAATAAATTATTGAATTAAATAAAATTAAACTGAATAAAAAAGTCTTACATCTATTTTATAGTATAAGATTTTTCGCTATTTTTTAACATTGAAATTTACGATTTGCGAAAAATCCTGACATGATGGTTAAAAGTGAAGGTAATTTTTTTATTCAGTGTTAAAAAATACATAAAACGTAATTATAAAAGTTAAAAAACACAACCATCGTAGGTTTATGTTATCTAATCTAAAACTCTTTCTTAAAGTTGTTGACTGTAATATATCCTAATTTTTTTGTGTTATCCTTTAATATAAGTATGTATAAGATGGTAAGCGTCGAAAATCATAATAATATTACATTGTCATCGATTTAAGTCAGAATGTAAAATTTAACTTCGATCGGACATTTGAAAATGAGTTAAATTTCGAGTACAAATTTTAAACTGGAAAGACGATCGTTGCAAGTTAAATAAAACCTTATGAAAATAACATAATTTTTGTTAAAAGAAATCATAGCCTCAAATCCTTTCAAAATAAAACATATGTTAGAATACAATTATTTTAACTAATAAAAGTTAACTCACTCGTAATAGTTGTACGATTTCTTTCAAAGCGCAGATACCTTGAAATAAATTTAAGTACTTTATATACGACCCCTGAAAGCCTGGCCGAAATCATCTGTTTTGAGTTGCAAAAAAGTGGTATAAGTCATGCATTTCAAAGTTTCATAACTCGGTCAATTTTAATGTTAGATGAATGGGACTTTTTTTGTCTTACTTGTTAGTGTCAAAGAAAATTTTTACTAAATATCACTTATAGGACCGGGGGACCGTATAAAAATTTAAATTTCGTAATTTTTCAATAAATGTTTTTGTTGACCCAAATCGCTTTAAAAATAATTCTTTACCTTATTTAAACCATTTTTGTAATTGGAAGTACGCATCTAGGACCAACGGTTGCGAAAATAAAGGTCGGTCAAGTTATACGTGGACACCCTGTATAAATTATGTTTCGTTAAAATCACGAATGGACACAATTGTTCAATATCACTGCATCGATAAAACATATATCAAATACATTTTTAAAAGTGATTAGAAAAATTAACTGTTTAATGATGTTTTAAACAACGATTTAGCTACAAATAACAAATAAATAGGTTAACATTATACTTAATGCACAATATTACAATTTTTAATTAGGTTTATTAAATAATAATTACAAGTATATTTATAAAACAAAAAATAAGAAAAACAAACGTAGCTCGTCCCGGCCCGCAGATCAACAAGCAGACACCCTAACAACTGAGCTACGACCAACACAGAATTTAGTTACAAAGTAAGTATTTAAGTTGTGTTAAAATATTATACCCCCTATTTCTCGAAAACTAAGGAGCGTTGTATAGAATCCGTTGAACCTGAGACTAAGGGGTTCTACCCTGCAACATATATAAAAATAATCAAAATCTGTGACTACCAAGCTTGGTCCTCTCCTTGTAAGTCAAATCTGTGATTAAATGTTTCAGAACAATCGACACATTTATAGTGTCAGGGTGACTGTAGATTTTTGGGAGTGTTATGAATCTTACAAGGGGACCGCCAAACATGATGCGCACAGATTTTGCTGATTTTAAGGTATGTTGTAGAGGTCATACACCTAACTATTCAGGGCCCCACCAGTGGCTGAGAGGTTGTGCTCTCGAAGCTGGTAGACGGGAGGTGCTGGGTTCGATCCCAATCGCGCCCGTCGGCCTAATCGCTCGGAGTTTTCGTGGTTTTCTTTCGAGCCGTGGATTTTCTCCATGCGTAAATACGGATTAGGTTCCCTTAGAAAGACCCCCACGAAGGGCGCTCCCCCCGGGCCTATATCCCTAGTGTCGATAATTGGCCATCAATAATCAACCCAACCCAACCCTAACTATTCAGGTCAAAGATTTCCTTCAAATGGCCCTTAGTTTTTGAGAAATTCGGGGTTAAAGTTCAGAATACGTTTGAAATACCCATTAGATTGCAACTTTGAACGAGGTCTCCGTGGTACTGTGCTAGCGTTCGAGGTAAATACGGGTTAGGATCCCTTAGAAAGACCCCAACGGAGGGCAACCCCCCTAGGGCCTATATCTCAAGTGTTGATAATCGCCCGTCATAAACCAACCAACCAACCAACCAGCTAGCGTTCGAGAGTCTTGTACGGAATGCAAGGGTTCTGTCCGATCCTATGTCCTCTTTATATATATATATATATATATATATATATATTGGCGCGTTGTATGTTTTAAGCAGGAGTGTGAATTCTGCATCTTTGAACTTTTTTATATTTTCCTAATAAATTTTATTTACATTTTTGAATTTTTCATAAAAACTTATAACTTTTCTGCAATTATTAAACTAATATTTCTATTTACGAAACTAAAAGCTAATTTATGTATAGATTTATTTATTTATTTATTATTTACTTTTTTTATATTTTAAGCACAGTTCTGAAATAACACTTTTTTTCTAATTTTTTTTTAATTATCGTTATGCAATTTTAAATGAAAAAGTACCATTTCTTTTGTATAACTTATACAAAATAGTTTTCACTTTGAATCTCCCAAACGTATGTGAGATTAGATCTTTTCAAAGAAATAATAAAATTCTAAAGCCTAATTTTAAACACTTATATTTAAGTTTTTACCAGTTATAAAAATATTTAGTGCACTCTAAATACATTTATCTGTATAGTTTAAACTCAACATCATTTTCCATTTGCACAAAAAAAAATGACAGATTACATTTCAGATTTGTTTTCATTCTAACAAGTAAAAACAGTGCCAATATCATATATAAAAATTCAACTGGAAATGCAAAAATCGTCTGTAAATGAGAGATAAAATTTACAATACATACAAAAAAATATATTTTTTTAAATCGTCTGCTGCGACTTTGATGGTAATATCAGAATGAAATTGCTTTCTTTGATATAAGCTTTTTTTGAAGCCAGTTGCAATGTTTGGAGTAATGCTGTATATAGGAAAATTCTCTAATGAAAGTTGACAACAAACTACAGATTGTAATATAATGGAAGGAACAAGTACTGATATGGACAATTCTGGTTTGGAAGAAAAACTAAAAGATGAAATAACGAATACTCTAAAATATCGTTAATGCTTAATCGTTATCGTTTGAATGCACTAAAAAATCGTTAGAAAATGATAATCTCTTTAAAAATTCGTCATCTGATAATATTTCTAGTTAATATTTCTTAATTTATGCATTTTTCCAACACTTCTAAAAAAAAGTTCATGTTAAGAAATTCTTTTATCGTGATTTTTAATGCCATTTTATGTTTTGAATATTTTTGCGATACGCATCATCACCCAATTAATTCTATATTTATATAACTAAAAATTTCAATGACGGTTATGATAAACATTTTTGTATTTCATCAGTTAAGATGCTGCAAGATATTTAGAACTAATCAAATATTAAAAGGATATATTATTTTGTAAATGTTTTCCTAATCAATTACATTTTTTAAAATAGAAAATCCAAGTAAAATAAAGTATGCATTATTTTATATCTATGATAAATGAATAAATAAACATAAATGCAAACAATAATAGTAAGTTTTAAAAAAAGACGGGGACTTCTAGACATAAATTATTTTGGATTTTCATCGTCAGAAATATTAGTTTAATAATTACAGAAAAGCTAAAAGTTTTTATGAAAAATTCAAAAATGTAAATATAATTTATTAGGAAATTATAAAAAAGTCCAAAGATGCAGAATTCACACTTCTGCTTAAAACATACAACGAGCCAAAAATATAAAATTATTAAAAAAAAGGGCATAGGATGGGACAGAACCCTTGCATTCCGTACAGGAATGTCGAACGCTAGCACAACACCACGGAGACCTCGTTCAAGGTTGCAATCTAATGGGTATTTCAAACGTATGCTGAAATTTAACCCCGAATTTCTCAAAAACTAAGGGCCATTTGAAGGAAACCTTTGGGTTGAATAGTTAGGGGTATGACCCCTACAACATACCTTAAAATAATCAAAATCTGTGCGCATCATGTTTGGCGGTCCCCTTGTTAGTATTTTTTATTAAGTTGATCTTTCGTGAAAACTTTTTATTACATTGTTCACATTTATGCATAACCCCTAATTTAGAATGCACTAAGCTATGCTTCCGCAAATCGCTTTTCTGTACAAATGTTTTCTCGCACATTTCACAACTCAAGAGTTTATTTTCTAAGTGGAATTTTCTGCGTCTAACTGGGACACTTATTCACGTGAAAGTCTTACCACACTTTTCACATTGATGCATGGCAGATGTCTTGCAATGAATTAGCATAGCATATGTTCATGATTTATGAGAAATGAATTTACACATTTATACATTATACGTATATACATTTTACTGACGAAACCGGACCTTATTACATGTAAACTGTCGTTATATAATAAATAAAGGACACTTTACTTAATTTACTATCGCACCACGTGATTAGTTGAAGTTTTATGCTAAGTGTACAGACCAATTAATGTATGAAATATATATAAAACGTGACGCTATTTTTATTTTTATTTTAAATCTTGTGCGCCATCTATAATAAATAAATATACATGAATAGTTTTATTTAGCAATATCTAAATAAAACTATTTAGCTAAATTAAATTAATAATATAATAACTAAAAAAGTAATATAATAAAATTAGTAACAATATTTAACAAAGTTTGTAAAGCACTCTTTTTAGTAAACATATTGTTGCAAAAATCACATTTGAAGTGTTGTTTTTTTTTTTTCGAAATGTAAGTTTATGTGCTTTAATAACATATATTTTTGGGTAAAGACTTTTTTACAAGCACAACAAAGTAAAAGTTAACTTTTAGTCGACCTGATTTGATGAAAAGGGAATCACTTCAATATTCAAAACAGGTTTCATTAAATTACTAGAATCATCTTGCTTCTTCAATTCCGACGATAAGGCTTTAAAATCTTGGTGTATTCGTCTATTATAGTAGAATCGAAGTCTCGCATAGTAGTCATTTTAACTTAAAAAATTTAAATTACAGAACAGACTTCACTTACACGGGAAAAAATACAGAACTTCTTTACAGTGCGGCAACAGTACACAGAATATTGCAAATAAAAGTATTCATGTATATTTATTTAATTATAGATGGCACGCAAGATTTAAAAAAAATAAAAATAGCATCACATGTTATATATCTCATACAATAATTGGTCTGTACGCTTAGCATAAAACTTTAACTATAATTACGTAAGTGCGATAGAAAATTAAGTAAAGTTTCCTTTATTTATTATACAACGACTGTTTACATATAATAAGGAGTCCGGTTTCGTAAGTAAAATGTATATATGTATAATATATAAATGTGTATATTCATTTCTCATAAATCATGCTTTCATATTAAAAGTATACAAGCAATATTTTATCCTATATTAATATATATATATATATATATATTTAAGTACACAAGGAATGTTTTATCATATATTAAAAAAATGTATTAAATATGGTTTAAAATGAAAGTCTGTATGGGTAAAAATACCCGTCAATTATGCAATATTGCTAAATTCACTGTTTAACATGTTAAATATGTATAAAACATTAATTTAAATATATATTTTATTCAATTTAGTCAAATAATTTGCCAACTTCATCTATACTGAAGTAATGTTATTATCAGCAAGACTGATACAAATATAGGAATCTTACCTGTAAAGAGTTTCCTGTTTCATGACAAACAACTAGTTTATTTTATCACATCAGTATATGGTTTCTGTATAATTCTTTAAAAAATTATATATAAAATTTATAATGTTAGTTATTATTTCCTAAATTTTTGTGTAGGTTAAGTCTTTACTCCAGTTTTAACGTTTAAAAAAATAATAATGATGATAGTACGTATTATGTAAAAGTATTCTAAAGTAAAATTCACATAAAGGATGTGAAATATTTGCTAACAATATAAGATAATGCATATTCGAATAATTCATAAATTATATTATAAAAAAGGGAAAATTTCTTAATTTTTGTGTCGAAATAATACAAGTTATAGTATAATATTGACTAAAATTCTTAATTTTTTGTATAAAAATATATAAGTTAGATGATTACTTTCTTCGCAATATGTAGATTTTATATAAAAAAAATTATATTTATAATAACATGCTTTCCAAAGTATTGAGTAAGATGATGATGGAATCTCTCAACTTAGTGCAAAGCTATAAAATAAGAAGTTTAAACCAAAGTTCACTTGTTTGTTTCACTCTGTTTCACTTGTTTGTTTCACTAAAGTTTCACTCTTCATTAAAATGCTAGTTAAAAGTCAATTCTACAGTAAATTGATCGTCATCACATGCTTCAATTAAATTAAAAGTGAGTGGAGCTACCAATTATAGTAATGGGAAAATTTCTTAATTTTTGTGTCGAAATAATACGTTATAGTATAATATTGACTAAAATTCTTAATTTTTTGTATCAAAGTATATAAGTTACATGATTATTTTCTTCGCATAGTATGCAGATTTTATATAAGTTTATATTTATAATAACATGCTTTCCAAAGTATTGAATAAGATGATGATGGAATTCACTCAACTTAGTAAAGCTATAAAATAAGAAGTTTAAACCAAAGTTCGCTTGTTTGAAGCTATTAATTAAAATGCTACACTGTTAAAAATTTGCAGCAAACTGTCCAATCATTTGACCGTTTTTATAGAAAATGGTTACATAACAGTAATTTAACTCTTATTCTGACTATAATGTGGGCAATAATATGGTCAGAATAGAGTTAAAGTACGGTTATATAAACGTTTTCTATAAAAACGGTCAAATGACTGGACAGTTTGCTGCAAATTTTTAACAGTGTAGTTAAAAGTCAATTCTACAGTAAATTGATCTTCATCGTATGCTTCAAATAAATTAAAAGTGAGTGGAGCTACTAATTATAATAATGGGATTATAATAATGGAAGTAATTATAATAATGGGAAAATTTCTTAATTTTTGTGTCGAAATAATACGTTATAGTACAATATTGACTAAAATTCTTAATTTTTTTAATCAAAATATACAAATTACATGATTATTTTCATCGCAATATGAAGATTTCATATATAATTTTTTATATATAATTATTTTTATATATTTATAATAACATACGTTCCAAACTATTGAATAAGATGATGATGGGATTCCCCAGGTTAGTGTAAAGCTATAAAATAATAATTTTAAACAAAATTTCGCTTGTTTGAAACTGTTCCTTAAAATGCTAGTTAAAAACCAATTCTACACTAAATTGATGTTCATCACATGCTTCAATTAAATTAAAAGTGAGTGGAGCTACTAATTTTTAATATGAAGGTGGATCATATTTCTTTTAAAATTCACCCTAAAAGTTGAATTTATCAGTTTAATACTAAGAAAAAAAAATGAGTATAATTGAATATACATGCAGCTTGATAAGTTGCATTAATAACTGAATTTAAAGCTATGCTATAATTAACATTATATTACGGAATCCATAAATCAATCTTGGTAAGCATTTATAATTTTGACTAAATTTAACTTTGTCACTATATTAATCTGTTACAGTTTCGAAGTTAAAACTTTTACAGAAACCCAACTTTTCAGTTTCTGTAAATAATATTTTTCCCGATAGAGAACGACACTATTTTTATCAAAGTTCATCTTTGAATACATTAAAAATTCTATAATGTTACCGCACGATTTAATATTCTCTTTAAAAAAAGGGGGGGGGGGGTAGTTCCTTACTATATTTATCTATTCATTAAAACTATAAGTTTGTTATAGGATGATAAAACCACTTTTTACTGTATAAGATAAATTTAAATATTTAGAGAGGCGTATTACATTTCTATTACAGATTCCCATGGATCCAGATTAGTAAATTTAACTTTCCTTTTTAAATATATGTTATAATTAGAAATTCTATTATAGATTCCTGTGTGTCCAATTTGGTAAGACTCACTTTGCTTTATTAAAGTATATATTATATGTTATAAATAAAAATTTACGTTACAGATTTCTTTGTGACCAGTTTAGTAAAATTCATTTTCCTTTTTTAAAGTATTATGTTATAATTAAAAACTGTATTATAGATTCTTATGTGCCCTATATGTAGTTTGGTATATTATTCGAATTATTTTCTTATGAATTATGGTGCTTTGAATATTTTTCATAGCGGGTGGTTATATTGGACACAATTTAATTTTTTTTAAATCACCCTCATTGTATTGTATGATGAAATCCTACACCAGCATACTATCTAATGTTTAAAATAAAAATTCTATTACATTTTCCTATGTGACCAGTTTGGTAAGATTAACTTTCCCTTTTAAAAAGTAAATGTTCTAATTAAAAGTTTATGTTACAGATTCCTATGTGTCTAATTTCGTAAGCTAAACTTTCCTTTTTAAAGTATTTATGTCATAATTAAAAATTCTATTACAGATAGCAGGTTAAAACTAAAAGGGTATTTCTTTTTCGACTTAAAAAGGGGGGGGGGACCCGATACCTATTCCCTTTTACTATAAGACGATTAAACGTGTTCGTTTAAATCTCCTTTCCGCCCTTTTACTGTAGAAGAACATTCACTTCCGGCCGAGAGGGCCACCCACTTCCACATGATCATGTTCCTGCTGGACTCGGACACCCATTCCTCTACTACTCAGGTTGACCCTTACAGGTTAAATATGCAAAGGATTGCATGTAGAAGTGTATTGATTTTTGTATAAATGTGATGAGTTACTTGTTCTAAATATATAACAGTTTTTCCATTGATATATTCAAGTACAGTACTTTTGATCGGGACAAACAGCATATTATTTATAAATAATAGAAAAGAAATCTTGCCTCTTAATGCTTAATTTTTATTAATTATATTTTTGTAAAACAAAATTAATTAGTTAACATAACAGTTACTATTGAGTAAGTATCACTGGATTATGACAACCGATTATGATAAACTAGTTCCCAGAGGCAAATGCGGACTTTTAGTCCCCTCTCCAACCACAAATTAAAATAATGATCAGCTACATACATATATTAGATTGTATGGGTGTCTATCTAATCTAGGAGGCCTGGGTAGATGCCTGTATTGCCGATGCAATACTAGACCCCTGATACTTAGTGTCATTTGATTTGGCTAATTACTCACTACGTGGAACAATGTCTATTTTGTGTAAGTTTATGGCACAGATGTAACTATAGCATTTATTGGTATCAGATGGGATGATACACTATGCAGTAAAGGTTTAAAATAATGTGTCTAGCTATAAAATTACATGGATGCGTAATTCTCAAAATGTTGGCACAACTTCTTGGAAATAATCACTGTATCAAGCAGCTTGTTTCAAAGGAATGTTTTCAAATATTTCTGTCTCGATGGATCAGTGTCAGCTTCGGGGCGAAACTTAGCGGTCCATACAGGAAAATCAGAAAAGAGGCGCCGGATTTTAACATATTTCTGCAAAATAAATAAATAATTATTTAATAATTAAAATTAAATTTAAAGATATCATGAAACTATTTTATAAAACTAACCACCTCTGGCGACCAGTTTGGTCTCCCTTAAATGTATACCTTGCAACATTTTACATTTATTCACAATTTAATTTACTTATTCAATCCTTCGCCAAATCGGAAGATTATCGATGGATAAATAAAGAACTCCTTGCAATCATGGCAATTTTTCCTTTTTTGTTTCTTTTTTTTTTTGACAAAAACTGCGTAACACACATACTCAGCCATAGTGAAATTTATAAATTAGTGTAACACATATTAAAGTGTTTCCGCCGCCATCTTGGAATCGCAGCAAACACAACATTTGTTGGGAATATATCAGAAATATAATCTCAGTTAATTGATTTCAGTGACAGCTTATTACTTCATTTAAAAACTCATCACGATAAAAAGTGTTTAACCCAATTTCAAAGAGGAAGTGAAATCTATGATGCAACATGAAGTGGTTTTTTCAAACTCATGAATGTGAAAAAGGAAGTAGGAAATAAAAATACGTATGAATGACGTACGCTTAACTTTACGTCATTTCTGACGAATCACAGAACTGGAAAATGACATCACATAAAAAGGACTAAAAACGCCTTCTTTCTACTATATAGAACTTTAATAGATTCTTTTTCTCGCGCGTTGGAAACGAACATGTAATTTCGTTCTCCCTTAAACTCAATTAAATTTAACTAATGTTTAAAATTAAAAATATGTAACTGAAAATGTATCTAAAAGTTAATTAAATACTTTAAACTTAACAATGATTAATGTGTTATTAATAATAATATTTTTCTATATTCCACATATGGATATAACTTAAGTGTGTGCCGTTTACCATCGGATACCATATTTACTGGATACTTCATTATCATGGTTATATTAACGTGCATAAAATGGATTAATTAATCGACTTGGATACTCTAGCAACCTGCCATGCTGGTTAATGAGGTGTGAATATGAATGCTGAAAAAAGGAGGTAAGCAAATTATCTTACCTATGTTTCGTAAATGTACAATTGTTTATTTATATACCCTAATTGCTTTAGAGCGCGCAAATGCTACTGGCTACCTTCAAAATTAACTAACAAGATTATGAGTACAGAGATATTCTAAAGTATGTAAAGGGTAAAAATAAAATAAAAAATAGTGTCCTTGAATACTTGAATACTTAAAAGAAAAGAAATTAATTTCAAAAATATTCTGAAATAGAAAAATGCCAACCTTCAAAGAAGGTAGTATAATTGAAAAATTAAATTGCAGTAACTACGCAAACTGGAAATTCAAGGTGGAGATGCTCTTGATAAGAGAAGTGCTCTTTGAAGCCATCACAGACGACCCACCTAATCCAATGACGCCCGATTGGTTGAAGAAAGATAAAAAGGCAAGGGCTCTTATAAATTTAAGTATTGAAGATAATCAAATTATAAACATTAAGCATTTACAAAATGCACGGGACACATGGAATACGCTAAAAAGAATACATGAGAGATCAAATCTTTCAAGCAAACTCTTTCTCCTTAGGAGACTTTACGGAACAAAATTATCAGAAGGAGGCAACATGATTACTCATATAACAAAAATATTAGAAATAATTGATAAGTTATCAGCCATAGGCGAAGAAATTAAAACAAATCATATTTCAGCATTACTGCTCTGCTCTTTGCCACCTTCTTATGATACCCTCATAACCGCATTAGAAGCCAGGCAGGAAGACGAATTAACTCCAGAATTCATCAAAAGCAAATTGACTGATGAATTTAATAAAAGAAATGAACATTCGAATACCAGTGATAATTCTAACAAAGCTCTTAGAGCCGAAAGAAAATTTAAACCCACAGTTTTTAAAAAGGAAGAGACTGATAGGGAAAGGGAGGAAAGAAAAAGGAAAAGGAAGAGAGAAAATAAAAAGGAAGAGAGAAAATACTGCACGATCTGTCGTATGAAAAATTACAACACCATAAATTGCTGGCACAATAAAAATAAAACAACTAACTTTAAACAAAATATAAGAAAAAACTTTTCTTCTTCATTAGTCTTTCAAAAAGACGAAAACAAGTTAAGAAACGCGGACTCAAATAATCCGGATAACCCCCAAAAAAGCACAGCTTATTTCGGAACCGAAGAAAAGAAAAATTGCGCATTTATAGCGAACAAATCGCAAAATAAAGCATGGATCATAGATTCTGGTCGCACAAAATACAAAGCCAGATTAGTAGCCAAAGGCCATTCGCAAAATTTTGGTATTGATTATTATGAAACATTTGCTCCAGTGGTTTCACATACTACCATTAGAACATTTTTGGCAACCACCGCCTATCATAAACTAAACATAAATCATGTCGACATTAAAACCGCATTTTTGTATGGAAATTTAGATGAGGATATATATATATCTCAGCCGGAAGGCTATGTTAAACCAAATCATGAAAACAAAGTGTGCAAATTAAATAAGGCTATATACGGCTTAAAACAGGCAGCTAGAGCCTGGCACACAAAAATTTCAGAATCATTAGAAAAGTTAAATTTCAAACAATCAACTTCAGATACGTGTTTATTTATACGTAATACAAAAGACAGTAAAGCATATATTATCGTGTATGTAGACGATATATTGATATCTGCAAAAGAAAATGAAATTAAAGAAATTATACAGAATCTTAAAACTGAATATGAACTAAAGGATTTAGGTCAATTAAACTACTACCTAGGGATTAAAATTGAAAAAAACAAACGAAGGATATAAACTAAATCAAAAAATTAAAATTGAAGAATTAGTTAGAAAATTTAAATTAGAAGATGCAAAACCTTACAAAACGCCCATGGAAACAGGTTACATTAATTTTGATAACGATGAAATACCATTGCCAAACAACGTCGATTACAGAAAGGCAATTGGGGCTCTTTTGTATATCTCAACTGCCACAAGACCAGATATTTCAGCTGCGGTTAACATCCTAAGTAGAAAAAATGAGAAACCTTCACAGAAGGATTGGAAGGCAACTAAAAGAGTGATTTCCTATTTAAATCACACTAAAAATTTTAAATTAGAAATAAATACAACACACCAACCAATATTAGAGGCATATTGTGACTCGGACTGGGCTGGAGATATACAAATTAGAAAGTCCACCAGCAGAAACTTATTTTTGTAGGGAAAAATCCAATTTTATGGATAAGCAAAAAACAATCATGCATTGCCATGTCAAGTGCTGAAGCTGAGTATGTTTCAACTGCTAATGCGTCGCAAGAAATTATGTGGCTAATAAGACTCTTACAAGAATTTAATTTGGAACAGTCGTTACCTATAACTATGCATGAGGACAATCAGTCCTGCATAAAAATGATTGAATCAGAAAAGTATACTCGTCGCACCAAACACAAATACATTCGATATCATTCCATTAAGCACTTAAAGGACAATGGTACAATTAATCTAAAGTATTGTGAATCAAAGAACATGATAGCGGACATCTTGACTAAGCCCACTCCCAAACCTATTTTTGAAGTTCACAGAAAAAAATTTAATTTAAGAAATCAAATTCCAGAAATTAAGGAGGAGATTGTTGGGAATATATCAGAAATATAATCTCAGTTAATTGATTTCTGTGACAGCTTATTACTTTATTTAAAAACTCATCACGATAAAAAGTGTTTAACCCAATTTCAAAGAGGAAGTGAAATCTATGATGCAATATGAGGTGATTTTTACAAACTCATGAATGTGAACAAGGAAGTAGGAAATAAAAATACGTATGAATGACGTACGCTTAACTTTACGTCATTTCTGACGAATCACAGAACTGGAAAATGACATCACATAAAAAGGACTAAAAACTCCTTCTTTCTACTATATAGAACTTTAATAGATTATTTTTCTCGCGCGTTGGAAACGAACATGTAATTTCGTTCTCCCTTAAACTCAATTAAATTTAACTAATGTTTAAAATTAAAAATATGTAACTGGAAATGTATCTAAAAGTTAATTAAATACTTTAAACTTAACAATGATTAATGTATTATTAATAATAATATTTTTCTATATTCCACATATGGATATAACTTAAGTGTGTGCCGTTTACCATCGGATACCATATTTACTACATACTTCATTATCATGGTTATATTAACGTGCATAAAATGAATTAATTAATCGACTTGGATACTCTAGCAACCTGCCATGCTGGTTAATGAGGTGTGAATATGAATGCTGAAAAAAGGAGGTAAGCAAATTATCTTACCTATGTTTCGTAAATGTACAATTGTTTATTTATATACCCTAATTGCTTTATAGCGCGCAAATGCTACTGGCTACCTTCAAAATTAACTAACAACATTTATAAATAACGACGTATACAGGGTGATTCAAAACTTATCGTTCAAATTTCGTGGGGAGGTAGGGAATACGTCAAGAAACCGATTTTACATAGGAAAGTATGTCCGCAAATGTACGCATGCGTATGTACAGGGCGCTGTGTGTACCCAACATTTCATCGCGTTACATTCATTGTTTTGACTTTCCTAAAGCTAGTATTATTTGTTATCCTATTTCCACTTCTCATTTAGACTTCCACGAAGACTTTTACATCTTTAAAAACTCCAAAAATCTCGTTAATGACCTTTATTCAACACCTTCATTATCTGACGCCTGGAAACTTCTCGTTTAACTTTGTTCTTTCCGGTTCTTTTAACCTTTATTATTATTTTTTTTTAATTGGTTTATTTTTTACTTTTTATTTTCATTTATTTTTTGTTAGTTTATTTTATTCTTTGTTTTTAACTTTCTTCGTTCATAAATTTTTAAATTTTGGTTTCACACAAGAATTCTTTAAAAATCTTTTCAATTGATATTTCTGCTGCAATTATGGTCGATTTTGTACGTTTTGCAGCATTTACTGCACTCATGCTTACCAGTTTTGTTTCTTTATTTTGACCCGAAAACCGGAAATAACAAAATTAAACGAGAAGTTTGCAGGCGTCAGATAATGAAGGCATTGAATAAAGGAAATTAACGAGATTTTTGGAGTTTTTAAAGATGTAAAAGGCTTCGTGGAAGTCCAAATGTGAAGTGGCAATAGGAGAAGAAATAATAGTAAGCTTTAGGAAAGTCAAAACAATGATTGGGACGCAATGGAAGATTGGGTACAATCAGCGCCCTCTACATACGCATGCGTACGGACATATTTTCCTATGTGAAATCGGTTTCCTGACATATTCCCTACCTCCTCACGAAATTTGAACGATAAGTTTTGAATCACCCTGTAGAAAACATAAAGTGTATTGTTACACAACAATCAAAATAAAGAAAAAATACATTTTTAAAGCATAATTTTTATGGAAAATGTGTTACCTACATCATTTTATTCTTTTAAGGTTACCCTGCTACAATCAGAGTAATAAAATTTCTAGATCGAAACTTAAATAGCGTATTATTCCGGCCTGTAATCCGCTGATCAAACAATCATGTTTCGACACAGAAATTTATACAATAATTGAAGCAAAAAATATTTACAGCTATTTAGTAAGTTACGTTTCATAAAATAAAATTTCCGGGTCGAAACATGATTGTTTGATCCACGGATTATAGGCCGCAAATTACCGCATTTAAGTTGTGTTATAATATTAGACCCCTTATTTCTCGAGAACTAAGGAGCGTTGTATAAAATCCATTGAACCTGAGACTAAGGGGCTTCTACCCTATAACATGTATAAAAAATAATCAAAATCTGTGATTACCAAGATTGGCCCTCTCCTTGTAAATTACATGAAGTCCCATCACATTAACGTGTGAACTAATTTAATAAGTAACAATCAAGAATCATTAAAAAGTAAATTTTAAGTTACATTTTGCATTATAAAGATCGACAGTCCGATTGTCACGCAATTGGTCACATTTCTTCTCGTATTTTTATTTTATTTTTATAACAATTCGGCGCCGTTTGAACGACAAAAAGGGATCACTCATTTCGTGTTTTGAACACTAATCTAGGGATAGTCTGAAAATACCGCATTTATTACTAAGTGCCATCTGAAATTGTACTTAAAAAAACCTTAATAAAGGTACAGCGGAAGAGACATCTAAGCTCTACAGACCTGGCCTCCTCGTCTGAGCAGTCCCTTTTAGGCTGTGAATCGGACTAAGTGAAACCGCATAAAACGAGGAAAACCTGTAACTATGTTTGGGCTACTTAATATTAACGCAACTGAAAATATCACACTTAAAGAATAATAATAAAAATAATAAAACAGAATAATAAGAAACAATTTATTATTATAATAAATTATTATAAATTATTATATCAATATATTAAGAAACAATTTAATTAGGGGCTGAAAAAAAACAGGATTTCCTAAAGTATTTCATACTCCTACCTACAGGATTTCCTAAAATGGGCTGAATATTTTTTAAATTCATCGACAGAAGCTATTGAAGCTATTCTTGCAAGTGAGTATGTATGAGGTTGGGATTTTTTTTTCTTTTTTTTTTTTTTTACTACCCTTCTTTGTTTTAATTTCAAATAAAAACTACAGATGGCGCTGGCTTTTCTCAAACTGTAATGCTGTTCAAAATGGCAATTTCAAACCGTAAACCATTTTTTGGGTTTTCAATAGCTAAACAGAAGGAAAATTAGAAGCTGAGTTAATATTAATCAATTTTTGTAGTTAGTTTGAGCACTCTAACAGTTTGAATCAACGGAGTGACATCTAACAGTGATATTTGTAACTAAAACAAGGAAGTGTAGTAAATTAATTGCCAATCCTCATATCTTAATCTCCTGCCAGAATAACTTCAATAGCTGCCACTATTTACATATTGCGAGATTTTTAAAAGCCATGAATCTAGCTTAGGCCGCACACTGCATATCATTTTTAAACTTCTTCACCAAATCAGTTAAAATTTTGTATTTTATGCTAAACTTTGCACTGGAATCGAAATGTTAAATCTAGTTATTACTACTGAAAATTACAATATTTGTTTTTGTTTCAGGATGAAGACTTTGCCTTTTACTTTCTTCTATCATTGCAAGAAGAAAGTATTGGATTCAAGAAAATTTTCGACTTCCGGTTTTTGACAGATTTATACGTTTTAGAAGGTCCTGAACGTGATTTGGCAGTTTTTAGAAAATGTCTGTCTGTGAGTCTGTCTGTCTGTGTGTGTGTCTGTATGTGACAAAAATTTTGGGGGCGCTCTGTCTCAAGAACTAATGCGCGGAATTTAATAAAACTTTAGATTCAGTTAGACGTTGATATAAATTGGTGCTGATTAGTTTTCGGCGCTGCTATGCTACATTTTCACGATTTTCATGATAACTATATCTCAAGAACTAATGCACAAAATTTCATCAAACTTCAGACTCTGATTGTGTTGCGTTTTGATGTAAATAGATCAACAGGTGGCGCTGCTATGCTACATTTTTCATGATTTTTACGATAGCTACATCTCAAGAACTAATGCACAGAATTTCACCAAACTTCAGTTTCTGTTAGACCTTGACATAAATAGATGCTGATTACATTTTGGTGTCAATAGCCCGAAAGGTTGGCGCTGCTATACTACCTTTTTCATGATTTTTACGATATGTTATACCTCAAGAACTAATGCACAGAATTTGATCAAACTTCATATTCAGTTAGACGCTGGTATAAGTTGTTGTTTATTACGTTTTGATGTAAATCTTCCAAAAGATGGCGCTGCTATGCTACATTTGTCAAGATTTACGCGAATTTAGCGATAGTCATATCTCAAGAACTAATGCCACGGAATTTTATAAAACTTTGGATTCAGTTAGGCCTTAATATAAATTGGTGTTGATTCGTTTTTGGTGTATATTAAACCTTTATGAGATAGAAGAAAGATTTGGGATTGGCATATCCGACTAGTTTAAATTATAGAAGACACAATTCCTAGTGAAATGATACCTTTGGCATCTGATTCAGGATCCTGATTGATTTCTCTCTTAAAAAATTTTCAGGATAAGTGGAAACATTTGAGTATCCTGATAACTGCGATGTTAAACTGAATTTTCATAGAACTTTTCTATCCGAAATCGACTTCGCCGACTGGAAATGTGCAATCAGCGAAATTTTAAGAATTTTCAATCCAAATGTATGTGTAAAAGAAAGAAAGAGATTACAATTTCTCTTACAATTACTCTCTTTACAATTACACCTAAGACAGATAATATAAAGTTACGTCAATAATAAAAAGCTGTGAAAAAAGTTTCATAATACCTCTTTTCCTAAAGTAAATTTGTGATAGATACCAGCAGGAACGATTAAAAGATCTCCTTTTATGGCATGAATTCTAATCCAGTTGTCTTTAACATCTCGTACATCAAAATAACCACCTCCTTCTAAGAATAATCTAACTTCATCATCCTCATGAAGGTGTTCCATGTAAAATGCTTTGAGCTAGAGTTAGAGGATTTAAATATAGTATTTCAGAATTAATTTGAATAACCTATATAAACTCACTCTCATTCAAAATAAAAGTTACTTCCACTTCCTCATCAATCCACACTTTCGTTGTCAAACATCCGGAATTCTGATATCACCCGAGGCACAGCACTATATTCCAGTTTCCGCGTGACGTTGCACCGGCCTTTTATATCTACTCTGCACCCTTAACGAACTGACAGTGTCCTTTCACATTATTTCCAGTAAGTGATAAATCAACGGACCAGGCGATTGATACATAAGGGACCAATATGCCCTTCGTGTCTACCTGAAGCAGAGGCTAAAGCAGCTTGGCCTCAACTACTATGATCCCCTTTTCAGGGACACGGGTTGCCAGGCACTGCAAACACATGAATAAATTTTATATAGTAGCGTGACATTTGTATAAAAAAAAACATGCATGTGTATAAAGTTCACCGCAAATGCGCATGCGTGGAATGCCTAAAAGTGTACACATGATAATTGAAAAGCATAGTGACAGGTTAATGATTTAACCTTATATCAGATGGTTACAAGTTTACCTAAAAGAGTATAAGGTTGCTGGTTCAATCTTAATGTGAAATGGTTTACAAGATTTTCTAAAAGTGAAATATGTTGATAGTTCTACCTATGTGAGGGGCTGTAAAATACAAGTTTTAAAGGTAAAATTAAATCAGTGAAAGGCTAGTATTTTTATGGCATATAGATAAAATATCATTATCACCACTTACAAATAATCAGAAAGGCTTGTGAAAAATTAGATTCTGCTATAAAATTTTTGAATAATTGGCATGGTATCTATCATTAGAGAGAATGTAAATGAACGCATAGTTTGCATGAAATAAATATATACATATATAGGGTGTCCCAAAAACATTGACCTCGGTTTTTGTTCCTTAAATATTGATCATAGACACATATTAAAAATTACAAAGTTACGTAAAAAAAGGTACAGAATTTTATGAAATAGACTGAAATTTTCAGGGCGATTAAATTTGAAGAAATGCAAAATTTAAATTTGTATACGGCCCTTGTATTAAAAATTTCCCCAGTGGGTAAAGTGTGCCCCATATACTAATAAGGTCATGTACAAAATTTCAGCATTTTATTATAAAAAGTCTCAGAGATATGTTTAAACAAAGTTGGTGAGGGGTTAATCATATATTAAAATGCGAATGTTTAACAGCTAGAAAGCAGATGACGCGACGCAGAAATGCATCATAAGCAAATAAAATATGGCTCTTATCTTTAGTTTTATTTACAAATTTACAAAACCATGCTTCCTCAAAAATACCTTAAAATTTTACATGTTGAATTACAGAATAAAACTTGGAAATGACACAGTCAATGAACATTAAAATAACCTAGAAAACATTTGGTATGGAAAACATTTTGAATAAGCTTTGCAATCTTTACGTAAAGTTATTATTTCTACACAGTTTAAATACTTTTACACCAATAAATGGCACAATTATTATTTATTTATGCACTCATTGTTTTCGTTCGTAACTTGTGTATGACCTCTAAAACGCGATCATCCGACATGACTTTTCCCTTTTGCGAACTCATATCCAGGCATCGAAAAGTGGTTTAAGTCAGCATTTATGTATTTTTATATCTGTGCTACTTTTTATGATTTACTTATAAATGGTGAAATTTTGTACATGACCTTATTACTGTGTGTAGCACATTTTACTATTGGGAAATTTTTTGTACAGCGTCCGTATAAAAATTAAATTTTGTATTTCTTCAAATTTAATCCCCTGAAAATTTGAATCGGTTTTATAAAGTTCTGTACCTTTTTTTACGTAACTTTTCAATTTATAATATATGTATATGATCAATATATAAGGAATACAAGCCGAGGTCAATGTTTTTGAGACATCCTGTATACTCGATTTAAAAAAATGTATATATCCTCTGAAGATTTTATCATTGTAAAATTGTAATGCATATAAATCGAAAATATCTTGTAATATTTTAACAAGTTAAGATTCTACTAAATATATTAAGATATCTGAAGTAATATATTTAAATAATAAAAAAAAAGTTTAGTTTTCACTTTATTAGTGGATATAAAAAAAACCTTAATATAAATACATTCTATACATGTAAAGATATGGTTTACGCATGTATATCTTCTTAAGAACATACACTGCTCAAAATAATTAGGGGAGCAAGGAAAGAAGTGAAGAGAAACATGCAAGACAGCTCTGCTTGGGCATAGAATAGAGAGTACACACGTGTATCAATGCGCAATACATAAAAAAAAGACGCAAAAAAAATGTAAAGGAGCTTCAGTTCTTTGAAACGATGGAAAGAACATGAAAAGATGGTTTAGGGCAACAATTTGGTTACATGTAAATGACAAAAAAGTACTGTTTAGAAATGATGCAAGGTGTTTAATGTGTCGTGTGGTCCCCATGAACAGCTAAGACTGCTACACACCTGTTTTCCATGGATGTGATGAGATTATCGGTAAGAATTAAGGAATACTGTTTTACTCCTCAAGAATTGGTCCCGGATAGTAAAGGGAGGCCTTGGTCTTGCTGCAATGCGTCGTCGGACTGTGCCCAAACATGCTTGATCGGATTCCGGCCATGACAGTATGCTAGCCATTCCATACGCTGTATTTTTAACACTTTCCAACCTAGTTGAAAAGTGTTTATGACACCGGTTTTTTCTGCCGTATGGCCGTCTGCCGTATGGCCGACTGCCGTCTGCCGTCTGGCCGTCGGGCCGTCTGGCCGTCTGGCCGTCTGCCCGTCTGCCCGTGCTCTAACTCCCGTAAATATGCTCGGATTGCTCTGCAGTTTTTATATGTTATTGTCGTTATCTATAGCATGTTCCCTATTTCAAAGGAAGTGTGTAGCACTTATAATTTTTTTACAGGGACACTCAAAAGAATTCCGTTACATCACGGTCTATGGGGAAAAATCATTTGCGGTATATTTTAATGATGTTACACAATTTCAAACTCATTGATATATATCACTAAGGTGCATTACAAGAAGCTTAATATGGAACAGGGTGTGCATAGCACTTATAGTTACTTTAGAGGGACAGTCAAAAGAATTCCGTTACATTACGTCTAATGAGAAATATTGTCTGCGGTTTATTTAAATAATGTTTCACTATTTTAAACGCATTGAAATTTATATATATCACTAAGGTGCATTACAAGAGGCTTACTACAGAATATTGTGTGTATAGCAGACATCGTTCATTTACAGGGACACACAAAATAATTCTCTACTGTCTGTTAACAATAATTCCTGGAAGTGCGTTTTAAGTTACTGAACGCGATTTTAAATTTAACTCACATTTTGTCTATTACGTGGTGTGCATAAATTCTGTAGATCATATACAGGGAAGCACAAAAGCTTGCGAACACATTTCTGTTTATTGACTAAAAACTCCAGAAGGAGAATTTCAAACTGTGCTACGCGTTTCCTAACTGAACTAAAATTTAGCATCCTATGTAGTATATATACAAATCTCTAGATCATATACAGGGCTAAATAAAAGTATTCGGATATTTTTCCGAATATTGTATATGTTGGAAATTCCTGAAATTATGTTTTTAAATATGTTATGCGTTTTAGAATTGTTTACTTTGATGTTATTTTTCAGCATAATAAACGGTATGATTTGTAAAATTATTTTGGAATCGTTGGAAATTGTTACATAATCTATGCTTGACGCATGATTTTTCGTTCTTGTTTCAGTTTCAAACATGTTATCCGCAAGCTGAGATGTATACGGTCTGGCATTATCATGCATGAAAACAAAGGAATCACGAATGGCTGCAGCGTAAGGTACAACGTGAAGTCTCAGTATCTCGTCGGCCTAACTTTAGGCTGTCAAAGTGCCATTCCGAATGATATGCAGGTCCGTACGTCACCTACGCTGATTCCAGCTCTTACCACCAACCCACCGGCCTGTAATGTAATATTTCACAAATGAATGTGGGGTTATTTCGAGTGCCTCTTTCACTCCATACCAAAACACGTCGGGTGGCATACTCCAGACTGAATCGGGACTAGTCTGTAAACAGCACTTGACTCCAATCACATTGCCTCCAATCTCGGTGTACAGCAGCCCATCTTCTTTGGGCCGCACGGTGACTTGAGGTCAACGGTATGCAGACCATTGGCCTACGTGCATAGAGACCACCTTGATGAAGCCTATTTCGGATTGTTTTGCTGGACACCCATCGTCCTGTTGCCTAGAGCAACTGTCTTTGCAGCTGAGTACGCTGCCAGTTCTATCTCAATGAGCTGTTAACAGGATATATCGGTCATCAGTTGCTGTGGTAGCATGTGGCCGACCTTGCCCTGGTCAACATCTAACATTCCATGTTTCTTGGAATCAATTCCACAGCCTTGCAATGACATTTCTTGCGACTCCAACAGCGTCCGCAACACTTCGTTGTGTTTGGCCGGATTAAAGTCTCGCGATAATATGCCAAGCCATGGATTCCGGTAAATCATGTTGTTGTGACAGCTGCAAGTCACCTTTTCTCAAAACCAATGCTGAGCAATTGAATTTCACAACTGAGATAGTGAAACAGACATTTCTGCGGAATCCCGATTTCTGCACCTATCCCCTTTTCTTAATTTTGACTTCACGAACTTTGATTTGCATGTGAAATTTTCCTCTACTGTTTTTTGCTACGCTTCAAATTATGGATGTTTTATTTTATGTTACTTATCGGTGTAAGTATTTGCATAATTTCGTTGAAACCATGTGCTCCCCTAATTGTTTTGAGCAGGGTATTACTGCACAACTTTATACTTATAAATAAAAAATATGTTTAAAAAATGTGTAACATGATATAAAGTTCCTTTAGTAAAAGAAACGATTCGATTCCTTTAGTAAAAGAAAAGGAATCGAAAAGTAAAAAAAAAAAAAAAAAATCAAAGTAAAACAAATTTAAAAAATCATTTAAAAAATTTTACATATATATTTTTTAATTATTACTTAAAAATTGAAATTGTTTTAAAAAATATTAGTTCATTATAAAAAAAAAATAAATATTGCATTACAATTTCTAAAAATTCTTCCATAATTTTAATACATTATTAACAAATCGAAGGAGTTCTGCATTACAATTTTGAAACATTTTTTTTCAGTTGCATCTTATTTTCTAATTAAAATAATGACTTGTGACAAGTTAGATTCAATTACGAAAAATTAGAATGGTTGCTATGTAAACTATTAATCAGACGTATATAAATGCATACTTTAGATAAAATACTAATAAAAATAAAATAAACCATTAATAAAAATAAACCATACATGAATTTTCTACAGAATATCACACGAAAATTTTAAAAATATTAAAACATTTTTTTTTCTTTTTTGTTAAAAAATAAGATTATAAGATTTTTTTAAAATAAATTACATTTTTTAACTTAACATTTTTGATGAAAATTATTTTTATAGAGGAATATCGAAAATATAAAATTGTTTTCGGAAAAATTCTAAAAACTTTTTCATATAAGTCATATCATTAATTAAACTAGTTACAAAAATCTTGTTTTAAAACATTTTTTTTTGTTTAAAAAGATAAAAAAGATATTTTTTTCTTTTTATAAATTACATTAAAATAACTTTTTGAGAAAGTTCTACAAACATTTTAATATAAATCATACTAATTATATTTAAAAAAATCATTTTCATATAAATCATAGTAATTATATTAAAAAAATCATTTTCAAATAAATCATAGTAATTATGTATTTTCAAAAAATAAATAAAACATCGTTAAAGGATTTTAAATTTCTCCTCAAAAGTTTGCACAAATCACAAGCTCATTCACATGAAAACTTCCGTTTTAAATAGCTGAAATCGCAGTTAAAAGTCAAAGACCCATGTTTTGTACTTAAATCGACAAACAAGTTTCAAAACCATGGTTATATTTTGTTTCTGGTTTCAGTCCCTGACTAACACGTTGAAAAATAAAATACATTATTTTTAAAAATTAATACTCTCCCTTATAGAGAGTAGCATCCTTTCCCCCCTTAAAATTTAAATGTTCACTTTTTCTACAAATTTCTTCTAAGACCGCTTATTTTTTAAATTACCTAAAATTTGTCGTCTTTATTTATAGAAAGTTTTTTATCATCCCAACTCTCCCGTATCTCCAAATGCGCTATATCAAATATATTTACACTTCAGACTGGTGTAATACTTTGCAGTATGCGTTAATATCGTTTCCCCGAAAAATCTAAATTTCCACTTTTGGATAAAGATGTGTATAATATTACAAATAAGTCTTAACTGAACAACTGAACCATATCGTAGAGTGGCCAAACACTCACTGTTCGAGCCAGGAAAATGTGAGTTCAATCCTCAAGTCGGACAAAAATTATTTTTAAAAAATTTAAAGGTTGTTCTAGAAAACCAAAACGAAAAATTCCAAGTTCAAAAATAAAAACAGATAAATAAAATTTCTTCGTCAGTTAAAAATTACCCATCATTCAACATGAGAAGTTACTTCCATTTCCGCAACATCCCGCCACTTCCGTTATCAAACATTCGTAACTCTGACGTCACCTGGAGTACAGCTCCGTGCTCCGTGCTCTAGGTGGTGTAGAACTGGCATTTTATATCTACTGTGGAGGCTGACATAGGAGTTTATTGTGATCGCCCTGGTTAGTACTGGTGATCGAATGTGCATCCTTTTGTTTTGCTCGGTAGTGGATGGTGTAGCCGAGGTTTGAAATGACTTTTATGGATTGAAGTACATTGCTTTCTTCTATTTATTTCGCTCTTGGAGAGCAAAAAACTGCACAGACAAATTGTTATACGCGGTTTTTGTTAATAAATCTAATAATAGTATTTCTAATAGTTCATTTAAGAATTACTTCGCCTTATCTCATAGAAAAAACTTTTTAATCGGCGATGTTTGCTCAATCAAAAATCTGAACTCTGGTGGAGACTTCACCAGCCAATCTATCGTAGCGTATCTCAAAATCTAACGAAATAGATTCCTTATCTATATCTTCCCAGGTCCACCAAACTCTGATTTATATTCATGGTGTGGTTTTTGAACCGGATCTCTTATGCTCTACAAAAGAAGAACTACTGGGAAAACTTAAAGGTCAAAACGTTTTTGTTGTGCGACAAAAACTATATATCTGAAGGAACATGTGTGTGAAGTGTGTCCTATAAAGCACCTCATTCTGACTTTTAACAGCCCAGCTCTACTCAAAAGAATCAAAGCAGCATATCCTAGAGCTGAGCCGTCCGGCCTTACATCTTTAATCCTTTGAGATGCTTTCATTGAAAATATTATGGTCATGCCATCACTTCCTGTCGTTACTTACTGCAAGATGTGCAACAGTTGGCCACGACAGTAAATCTTGTGATAAAGCTGGACGTTATGAAAAATATAAAAATAACCACACAGCATACTCTCGTTCTTGTCCAAACTGGACCATAAAAAAGAAATTCTTGCTTTTACTCAAAACTTTTCTTACCTGAAACGCGCAATTTTTTTGAATCCGGGACCATATCTATAGAGGTTTCATACTCCAGTTTACTAAAACAACTTTCAAAATCCGTAAGGCACATAAGCACTCAAACTCCGTTCTTGTTTTCACCAAATAATTCACCTGTGATACCGCCATCCAGCACTATAAATTAATAATAAAAAAAGTAATATGTACTCTACATGTAGTACAAGAAATACGCCCACCTTAAAACTTTTGCCGACATCATGAAAACATGTTAGAATAGAATATTATGAGCCTGCTATACATTATTATACTGTTGTTGGTCAGTCACAAAACCTTCTTCAGGCCAAGCTCTAAAGTCATCCGAACATGAACTGCAGCAAACTTCTGTTCTATCTGCAAGCAAATTGAAAAAAATCTGGTGTTCCTCCAACACAGAAATGAAAAATCATGGGCACTGAACGAGAAAAAGAAAACCTCAACGCAAGTATCTTCGCAGTGGAAAATTGCGAAGAAAAAAAAAAGAAAGTACGCTTTGGCTCATCGTTTGGTAGATTAAGGATTCCAAACAGCTGCTCTTCTATATGGAAGAGGATATGGAATCAGATACTTACAATTAGGCTCTGATACAAATGAAGAAAATGCTGTTTTTCAGACGATTCACTCTACGTAATTTCACACTGGTTTCTTTAAATAATCAGTGGTTTAAATAAACCTGTTAATTCTACATATCTTGGACATTTCATAATTTGTTTTTAGACCAATTGTTACTTTACATATTCTACAGATTTTAAAGGTGAAAATTTGTCTTTGTAATTTTTAAACATGATATAATGACTTCATTAAATAATTTTAATTACACATATCATCACACTGCATTTCTCATTAAGCTGTGTTGTTTTTGCTCATCTTATTTTTATGGCAAGGTTTATAACATAACTTAAATATAATTTGATGCTTTTGTTTTTACAGAAGTTTAAAAGTGCAGAACTTTTTATAACTTTTTGGCAGAGTATGTGCCCAAAAGGACTTCGTGCCATTCAATCCCAATCAACCAACCAACCAACCTACCTACAGCTAAGTATTTAAACCATAAGGAAAGATCAGCTGACGTCACTCAGGGCAAAATTTTCACGTCACTAAGGGTAAAAGAGGGTTTGGTTAAGGCTTCTATAAGGGGAGCTGACGCATATCCATTCTGTTGCCCAAAATAACCGCCATATTGTGACCTAGATCAGCATTAGGAAACTGCCTGAGCAGGTGTTCGCCGTCCCCGTTACTGTCACTCGCCGTCCACTAGTACGGTAAGCTAACCGGTTTTAGCTTGGTTTTTGGTCCGCTGGGTTATTAAATGGCGGTATGATTCAGCCTGTATTATAGGGTTGGGTTGGGTTGATTATTGACGGCCAATTATCTACACATGGGATATAGGCCCGGGGGGAGTGCCCTTCGTGGGGGTCTTTCTAAGGGAACCTAACCCGTATTTACGCATGGATAAATCCACGGCTCGAAGAAAACCACGAAAACTGCCTGTATTATAGGAGCTCTAGGTTTGGTTGGTGTACGAGCAGAGACGAGTTTGTCTGATTGGTTAGAAGAGGGGGAGCTTGATTAACGGGAGTGTTTGTTTGTAAACATGCCCTTTCCTTATTATCCGTTGAAGTGATGCTCAAATTGAGTCTGAGATATCCGGTTTCACCTACAGCTCCTATAATACAGGCTGAATCATATCGCCATTTAATAACCCAGCGGACCAAAAACCAAGCTAAAACCGGTTAGCTTACCGTACTATAGTGGACGGCGAGTGACAGTAACGGGGACGGTGAACACCTGCTCAGGCGGTTTCCTAATGCTGAGCTAGGTCACAATATGGCGGTTATTTTGGGCAACAGAATGGATATGCGTCAGCTCCCCTTATAGGAGCCTTAGTTTCACCCGAATATACGCGTTTTTACCTACATTACCCTAGTTGATTACTTTCACTGTAAATAATGATTTGTAAAGCATTTGAAAAAAGCTTAAATTGTATGGCTTACTTTCTCTTCGATTTCTTCTTCTTTCATTGTTTCTTCCCCAATCTCTAGTATATCTTCGTAGTTATATCCACGTTCTTTTATAATCCGCTGGTACTCAATATTATTTTCATAATTATCTGTATTGACCTAAAAAATAGTAAAATAGTGATATTGAAAACAATTTTATTTAATATTTCAAAGCTTTTAATACAAATTTATATAAAAAATTTTAAAAATAGGCTACTGTTTAATTTAGCTTTAAAAATTATTACGTCAGTCGATAAGAAGATTTTTTTTTTTTTTTTGAGAAAATTTCTTAACATTTAAACGTTGAAAGCACGAACGGGAGCGTATTTTTTGAAGAGATTTTTTTTTTTTTTTACTTTATTAAAAATGCAGAACTGTTCATAACAGTAATAAGACTTATTAGAAAAGCAATAACGTGCTTATCAGTAGTAAAAAAATTATATTTAATTTCGCTGCCATTTGGTGAGAACAACATTCAGAAAATCACATTTGTCGTAAAATTTGCTACAGCACGGCCTCTGGGAAGTTAATCAAGGTTTATCTGCGAAGTTTGCAAGTACCTTGTTAAATACGGCTTTAGCTATTTTAATTTTTTTACAAGAACACTTTAACGGTTCTAATTTGAATATATTCATTCGCCTTGTATTGTTAAATTTAGACTTGTATAAATGAAAGAAAAATATGAAAACAAAAAAAAAATTTTGAAGGTTTAAAACTGATGACCACTTCTCTTAAATACGTATAAATACTTGAGAGCTCCCGGACGACTCTACCCTTAGAATAAAAGCTTTAATCAATTGTCTAAGTCATCATTTCAAACAAAATGCATTATAGAAGTTTCTTACAAGTGAGTAAATAAATAAATAAAAATAAAAATCATGTAAAAAGTATTTCAAAACAAACGAGAAAACTAAAAAATGCTAAATGCAAAAACAAATGCTAAATGCACTCAGATAACAAACAGCCCATTTCTGGTAGGGTAATAGTAATAAAAGAAATGACTTTATGAATACATTTATGTATGAAAAAAGATACTAATATTCATAAGCTTCGACACAAAATAGAGGTTTTAGTTCCCTTGGAGGATAAAAAAAAAAACCAGTCTTCTCTATAAATATCACAAACAAGGCTTGATTTAAGGCAGGACATTCGGGACAAAAGCCGGGGGCCTCGACGCTCAAGCCTCAATAAAATAAAATATGTCCATAGGTAAAATTAAAATTTATGTGAATTTTTGAAGATGACCACAAAAAGGAATGCTTGACCATTGCAGAGGCCTGCATTGGGTCGGGTTTACCCCATCTTACCCGAACCCGAACGATCATCGGTTCAAGTCGGGTCGTGTTGACGCTATATTTTTTTGTGTGGGTTGATTTCGGTTCAAGTTTTGATTCTTTCCAGTCGGATTCAGGATGACCCGACTTTTCAAAAAAAGTCCTGAATATTTTTAATGAAAAAAAAAATCTATATACTTGTATATTAATGATTGCATATGTGCTCATTTTTATATAAAAAAGATAAAATTGGTATTAGAACTATAATTGTAGACTACTTCCATAATTGCATTAAAATTTGAATTAATTTTATTTCCCTTCAGGTTCGGGTTCGGGTTAATGGATGTTTTACCGTCAGGTTTGGGTTGACTTTAAGCAAAATTTTCGAATTCGGGTCAGCAGGACTCTATTCTATCGCCTTAAGTTAATAAATCGGACACACAATAAAATTCATCTTTATACCACAATTCATGAAAAAATTGTTTCATTAAAAAAATGTTCTTATTACTTAAATCAAACTTTGTTATAAGAAAAATATTAATTTGACAAATGATAATATAATTTTAAATTATGTGATTAACAAGCTATTTACAAATAAATAATGCGGATAAGAAAGTACTCCAAAATTTCATGAAAAATTAAGAAATGCTAAATGCATCCAGATAGCAAACATCTGTGTAACAATAGTTATAAAATAAAATACTTTGTGGCATGCAAAATGTTCCAAACCGTGTAGATTTCGATAGGAGTAAATGCTTTTAATTCTTACAGAGTAATATATCTTGGAGGAATAGAATGACAGTCGTCTCCATAATTCTCACAGTATTAATCTTTATACCACACTTCAGGCATTTTTCTTATTAGGTGCATTCGGAATTATATAAATACTTAGCACCTACAGTCGTCGTCTGGTCCGTCCGTCTATCTGCATATAACAACGCAAAAACTACCCAACTGAATGGTTTGAAATTTAATATATATAATCGTAGCAGAATTTTGTCGAGTCATTTCAAATTTTATGAAAATCGAATCAAAACTTAAAAAGATATCAATAACAGTTTTCTTCACTCTGTTAAATTCTATCATACGTAATTAATTGAATGATATCCCATGATAGGTAATGATTATGGGTTGCCATGGTGATTACGTCATATTTAAGATGGAGTCATATTATTTCCGTATTACTGAATTTAAAAAGCAAGTTTGTATACTAAAGTTGTTTAATTATAGTAATCATATAATCTACCGACAGTTTTTTGGATAGATGTTTTCGGAGAAATAGATATTAAGTGGAAAAAGAGTTTAAATGTGGATTTCAAGTTCTGAAATTTTCAGAGCTAGGCTTAAGTTTCCCATTGGAATTTTCAGTAAATGTCAACAAAAAATAAAATGTTGCCAACTTAAAATGTACTTATTTTATTACGGAAATTAATCATATCATAACAACAGACGATATGATTCATCTTTTCAGTGAAATAATAACGGCGAATTTTTTTTTACATTGTCTTCTATTGGATATTTGCGCATAGTATAATCTTAACGTAACAGAATTGCAATTAATTGCTTGTAAAATTGTATTGAAACTTACCGTAATTTCGCGCGTATGCGCCGCACCTTAGTTAAGTCTTTTTCAAACCGGAAATTTTATTGAAAATAAGAAGTCAAATAAGTGCTAAGCAGAAGAAAGTCACATTTTATTTAAAATAAATTCTGGTAGGAAATCGAATTGTCTGAGGCGAAATTACGGTAATTAAAAAAAAATTTCTATAATATGATAATCTGCAAATAAAATACATTTTCTAGTCATGTATTTTTGCATAAGAGTGCAACAGCTATTGAACCAAGATCTGAATATTTATAAAACTAGTTACAGTACGAACGCACCTCATTTGTCATGTCTGACGTACAATTTCCAACTTGTTTTAAACACTTACATTCGAATAAATAAATGAATAAATATAATGATGATGCGGATAAATATTACTAAAAAATTAACTAAAAAATAAAGAAATGCAAAATTCGAAAACAAATACTGCTTTATATAGTATGAAAATAGTATCAAAAATATAGTATTTAAAATTGTACCAAACCTTATAGACTTCGACGCCAGTAGAAGCTTTTAGTTCTTCCAGAGTGCAGAGTCTTGGAGGGTCAAAATGACAGTCATCTCTATAATTATCACAAGATTCATCTTTATACCATACTTCGGACATTTCAAAAATTTCTTATCAATCAAATCAAGCCCGTTTATAGAATAATTTATATATTATATATTTATATATTATATTATCCCCGTTATAAGAATAATTGAAATTTTTATAAATGACAATATTATTTCAAATGATGATAGAGGATGTGCTCTAGCTATACATAGCAGCTCTGTATTATCCAACGTCTCGGGTCCCCAAGGTTATTTTATTTTACACATTATTCTTTAACTTTTCTTCTATCGGATATTGATAAGATATAATAATCTCACGTCATTGACAGGGGGCGTAACTGGTTTTTGTTATAATCATTAAAGCTTTAACAGTTATGATAAGAGCTTGGACAGCAATGGTTTAAAAGAATTTGTAGAAAATACTATTTATTTTATGTTTTCAAGACGAAAGTAAAAAAAAGTTAACCCTTTTAATGCATTATTTTTTCCCCACCTTTAAGATTAAAACTATTAATATGTAAGTGGTGAAAAATGAGAAAATATTTTTTTAAAATATAATTTAAATTTTTACTCAAAATTTTGTATTTTACCGTTCATTACATAAGCTATGCACAAAGAACAATTTACCTATTTGAAAAAAAGAGACAATTTGGAGAAAAAAACTATTTATGTTTGCATGCAGAAAGTTAAGAAAAGTTAACCCTTTAATGCACTGTTCTTTTTCTATCTTTAAGAAAACAAAATTACTATAAGTCGGAAAAAATTTGATTTTTTTTTTTTAAATACTTAAAAATGTCAGTCAAAATTTCAAATTTTATCTTTCGTTACATACGTGGTGGGAAAAGCACAGTTTAGTTATTTGAAATAGTGTTATAGATATGACACAGAGTTAATAAAAAATCATGTCTGTCACATGGCTTCAAATAGGTTGCTACCTCTGCCAGGCAAATCCTGTTTACTTACTACATTTGAGTATTTATTATTAAAAATAACGTAAAATAATCTTACAATTCATGGTTGATTCACACTTCTATGTTTTTGTACAATAAATTGTACAATAGTTTGCATAAAAGCGCCATAAAGTAAGCTAAATTGGTGTAACTCAGTATAACTGCTGCAGACGGGGAACAAAGTTTAAATCTCAAGGGCAATTTCGTGAAACATGATTACATATATTGCGTTTATTAGTATGTGCACTTGTCAAAACAACAACAACAATAATAATAATAATAATATTAATAATAATGATAATAATAATAATGATGATGATGATGATAATAATAATAATAATGAGAATAATAATAATAATAAATACTCCATACATTTTAATTGCCAAATTGTCGCAGAGGAAAACGAAAAGAGACATTTCAATAGTAATTTTATAATTTATATATTGATTGATTATATTATAAATACGGCTGATTGGAAGACTAATTTTTTCCTTTGCTTTACTATGTACTAATCATTGTTGCAAAAATATTTTCACAAAAAAGGTTGCATATTTCAGTTCTGAGTGTATTTTCTACAAAGATATATATATGTATGTGTGTATATAATGCTATTTCTTTATTTCTTTCACTTTTTTTTTTTTTTTGAAATACGACTTTAGCATACTTCTTTCATAAATGATAATAAAACACTATCACTAAAATGCTTCCTTTATTTGTGGGATTTTTCTTTTGTGTGTGAGTGTGTACATCTAGATTTTGACAATTTTCAAATACCTTTACAATAAAAAATTTCAAATCTGATAGGATATTTTAATAAAAAGTTTATAAAAGCTAGAATTGTTCAACTCACCTTGAGTCCCACCTGGTTACAATCCTAGAGATGTTATAAAGTGCGTCCTAAAAGTTTATAGACAACCCTTTTTTTTAATTCAAGAGCTAACTAAACGAGTAAGAAAGACGAAATAAATTACGCAAATATATAATGATGAAATAAAAATAATAAAATACTCAAACAACTTTTAACAGTCATACACTTAATATAAAAAAGAAAAAAAAATTGATGTCCCAAAAATATATAGACAACCGGTGTTAAAAGCTGATTTAAGTACTGATATCCAAAATTTGCATATTCCAAGGTCATGTACTTATGACGCAATAGTTTCTTGAGACAAAAGTTTCCGACTGATTGCAAAGATGTCTCGCCATGTACAGTTTTCCAATAAGGAAATTTTGCAAATCTATCGTTTAAAAGATCGTGGATGGAAAGTTGTGCACATTGTAAGAAAAATTGGACGCAGCAGGGTTGGTATTTACCAAATTCTTTCAAAAGGTGACAGTTTTGAAACAAAATCCCGTTCTGGACGACCAAAGAAAACAACTAAACAGAGATACTTTTATATTAGTTTCAACCCAAAACCTCACTGTTACGATCCGTTTTTAAAGAAGTAAGCGTTTCAGTATCAAAATGCACGGCCCATCTACGGCTGCAGACAAGTACATTTCTTGATTATTTCAAAATACGTCGTTCACCAAACTTTACAAGCGGGATAAAGACGAGGTCATCAATGTTCCGAAGATTACCAGAAAACGCTAGAAGTACTGTTACTTCCATTTGGAAAGTTTCTAGGTGGGGAAAAATGGATATAACAGCAAGACAATTGCTCCAATCCCGTGTCCAACTCAATGATGCAGTGTTTTAGACAAAACCAAGTAACTGCTATGGACTGGCCAGCCGTAAGTCCTGACCTGAACCCAATAGAGAACCTCTGGGGAATATTATCTAGAGAACTAGAGACGTGTATGCTAATGGGCGTCAATTTGCAACTGTTCAAGATCTAAAGCTGCAAACTGAACGAAGTTGATTTCCTTTAAAGCCAGAATTTCTTGAAACTCTTGTTTTGATTCTGTCTGATCGAGTTTTTGAAGTGATCATTAAAAACGGCTTAATAATTTGAACGTTAAAGAAATAAAATGAGTTATCTATAAACTTTTGAGACAGTAAAATTTAAGTTTAGATTTTTTTCACAAAGTCTGTGAATGTGTAATATTATTTTTTGTACAGTATTATTATTGTCTTGATATTATTTATAATTATAAATTGTTTGGAAATTGTTACTCCTCTATTTCAATTGTAAAATAAGATAACCCTGTTGTCTATAAACTTCTGGGACGCACTGTATAGCTGGAATACAAGAGATTAGCGATGACATATACATGCAGCATACGGGGAAAAAATGCTTGTTATTAACAATTTGTAGAAAATTTTTAAAGAAAGTAGTTTTCAACAGAATCGAAGTTAATTTTGGAATTAATGTAGAATTTTCATATTGCCTATCCTAAATTTTAAAATATTACAGGTTTATTTTATGACATTTATGGACAAATTCAGGGGGAAATCCAATTGGATTATATGGGATTTCTCCCCGAATATGCCAATTAGCTCACTGTATTGCTGGTATCCTTCTGAGTTTTCACGATATTTGACTGGCCTTTTTATATGAGTTACTTTATAGAATTGGCCACCAAATCATGAAAAAAAAAATCTTCGGTATAATTCGCGAATGCACATTTATAATTATTTCATACAATTGCTTATAGCTCATCAAATAGTCAATATACTAACTTTTTAATTGCAGTATACTATTTCTACAGTTATGGAAGTCAAACATGCGCTTTACATCCTCGAATTTCAAGGACAATTTGTCAAGAATTTCAGCAGATATTCGACAAACCGTGTAAAAAGCAAAAGCATTCACTCACTGCCCCTTAATTTTTTGACATCAGTGTATATACATATGTATGTAATATATATACAGGGTGTCCCTAAACTCATGGTACATACGCTAGGGGGTGATAGAACACATCAAGACGAGTAATAGTAAATAGGAAACCAAGGGTCCCAAACGTATTCCAAAGGAGATAGGCGCCATCAAAGTTTAGGGTCCCAAATTGCAAATGATGATAAAAAAGGGAAAAATGGGTCGATTTATTTGCGGTTTTCGCTAAAATCATTCTTTAAATTAGTATTTTCTTAAAAAAAGTTTTAAAGAGAAAATTATAAAAATGCCGGTAGAGGGCGCTCTAGACTTTGGAGTACCGAATAACTACTTTTTACCGGTTTTTTTTTAACACTGTTAAATGTTTTCTAAAGCTTAGACCTTAACTTAAATTTTGTGTGCACAAGTGAAATCATCGGGAGTGGTTAAGTGGAGCAAATTTAACTGTGTTCAGGGGGTTGATTTTTGAACGATCGTATGTAATGAGCAAAATAATAACAAAATGATGGAAAACAGGACAGACAGAGATGGAATGAAAAGAAACCAACAAAAGGAAGAAAAACACTTTATTCAACCAAATGAAAATAAACAACACGAAGTACTCCATCACAGGAATTGTTCAAAATTGCGGCCTCCAACACGAACGCAGGCTTGAAGCCGTCGATTGATTGACCGCCGTACATTGGCGAAAATACCAGGCATCTCTCTTATGGTGGCCGAAGCAACGGATATCCGGGCAACAAGGTCTTCAGCAGAATCTACGGGACCATCTTCGTATATCAGGCTCTTCATATGATCCCACAAGAAAAAGTCCAGAGAGGATAAATCGGGTGAACGGGCCGGCCAGCTGATTGGACCGCCACGACCTATCCATCGCCCCGGATACATGATATTCAGGGCGTTACGGCATCCAGGCTGTAATGGGCCGGTGCTCTGTCGTGTTGGAACCACATACGTCGTCTGATGGGTGCTGGAACATGGATTAATAGTTCTGGCAACACCTCTTGCAGAAACACAAGATATGAATCTCCATCCAGGCGCGTTGGCAGTAAGTATGGCCCAGTTAGAGAATCGTCAACGATTCCGGCCCAAATATTGACCGCGAAACGTCGCTGGAACGAACGTTGACGTATTGTGTATGGGTTTTCATTTGACCACACATGATAATTGTGGATATTCAAAATACCCTCGCGTGTGAATGTGCATTCGTCCGTGCACAAAAAGCAGGGTCCACAGCCGTTTGTTGGAGCAACCACGTGCTAAAATTGACACGTGCCTGGTAATCCGCTGGTTCTAGGCCTTGAACTCTCTGCGCATGGTACGGATGCATTCCTTCATCTCGCAGAACTCGCCACACCGTATTACGGGAAACGTTCACTTCTTCGGACAGTTCCCGCGTGCTAGATTCAGGCCTCTCGCTGATACGATCCAAAATGTTATCCGTAACGGATGGCATTCTTACACTCCTGGATCGTCCGGTATCCTGCATGCAACTTGCAAAGGAACCCCTTTCGCACAGTTGTTGGTGCAGTCGTTGAAATATCCTCACATCAGGAACACGTCTGGTTGGAAAACGCTCTCGATACAATCTTTGAGCTTCTGTTGCATTGCCGTGTGCAGCTCCGTACATGTAATGCATCTCGGCCTTCTCCTGGTTAGAGTACGAAACCATATTATCGGCTATCCACAGAGCAAATGAAGACAGCTGCTGTGAACAGTTCCCAGTTTTACAATTACGCACTCGAATAAGTAACTTTTATGTTAGCGAAAATTTGCATACGCGTTCTTCTTCTTCCCCATATCACATTTTCATATTCTTCTTCCGGAAACTTACAGCATAATGGTAGCTATAGCGCTTGCATGTATCTAGTTTGAACATGCTCTAACACTTTTGCGTTTGAATTCAAATCATGCATTACTTAGTGAATGTTGTTGTGTACTATCACCTCTTAAAGTTTGCTTCATCACTTATTATTTTGCTCATTACATACGATCGTTCAAAAATCAACCCCCTGAACACAGTTAAATTTGCTCCACTTACCCAAACAGCACACACCCATCTATAAGACATCTACAAGCTGTAAACCCAAGAAAACCGACACATCTATAAGAAGTCTACAAATATCCATGATACACCCTTTTCACCTCTTATGGAGATGTTATGTGTGATCTCTCTGAGTTCTATTAGACGTCCAAGATATCCAGGTAGTCTATGAGACCACGTCTATAAGACATCCAAGCATAGATCACTTTTCGACTTGCAGTATGTCTTATAGCCGTGCTTAAGACTTGGATTGTAGATATCCAGGGACATCTGATATGCGTTTATAAGACGTCTAATGCATGTCTATTTATTGATACTCAGTACTTCGTATAGATATACTTAAGATATCCAAGAAATTTCATCAGAAATACAGCCTTAGGACAAAAGTATTGAGCACCCCCATATTTATAATATATTTGGTAAAAGTAATAGATGGATACAAATATTAAATTGTATACAATTAAGAATTTTCTTTAAAAAATAAGTTTTTTATTTTTTTTCAAAGATAGCAAACGCATAACTCATCTTTTAATGAAGCTATTTTCTTTAAAAAACTTATTTTTAAATTAAATTTTGTTGTTCTGTTAAGCCGGTTAATAAATAATCAAGAAAATAATTATTGTAAGAAAAGACAAAATAAACTTAGTCTTCAAAAACGAAAATAAAGAAAGCTTATGTAAAAAAAAAAAAAAATATATATGTAATTTTTATTATTTTATTTTTTAACATGAGTTAATAACAAAAATAAATTTTAAGAAATATTTATGCTGCTGAAGAGATCTTGGCATTTCAGGCAAGAAATATTTCAATTTCCATGATGATCTGTTAACTTATGACATAACAATGAAACTTCCAGAAAACAAAGTAATTTATAGTTTTGAAAAAGTAGGTGTTTAAAGAAAATGACTTCATTAAATGACGAGTTGCTTGTTAACTGTCTTTTTTTTTTACAAACCATAAACTTAAAAAGAAAATTCCTAAATGATATGCAGTTAAATATTTGTATATAACTATTACTTTTACAAATATATTAAAAATATGGGGGTGCTGAATACTTTCAGCCAAGACTGTATTTCCAATGAAATGACATTGTTTCCTTGCATGTCTTAAGTATATCTATATGAAAATTAGAATAATTCTTGCAGAAAATGTTAAAATATAAAGGAATTTGTCTTCAACAATGAAAATAGAGATATCTTATTTTTAAAATATACTTTAAATTTATATGTTACTTTTATTATTTTAACTTTTAATATCTGTTAATAAAAATGATACAAGTTTTAGGAAATATTTTCATTGATGAAGATAAGTGATTTATATACTTTGGCTTTTCCGGTAAGAGTTATTCTAATTGTCATGATTACCTATTAACTTGCATAGCATAGCATAACAATTGCTATACTATGAAAGTTTCAATTCTGAAACTTACTGAAAAACAAAGCAGTTTAGTTTTTTAAAAAACTCATTTTTTTTAAAGCAAATTGTTTAATTAAAAGTCAGAGTTGTTAGTTTGCTGTCATTTTAATTGTAATAACTTAACCATTAAAGACACAGACAGCAGTTGTGAATTCTAAAATAATTGTGTGTTGAACACTTGCACTTCATTTACTCTCTTCCTAAACATCCTTCAATGTTGAAGTTCAAAATTTGTTCTACTTTTTCATTATTTTTATCAGTAAGTCTCCACTGATGTACAAAATACACCGCCATTGAATTTTTATAAACTATTATATTTTCTTTCTTAATTAAACATTTTTTTTATATAAATGCGATATCTATTACTTGAATACTATTACTAAACATCAGACACTACGACTAATATTCAGGCCCCTGCTGGCACTTAGGAATACGTGCCCTTGCACCCTCTGCCTGAACCACCCTTAATGATGGCACATGATTTAATATGAAAGTGCCAACATAACCCCCTGTCCACCGCCCTTTCAAGACATCCAGCATGGGCCTGCTAACACTTTGAAATAAGTTATGATAAAAATACGAGGGTGCTTAATAATTTTGGTAAAGACAACTGTAGATAAAAATACTAAATGTTTCATTCCAATAATATCAGTATATTATTCCCCCCCCCCCCCAAAAAAAAACAAAAAAAAAACGAATATTTTGCAATGTTCTGCAACGAACCTTCAACTGATCACAAATGTTCTGTGGGAATAAAAAAATAAAACACAGAGATTTTCTTGTATATGTAGGAGTGCGATTTCATCTTGTATAGAAATGCTAAAGACATTTCATAAAACGCTAACACACACAAAAACCAAAGAAATGACGAATTTCACAATTTCACTTACTCCGATCGAATGACTAATTTCGCTTTTTTTCCCCCTCGTAATAGACTATTTTTGCAATATTTTTGAGATTTTTCTCTCTGGTAACTGGCGAATTTCACATTTTTTTTTCTCAGAACCAATCATCGAACTCCGCAATTTTTTTCCCACGACTAATTCGAGAATTGCGAGATATTTTCCAACACTTCACTGATGAATTTCGCATTTTTTTTTATCCGCGACTGATTGGCGAATTTTAAATATTTTTGATATTTTCTTTTCACTGACTGGCAAATTTGTTCAGCTCTTTCTTAGGACCAATGGGCAAAAATTGCATTTTTTTTTTTTTTTTATTCAAGCGACTAATATCCGAATGTCTCGATTTTTTTTTTAAATCCACAACTGATTGTTAACTTTTGCGATATTTTCTTTATTGATCGATAAATGTTGCGGATTTTCTTGTGACAGAATGGAAAAAATTGTGGGTTTTTACAAGACTGATTGACGAATTGTGATTTTTTTTTCCTGACAATCCACCGATTAATTTAGTTTTTTAACCTGCGACTGATAGGCGAATTTTGCATTATTTTCTTTTTATCAATTGGAAAATTTTGTCGCTTTATCTTGGAATTGATTGAAAAAAATCGAGGGATTTCCCAAAACTGATCAACTAATTTAGTGGGTTTTTTTTTCAGCTGTAACTGATAGCCAAATTTTGCAATATTTTCTTTCTGCCGATTGGAGAAAATTGTGGGTTTTTTTTCGCTACTGATCGACGAATTTCCCATTTTTCTCGACGATTTACTGACAAATTTCATGGTTTTTACCCACAACCGATTGAGAAATTTTTGCGCTTTTTCTTGGCAAAAAACATGAAATTCCAATCAAAAATCATCCGGTTGATAAACGTATTTCACATTTTTTGACCCGCGACTGATAGGTGAATTTTGCAATACCTTCTTTCTACAGGATGGCAAATTTTGTCACTTTTTTGCGACCGATTGGTAAAAGTTGCCGGGTTTTTATGTGACTGACCGGTGAATTTCAGATTTTTTTTCCGATGATCCACTGACAAAATTCATGTTTTTTTTTTAAACTGCAGCAGCTGAAGAACTTCACGATTTTTCCCCATGATCGACTGACAAATTGTGTGAGCTTTTCCTGCGACCAATTAATGAATTTCACAATCTTTTTCAACGAACGATTGATGAAGTTTTTCTGGTGATTGACAGACAAATTTAGTGCTTTTTCAAATGTATGAATAGTGAATTGTGTTGAAAATGAGAATTTGAAATGTTCTGCAGATTAATGCTAAGTTCATTGTTCTGTGATGTATGTCACACTCTTAAGCATATTCTGCTTTGGGGACTGTTGCCATATTTATATTGGAATATTTTTATCAAAGCATCAACTAATTTTTTTTAATATTTCGAATGAAATATGTCTGCTGTAATTCACTAAAATCTCATAGCTAAATTAAAAAATCTACCATATTTACTCCTGCATAATGCACACATTTTTACAAAAATTTCAGGTCTAAAATCCAGTATACACATACATGATACACTGAATATTTCTAATTGTATACATCAAACCATACACATTTTCACAAAGTATATATACATATTACAGAAACTTTATTTTATGATATTTTAATAAGAGAGCAAAATATATATGAGCACATACAAAAGCAATTTAGATTTGAGAAAAGATTGTAAATCATGATTTCTACAGATTTTTTTTTTTTTTTTTTAAGTTAAAATAACATGGTACACATTATACACAAGTAAATATGGTATTTAAAATCAGTTTGATAATTTTATCTTGTGAGAAATTTCTAAATCCTCCAGTATTTTGCAACAATTCTCATTATCATATCATTTTTTAAACATGTCAGCTCTACTACTCAATAAAAGTTTTAATAAAAATGTAAGTCTTTTTTTTTCCTTATCAGCAATATTAGTAACTAGGTGACAGTACTAGGTGGTACAGAATATAACTATAACAGAAAAAGGAAAAAAAAAAGAAGTGACTTTATTTTATTTGAAAAAAAAAATCTTTGGAACAGGACAAAATTCTTATTATTCTACTCCATTATCACTGCAATAGTAAGAGCTGATTTCTTCGAGCAGCACCTATAATAAAATAATAACACTGTTTTACTACATAACATTTTACGAATCACACAAAATGACATTTTGTTATATGAAAACTGAATTAATCTTCAATGAAGCAATTGTAAGCCCCCCCTCCTCCTTAATTTTTTGCATGTGATTTCTAGTGATGGGCATAATGAATGATTTTGATATTTGAATGAATCATTCAGGCATGCACAAAAGCATAGTTGTCAAGGCTCTTAAAATTCTTTTTGTTTTACAAAAGTTCAGGTTTTAATTGATCAAAAATAGCAAGAAACAGCAATGCTTTTGTGTATGCCGGGATGATTCATTTGAATAACAATCATTCATTATGTCCTTCGCTATTGTTATTCTTAATTTTTAGGGTTACGTACTTTAAAAATAAAAACGGAACCATTGTATATTGAAATACAAACAAGATAACAAACAAATATTGAAATGCAAACAAGAAATTTCAAACTAACACTCCCATAGGATTAACATTAGCTCATGTGACTAGCACAGACTCTTGACTATGGAAGATTTGGAATCAAATGATTTTTCCATTATCCCGTCGACCACTTTTCAAGAAAAATTAATTATCACCAAACAGTAATGCCAAATAAACAAATGGAAGAATGTTGCCATTGGAATATCAAAATAAATACAATAAAAAAATATGGAAAAGCCCCACTCACCTAAGTGTCAACTATCAGTAAATTTAAACACAAAAAAATTACAATATAAATGAAAATAGAAAAAAACAAACTTGGATATTCATTTATTTACATTATTTTTCTTAATTATCCTTCTCGGCTGGTGAATATAACGTCAGTTGAAATTGATGTATTGCACTTAACTATGCAACATAACATTTTTTCAATGCATTTTCTCTTTTAATATCATGGTGCAGCAGTTTAAGGACACAATTATTATTTTAAATAACGAAATAACTACTAAATCAGTTCATTTTAAAGATTATATTTAATTAAACAATAACAAAACATCACCATCAAAAAGGAAAAATTCTTACATATACTGCTTTTTACTTTTAAAATTGTTGTGGATTAAAACTTAATCTACCCTATATATATAAAATCCTAATGAAACGAATTTGTGAAACGATTTTATGAAACGAATTTATGAAACGACTGATTAAACGACTGATTATGTTTCAGGGCTATTTTTAATAAAATATTAAACGCTTGATGGTGAAATTAATACCAATTGTCCATAAAAATCCGCGGATGTCAAAACTGGTAATAGAATTTTGAAATTGGAATTAGTTATCGAGATATTAATTTTTTTCTAATTTTAATGACATTTCTGTAGTGATGGCAACTAATTACTCAGTTTTTTGTGACAAAAAAGGGAAAAAAATTGAAAAAGATCCCGATAGGGATTATTGATTTCTTTATATTCGTCATTTTCAAATTGAAATTGAATTTATCTTATATTTCAATCGATAATGAAGACAAGATTCTGATTAAATTATGTTTTTCAGGAAAATTTGAAAAAAAAAAATCACATTTCTATCGTCAGGATTCAATCGTCTGTCAGCATTTAATTTAATTTATAAACTGAAAATATTTTGAATAAATTCGTCCAAATGACGTCATTTATGTTAACGCAAAAGAATTAATAATAATAAAGGAATTAATAGTAATTATTATTTATTGATATCATTTTGTTATTTTTTTGTAAAATTTAATTAAACGAATTTATAAAATCACTAATTCGGATATTTGAAAAGAATATATAAAATAATAATTGCCCAACTGAACGGAAGAAGAATAAAATATCTTGCTTGGTTTTCTATCCTGCTTGGTTTTTTCCGCCAAGCTTTTTAAAAAAGCGTCAAGACCCCTATAATAGAAAAGCACCAATAGTTCATTGGGTTTGTTTTCATAACTTTTGGCAACAAATCTATCCCTTTTTGAAGCTCGAATTACGCCAAACCTAAAAGCAAAGGATCCTATACTGGAAAAGTACCCGATTTTCTTATGGACAATATTCAAGTGACATAACGTGGTGTAAAATTATCGTGGATAGCAAATTTGTTTAAATATCTCATCAATTGATGCCGAATAAATAGAGGCATGCATGCACAAAATATTTAATTAATTTTGTATGATAAATAATTATTAGAAAATTCGTATATACATATTAATTAAAATAAATAATTTACATATTTAAAATAACATGAAAATGTGCATGATGGTGCACTAAAATAGAGAGAAAATTAAAACCTGTTACTGAAAATGTCGATAACATAGTACATTTCAATACCGTGGTTCTTAATGTTATTCACAAGCAGATGGATTTTTCTCATCCTTAAATGCAACGGAAGAATAGAATACAGATCGTTGTTATAAAAGTCCGAGAGGTAGCCACAATTTAAACCTAACCATTTTATACAAGATGGTTTTCAAGTTGTAATTGATTTTACTTATCAATCCCGAAAACAGTCGTCAGTTGTCGCAACAGCTGTGTATGAGGCCATGGTAATCAAAAAATGCCCCATTAAAACGTTAAAAGCATGGCAACCCAATTACAGATTTACCAATATTTTTTAATTAAAGCACGCTGTCATGTTTTTAGAGGCCTCGAAGTCTGAGCGGGGGTTGACGAGCGTAGCTCGCAGGGGGTAGGCCCCCTAGTAATTTATATTATTAATAAATGAAATTAGCATATATAATACTTGAGAGCATCCATATTAGTAATCAGTATTCTAATGTCTTATAAAAATATATTTCAATATGTTTTTTTTTTTACTAAACAATTATAAAACTCATGCCAGATAAGTCCATATGATGAGATTAAATTATGGAATGATCAACGTTGAAAGAGGAATTAGGATGAATATATAATATTTGAGGAGATTTTAGTAGATGTAAGTGTATAAAAAAAGAGAGAACAGTTAAAAAAATAAATAAATAAAACTTGTTGAAATGAAAAGCAAATGTTATTCATATTACTGTTTTTAACAGTGGAAAATGGTAATTTTATTAAATTGTTGTATGTATGATTTTAAAGATATGAGAAATATTAAAACTTGCCTATCAATAGCCCCAGTAACTAATTTGTGTGTGTATCAATCTACAGCAAAACAAAATATAACTATGACGCAACAATGTCTACTATCACAAGAAATAATAGTAACCCATTAAATAAGCAAAATTTTCAATTACGAAGAAAATACAGTAAGAAGATAACAGTAATCCAATGACAAAGTAAAATTTTGCTTTTTTTTTTTTTAAGTACAGTATTTTTTAAGCTATTAGATTAATCTTCAAAAATCTGCAATGCCCACTGTCATGTTGCATTATTTCTACTAGTGGGTTAATAGCCTTTAAAATTAGTTGAGTAATAAAATATGTAATTAAACAACTGTTGTCCTATTTAATTATTTAAAGAAGTAAAACTGAAAAAAAAGTGTAAATTAAATTAATCATAATAAAAAAAAAGCTTTTATTTTAAAAATATAGCAATAGTTAAGCACTAAGTATGCCTTGTTAAAATTTAGGTAACATATTTACAATTCGGACTCAAATCACCAGTCTGCTATGTGTTATTCCAATATTAATGTCTTCATTATTGAGAAATTAAGTTATTTATTAAATCCTAACTCAATAAAATGTATTTTAAATTAGTTAAAAAATACTTAAAAATCTACAGTTTATAAATAAATTGCTTCAACGTATAAAAGCCAATTTTGACCAAAAAAGGCCAATTTTGGCCAAAAAAAGCTGGTTAAAACCAATAAAAGCCGCTGGCCTGGCTTTTATTAATTTTAGCCGGCTTTTTTGCAACCCTGCTTATCAAGTTATAAGTGCTTCCGGTCATGTGGCGACACTTTTTCGCACTTTACTGCCAACCACCTTGGTAATTTGGTTGAAAATGCCGACTTTGACAATCTTTTGTAAAAGATCTGCCTTTACTAAAAAATTGAAATCGTGTTTAGATTACATAGTTTCTGAATAAAAACACCTACCAATTTCATGCATTTGTAAGCAAAAATGAATTAAAAAATGTGTCATAAAGTAGCCTGTTTGGATTTGAGAACAGCCTTAATGGTGCCAAGTTGCACTTATTAAAATACATCAATTGGTTGCAAACCAAATTACAGAACTTTCCACTACATCACACATACATATGAATACATCGATGATACATAATTAATACATACATGATTTCACAAATAAATGAGTGAAATGCTTAGCAAAATGCTGGCATGCAGTTAATACGAAAGTACAGAAACAAAAATACATGCAAAATATAGAAATCTCATGCTTATACATGTTTTGAAGATACGACATGATGAACTTTAAATGTTTGTTTTCTATGTTTAAAAATTTACAAAATCCTTTAAAGTTAATAATCTTAACTTTAGCAGCTTCTCCTGCTACACCATAGTTACGGATTAAGAAATACATAAAAAAAACAAGTCAGTTTTATCTTTATTTTTTAAAACTCAGAAATTCATGTATATAACTTTTTTTTTTCTGTTTTTTTTTTTTTTACTCTTGGTTCTCAAATGATCTGCTCAACAACACGAAACTTTCTGACTCATTTTTAAACACAAAAGCATAAAATTGGCAGGTCTGATCATGGAAGGGATTTGGAATCTAAATGAGTTTTCCATTTTTTTTTTATCAATAAATCACTTATCGAGTTATAAGTGATTTGTGTCATGTGATGACATGTTTCTGACCTTTCTTGTGCTGCTGCATTGGAAATTTGAAAAATGGAAAACGTCTTTCAATTACAAAATTTCTGAATAAGAATACCTGTAAATTTCATGCGTTTCTGAACAAAAAAAGAATTAAAAAAATAAGTCATAAAGTGAGCCGTTTGGATTTGGACCTTAAGAGAAAAAAAATATTTTTGATGTGTTACATTATACATTAAATATTATGTTTAAAAAAATTAGGTCTTGTACTGTTATTTTCCAAAGTATAAACTTCTAAGATTTATAAATTATACATTAGTAAATAAATTGCCATTTATATCTCTCTTCCCACTCTGCTCCAAAAAATTTGAGTAAAAACATAAGATCTGATATTTAAAATTAATCTAGAATTTCATAATGCAATCTAGTGTAAATTTTGCAATCTCGCAACAAACTAATTATTCTAAAAAACAAGGCATTTTTTAATAAAAAATATACTAACCAAATATTCATGCAAGTCTTCCTGTCTTCAAATGTTTGTGATGGTGTGTTTCAACTGGGAGTCTAAAAAGATTCAAAGAAAGTTTCATTAGTATTCAGCAACATCTATTATAGTTAAAATGTGACTGTGTTTATATTTCACACCAACTTTTCTCAAAATGATTAATTATGGGTTTTTCTTTTTTTTTTTTTTTTGGAACAATTATTCGCAAAGATCCAAGGATGTCAAACTCAAGAAATCTCAAATTTTAAATCAGTTTGAGTTATTAAATTTTAATCAATAAGAAATTTCTTTTTAAAAAAAATTATTATGCATGCTAAACATCTTGAATCAGCCATACTCATCCTTTTATTACCGCGGGCCGCAAACGTATATTTGCGACGTTAGGTGGGCCGCAACACATACTTGTATAGTAATGTAAATATATAGATTTCTATAGCAAATGCCCCCCGTTTTTTCCCATCTCAAAAAATGCCCAACACGCCTAAAGAAGTATTCACTTCAAAAATATAATTTAAGTAACATTTATTACAAGGACAAAGCCATTTTATAACATTAAAATAAAATACAGCAGCAAAAACAGAAAAAGAAAATCCATCCAGAAGATTAAACAATCCTTTTTTCATCAGGGGTGGGACTCTCATAACTTATTTCTATCCTTCCTCTGAGATTAAATCCTAGAAGGAGCAACAGTTTGGTTTATTTATGTTTATTTTTATTGCGAGAATGAAATCGAAGTTGCCAAGAAAGCGATCACCGCCAAAACAGACAGTTTCTAAAGCGCCAAATCCGAGCTGATCCTGGGACTGGCTTTTCAACAATATAACAAAGGAATGTACTCTCTAGTAGATTCTTTCTCTGAGGTCTCGGATCGCACATAAAAGGTCGCCAGGCCACATGCCCGCTTGTTGAGTATGGCTGTCTTGAATAGTTTAGTTTTAATACTTTCTGAGTCCCTTCAGTACTGTTTTGATTTTTTTGTCTCTTCCTTTCACTCCGATTTTTCAGATTTGTGAGACCTGAAGTATGCCGAAATTACAAATTTATTCTTTTATTTAAATTTTTGAGTCAAAAACCTCAAATGCTACATTGATATGTAAAATTTTACATTAAATATCACACATATTACATGAAACAGTACAACATTACATGCAATGTTTAAAAAGTCTTTTACTGTATATCAATAATTAATATCTAGTAAAATATTACTGATACGTGCAAATTTTAACTTAATTTTGCGATATTTACCAGCATCCTATTGGCGAATTGAGCAGTTTTTTCCTGGCAACAAATTGACGAATTTCACGTTTACTTCCTGTAACCAACTGACAAATTTCGTGATTATTTTCCTCCTACCAATTGACAAATTTTGCTTTTTTTTTGGCGACCGATAAACAAATTTCTCAAATTTTTTCTGCACCTTACAAATGAAACTGGCATGTTTCTTTTTTTTTTTTTTTTTTTTTTCACACACGACATATTGAAGAATTTCACGTTTATTTCTTGTAACCAACTGATGAATTTCGAAAATGTTTTCCTGCGATTGATTGAAGAAATTTGTGATATTTTCCTGCTACCAATTGACAAATTTTGCTTTTTTTTGGCGACCGATAAGCGAATTTCTCAATTTTTTTCCCACACTTTACAGGTGAAACTCACATGTTTCTTTTTTTTTTTTTTTTACACGTGACTATTGATGAATTTCACATTTATTTCCTGTAGCTGTAACCAACTGACAAATTTCGCGATTGTTTTCCTGCAATCCATTGAAGAAATTTGTGATATTTTCCTGCTACCAATTGACAAATTTTGCTTTCTTTTGGCGACCAATAAACGAATTTATCATTTTTTTTCTGTACCTTACAGGTGAAACTTGCATGTTTCTATTCTTTTTTTTTTACATGCGATTGTGGTCAAATTTCATGATTGTTTTCACGACTCATCGGCAATTTTGCTATTTACCTGCAATAGCTTAACAAAATTTATAATTTTCCCCCAACGAGTACAAATATTGGGAAATTTTTGTGCGATATTTTCCCGCAATCTTTTGGTGAAATTCGCGACAGTAAATTTTTGCAAACCCAAAATAATCAGGGCACTTTTCCAGCTATATAAAAATGGGCAGAGCACATTTACAACTATAAAAAAAAAAACAGGCAGGGCGCTGCACCCTCTTGAAAACGCCTTGGGAAAACACTACAAGGGTCGATCCAGACAAAATTTTTCACAAAAATCAATTTAATAAAATGGGACCCTTCACAAAAATCAATTTGATAAAATGGGCTCCTTCACAAAATTCCTTTTAACAAAATTTCCCCCTTTCATAAAAACTTACTATTTAGGGGAGACTGGTACACAGTGGACTACTTTTTCAGTTAATTTTTTTTTCTCTTTAATGGACAAACCGGGTGCATCCCTGCATGAAAATATTTTTGAATATTCCTTATACCTTTATACATTCATCATAATTTTCTCATAACATAGTTTTCAATACATTTTTCAAAATAAAATTTTTTATATGCACCCGTAAATTGGACCAGTGTGCCCCAGAAATGGGGCACACTGGTCCACCCACCGGGGCACAGTGGACCGCTGTTAGGCATTATCTGAAATGCAATATAAATCTATTTTTCATTAATCTAATTCTTTTTTATTTCCCCTTTATCCGCAAAATAACATAGTAATATAAATTTACAAGTAACATTTTGAAAAAAAAAAAAATATTATTATTATATTTTGAAAATAACAACAGATTAATACAGGAACAATTGCAATTTAGTTGAAGTTATTACTTAAGTACAAAAAAATCAGCGCACATTAAAATTTGCAAATGAAATTCCAAAATACTTATGAGTAAGATTGAGCCAGGAATTTTCCTGAAATACTTTCGGGTCTGGGAGCAATATTATGAAATCATTGACATCAACAATAGATTCATCTACAGTTTTAGGAAAAATAAACTGATTTCCATTCAATTTGCATCTCATGAATCTTACTTGAATAGAATCATCACCAATTAGACTACAGTTATATTTATCACAGGCAGTAAATACAAAACAAAATATTTCTTACTATGTTAAATAAATTGTTATTATTCTTTGTTTACTTTATTTTACAGTTAAATAACTTCTTTTAAACAATATTTCTTTATAGAAAATAAGCAATTATTAAATATTTTGAACATTCTGCATTACATGAGCAGAGTGGATTGTGGACCACTGTGCCCCATGTTGAAATTCAATAAATAATCATATTAATATTGTTTATAGCTTTCTTTTAAACATATTAACTTTAAAGTTAAATAAAAACAAGTATCTTAGCTTTGCAAAACAGCTGTTTTATAGGATTTATCTACAGCCTTTAATTACTAAAAAAATTAAAATATAATGTTGAAAAATTTTACTTTTAGAAGATCAAAACAACCAATTAGGATAAAATAGTTCAGTCTGAGCTAAACATATTTTCTGAACGCTATAAATAATCAGTGCAGTGCTGTTGTCTATTAGGATAGAAGAGAAGCTTAAAAATTTTTTTAAATAAACAAAATATTAGGGGGGTAGTCCACTATGCCCATAGGTCCAGTGTGTACCAGTCTCCCCTATTATTTATTATTCTTTGACTTTTAAAATGTGTAATTTGCAAACAAACAAGTTCACCAGAGAGGAAAACTTCAGCAAAAGTATTTAAAAAAGTTTGTTAATAAACGCTTGGATCGAATTTGAGTAGCTGGATTTCGACTTTCATTACAAAATGTTATTTTTCACAAAAATATAATAAAATTTTACAAAAATAACCTTTACTTTTCACAAAATGGGCCCCGCAAAAAAAACAAAAAAAAACCTGCATTGACCCCTGCACTATAACAGTTAATTTTCTTGTTACTTTAAAAAAATAAGCAAATAAATAATGTAAAAGTTATTTAAATATGATTCTATTTCTTAATTTTTCTGAATATTTTTATTTATTGACAGTTAAAAATAAAAGTTATCTAGGGTTTTAAAAATATTTTAAAAAGTATTTTCTTTAGATATTGAGCAGTATGACTAAATACTACATACTGAATATTCGGTGCATCCCTAATGGTTAATACACAAGTACCAAAAGATTAGTATCAAAGTGATTTGAAAAAATATACTCAAGCATAAATATCATATAATACACAATTAAAATATATATATATCTTTTACTGGGTATGTAAAAAAAAAAAATGTGTCGCAACACAAGTTAAACAATGACAACAAATGAAGAAAAAAATGTAAAATTTAATACATATAGGATCAGAATTTTAATTGTTATACAATGTTCACTCTAGAAAGAAAAGGGCAGGTTGTTAGAAAATAATAACAGCACAAATGAAGCAGAAAACAGTCATTGTTCAGTGAAAATGGGCATTACTTCAAGAAAAAAAAAATATTGTGTTGAGTAACGATAAAAAAAAAAAAAAAAAAGGAATAGACGAGATACTGTCACGCACTGAAGTTTGGTGACTTTTTGATTGGCCTGCTTTCCAAGCCCATGCCAAACCAATAATTTAAATACAAGCATAGTAGCCAACTTAGGGGATTTTTTCCTTTAAAAAGGAAAAAATCCCCTAAGTTTGGCAACTATTTTCCTTTTTATAACTGATTAAAGAAATAAACTGTGTGAGTGTAAGACATCATAGCCAAAAACAGTACAACATTTATTTAATAATCTCCTGTTTTTATTAAAGAAAGAAGGTAGGTCTATGATTTTTTGCAAGCTTTTGGATACATTAATTTAGAAATACTCTGGCATTGTGGAAGATTTTAACAAGAGACCTCTGGATATAATTAAGGATGCATTTCGATATTTTAAAAAGGGTACGGTGCATTTTGCTAATTTTAGAGCAGGCAGGATGCTGCGCCCTTAAATATTGGTCTAGATGGGACACTAAATTATAAATAAATACAGGGGAAAAAAAGTAATTTTTTAAACAAGAATTACATTATTTATAGTATTAGTTTTAGTCTTAGCAAAATTTTATATATAGTTATTTTAGTGTACGTCTAAAATGTATGATAAATAATACACGAAACTGTTAACCCCTTTAAGGGCAAAGTATTTCAGTTGCAAACATGTTCAAAACTTTTTTTTTTACCCTTTGAAATCTGAATTTGTCAAATAAATTCATTTAAAAATAAATAATAGCTATTTTTTCCGTTCATGTACATCGTAAAATCTAAATATTATTCGAAAGTTCTGATAAATATTATGGTTTAGTGCATAAATAATCTAACACTGGCGTTCAAAGGATTCAGTGGGGTCAGGATTCATAATGGTGATAAACAAAACAATATGTAGTTCATTAACACTCAATTACTACTAAAAACAATTACATTATTGCTTTCGTTGTACCTGTGAGATTATATTTCTGCATTTATACAGCGACATTTCGGATGTATTTTTCCTTTTAAACACAATATATATATATGACTGATGAAACTTATCCTAACATTAAGCCTAAATCTTGTATATATGTAAGATACAAGAATTTAGTAATTAAGTGTTATATAAACTACACAGGAAAGTAAATAAAGAAATGAATAACTTACCTTTTACAAAAGTTGTCAGTATAATTACATCCAAGATTGCCGCTGTATACAAAATAAACAACAGCCCCAGCCGCGGCCGCGAGAGTGTCTTCAAACGACCTTTGACTTTCCGTTCCCGCATGCGCGCAGTTGCATTGAAGTAGGAGTACTTTTTCCATAAGATGAGCATAATACGTGTTATTCGCAAATCCATTGGATGAATCGAAAAGTATTTCCATTGGAGGTTGAAAAAAGCATTTCCTTTAGACGTCGAAAAAGTGATAGATATAATACGTCTATTGCAGGTCATAGACGTCTAATAGAAATCTAAATGAGAAATGGCTTATAGACATCTATTTGTTTAATGCTATGCATATCTAAAAGATGTCATGGACGTTATAGATGTATTTAGACTATAAATCGACATCTTATAGATAGAGTGTGCTGTCTGGGTAACCACTCCCGATGATTTCACTTGTGCACACAAAATTTAAGTTAAGGTCTAAGCTTTAGAAAAATTTAACAGTGTTAAAAAAAAACCGGTAAAAAGTAGTTATTCGGTACTCCAAAGTCTAGAGCGCCCTCTACCGGCATTTTTATAACTTTCTCTTTAAAACTTTTTTTTTTAAATATACTTATTTAAAGAATGATTTTAGCGAAAACCGCAAATAAATCGACCCATTTTTCCCTTTTTTATCATCATTTGCAATTTGGGACCCTAAACTTTGATGGTGCCTATCTCCTTTGGAATACGTTTGGGACCCTTGGTTTCCTATTTACTATTACTCGTCTTGATGTGTTCTATCACCCCTAGCGTATGTACCATGAGTTTAGGGACACCCTGTATATATATGTATGTATAAAATAAAAAATAAAAATTTAGTACATTCTAAAAAATTCTAGTACATTCAAGAACATTCTAGTACATTCTAGAAGACTCCAAACATTTTTAGTACACTTTGTTCGAAATATGAAAATGTCCTCAGTCGACCACTTTCAACCACCCTATCTCCCACACCCCCACAGCTACCAACATACAACCACCATATTGCACGATGGGAGACTCGAGGCTATTACTATATGCACACAAACACCAGTGGTTTGCGCTGGGTAGTTGTGGCTGCAAAGGAAAATATGTATAAAGACACACACGTCTATTTTTATATTGAAACTGCCCTAGGTCGACCACTTTCAACCACCGTATCTCCCACACTCCCACAGCTACCGACATACAACCACTATAGTGCACGATGGGAGACTTGAGTCTACTACCACACATAAACACCAGTGGTCTGCGCTGAGTAGTTTTGGTTGCAAAGTGAAATATATGGGCACACGCGTCTATTTTTATATATAGATAGATTAATCAATATCTACCGTCCGCCTTTTCTACATACTCATAATAACACAACAGTATTTCAAAAATATGTTATTTATAACACGTTCAGGAAGTCATTTTTATAGGAAAATTCAGAGAATTTGCAGTCATTGCTATTGGAAACGCCACATAATCTAACAGCGTATTTCATTTTTATTTAAAGAGTATTTGATATTTATTAATTTTACTTAAAAAGTATAACATATGAGATTAGCGTTAGAAATAAATAAAAATATAATCGTGCATTTTAATGCAATATCAGTAACAAAACAACAGTAGTCGCTACTTTTCCGGTATTTTGTTGTAAAATCGCGCTACATTTTGAGAAATGTAATTTTGCGAGCAGCACTATACAAAAAATCCGTAGTTTGTAACGAATACTCACGCTACTTTGGAAAAAAAGTACCATTCTTCTGGCCACGTGATCGTAACTTTTGCTTCTTTTGAGCAAAATGTATTCTGTGCAATAATTTGCGAATGACAGCAACTCAAATGCAGTGCGCATATTATGACGTCATGGATTTTTTCATTGAAATTTGCAGGTAAATCCAAGTGCCAAAATGCAAATCAAAGAAATTAATTTTCTTTCTGGATACACTTGTCAATTTACTCAGACATGAGAGAACAATTATATCAGTATTTTTTTGGGATGCACTATGGATAGATTAGTATTTTCAATACAGTTTTTAATTTTTAAAAGTTTTATTTAACGTTATTAAGGTGGTTATCAAATGATCTGCTGAACAACGCAAAATTTTCTGACACACTTTCTGAGTCATTTTTAAATGCAAATGCATAAAATTGGCAGTGCTGACTAGTGAAGCGATTTGGAATCAAAATGAGTTTTCCATTTTTTGATAAATAAATTACTTATCGAGTTATAAGCGCGTCTCACGTGACGACAAATTTTCCCCTTTTCGTGTGCTGTCGCATCGGGAATTCAGTTCAAAACGCCGACTTTGGCAGTATTTTCTGAAAGATCTTCTTTCTGCCTTTATCAAAAATCGGAAATCGTGTTTCAATTAGATAGTTCCTGAATAAGAACACCTGCCAATTTCATCCATTTCCGAACAAAAATGAATTCAAAATTTGTCAGAAAGTAGCTCTTTTGAATTTGAGAACAGTTTTAAGGAGACAGTTTAGTGAAACGGGTATTCCTTTTACATATTACGAAACCCTTTTGTGTATGTATTGTGAAATTTAAACACAGGTTCATTATTTAATATAGTTATCAAAATTTCGTTTTCACCATAGGAAAGTTAACGTCCGATATCGATATACTGTTTTTTTTTTTTTTTTTTTCAAAAAATAATTCCTTAAATTTTAAATATTTTTAAAATTTACAAATTATTTCGTGAGAAAAATCTTCAGAATCTATCGTTTTTTGTAAAATATTTAAATTATAACTACACAATTTTTAAAAACGTAGTAATTCAGCATCCTGATTCAAATTTTTGCGGTGAAAATTGAATTTCGATTATTATATAAAAGTAATACCGTGTTTAAATTTACCTGTATATTATATATATAATTATTATATAATAATTAACATGAAATTTCCAAATCGGCGATGATTGCTGAAGCGTCCCTTTAAATTTTGTAAAAAATAGTTTGACCAAATGTGGTAGTTATCGCAAGAAGTAGTGACTAAGTTTTATGACTTCATAAAAATCAATACTTTCAAAAGGGCTATTTTCTTGTTATCAATATTTCGTTAACCCTTACAATATACTAATTTTTTACACCGCTTTTAAACCACTCCAAGAGGTTTTTTGTTTTACTATTTTTTCTATACCATTATTGCCATACAAGAAACTTCGTGATATATTTCTAATACAAATTTACTATGAAATTTATTAGTTGGAAATAGCGATAGGAAAAATGATTAAAAAAATAGCTATTGGCTTCTTAAGTGATATACAGGAGTATCGCTGATAGTCAACGGGTTAAACATGGAACGACTGTATTTTATGAATCTGTGACTTGATATTTATTTTTATAATAATCATGTTAATTACTTTTTCTGAATAAATCCTCATAGTGATCATGAAATATTAATCATTAAATAAATTTGTTATTTGATATTTACTTTTCAAATAACCGATTTGATTACTTCTTCTAATAAAAAAAAATAAAAAAATCATCGAACTAGTCATCAATCAAATATTAATCATCAAATACTCAGAAATTAATATTCAAGTGTTTATTTATTCGTTACTTCTATATTTCACTAAAAATGATCGACTGTATTATGAATACGTGATATGATATGAATAACACATCTGGCAAATAATAATAATATATTTGACATATAATAATAATATAATGATTTATTTTTATAATAAACTTGCTGATTCCTTTTTCTGAAAAAAAAAATCATCAAAGCGAATTTGCCATCTCCATCATTTTGACATTTATTATAAACAAACGCTTCTAATGCATACTTCAATTCAGGCTGAAAAGTATCTATCACCTCAGAAGTAATTTAATAACTGCTCGAGTGTTGATGGATCAGTCAGAAATTTTGATACTCTTGTCTTGATTAGTCATATTAGAATGTATATAAAGGTTTCGCTCAAACTTTAGAACACATTCTCAAACTTTAGAACAAATTTCTCAGCAACGTATGGATTTGTTAAATCAGAATATTTTTCGACTAAGTTATCGACGTCGAAATAATATAGGTTTGAATATTCATTTCTTAACATTAGATATACCAGCTGGTGTCCTTGAGCGATTGGTGAAATTGTTATAAAAATGTTTAAAAAAAATTGATATTACTATAATTTACCATATTGTATATAAATATTGAAGTCAAACATGATTCTTTGTCTTTTGAAGTAGTGTCCACGCTGAAAAGAAAAGTGCATGTATGCTCGTCACTAACACAAGCATTACTCACGCAGAAAAATTGCACTAGTTCAGTAGAAAACAGCGTTATTGCAAGAGAAAATGTTTTATTGTATTTAATAGCGATAAAAAAGATACACGAATGAAACTTATTCGAAAGCTTATAAGAAATATGACCAGAAGGATTTCTTTTTAATGACAATTAAATGATTATATAAGTAATGTGTTTCAGGTAAATCTGCAAAAAATAATAAAAAGGTCAAGAAAATGCAATACATTTAAGCATAATTAAATAAAATAATTTGTTTTGCAAGTAGTTTAAATTTTTTTTCAAGTTTTTTCACTCCTCAGCTGATAATCTTTAGATCTTTACTTGACCTGGTGCTTGTGTGCACCGCGTGCATAATTTCCCTGTACTGTACACCGCGGAGAGACGATTGCGATTATCATGCTTTCTGATTAGTTGTTAAACCGAACGTTTCTGAAGTCATTTCTGGTTGAACTTGGTTTCTTATATAATATCTATTAATTTCTATATAATATAATTAATGTATAACTGTAATATAATAAATATTATAGTAATATAAACTAATTAATTTCTATATAATCTAATCTCTACATAATTTAATATTTCTATGTAATCTAATAATATATATTAATTTCTTATATCATATCTTCTTATATCGTCATAATCCTCCAAAATACCGGAAATGACTTAAAAAGCGTTTGACTTTATAAATAATCAGAAAGCGTAAAAATCCCAATCGTCGATCGGCGGCGGTGCAGATTGAAATTATGAGCACCGCACACGCCACACACTGTGTCGGCGTGCCCCTGCGTGAGGTATTTCTCCCTCGATGCCTGTTAAACCCTAGGTGATGATGTATGAAAGTCATGTGGATATAGATACCGGAGTGCTGGACAACTTGTTAAGAGGCTACTTCACTCAGGCGAAAACACCCGCTCACTAAAGTTAATCCTATGGGGGGGGGAAATAATTTACAATATCTCGTTCGCATTTCAATATTTTTAATTGTTCTTTTTTTTTTTTTTTTTTTTTTTTTTTGCATTGGATAGCTGAGATTAATCTCTATTCACGCTCCTTTGTACTTTTTCGATTTTGATCACAATTTTTTAAAACTTTCCAATCTTAGTTGAAAAGTGTTTATGACTTCGGTTTGTCTGCCGTCTGTCCGTGCTCTAACTCCCGTAAATATGCTTCGATTGTCCTGAAATTCTTATATGTTATTGTCGTTTACTATAGCATGTTCCCTATTTCAACAGAAGTGTGTAGCACTTATAGTTTTTTTTACAGGGACAGTCAAAATTGTTCCGTTACATTATAGTCAATGGGGAATAAACTTTTCAAGCGCATTTTGATGACGCTACGTCATTTAAAACATAATGAAAATGATGTATAACTATGAAGCGCATTAAAACATACTTTTTGTAGATTACGGGGTGAAAAGCATTTATTATTCATTTAAAGGGTCAAACAAAAGAATTCTTTTACACACCGTTATATGGGGAAAAATCGTCTGCAGTGTAATTTAGTGATATTTCACTATTTCAAACATAATGAAAATTATATGCATTTCTGAGGTGCACTATAAATTGCTCTCTTGTGTGCATTGCGTTTATTTACAGGAACACACAAAAGATATTGGTTACAGTACATGTGCGATATTTAAAGTCTATGTGTGATAAGTGCGTTTTCAACTTTGGTTTGCATTGTTAACTTTTTTTTCATAGTACGTGTGTGTTTATAAACTCGGTTGACCATATACGGGGCTACACAAGGAAATTCATAAGTACTACAGGCTATGGGAGTGAATTGCTTAAGGGTAGTTTTTAATTGTGTTTACGCATTTTCCTGCTGAACAATACTTAGTAGACTAATAGAAGTTGGTGGAATATAAATAAATTCATATACAGGGCTACGAAGAAAAAGATACATTGTCGTTTACGTTTGGTAATTGCTGCAAGTGGGTTTTAAGTTGCCTTTTAGCTTAATAGGTGGTGTGTACAAAAGTCTTCAGATAATATACAGGGCTGTACAAAAGATTTCGAGTGCATTTCCATCAAATAGCGAAAATTGCCAAATGTGATTATTCTGACTGAACTAAATTTTATCATATACTATGTATCCACATCTATTGATCATATACAGGGCAGCACAAAATAATTCGACTACTTTTTTGATACTGGAAGGTAATTTCGAAAACTGTGGTGTTATGTGCTTTCTAAACTATTTACTTCCATATCTTCTTTCCCCTTATTTAACGGTGACGTTTCGTTACAGTTTTCTGGCTGCGTTGGAAAGTGTTTCATAATCTATGCTTGACGCATGATTTTTCGTTCTTGTTTATTATTAAGATAGTTTCACTTTCGGAAGCGGTTTCGAAAGTGAAAGCATCTTCAATAAAAAAAAAAAAAACTGCAACAAAAATAAAAAAAACTACAAAGAAGCGTGCATAGAGATTGACCTCAGCTATTCAATGCAAAAAAATCGTTTAAAAATATTGAAATGCGAACGAGATATCGTAAAATATTTCCCCCATAGGATTACCATTAGCGAGTGGGTAGGAAAAGTGTCAGTATGCATACATATGTTCTGATTTCCTGTTGTGGAAGTGTCTAGGTCCACTTAAGGCTCCTATAAGGGAGAAGCTTATAGGAGCTCTAGGTCCACTAACAAGTCTCATATACCGATACGTACACGCCGGAAGACGGCGGATTTCCTATTACTATTTGAAAGTATAACTGAGATCTTAGATTTAATTCTGCAAAGTATTTTTCCAAGGTGTGTACCCCTGTATTCTTAGCATCTTTAAAAAACATATTTCTTTACTGGAATGCTCTTGTTTCTCGTCATCTTTCGTGCTATTCTTTAAAATATCCCGCTCGTTTGAATAGCCAATTTCGGGAAAATATCACAAGATTTTTTTTATTATTATTGTTTTATTTCAAAGACTGCACAATTAGCTATCTAAAACAGTTTATTTCTTCTGACGATCACTGGATGTTTAGTTATGGTGTTTTTGTTTCATCTCTTAAACAGGAAGTGTGTATTTAAGTAACTATAAGTTGTTCTCTAAAGGGCCTTAAGATAACACAATTTTTAATGTTGAGATTAAGGAAAGTAACGTATAACAATCAGTTAAGACAGTTTTAACAACTTGAGGTGAATATTTCTAATAGATATTCAGAAATAAAAACTTTAAATGCGTTTCTAGAAAACATTATTTTTACGAACAATCACTTACGAAAAACGATCTTTCTCCAAAAATTATGGTTATATTTCTTTAAAATCGATCGCCTACAATTAATCTGATGTGTTGAATGTAATGAACTATCGGTTCAAATATCTGGTAATTTCCTGAAATTTTACAGCCATTTTTATAAATTAATATACAGAAAATATATGAAAAATCTTCAAAGCGGTAATTTGAATGAGTAATATCTATGGAAATCTTTTGACTTACATTGTAGTTCACTATATTCTTTGTATCGCAAACAGTATATTTATGTGGAAAAAATTAGTAAAATATTATTATTTTATTCGTGGGGATATTTATGTCGTAGGAAATATCAAATATTACATTGTTTTTCCTTGAAATTATAAAACTGAAAAGAAATTGATGCACTTAAATAATTTATTTAACATATTACATTGTCTTTATATTAACTAATATTATTTACACAATCAGTATTATACTTATTTTTGCTTTATTTTAAAAAGTGGGTATCAAACGTAACGGGATACCTTAAAAAAATATTTCCATTAGATTTTGAATTTCATAGCAATTTTGCGAGCTAAATTTTTGAAAATTGAACGCACACATGATATTCTTAGATATTTCCTATTTGCTGCCTTTCGCCTTATTTATAGCAAAATAATTAAACTGCAGACGAGTTATTTTTTATTTACTTATTTATTCCCAGTATTATTTTATTCAAAACTGCTCAGCCAAAGATTACTATTTTAAACTTCTTTTGTTTTATTACATGATCTCTTCCGCCTATGTAACTTTTAGATGCATTTGTAATAAAAAACAAAAGAAAAAACAAAGAAAAAGAAAAAAAGAAAGAAAAGAAAAACAACACTCGTTAACGTATTTTTGATCTAAAGAAAGTTTTCATTATATAATATATAGTTTCAATTTCACTTACCAATCACACGTAGTATAGCGGCACCATGTATATGTCCATAAAAATGAGGGTAATTCCCAGCTGTTAATTTTATTAAGAAAGTTGTAATACTAGTATTAACGACCGGTTTTGGAGACAAAAATATTTACTAGTTGTTGTTATCCTTATTTTTTAATCTTTAAATGTGTTCGGTTATATCGCACTTTTTTAAGAGGGATTCCACTTTGCAATGCCTAAAAGTAGGAATTTTTAAGAACTGTTTCCCCAATGAAGGATTAGTAACGGGAGACCGAATTTCTTGCCACTAAACAAGTACATTTTTATCTATTTTGACAATTTTTTGTGTGTAAAAACATTAAAACTGATGACGGTATTCTTATTAGGTAGATTTCGTAAGAAATACTACCTATTACATTCTCCCCTAAGTTGGAATTTCTGAAAAACTTTTGCAGATCTACGCCGATCATGACTCCCAGAACCCAAAACCACCAGCAGTTCAAAACTTTATCTATCTATCTAAATCACGTTTTTATGGACACGATAACTTCCATAATTCTGCACAAATCTCTTCCAAACTGATACATAAAATCAAGGGACATAAAATCTCGGTCAAGTTCGTTAAAGAGCAAAATCGAACCAAGGGGGAGGGAAATGAGGGGCTTTTTGTGAAAACATAAAAAAACACCATAACTTCTTAATTATGATACGTATCGAATCCGTTTAAAGTTATTATTACTTCTAACAAAAGGGCCGAAAATTTATGTATGACAGATTTTTAATATCATTAAAAATGGCTTCAGGGGGGGGGGGGGGGGGTAGGGGTTTTGACCAGACCTGTTTTCTTTTGCAATCATACTTTTTATGGTATATTGCATTGTTATAATGAAACAAAAAAAAATCCTTGCTTACTTTTTTCCATTAAAGATTTCACGAAACGTCAAAGGAAAGATACAATGAACGAATATCAATGAACGAATGACAATGTCATTCTTTTCGCCGATGATCAGTATCATAGTGAAAATTTTTCTAGGGCAGGTTTGGCTGCTAATAAACCCATCAATCTATCGTAATACTTCTAAACAACTAAATCCGCCCTAACCTGTTAAACTCTTATTGCCGTTTTTCGAAAAATCATCTCGACGAAAATAAAGGTTCGTGAGAAATGGGTTAGAGACAAAAGAAATCGGAATTAATTAAAGACCCGAGTTGTCCGAAATCTTCTTTTGTTATAGTATGTGCCTAATCTTACACCACCCCCTTCCTTTTTTTTTTTTCTCTCCGCTAAGCTTTCACTTGGGACAAGTTTTTCTAAGACAAAATCGATACACCTGTTAAGACGAAACCTGACTGGAAAACCGAAGCCAGAATTTTTTTTTTTCCGTTAAGAAGGGTTGTGGAGCCATTGCTTAGGTTTTCTGTAATAATGTCTTTTTCAAATTAACATACATGAGTAGACTCGGGTCCTGGTCCACTTCCCTGGCTGCTGCCATGTCTGAGTACAACAAAATCCTATCTTAAACGGAAACATTTCTTTCAAAGTCCTTACAGAACGAACGTCATACAATTAAATCTACTAATGTGGATTACTTTTCCGAAAAAAATGTGTTCCCTGCCGCTAGTGATTCCGCTTTCACGATTTTACTAAGATATGTCAATAATAATAAGATATACAAATCTATTGTAGAATGTCAGATAAGCTTGCAGTTAAATAGGATTCGCGCCTTCATATAGGAGTTCCCTCTTTTTTAGAGCGAAATGACAAAAGATAATGAAAAACTGCAGCAGCAATGTAATGTGTTACTCTTATTTCCCATTTTCTATATATTGCATTTTGCATTTAAAGGGTTCCTTGTTTTGAAGCCTTTAAACAACTTCATGCTATTATTTTTAGCTTTTGTTTTCGTTGCTTATATATACGTCCCTTATATATCACAGCACAAGTGTTTTGTTCTTTCCTTATCAGTTTTTAATTGGTCTTTTAACCCCTGAATGCCACCCTCCCCACACCACCACCATCATCTCTGCGGTGAGTGCAACTACTATTATGCTGCGTTTACACTATATGGTCTTTCAGGTCTGTTGGGTCTTTCTGCTCCAAGAGTAGAAAAAATTGCGTTTACACTATGGCATAAGAATTTGGCGTAAGGAGAAGAAACTTATTTTTGCGCATGCGTGAGTTTTGCAGCTTGGATGGAGGGGGAGGGGTAGTGTTTGTTTGTTTACTTTCGCAATGAAATGAACATGCAAATATTTTGTGGGTTAATGCCTATGCTAATTTATTTTTTACTTAAAAAACGGAAGGCAGATAATATAAAGTGATTTTTTTTAACGTGCTTCTTTCGTTATTATTATTAAAGATTTGGGAAATACACAGGGGATATAGATACAAGAGATATTGTTGTATTGGGCTAAGAAAGGCTCAGTGAGCAGCCAATTTCATATTAAATATAGCCATATACAGTGCATGCAGAAGCCCTATTCCGTATCTGTACTGGGTCTCACAATTTCTGTGCACATTTTATTTTCCCTGGTAAAAATTAAAATATATGGAGATCAGTTTGTTGCAAAATAATACTGACAAAAGTAATTAAATAAGGTTTAATTTATTATACAAAATAAGAAAATTCCCATCAAGATTTAAATAAAAAATATGAACTAAAAGAAAAAATCATTCTAATCAGTATTAGCACTAACTTAGCATAGACATACATTTACAGAAATGTATGTCTACATGTAAATAAAATGTCTATTACATTACATGTAAATTTATAGAAATAAAGCATTTTATATGCACATGTGCCCACAATGGGAGCAAGGCAATTGCTGTTATCTGAATTTTCAAATTTTATAAACTAAAGTTTATTTTTCTCTGATAATTTTCAAAAAAAGAAATAATAATAATGTCAAATAATTAATCACTAAGACAAAAAGAAGCATTTTTTTTTTTTTTTTTTTTTTTTGGCTGAAGGGCTCTGATCACCCTTTTCCTCAAAACAAAATTTAGTTTTGTTTTTCTTTCTAAATTTAAGTGTTCAAAAAGGATCTTAAATGGTGGGTTCAGCTTCCCCCCCCCCCCCCCCCGATAAAAATTAATTGAACATAAAGACAGTTCTTCATTTATAAAATGTCAATAGCAGCTTATTTTTGGTTTCTTAATTATAATATGTTTGAACTGCTTTTTAGTTTTATAAGTGATAATGCAGATTTTCTTTGATGCTAACAGAAAAATATACCTAACAATATTGAAAAATATTGAGAACCATTTTCCTAACAATATTGAAAAAAAGAAAATGAAACCAAATGACATGACATTTAGTGGAATTCCATTTCTCATGGCTTGAAAATAAAGTTTCTACTTTATAGATAATGCACGTTAATTTTAGAAGGGGAAGTTTCCTCTTCTGATGATAAAACATTATTTTTAAATGGAAACTTGCATTTTCATTCAGGAAAATTAAATCCTCAATGATTACATAAAAATGCCATTTTCTAGATGCTTTTAGTCGTGACATCAATCCAGTGCCTGATTTACAGCAGGTCATTCGAGGCACAGTTCCAGGGCCCCCCAAATGCTACTGAAGATTTTTCAATGATTGGTCAAAATCTGGAAGTTTTCACGATAAAAACACAAAATTAATATGGAAAAACTTGTTTATTTTTTTCATTTAAAAATAACTACTTCACTTGCGCAAAAACACTCACTCGCTAATATTAATTCTATGGGAAATTTTTTATACAGTAAAATCCCGTTACAACGAATTCCATTACAACGAAAAATCCCGTTATAACGAAATGCAAGCGAGTCCCGTTTTGAAATGTATTCAAATAATGTTAACATAATCTCAGTATAACGAAATATTCAATTTTTTATAATCTCGTTAGAACGAAATAATATGACACGGCAAATACTTTCAGTTGTACATTTTTATCGCTTGACAATTTTTGTTTTCGATGCCTAGTCTTAGGGACAATCAAGCTTATCTCTAAAGCAATCGCTTTTCTCCGAGCTTTGTTGTAAAATCGGTGTGCATAGGCATTTCACTGCAGAAGGAATGTTTCCTTTGTTCGCTCTCCCCTTTTCTCCACCCCTTTTTCTTGGAAGTCCAAGTAAGCTGTAACCAATGTAGGCAAACTTAACAAAACGTGAAATGAGTATTGCACATTCCCCCTTCCCTCTCCTCCCTACCTGAATAACTTTCGCAAAGGAATTTCCAAAGCTCGAAATCAGTTTGAAAATTTTCATCTTACCAGTAGGTCATAAAATGGCGGCTGTTAAGCGAAAACAGTTTAGTTTGGAAGAAAAAAAAGCCATAATTTCTGAAGTTGAGAAAGGAATGAAAAAATCTGATGTTGCTAGCAAATATGGAATTTCGCCGTCTACTTTATCCACTTTTCTAAAAGATAAAGAAAGCATTTTGAAAAAAATTCAAGTTAAAGTCTTTGATCCAAGCAGAAAACGAATTCGAAATGCCCAGTTTCAAGATGTGGATAGTGCTGTTTACAAATGGTTTATGGATGTTCGTTCTAGAAACATCCCTCTAAGTGGCCCTTTAATTAGAGAAAAAGGTTTGGAATTTGCAAGAATGCTAAACATTGAAAATTTTCAAGCCAGTGTCGGATGGTTGAATCGATTCCGAGAAAGATACGGTATAGTGGCAAAATGCATTTCAGGAGAAGCAAAAGACGTCCCAGTTGAATTTGTAAACGAATGGCGTAAAGGTGAAATACAAAAAATAATCAAGACGTATAGTCCTAACGATGTTTTTAATGCCGATGAAGCCGGAATATTTTTTCAGTTAGAACCAAGGAAGACTTTAGCGTTAAAAGGAGACAAGTGTATTGGAGGAAAGCTTTCCAAACAAAGGATTACAGCCCTATTTTGCTGCAACAAATCAGGAACAGAAAAACGAAAAGTACTCATAATCGGCAAATCTGAAAAACCCCGTTGTTTCAAACATTTTAAGTCCTTACCATGCATCTACAAAGCCAACAAAAAATCATGGATGACGCAAGGATTCTTTAATGAATGGCTGATAAATTGTGATAAAGATATGCAAAAACAAAAACGTAAAATTCTTCTACTCATAGACAACTGCACAGCACACAATGATCCTCCTATATTGAATCACATTCGTGTAGAGTATTTCCCGCCTAACTGTACTGCAATACTTCAGCCTCTTGACCAAGGCATTATCAGAGCCGTAAAATCACGATACAAAACTATGTTATTAAAACGCATTCTCTGTGATCTGCAAAATAACGTAAACAGAAAGTGCAACATGAAAGAGGCAATTGATATGATCTGTGGATCGTGGGATGATATAAGCCAGAAAACAATAGCCCACTGTTGGAAACACGCGCAGATTGACCAGGATTTAAATAAAGAATCGACGGCTCAAGGATCTAGCGATGTAGTACATGATGAGGAGCAGACAGTCGAATATGAGATCGAATCCACTTGGAACTTAGTAAAAGAAAAATCTGGTGTGTCTCAAAGCATAAGCTTTAAAGATTTTTTAACTGCAGATGACAATGCTGCAACTTGTTATTCATTAACAGAGACAGATATTGTGTAGTCTATTGTTGATGATCGCATTTTAGAAAATGATGAAGAAAGTTCTGAAGATGAAGAAAATGAGGTTTCAAAAGTTACATCTGCTGAAGCCTTAGAAAGCTTAGAAAGAGTGCGCAATTTTATTTCTTTACAGAGCAGTGTACCAGATAACATTTTTTCTAATATTAATCATGTACATAATTTTGTATTGTCCGCAGCTTCAAACTCCCTTGTACAAAAAAAAATCACTGATTTTCTGCATTAAATTTTTTCTTGTACAATTTGAAGATCATTGAAATGGTGGTAAGTCAATTTTTCAGTTCTATAAAAAATATTATACATTGTATTATACTAACTTTACGTTATTAGAAGGTACTACTAATTTTTATTACTATTTTTAATAATTAATTATCTACTAATTTGTATTATACTACTATATTTTTATAATTAACTATGATATGAGGATCTGAATTGAAATGTTTAATTTTCTATTGAATTCCGTTACAACGAAATTCCCGTTACAACGAATAAAATTTGCGGTCCCGTGAAGTTCGTTGTAACGGGATTTTACTGTATATATATCTTGCTTGCATTTCATTATTTAAAAAAAAAAAAAAATCCATTGGATAGTTGAGGTCAATCAATGCAAAGGCCATTTTTTACTTTTTCGGTTTTGTTAACAGGTTTTTTTTTATTAAGATTGTACTTTCACTTTCAGAACCGATTTTGAAAAATCGTTAGCGAGATAGAACACTAAAGATTGATTATGAAGCTGTTATAAAAACTTTTATTGCTAAAAAATTAAGAAGAAAATGTATAAAAAAATGGTACTTTTCTATTATCCCGTCGACCACTTTTCATAACAAAAAACTATCGCCAACTCTAAGATTAAACGCCAAAAATGCAGTCCCATTTACTTGATGTCAGAAGCATTATACGTGTTTGTTATGTCATCAAGTGGTTTTTAATTGGACATTTGCATGTATTATTCATTCTGTTTTACTGACTTATTAGTTATTTCATTAATTAAAATAACAATTGTGTCCGTAAATTCTTATATTTTATTTATTTTGATATTCCAATGACAACGTTCTTCCGTTTCTTTGGCGATAGTTTTTTATTATGAAAAGTGGTCGACGGTATAATAGAGAAGTACCCAAAAAAATTATTAAATATCACTAAATCATTTAAGTCAGTAGTGGTTATCTTAATAATTACCGCTATTAGTGATACATATTTTTTTTACTCAAAACCACTGTAAGCACCGGTGCAACCCCCCCCCCCCCCCCCTTCCCAAAGCATCTGTGCCCAGGTACTCCCAAACTTGTAAATCGGTCCCTGCATCAGTTAGAAAGTTTTGTGTGAAAAGAGGGGGATTTCAGTGTTAAAATCAACTTCCAGAGCATTTGAAAAACTGACAAAATGCATAGAAAACCCCTTGTGTTAAAAAAAATTAATATGATGTGTAAAAGCCAAAGTAAAGGAAAGCACGAGCAGCATAAAATGTTTACCATTCAAGACTTTATAATAGGATTCTACACAAAATTAATGAAATAAAAAGTTAAGAGCAATAGCAGTAAAGTAGTACATATTTCATTGCTATTGCTTTTTTTTCCCTCTGAAAATGCTGTGTTTTAAAACACATACATGCTAAATATATTATGATTGATTGTGATTTTCGTTACGGCAGTTTTTACGTGTCATGTATTGTTATCAACAAAATTGTTTATTTTATCAGTAACAATGGTTCAGAACCCCTCCCAGATGAGAATCCTGGTTGCGCCATTGGTATAAGGATCATACAAATAAACACTTTCCAACACTAACAGAATATTATTAATAAATTTTGTTTTTATGAAATACGATATCTAAATGAACAATTTAAAAGCACATAACTCAGTAAAAATCTATTTTCAACAATTGTTGTCTGTCCATATAGTCTGTAATGTGTGCAAATTCTTTCATGCAGCACTGTATATAGAATTTATACACACCCAGGGCCAGTGCAACGCTGTGTGGGGCCCTGACAAAGCAGTTAATGGGGCCCAACGTATACTGCAATACTGTATTAATGAAATTTATTTTTAAATTGTATATTTCATAGTATAATATAGGAAATGTATGAAAAATAGTATAATTATTTATTAAATGTTAATTTGATTTAAGAATGAAATTAATTTAAAAAATACTAATCAAAATTAGTTAATTAAAATCATTGAACACATAAATTAAATAACAATTAATTTAAAAATAATATATTTAATAATTATGTTCTAAAATTTTTCTCTTTCATCCGAATACATATGTAGGGGCACTAGGAAACTTTATTCCTGGGCCCCAAGTTTATTCTCTGCACCTTAGCATATGTGTTTCAAAATATTGTCCCCTCCCCCCCCCTTTTTTTTTCCTTCTGAGAACGTCCGTGTTTACAAGCTCAAAATATTCATCTTATGAATTAATTGTCATTACATTTTGTTATTACTGTTAAAGGAAATTATTATTTTTTACGATAAAATAAAACAATGTAAATCTAACAAATCACTAATTTATTAGTTTAATTCCTGAGGCTTTTAAGCATTTTAATTATTTAAGTAATTCTGCTTCCAGTGAAAAATACCGCTGACAAACATCCTTATTTCTTTTTGTTTAATTCATGGAACAAAAATATTAAATCTGGCTATTAATCTCATGAAGGTGTTTATTTAAGCAAATAGTATCCGCTGAATTTTAAATTAATGTAGTCATTATTCTAGATATGGTTAACATATCACTTCATTATACATTTTTTAGGTGTGCTGTGCTGTTACAATCTTCTTTTTCATCCAGTTTTCTTGATAAAATAAAAATATATATCAACGAACATATCTGACGATTTTAAGCATATTGGTATTAGTTTTAATGCTAATAATGGCAGAAAATTTTTAGGAAAACATGGCAATTCTTTATTGATTTAACAAACTAGCAATTGTACCCAAACATGCTTCAGCATATTATGGTGAAACTCCAATTGTATGCTGAAAATAATATCACTTTCACTACAAATAATAAAATACAGTGCTTGCATTAAAAGAGGTATTTATTGAATAATCTAATAAATAGACCGAAAAGGCCAATTTAGAATTATTCAAACATAATCTCTTACATATCGCATTTCAACATTATGCACTCTTTTGTTTCCTGAACACTCCCAACCCTAATTGAGACACATACATTTGCAGTCATTCTGCCCATGATCAACTATTTGTTTCTAATTTGTGGCTCATTATCAACTATTTGTTTTCAAGCTATCTTTCATTTTAAGTATTTGATTTATAATTATATATATATATAAATAAATGAGATAATAAACAGACTCTGGAATGAAGAAAACCCTTCATGTTTGAAGAATAAATAAAAATCTTTATTATTTTTTTTAAAGACTAATTTAAAAATAATGGCTTTATAAAACAAACTTCTACTGATAATTGAAGTTTATTTTTGACTTGAATGGATTCATAATGATATTAAATAAGTAACATATCATGAAACATTAAAAAGTGAAAATTTTTGATTTTTTAAAATTATGATATAGACTTTCTTTTAAAGAAATACTTTTAAAAATTGCATTTATTTTAATTCCAAATGTTTATTTAATTTTTTAAGAGAATTTTTAAAATATTGTTTTAATATTTTCCTTGTTTATTAAAAAGGTATTGTTATGAAGCATTATATACATATTAAAATAAAATAAAGACTTCAATAGTAAAATTTAAATAAACTCTCTTTGTAACTCTTTTTTTTTTTTAAATTAAAAAATGGTTTGGAGGATTTTCTTATTTAATATACATTCTGTTATTTAAACAACACAAGTAGATACATGAAAAGATCATTTATAATAAAATTATAGTCAAATGATAACAGAAATTTTTTATTAAATTTCCTTTATTTGAAAATACAAGTTACAGAAATAAAACAACAAAATATTGCTCTATATAATAAATATTATCACATAACAAATTTATTACTGAATATAATGATATACTACATATCAGAAGTAAAATACATAGATAACAGTCTGGACGTTAATGATGATGGCACGATACTTTACAGAAACAGGTATGTATTTTAATCTAATGGGAGAAACAAGTTATTAATAATTTTCAGTTATTATAATTTGAAAATGATAAATAATAACATCAAAGCCAAGCACTGGCATGCTTTTTTTTTTCTAAAAAGAAAGAAAAAAAATGGAAATTTCAGTTTATTATTAAAATAAATACATAAATTAATCAGCGAGATGAAAATAAATGTTTCATTCAAACTGCTAAGAATATCCTTGGATTTGAAGATATCAGAAATACAAGTGGTTTTAACTCCAGTTCCAATAAAAAGAAAAAAAATATTACTATATTTTATTTATAGTGCAGTATAGCCCTGTATGTTATATGAAGATTTTTGTACACACCACATATTAAGCTAAAAGACAACTTAAAACTCACTCGCAGCAATTACCAACCGTAAACGACAATGAATATTTTTCTTTGCGTAGCCCTGTATATGAACTTATTTATATTTCACAAACTTCTATTAGTCTACTAAATATAGTTCAACAGGAAAATGCGTAACAAAATTAAAAACTACCCTTAAGCAATTCACTCCCATAGTGTGTAATACTGACGGATTCCCTTGTGTAGCTCTGTATATGAACAACCGAGTTTATAAACACACAAGTACTATGAAAAAATTTAGTTGAACTTAAAAACGCAAACCAAAGTTGAAAATGTACCTATCACACAGACTGTAAATATCACATATGTACTGTAACCGATATCTTTTGTGTGTCCCTATAAGTAAACGCAATGCACACCACAATTTCAAGAGAGCAATTTATAGTGCACCTCAGTAATAAATATAATTTTTATTATGTCTGAAATAGTAACTTAAAAAAAAAACACATTTCTTGTTATCAAATAAAGTTATTAAGAAGTGAGGTTACTGCACAATCTTTATTTTTTCCCCAGATTGGGGGCATAAAAAATAGAGCTATATCTGAACAAGCAATTTTATAGGAAGCTACTACAGTATTATCTTTATTTTTTACAGAAAAAATGTGAAAATGCTACTTTCAAGGTTCCATATGTCTATAAAATGACATGTTTAAAGGAAATCCAATGTTAAATATCTTCTTTAAAAAAGAAAACTATTATTATTATTCTAGTATACATGAAAGATAACAAAACATTTAAAGCAATCTTTTGAGGAATAGGTATGGCTAATATGACACACAATGCAATAAATAAATAAAAAATCAGAATATTTATCCTCAGTGTGGAATTTAGACATTTTTCTCCGGGAGGGATTTCTGTGGCTCCGAGGGGACATTATAGAGTTCTGGAGGTGAAATTGTACTTTTTGACCATTAAAAGCATAAAATCTCAAATCTTTCATGGGGGGGGGGGGGGGGAAGAAAGATTTGAAGGACCATCCCTTGATTTCAACACTGCTTGTTGCTCTCCCCTTCCCTGAATATTCAATTAAAAAAAATGTTAAACTTATATCGGAAAACATACAAAAACACATTTGCATTTATTATCTCAAAACATTCACTGCTGTAGTTTTGGGATGGTCAATAGCAACGCACACCTGGACCTGACAATGTTTAAATTTCTGTTTTCAAAAATTGCATTTTTGTTAATCACTTGGAGTAAATAAAGTAATTTGAGTAAAATAAATTATGAAGAATAATAATTAAATTTCAGTTTTAAGAATTAATTTTGAGCTGCCTGTATTAAAGCAAAACAAATTAAATGTTTAATTGCTTTACATAATTTGTAAACTTATTTTTTCATGGATTTAGGAGAAAGTAAATTAACAATTTAATTAATAAAGAGAATTATGAAAACAAACTAGTACATAACAATATAGTTAGTTGTTTTTTGAATTCTAGAATAAGAAAAAATAATTATTAATGCAAAGTGCATAAAATTTTCAATTATTAAATTCTTCATCTACAAAACACATGTACTTCGCTAGATTTTCTATCATTGGTAACAAAATTTGATTTAAAAACTAGATATTAATGAATATTTCATAATATTTATTTTTTTAAATATAACCTAATGATGTTCCATCAAATCTGTCAAAATATATTATCTTCAATATTTAGTTAAACTAACATAAATAATTACTCTCACTTCAAAGAACTATAAGTAAACAAACCAAATTATAACCTTGATAATATTGTTAAAATACATTTTGGATCATTTCAACATTAATAAATTATTATATATGCAGCTTAATAATTATTAACAAGCATAGCAAATTATAACCTTCATAATATTGTTAAAATATATTTTAGATCATTTCAACATTAATAAACATTAAATAAATTATTATATATGCAGCTTAATAATTATTAAGCACAGCAAATTATAACATTGATAGCATCATAGATAATACATTTTAGATTATTTCAATATTAATAATATTAATTCAAATAAATTATATATTCAACTTATCTGATAAGTTACTTTAGTTTTTGTTGAATTTGATTTTTTTTTTTTTTTTTAGTCTGAATGATACTTTCTGAAATATCAGATTCCTTGAAGGGAGGGGCGAGGGGTAACTGCTATCCTCTAGCATAACACTTATACATTTAGTGTTTACGTAAAACACAAGTGCTTACGCAAGTTTATATAAAACATAACTTACACACTTGCATAAAACTACACAAATTAATTAACTACAAGTTGTGTTTCTAGATTGATCATTTAACAGCATTTTATAAATTAAAAAGCTAATAGCAAATAAACCTTCAGTTAAAAAATTAAAGGAATTAAATTATGAAAATCAATTTTTGTATTGAGAATGGACATAGCTTTAACTGATTCTCTCTGATACAGATTGATTTGTTGGAAAAATAACTTTATATGAAACATTAATAAATACACAACAATGTAATTTTGAGAAAATGACTTACTTACAAGCATCATACTTACAAATATTACTGAAGATTCATGCCTTCAAAAATAATCATGCAAAATGCCTGTTGAAAAGATCACCATTTATAAATGCGTAAGTGAGATCAACGTGTAGTAATTGACAGGTATTCGCATAGATATTGAGAAAATTAGTGTTCGATTAAAAGCAATCTGTAATTTAAAGAAAAGATTATAATAATCATAATAAACTGATAAAAACAACAAGTATTTTTATTTTTATGTTAGCCAGATACTAGTGATATATGTTAAAAGGGCACCAGTGATATATATACATGCATATCTATCACTGGTGCCCAGCTAACATAAAAGTACCAAACAACATAAACAATGTAAAATATATTTAAAAATCCTTCTTTATTATGTAACAAACTCAATATACATTGAAAAACTACATATAAGTCAATTACAGTCAATCATACAAGTTAATATACTTTATTGATGGACATTATATTTACCGCAGTTCCTGCTTGACAAATTTGGAAGCAAAAATAGCACAAGTCCAAGGCCCGAATTCAAATTTCTTGCAGAAGATCACAAATGGTAGCGACTTACTAAACTGTAAAACTACACATAAGTGATCTCCTGAGAGCAATAAAATATACATTTCCTGACACCAGTAGATTCACCAGACAATCTCCCTTGCACAGTTCATAGATTTTGAAAGTTTTAAAACTTTTTCTGAAAAAAAATTATGAAGTTTTCCAACTGAAACCATTCTTTGTTGTGAAAGGGGGGGGGGGGGGTTACAAAAATTCATGTAATGTACTACAGATTAATTATTAAAGAAAATTTCAAAAAATAAACATGTAATAAAACTTTTAAAATAATAAGGAATGGTTTAATAATTAGCAATAATAAGTAAATGTAAAAACTGTTTACTTAAAAACATGTTTGTTAATTTTAACGAAAGTTAAATTTTATATTTGTGTAGTTACCATATTAGATTTTTTTTTTTTTTTTTTTTTTTTTTTTGTGGGGGAGAGGGCTAAGAAACTAAATACAATCTAAAATTTCTGCAATATTTTAGATATATATTAGGATGGATTCATTGAAAAAATTAACACATTTAAAACTGATGAATAACAATGCAAATCAATGATCAGTCAATTATATGACAGTAACAGAGAAAACTGAGAAGTTAATTAAAAATGAATTATATGGCTAAAAATTTATTGGTACCAGTTTTAAGATAAAGTTAAAAATTGCCAGTAACAATATTAAATAAATACCTGAAATAAATCAAAGTATTTCCTCACAAAAAAAGACATTACTGTACATTATGCATTACGATCGTACTATTCTAATTTTTATTCATATACTGCCCAATTTTTTTTTTTTTAATTCATGCCTATGAAACAAGGTGAGTTTTGAAATAAGTAACGTAACTAACAATTAACAAATGAACTGGTAGCATAGTATATAAATACCGGAAGATAGTACTTAAAGAATTTATGAATACATAGCTTTATAAAGAGTTTGGTAATATAAAAAGTAACATAGCGAAATACATGAAGATAGTAATTTACGAATACATAAAAGAAACTTCTACAGTTATGAAGCAATGTAGAGAAACATTAAAAATATCTGAAAAATATTACATACCTTTGGTTTGTAAATCCCTTTTTTATTTTCAATCTTCATCAAAATATTCATCTGTCGTCTGCTTCATCAAACTTCGTCCATTTTTTAAAATGGCGGAATAAACAATTATGAAGCACGCTGATTGGTTAGGTCTTATATTTTCACACCTGAAACGCCAACGCTTAGACCACGCCACGCAGACCACAGAGACCTTCTTAAACCCTCTTATACCTGGACCTGACAGACCACGCAGACCTGATAGGCCTGATAAGCCATAGTGTAAACGCAGCATTAGGGTTTCGTTCATCTCAGGAAACCCTATTGCTCCCGCTGCGTTGTCTGTCTGTCACAGAGCCATTCTCGAAAACTATGTAACTTACAGAGTTGAAACTTTGTGTATAAATCAGAATATCAGCTGTGAAGAGCTGAAAATATTAAAATTTGAAAAATTCGTATTATTTTAATAAATAGAGATAAAAAACCAAAATTCTAACAACCTTTTCCTATTCAATTTAAACATTTTTCGATATAGCCGATGCCAAAAATTAAAAATCATCGATGAAAATCTTTCTACAATAATTCATTTTCTATCAGACGATTTCCACGTGAAAAATGAAATAAAAAGTTTCACCAATTGAAAAAAAGATTAATATGAAATAAAATTGATTGACGTCATAGTGGTAATAAAACATAAAACGGAAAGATTTCTCAATAATACAAGGAGTATGAGTATGTGTATGTGCACAAAACAGATTAATATCACGTCATTAGAGAATTAAAAAGAAAATCTGACGTCATATCGGAAGTTTAACGGATTTTTCAAATATTTCAGAATAATACAAAGCGTGTATCAATATGAGTAATAGAGAATAGTAAATATATGAGTTTGATAAACATATTGAATCATGATAAAAATCCGATTATGGAAATATTCGCATATTTTAACATTTTGAAGGTGTACAACATGTTTAACTTTGAAATTATTTTTTTTTAATATCGCATTTAGTCCGCATGACAGATATTACAGTGAGAGAATATAATAGCGGGCTTAGACCGCTATCGGAATGGTTTAGATATTCGAAAAAAAGAAAGAAATAGACCGGTAAATCTTTACTTTATAAAAAACATGACTTTTTTTCTTTCTTTTCTTTTGCTAAATGAAATTTGTTTGAATTTATTAAAGAAAGGATAAAGTGTTTTGAAAGGAATATTAAACGAAACCCTTTGAGCGATCTTCGATCACACTTACCCACTTGTTTTTGTTGTTGTTATTGGTGGTGGTGATATATGTATTACTGAAATTCTTTTGAAAAGTAAGATTATCCTAATGCTGGCTTTTAAATATTTTGAGAAATAGGTACTATTATATCCATGTCAAAGTTCGAAGCATAATTTTTCTGATTTTAAAGAACTAAAATTATTCTAGTGGTATATTTTTTTAAACTATTTTTAATAAAATTTATAAAAAAATTATATTTTTAATAAAATTATATAATTTTTTTAATAAAATACAATCAAATCTGTTAAGGTGGAATCACTAGGGACAAAAAAAAAGTTTCGTTGTAGACATAATTCATACTTAGCAGGTATATTGTGCTGTCCTCTTAAAAAAAAAACCACCGTAGTACTACATCAAATATTTCACTAAAGTCTTTTTTGTTTTGTTTTGTTCTGTTTTTCTGCACCATTTAGAATAATAAAAATAGTTCAAAATACGTCAGGAGTGCTTATTTAGTTTTAAAATAATTTAAATTAACAATTGCAGAATTCTGGTAAAACATGAGCTTCATTGTTACAGATTTTCTTGCTATAATAAAATTTTAGAATATCTACATAAATTTTTAATCGTTTTCATGTTAAACCATTAATAGATAATAAAATGCATCATTTTCAGCTGATTGTTCAGCAGTCAAGTGTTTTTTGTTGTTGTTGTTGTTTTTGTGTAACATGGGTTAATTTTTAGAAAAGTGGGTCTTTTTTTTTCAAATTCTCGCTTAAATGTCTGCCATTTTGTTTTTGTAATAAAGTAATAAAATGAAAAATGCATTAAAATCTTACAGTCAGAACAAGCTGTAAAAGTTTAGCCATGTTTAATTTTTTTTAAATTCTTTATTATACTTTATATAGAAAAAAATTCCAAAAATTGTTTTTTTTTTTTTAGAGGACAGTACAATAATTGTACGGTATTCAATTGTCCACAGTAGGATTTTTTTTTTTTTCATTTAAAGCAGGATTCCATCATAGGCAGTTTCCGTTTTCTTATGTTTAACTGCTCTAAAACGGAAAACTTCGTGGTTCAGGGCAGATACACAGGGGAATTATGTACGCTAATGCGATATGGGTCTTTTCATAAACATACAAACAAGTCATGAAGAAATATCATAAAATTATACCTGCTAAGACGAAGACTTATCTTAAACGGATATTTTCTTTGGTACCTTACGATTCGATCTAATTAAGTTTCACTACATTAATTTTCTATTAATTTAACAATTAATAATGAACTACAAAGTACGGTGAAACGTGTTAAAACGGAATTACGGAATCACTAGAGACCGAAAAAAAAATCTGTGTTAGACAGGATTCCGTTTTAGAAAGTAGATTTGTATGGAAATCTTTACGTCGGTACCCTGAAATTTCTCTGTTTAAGCAAATTCCGTCATATACAGGTACCGTTTTCACAGATTTACCGTATGAATTAACCGGAAACAATTATGACTTATCGCAAACAATATTTCATTATATCGTTTTACATACGTTGAAACTTGTCACAACGGAATCGCTAGTACCGGAATAAAATTCCGTTTTAGACAGGTTACGTCTTAGCAGGTATAATTTTATATTTTTCTTTCCATCGAGATAATTGAAATTTTCCGTTTAAGACAAGGTTTTGATTTCACAGGTAACACTTTACAATATTATGACGATTATATGTAAATCTGTATCCCCCCCCCCCCCAAAAAAAAAGGACTCTCTGGATCCGTCCCTGCCCGTTTGATTTTTATATTGGGCTCTGGAAAAAAAATGCCTTTATTTTGCCAACTTTACCCGGTCCATTTGAAAATTTGTCTTTATTTTGCCCATCCGACTCGGTAATGTACGGCATAGGGACAGGTCCGTGCCCATGCAGAACTGTAGTACTATTTCAAGAGCTTATACAAAAGCCTTTGGAATGATATCTCATTTATCGTTGTGCGTTTTGTATGTGCTTAGAAAAAGGGATGTTGACAACAGAAATAATTTATATTATAAGGATTACTGAAATATATGTAAAATGTGCTATGTGGCACAATGGCGGTATTGTATTTTGATATCTGAGTCAAAAAGTTTCATTTTTAAGATAAAAAAAGCTTTTATCCAAAAGTGACGTTGTGGATAATCTGCTGTATATTACAAATTATGTTACAAAATTATAAAATAGATTCAACGTTTATTGGCATTTCTTTTCAAGTGGGCTCAAAACAGGGTAATTTTCTCCGACCTCGACATCGTGAATACTATAAACCTATCTTCCTCCGTCCTATAAACTATGATTCGTTGAGTTCCCCTCATCGTAAATCTTCAAATTCTCAGCCAGAAGGTGTTGACGAAAACGAAAACCCAAGAGGAGGTATAGTAAATACCAAGATAAGAAATTTTCTTCACTTGTTTATAGCAGACGTACATAACACGTGTTTCCCTAGCATTCTCAGACGAGGGCATTCCCCTCTAAAGAGGGGGGCGAGGGGGAGGCTTCGCTCCGGGCGCGGAAATTGAGGGGGCGCCAAATTTATACTACCAACCATGGTTTAATTTATTTATTTATTCATTTTTTGGCCATCGATCATTTTCTGGGGAATTTCTTTTTCTCTTTTCATCATTCTTTTTTAGGTGCGTTCGTAATTATATAAATACGTAGCACCTATTGTCGTCTGGTCCGTCCGTCTGTATGTCCGTCCGTCCGCATATAACAACGCAAAAACTACCCAATCGAATGGTCTGAAATTTAAGATAGATCTTTGCAGAATTTTGTCGAGACATTTCAGATTTTATGAAAATCGAGTCAAAACTTTAGAAAATATTAATAAAAACATTTATTAAGAAATATGAATTTAAAAAAAAAAAAAATCGGTGCTTTCTTGTTATAGGAGCTTCCGAGGTTGAATCGTCAAGCGACCGAGATACTTATTTTATTACTTACTGCAGACGATATAATTCATTTCACAAAATTAAAAATCATCAAGATCTAAATATTTATATAACTAGCTATAGTACGAACGCACCTCATTTGTCACGTTTGACGTACAATTTCCAACTTGTTTTCTGTCTCAAAATATCATATCTCCAACAAATAAGTGCAATTTTCTCTTACACTATTTAGTTGTTTGCAATTTCTGAATTAAAATTAAACCTTTTAAAGTTCCAACATAAACACGAAATGTTTATTCGATAGAATTTATTTCTGTTTCTGTACTTTATCAGTTTTGTGTTACCTGTCACAAAAAGAAGGGCTGGGGAGGGGCGCCAAATTGAAACTTTGCCTCGGGCGCAGTTTTTTCTTCGCACGGTCCTGCTCAGACCGTCCAATTGAGATTTTGATTTCGAGTACTTTGCAGTCTTTGTGAATATCTATTTAAGATTCTGTTTCGACCCAGATATATGCACATAAATCTGCCCCCCATTAACTAATCCTTTTTATGATAACGTTTTCACAATATTCAAAACGTTAGTTTGAATTACTAAGGAAGGTCTCCTTAAAGCGCGTCGCGTACTCCAGAAAATATGAAAATTTTTTTGAAGAATCTGTGTATGTATACAAAAAAATGTCAATCAAATTTAGCGGTAGAATCTCGACAGATTTCTCAGAATAAAATTAAGTATAATTTTATAAAATAAATTATACTTAATTTTATTATTGTTATTATTATTAACTTTATTATTATTAACTTTAATATAAAATTAAAATAAATTAAATGATTTTTTTTTCCAAAGCCCAATTTAGCAAACATTATGTTGTCGCGATTTACAAGCTGAAATTTGTGAAACGATTGTGAATGTGACGATTTCGACACTGCTTTTTAAATGAGTAAAACTTGCATTAAAAAAAAAATAATAAAATGCTGCTAATAACGTATTTTATGTACGTTTAAATAATAAAAGCAAGTGAAGATGACCTTCAAACACTGAACTCGCGTTGGAAAAAAATTCAATAAAAAATAGATAAATATTTATTATTTATTTTGTCGTGAGTTGTTTATTTCAAAATATAATTCATGCATGTAAACATGCTTATTTATGAAGTGAAAAATGTTTTATTAATAAAATGTTTTGTGCAAGTTGTGAATCCTCGAGAAGAGAATATATTATTTGTAGCTTATATTCAATCTATAGGCATTCTTATACTCTAGCCCAGGCACGACCAGGCGCACTACAAATCTGGACAGGCGCGTGAACTGAATGTTAATTGTTAAGAGGTCGGTGCTGATGATGATTCTAACAAATGGCTCCCTACAATTTTAATGACTAGAAATCCCCCGCACCCCAGACCCCGAGATAAAACTAAAGATTTAAAGTCTGAAATTTTTTGAAAGGTTAATGTTTTTAAAGGCTCTTAGGGAAAAGAAAATTTGGGGAAATATTGATTTTAACTGAGGTTTTTTTTTTCTCTTCTATTTTTAAATTATATTAATAAATTAAAAATATTAAGATGTTTAATATTTTCTATTTAAATCTAAAATTTTAAACATGTTACAATTAAAGAAATAATGGAGTTTATAGGTCAAAATTTCATTTTTATCACATTCGTTTCTGCCATAATATTAAGTGTGCTGATCGAGCAATTTAATAGATTAACCTTTGAAAAATAAATTATTTTTTTAATAAAAATTGCTGAAAATGGCGGCTATTTTTTTTTTCTATTCATAGCATTATTTTTAAAAATAAATCTTTGACGCACTCTAGTATGACAATTTCAAGCGAAATCCACCCCAAAGAAAAATATTTGTAAATAGTAGTAAGAAACAAATATAAAAAATCCTTGACGGCTCGGCTTACAGGCACAGGTAGATTTCGAAGACGCAGACCGTGGTACGCCTGTTTGTTGGGAATTGAGGAAGAAATGACCTTTTTGCCATGATGCGGCAGTTGGAACCGCCGACTTCGAAACCTAACTTGTTTGCAGGCGGAGCCGGCAGGATTTTTTTTTTTTTTTTTTTTTTTTTTACCTTTTTCTATAAGGGATGGTCCTATAAACAACTTGTCAATATAAATATATATTAGATAATATTAAGAGGATTTATAATAAATTTAAGCGGATTTGATACCTTATGATTTTTTTTCTTCTAAAACCCCCCTTCTTTTTCCCCTGGGGACCACTTTTAATAATATCAAAAATCTGTCATACATAAATTTTCGGCCCTTTTCCTAGAAGTAATAATAACTTTAAACGGATTCGATACGTATCATAATTAAGAAATTACGGGGTTTTTCTGTTTTCACAAAAAGCCCCCCCCCCCCCCCCTTGGCTCGATTTTTCCCATTAACGAACTTGACCGAGATTTTATTCCCCTTGATTTTACGTATCAGTTTGAAAGAGATTTGTACAGAATTATTGTAGTTATCGTTTCCATAAAAAAGTGACATATATATATATATATATATAAAGTTTTGAACTGAGGGTGGTTTTGGGTTCTGGGAGTCATAATCGGCGTAGATCTTCAAAAATTTTTCAAAAATTCCAACATAGGGGAGAATGTAATAGGTAGTATTTCTTACGAAATCTACCTAAAATACTGCATGGATCGAAAATTTCAGACCCAGATGCTGTCTGGGCCAAACAAAACTATGCTGACCTGGTATACAAGCTAAAAGCTTGGTCGCGAACTGACCCGAGCAAAAACCCTTAAAATCAGGTCCGAACCGATTCAATTTATGCAAAAAATATCCGATATTTGTTTGCCAATATTATCCTACAATTAAAGTTCTTTAAAAGTGTATTGGATACATATTTAAGCAATCATTTCAAATCAGATAATTTTCAGATTATTTGTCTGCAAGCCATGGTATACGGAATTACAATATTAATGATCATGTAAGACAATTACTACATTCAAATGCAGACTTATTAAAATAAATAATTTAGAAGGAAAGAAAATCATGATTAAAACAGTAATAATTTTGAAGCTCTATAAAGGAAAAAAAAAAGTGGATTTTTAAAACTATCTCTCTTTAATTTATTAAACCAAAATAAATTGATAAAGATTCCTTTAACAAATGTATAGTCGTCAAAAAGAAAAAAAAAAGGTGAAAGCACATCCCATACTTTTTAATCGCTAAATTTTTGCGGTACCTTAGGACTTGGAATTTTGTCTACTTTCTGAATATGAATATAAATTTTGAAATAAAGGTCGTATACATATTGAAAATTGTGTCACATGTAAATTTTAAAATGGTAACACCCACTTTTGAATATTTAAGTTCTTTGAAAAAAAGCAGCCGGAAAAAAGTATTCTTTATATGATTTTCTTAAATCTCTATACAGTTATATATAAAAGAAAAAAAAAATATGTTAGGAGTTTATCCATAAATTTAGAAAAATAAAAATATATTACAAGGCGATGTATCGGGAACATTCAATTAGTTACCAGAAAAAATATACAGAATTTTTTTAGTGTAAAAACAAACTCGCGTTATATAAAAGAAAATGTCATAATTTTTTCCCGGTTAATCCCTAACATTTTCTTTTCAGTGGATGCTTTGATAATAGGGGACTGTCCCTTTAGGCCAGGCATGTCAAACTCATTTACCACCGAGGGCTAAATTAAATAATATACAAAGCCGCGGGTCACACTTAAAATAAAAATATATAACGTATATTCCGACGTATAACAGGCAGCACAAACAGTTTTATTTCGACCCCGAAATTTTATTTAATTAAATGTTACTTATTGCTTCGTCGTAATTATTTAATTTTATGTAAGAAATAAAATTTCGGAGTCTAAATATGTTTGTTTGAGCTGTGCGCTATACGCCAGAATAAACGGTATATATTTTTACCAAAGCACCGAATAGAATGTGTAACATACAAAATACAATCATGTTAAAGAAATATTCATGCAAATTCCTTAGTTTATTGTCATTAAATCTCTATTCAAATAATGAAATTTTGAATAAAAAAATGAAAAAAAAACTTAATTATAAATTAAAAATATGATTGGACACTGCAACCTAGTTCAGCTCGTGTCTGCAAAAGATGGTTGAATTGCTATAGATAGTTTTTGATCATATACATTTTTTTAACTGGACTGTTTTGGCCGATTTCAATATTAAATAGCACTTAAAATCAGGCCCGTAAAGTAGGGGGTAGAGCCGGTACAAATTACCAGGGTCCGGCTCTCCTAGAGGGCCCGCCTTTGGTCCTGGTTTTTATATAAAATATCAGCAAAAGTAGGCTCCTACTTTTAAAATATATATATATATATATATATATATATATATATATTTAAATAACTAAAAAATAATAAAATTCAAAAGTCTGAATTTGCTAGAACGTCTTTACGGGCCGGCCAGGGGGTCCGGCTCAAGACCCGTACTATCAAATATTTAACAGGTTATGAAACGTTTACGTCTCGTACGACCGTAATTTTAAGAATTTTCCTATCGGACCTAAATTAAATATTTTGTCATTTCAAACCTTTCTATAATATAGTCACCTTAACCACTTGAGTTATTATTTTTTTAGGTACTTACAGATGTAGTGTAATATAGTTAAAATAACCTGTTATTGAAAAAAAAAAGTCTCGTCTCTTTTCAATAATAAAAAATAAATATTCTTAAATGTCGTACATTTTAAAAACGTGAAATAAACATAATTTTATGAATGTTAGTAGAAGGATCGTGTTTTTATGCTGTTTCGAATACATACATTTATTATAAAGAGGTTGAAATTTCACGAAAATTTGGTTAGCCCTTTTCACGAAATCGGATGCGCAATTTGCAAAATAACTGTTTTAAATAAGATGATTTTAAAAGGAATATTCATTATGCCGTATATAGTAATAGCTTGTTTTACCAATTTTCAATCTTACACAAAGTTCTGAATGTAATTTTGGATAAAATATTTAAAATCAAATAACTTTTTCATATAAATGAATGAAATCTATTTTTGTCCGTAGGTACACGACTCCTTAACCCGACAGTGCATAGTGTAACCAATTGGCAACGCTTTCTATTTAACTTTTAATAAATAAAGCAAATTCTTTGCAACCACTATATTTATATAGAAATATTAATCCTGTAAAAAGAACATAAATATGCTACTAAATAAAGTTAAAAATCTATCTTAAAATTTCTGGTGTCGAATTCTTAATATAAGTTTAAACAAGAACGATAAATCATGCGTCAAGCATAGATTATGTAGCACTTTCCAACGCTTCTAAAATAATTTTACAAATCATTACCGTTTAATAAGCTGAAAGATGACATCTAAGTAAAAAATTTGGAAAACGCATAACATATTTAAAAACGTAATTTCAGGAATTTTCAATATATACAATATTCGGAAAAATATCCGAATACTTTTATGTAGCACTGTATATGATCTATAGATTTGTATATATACATAGGATGCTAAATTTTAGTTTAGTTAGGAAACGCGTAGCACAGTTTAAATTCTCCTTCTGGAGTTTCTGTCAATAAACGGAAATGTGTTCACGAACTTTTGTGCTGCCCTGTATAGGATCTACAGAATTTATACACACCACGTAATAGACAAAAAGCTAGTTAAGATTAAATTCGCGTTTAGTAACTTAAAACGCACTTCCAGGAATTATTGTTAACAGACAGTAGAGAATTCTTTTGTGTGTCCCTATAAATGAACGATGACTGCTATACACACACTATTCTGTAGTAAGCCTCTTGTAATGCACCTTAGTAATATATATAAACTTCAATGCGTTTAAAATAGTGGAACATTATTTAAATAAGCCGCAGACGATTTTTCTCCATAGACGTAATGTAACGGAATTATTTTGACTGTCCCTGTAAAGTAACTCTAAGTGCTATACACCTACTATTCCATATTAAGCTTCTTCTAATGCATCTTAGTGATCTATATAAATTTCAATGCGTTTACAATAGTGAAACATTTTTAAAATAAACCGCAAATGATTTTTCCCCATAGACCGCAATGTAACGGAATTCTTTTGAGTGTCCCTGTAAGAAAACTATAAGTGCTACACACTTCAGTTGAAATAGGGAACGTGCCATAGATAACTACAATAACATATAAAAATTGCAGAGCAATCCGAGCATATTTACGGGAGTTAGAGCACGGACAGACGGCCACACGGCCAGACGGCCATCCGGCCAGACGGCCAGACAAACCGAAGTCATAAGCACTTTTCAACTAGGTTGGAAAGTGCTAAAAAACACAATTATAAAAGAAAAATTCATGCACTGTAGGGTTAAATAGGCATTAAATATTAATCTAACCTGAACTTTAAAAAATATATATTATTATAAAAAGTTTTTTTAATAGTTTTTGTCATTTTAGATATTTGTTCATAACATTTAAATAATTTAATGGGTAATTTGATGCCTTGAAATTTAAGGCTATTTCGGGAACTTTTTTTTAAGGAATGTAAAGTATTTATAAAAGTCCATTTACAATAATTTATTATACTATAAATATTAAAGTAGGAAATTGTACTTTTTTCTTTCATATATTAAAAAATGGTGGCTTGACTGATGATGAGTGTGAGCACTTTGAAAAAATAAGAAGAAGTGGTGGGCACGATAAATCATAGTAGACTTAAACTGGAACAATAAAATAAAATTTTGTTAGCAAGTGAAAAACATAGCCGTTTTTCTAAAAAATATGTATGCATTTTTAGTGAAATGGCATTAATTCAAAGTCAAATGTAAAATTTCAACCAAAACTTTCGTTACGTGCAGTTAACTCAGAAAAGCAAGCAATCGCTATTAAATATATCGAATAATGTTTAACATATAATATCATAGATATAATGTATAATATAGAAAATATATAATAATATACAATACCTATTAACATATCAAAACATCCAACGTATTTCATTAGAAAAATATGTGACGATTAATTTTCAAAAAGTTAATTTATTGATTGAAATCTGGCAGAGCTAGACTGCCACTGACTTAGAAAATTGCTTCTGAAAAAAAAATAATAAAGTTTTCGTTACTGTTTACTCGTTTACTGCTTGACGCGCTCTACTTCTATAACTCCATAATTAAACTTTCACTTTCTATAGAGATTTCTAACAATAAAATATGATTTCCATGTTTGTAACGACTACTTTAAGCAACAAACAAGGTTTTAGAAATTTTGGACAGGTTAAAGCGCTGCCGGTGTTGCTCTTAATTTTTTTAAACTTCATTTTAAACTTAATTTCAGTTTGTTTTTCTATCATGTATACAAACCAAGATATTTTTTTTCTTTTTATTCGTTTCCATTGAAACTATTTACATGAAAATTTACAGGGTACGTACAGTTCTACCACAATTTTCGTTTAGAATATTTCTTCTTATTTAATAGCAGAAAAATATAGCAAATGAAACGTTTATGCTATTAAACGCTGAAAGATATATAATCTTAAGGCTGATCGTGAGTGAATTTCCCGATTCCCTTCGATAATGTTAATTCTGTGAAGGTAGGATGCATTCGTATATTTAAAATATATCCTCAAGAAATTAATATTTTTAACTTCTCTTTTCTGTATACACATCTTAAAGGATCTCTCAAATTTTCTAAAATATATACTTAATTTTATGTGAAGTGTTAAAATCTTATTCAGTTTCACTAAGATTTTAACACATAAAATTATAAATTAAGCACATATTTTAGAAATATTTTGATAACTAAGAGAAAAAGAGACATCCTTTAAGAACAGTACAAAGAAAACAGAAATTAAAAATATTAGTTTCCTGAGGAGATAATTTAAAAATAGGAATGTATCATATGCCCATAGGATTAACATTAGCGAAGGTAATCGGAAAGTTCATTGATGAACAGCCTTAAGAAAAAAAAATTAGGCAAAGATTTTTTATTTAATTTAGTGGTGCCATGCTCCTTTTAAATTCTAAGGAATGGATCCACCTTGAGTTTCTCTCATATTTATTAGTGATAATAGTTTGGTCAGATTTTATAGAAAATGTTCCTCATTATTGAAATTTGTCTGTATGTCCTTTATTACTACTATTTCTCTAACTTTTGGAAAATTGCTCAGACCGATGCAAAATATTACTGTCTATATACACGGTGTTTCAAAAATGACCGGTATATTTGAAAAATCAATAAAAACTAAACGGGCAGCGATAGAAATACACCGTTTGTTGCAATATGCTTGGGACAACAGTAAATTTTCAGGCAGACAAACTTTCGAAGTTAGCTACAATTTTCAACAACAAATGGCGCTGCAGTCAGGAAAAATCTAAACCACGATATTTTCCACATATCCACCATGCGCAGCAATAATATGGCGTAGTATCTGAACGAAATTACCAGAAACCTTTGTAAACGTGTCATGCAGAAGAGATGTACTGCTTCATTTGTTCAATTGTTTCTGGATTGTGGCGGTACACCTGGTCTTTCAAGTCTCCCCACAGAAAGAAGTCACAGGTTTACAAAGGTTTCTGGTAATTTCGTTCAGAGACTGCGCCATATTATTGCTGCGCATGGTGGATATGTGGAAAATATCGTGGTTTAGATTTTTCCAGACTGCAGCGCCATCTGTTGTTGAAAATTGTAACTAATTTCGAAAGTTTGTCTGCCTGAAAATTTACTGTTATCCCAAGCATATTGCAACAAACGGTGTATTTCTATCGCTGCCCGTTTAGTTTTTATTGATTTTTCAAATATACCGGTCATTTTTGAAGCACCCTGCATATACTGTATATATATATTGTCTATATTACTATCTATATACAAAATGTCTATAACAACAAAAATAGTTTCGGTGGTATTATTGAAAATATATATTATATGACTGTTTCTATTTTTGTCTTCCAACTTCTGAAAATTAAACAAAAACCCAGATGTCAGATCGTCTTGTATAAATTTTCTCTTGCTATATAGTTAGCCTTAGAGCAGCATTAGAAAGCCTTATTTTAAATTAAAATGTTATCTGGGATGTGCTTAAATACATTTTAGGTATTAAATTTTAGCAACAAAAAATCGGTAATGAATATATTTTTTATGTTGGTACTTCATGGTACAATTTATATTATATCGCTTAAGTAATCTACGATTAATATCAATAGTTCAAAAGTGATAGATATATTTAACGCAGGGGTGCCATTTGGAGGAGGCTATGATGAAAATAATTTGTTTGATAGGGATCTTGTGAATTTCGTAGATTTAAACAAAAAATCTTAATCTCCAGGTTCAAAGATAATAAAACTCCATTATTAATTGTAGGAAAACAATTCCTTTTTATTTCCAACTAGAAAGATATGGGCCGGAACAGCATTAGAGGTCTGCACGGGCCCGGGCCAGGCCCGAAGCCCGATCCCCACCCGGTCCGATTTTCATTTAGGAGGCTCGGGCCGGGCCTAATCTTCACTCTTTCCGGGCCGGGCTTTACTTTATTTTGAAAACTCGGGCCGGGCCGGGCCTGGTCTACACTACTTCCGGGCCGGACCGGGCTTGAGCCTTTCTTTATTTTGCATGTTCGGACCCGGTCGGGCCTGGTGTTTACTCTTTCCAGTCTTTACTTTTTCTACAGACTCGGATTGGCTGGGCTAGACTTTGTTTTTCTGGGCCGAACCGAGCCTAAACTTCATTCTTCTTAGAGGTCTGTAAAGGTCGAAATTTCTACTTACGATCTAAGTCGTATAAAGATCATTACTACTGGCCGCACTCGATCCATGTAAAAATCAGTAAAATGTGTCCCGACGCAACAATCAAGGGCGGATCCAGCCCTCCATTTAGACAGAGTATTTAGGCTGTTGCCATATCCAAAATGGCTACTTTTCCGAAACTTTTAGAAACTCATTTTCATTCGTAAATACAAAAATATTATAATAATATTTGTAAAAATATAAAATTTACCAATTTTATTCAGATACCAAGAAATTGAAAATTTTCCCATTTTCTTATAAAGGAATCCATAATTGAGCATTTTAAGCCAATTTTTAAGAGTTGGCAGTTACAGAAATGCCGTCATGAGGAAGCAGTTGGCTGATGTGGCCTGAAATTCAGATTAAAACTCCTATTTTACGGAGATTTCTCCAACAGTTTCTTTGCCTTTATCGAAAAATGGAAAACGCTATTCAATCATATTTGTTCTGAATAAGTGCGCTTGCATCTGATATTAAAAATGACTTCATAGATCTTTAAGAAATTACCTAATTTGGAGTAGAGCTTCAGACAGTCAGAAAGATTCTCTTTGTTGAGCAAGGGAAAAATTTTAAAGAATATAATATATATTTTTTAAATATTCTTTAGAAATTTACTTTGGTTTAAAAAACTACAGAGATATATTTTTGAAATGTACGTTTTTTTCTTTGTACAATTTTACGGTTTCTTTTTCTTTTCTTTTTTTTTTCATTCTTTTTATTCCTTCTAAACTAAATTGACTGTCTTACTGAATGTAATTGTCTAAGTCAATTTTTTTTTAAATCCGTGCTTATGTACGTAATTGTCTAAATGGTCACTAAATTGTTGTTATTTTGTATTTCGAACAAAACCTGAAAATAAAATATGTGTATAGTAATTGTAATAATAGAATAATGTTGCTTCGGAAATATCGGCATGTTTTTCAGAAATTCAGTCGGGTCGGGGCGGAGTAATTCAGTTTTTGTACCGGCCGGGCTCGGGCCGAACTTTTAGCTTCCATATCGGGATGGGGTCGGGCTTTTATAATCTTAGCTTTTATACTTTTTACCTTTTATACCGGTCAGGGCTCGGTCTGAGATTTTAGCTTTACTCGTATATCGATCTGGGCCAATATTTTGTTTTTTACGGGCCGGACCTGGCCAGCCTATTTTTTGTCGGGCCGGTCAGGCTGGGGCAGAACTTTTAGCTTTTATGCCGGGCCGGACCGGACTTGGGCCATACTTTTAACTTTTATACCGGGCCGGGCTCGGGCCTAAATTTTAACTTTTATACCGGTTCGGGCCAATATTTTTTTTGCATGGATCGGGCCGGGCCCGGGCCTGGAAATTCCGGCCCGTGCAGATGTCTGCAGTACATTGCTAGGTAGAGATGTCTGAAACAGAAGTAGATGAGAGACGGCACAAGCGGCGTCCTCTTCAAATGATCATTATTACAGCAAGAGAGAGAGTAAATTCACATTATATTGCAAAACATTCATTCTTGGCAAAAAACAAATGGTGTTTAGACAAAAACATTTAGCGTCATATTTGAAAAAAAAAACAAAGGATCTGACTTCATAAAAAAATTATTATTATTTGACAGGAAATAACACATAATTATCTACATAAATAAAATTAATTTGTGGTTTTCCTGAGTGATGCAAAAAAAAACACATGATATATGAAATGTAGTTATTGATCTCATAAATCATGATTATTAACAAACATGTTTTTGAGATAAACATATCTGTTACATTATCCACTTGATTATTTTTATAAAAATGTAGTCCACAGTTGGAGAAAATCCCAATTATAAGTACTCAAGTTGATATAAAAAAGGTGAAATGATTGCTTTTATTTATTTCAAGCTGTCAACATAACATAGCTTAATGGTTATTAACTGAGTTTAAATTACTTTATAGGTGAATTACCAATTCCGATATTTATGGGGGAAAGGAAATTATAGAGTCTAGTCTGTAATATAAATAAGATATTAATAGATTTAGTACATCACGTATAACAATCAGTCATGATAAATATAACTGTCATGAAAGAAATATTTACATTTCCCTTTTTTGAAACTCTTTAATGTATCATAAAGAAAATGAAATTATTTATTGACAAGGAAATAACGATTGTAAATCAGAATTAACGGATTACTGTAAAGAGATATGCATTTTTTTTTTTAATATAAAATTAAAGGAGATTACGTAAGATATTTGGATATACAGGGAAACTATAAATTAGACAAGTTCTTTTGAAATAAAGAAAGATTAATTTAAGTAAATTAAATCTGAATTTGCACAAAAGATAAAATATTTTGTCTTATTTGATTAAAATAGAATCATTAGTATTAAATAAACACTTTAAACTGTGCAAACGGGAATTATGAGGAAAGCTAGGTAAAGTAATATGTTAAGGTTTCCCATTTTATATCTTTCATACATTTAACTTTTTTCTTTCAAAATTAATTGATGAATTCAATAAAAACTTAATTACATTTTCACTAGTTTAAATTTGTATTTAATATTTTTAGATGAAAAAGTGTTACAAATGCATCATAACCTGTACTGTAAAAGAATTCTTTTAAGTAATAAATTGTAAGCAAATATTATATAGATTTTCTAAAAAAGTACTATTAGAAATTTATTTTATAATACAGTCAAGCCTGTTCATAGCGGGAAAAAAAATCACGGTTCTGCCAAAAAAATACCACGCAATTTTACCTTCCAAAATGAAAATAACGTGTGTAAAACGGAATTTTTCACTTTTTTTTTCGTTTCTGTCTAAGCAGGTATTATTGTATCATACTTATGGTGGGTGGTCCGCATTGGAATTATTACCGGGGCACGCGGTTTCTCTGTACGGCCCTCGCGGTGCTAGAGGGTCCCCAATGAGGAGGCAATATTACACACTTGGGGTTTTCATGTAAGGATGTGGATGTACAATCTCTTGAACAAAGAACAACTCCGTAGTACTTATATTGTACTGTCTTCTAAAAAAAATAAATAAATCAATAAATAAATAAAAACAATTTTTTTGAAATTTTCTCTTTATAAAGTCTAATAAAAAATTTAAAAAAATTAAACGTTGCTAAATTTTTACAGCTTGTTCTGACTAAGATTTTAATGTTGATCATTTTTCATTTTATCACTTTACTACAAAATTACCACCAATTAAACAAGAATTAAAAAAAAAAAAAAAAAAAAAAAAAAAAAAAAACACTTTTCCAAAAAATAACCCACGTTACCAGAAAAAAAAACCACACCTCAGATAATAAGCTGAAAATGAAGCATTTTATTACATATTAATGGTTTAACATTAAAAAAATGAAAAATTTTAAAGATTATTCTAAAATTCTATTAAACAAGAAAAACTGTAAAAATAAAGCTCATGTTTTGCCAGAATTCTGCAATTTTTAGTTTAAATTCTTTTAAAACTAAATAAGCACTCCTTAAATATTTTTAACTATTTTTATTATTCTAAATGGTGCATAAAAACAGAACAAAATAAAAAAAATGACTTTAGTGAAATATTTGATGAAGTACCAGGGAGGGGTTTTTTTTAGAGGACAGAACAATGTATTAAAACACTCTATATAACGATCGTTCATTATAGTAACTTTCTTATAACAACGATCGATCGAAAAATCCATAAAGCAATAATTCATGCAGAATTTTGTTTACAACTAGGGACGCAGCAAATATCGGCTCCCGCCGGACATCCTGTTTATTCGGCACTCAAACCGAATATTCAGTCCGGCCGAATATTTTAATATCTGGTTGCCGAATAGTGACTAAACCATATTTTTAAACTAAAAATGTAATTGATGCTTAAAGTAATAAAAACATTACACAAAAGGCTTAAAAATACCTTACATGTTTCGTACAATCAAACGGCAAAATTATTATTTTACGTATTGCTGCTTTTAACTTTCTTCTATCAGAAAGTATTGGATTCATGAAAATTTTCACGTTTTTGACGGATTTAATCAGATACATAAAATCAAGGGATATAAAATCTCGGTCAAGTTCATTAATGGGCAAAATCGAACCAGGGGGTTGGGGGGCTTTTTGTGAAAACAGAAAAAACCCATAACTTCTTAATTATGATACATATCGAATCCGTTTAAAGTTATTAAAGTTATTATTACTTCTAGAAAAAGTGCCGAAAATTTCTGTATAACAGATTTTTGATATCATTAAAAATGGCTGCAAGGGGGGGGGAAATAGGGGTTTAAGCAGAAAAAATGCATAACTTTGTCAGTTCAGAAGTTATCAAATCCGCTTAAATTTATTATAAATCCTCTTCATATTATCTACAACTTTTATATTGAACAGAACAACTCGTTTTCTTTTATAATTCTATGAAGATTTAAGAAAAAGTATATAAACAATACTTTCTTTCGGGCTGCTTTAATTTAAAAAAAATTATATCAAAAGTGGGTGCTACCATTTGAAAATTTAATGTTGATGCAATTTTTAATATATAGACACGGCCTTTAATTCATTATTTATATTCCTATTCGGAAAGTAGACAAAATTCTGAATCGGAAGGTACCCCACGCATCTCTTCTCCTCAATTTGGCCATTAAAAAGCAGGGGGGGGGGGGTCTGTCTCTCTCCTTTTTTTTTTCTTTTCTTTTCTTTTTTTTTTACCTTTTTGTACATTTTTAACGAAACTGTAGAAATTAATTTTTGCTTAATAAATTAAAAAGAAATATTTTTAAAAATCTATTTTTTTTCTTTTACATATACAGAGCCTTCCTTCATAGAGCACTTCAAAATTATGACTTTTGTAATTATCCTTTTCTTTCCTTCTAAACTATTTAATTTAAAAGAGTCTTCAATTTAATGCCTCATGTGATCATTAATATTGTAATTCCGTATAACATAGCTTTCGGACATATAATCTAAAATATTCTATGCTTTAAAATGTTTGCTTAAATATGTATGCAATATTATTTTAAAGAATTTTAGGATAATACTGGCTAACAAATACAGGAAATTTTTGTAGGAATTGACTTGGGTCGGGTCTAATTTAACGATTTTTGCTCAGCTCAGGCCGGGACCGAGCTGTTAACTTTTATACCAGGTCAGGATAGTTTCCTCTGGACCGGGGTGGATCTCGGCCTGAAAGTTTCGGCCCATCCAGACCTCTAACGTGGCATTTGTGAGCAGGCGATCACTGATCAACCAAATGCCAATGGACATTATGCAAAAATCAAGCAATTATTAAAACAGTGTGATGGAGAAAAAAGTTAATTCGTTTCTGATGATTTAAACATAAACATAAATACAAAATAATGGCTAAAATATTCATGTATTTGAATACGGGAAGACATATAAGTTCCACGGAGCGATAGCAGATGCTGCCGCTGTCGAATATTTTTATGTTTGGTTTGTACTACTATTTTTTAAAAAATGTGGTAGATTTCTCATGAAATTGTCATAGACGTGTATGACAAAAGTTATTTTTTTTTAAAAAGTGTTACGAATAAAATAAAATAAATAGCCGCCAGTGGTAGAAATTTCTAATATTTAAAAAAATAAAGTGGTAGTGAGAGGATTAGTCTATTAAATTACTCGATGAGTCATCGTAACCTGTTTAACGTTTTTCATTTAATTAGGAAATATTAAACATGTTAATATTTTTAATTTAATAAAATAATTTTAAAATAAGGGAAAATCTGAGTAAAAATCAATGTTTCGCAAACTTTTATTTTCTCTAAGAATCTTTAAAAACTTAACCTTTCATAACTTTTGGAGAGTTTAAATCTTCAGTTTAGTCCTGTGGTCTTCGGGACGGGGTTTCATCACCCTTGCCTCCCCGACGTGTTTACTGGATATACGTGGTGTGAGAAACATTATATTCGTATAAAAAAAAAGATAAACTTGATTGTACAAGAAGGAAAGCAAATCAGTGTTGTTACATTACAAATAGTCATTTAAATAATAGCGAGCAGTTTGTCAGAATTATCATCAGCACCGATCACTTAACAATTCACATTTCGTCGATGCGCTTGTCTAGATTTATTGTACAGGTCCTGCCTAGGCTAGAGTATAACAACGCCTGTAGATTGAATATAAGCTACAAAAAACTATTCTCTTCTCGAGCGTCCACTACTTGCCCGAACATTTTATTAATAAAAAAAAATTACATTTTATGAATAAGCATGTTTACACATACAAATTTTCTTATGAAATAAATATTCACAACAAAGGTTATAATAAGTATTTAGCTATTTGTATTAAACATTATTTTTTCGGACGCGAGGCCTTCCTAGGCGGGGGGGGCCTGTGCGGCCGCACCTATCGCACACCCCTAAGAACGGTTGTGTTCTTAGGGGTGTACACAACCTAAGAACACCCCTAGGTTCTTAGGTTGGAGGGTGTTCAACCTAAGAACCCCAACTAAGAACCCTAAGAACGGTTGTGTTAGTTACATCGCCCTTTTATGCATTCCCTACATTTCCACACCCTGTCCTCAGATTAATAAAACTCTTTTTTTGTCTTTTTTTTTTTTAAGGAAAAAGATTTTACTAAACGTGAGCAATAAAAATAGTATATATATATATATATATATAATTATATATATATATATATATATATATATATATATATAGATAGATAGATAGATATATATATACATATTTGATATTTGTCATGCTGTAACACTTGTGTTTATTAAGTGATTTTGATGTGACTTAGCATGTGTACAGGAATAACAAAGGTCTTGACCGAGTTCGTTGGCCAGCTTCATCCGCAATCTCTTTACAAAAAGGCGACCATTTAGAAATTTTAAATTTTAAAAGTTTTTCTTTTACGTGATCGACCTTGATTCAAAGGATTCCGGAGCATTTTTTACATTGCCTCTATCCTAAAGAAGGGCTGGTATATAACAGTTTAAATTTGGACATTTTGAAACAATCTGATCTTTGTCATGCGATAATATTCTTATTTATTTAGCAACCGATTTTGATGTGACTGAGCATGAGTACAGGACTTATCAAGGTCTCGGCCGAATTTGTTGGTTGTATCAAAATGGCGATCACTTAAAATTTTCAAATTTAAAAAGATGTAAAAATAATTGAATTCTAAAAGTTTTTCTTTTGCGTGTATGGCCTTAAAATAATGATTCCAAAGCATTTTTTGTTTTGCCTCTGTCCCAAAAAATGGCTGAGATAGAGCAATTTGAAATTCCAGGATTGCTGACATTTTAAAACAATCTGATTTTTGTCGTGCGATAGCACTCGTATTTATCAATCGAGTTTGATGTGACTGAGTATGGAGTGCAAGACTTACCAATGTCCCGACCGAGTTCGTTGGCCACCTTCATTTGCCATCTTGTTTCTAAATGGCGGCCACTTAAATTTTTGAAATTCAAAAAATTGTACAAAAATATTAGAAATTCCATTTTTTTACGTGTTTGTCCTTGAAACAAGGATTACGGAGAATTTTTTGTTTCACCTTTATGCTAAAAAATTGCTGAAATATAGCAATTTAACATTCTTGGGTGGCTGATTTGTCCATAATCAGGTTTCATTTATGAGCTTTAGAAAACGTACTGTCATGCAAATTTATTTTAATTGTAACCATTGCTGCTACTCATATATGCTTAAAACTACATAGTCATATCCAACGTCAAATATCGCCATACTTGGTGACACTTGGCGGAATAGTGCCAAATATAACGACCAAAAATAAATCGTCTTAAATGAAGCTATCTTGGATATAACTGACTAATTTGGTGATATTCTCATTCAAATTCGGTATTGAGGAAAACTGGGATTGATCTTCTAAAATCGGGTTCACGCATTTTAACTTCGTGTGTCTAGGGAACCACTTTTGGTGCAGCTTGCACCTAGAATCGAGATCTAGTCCAATTTGTAGCCCTATACATAAAAGTTAGAAAACCGATAAAATTTCTCTGTTAAAATTATATTTTATATATATATTTTTTTATACTTTTAATTTTTTATTATTGGATTTTTAATTGTTAGTTTCATGCCAAAAACGAGTTAAGTCGTGAAATAGGGTGCTACGAATCCAAACCACTTCTCACTCACACATAGCAGAAGATTATGACATTCGGCCAGGGTTGCCGGGGAAAATTCTACAGTAATGAATAAAGCCATAACGTCGCGCCGCCAAAAATGCAATTATGATGTTGTATTTTTTCCAAATGAAATTCGTAGGTTTTTGGAGCAATTTTTAAATTCGTTTTCAATATTTTATTCTTACTATTAACTAATTTGTATTTTAAAGTACTTAAAAAAAACGTCTATGTTAATAGTCCGATAAGCGGTCTCGAAAATTGCATTTTCAGACTGTTATGCTGCTGTAAAATAAACTAAAAATATGATTTTAACAGAAAATTTTCATCGATTCTCAAACTTCGTAATATAAGTCTTTAAAATGCACCAGGTCTCAATGCTAGGTGCGAGCTGCACCAAAAGTGGTTCCTTTGGAAGAGAATTAGCTGATTTTTAAAAAAACTAGAAATAGGGAAGCTACACCTTTTCCTCCCGGTACAGGCCAAAATGGCTTTTTTTAAGTTCCACTCGATGCAAACTAACGAATTACATGGTACTAAAATAAATTTCAAAGAATTTGTGAATCCTGAAAAATCTGGACTTTTGTCGTCCCGCGCAGTGGTTACGCGGGACAGATCTTGAAGCCATGAAAATCGGGACATCTGGCAACACACATTAAGAAAATACGTTATTTGAAGAAGTAGTAAAAGAAACACGCAATGACGGAAATTTTCTTAATTCTATTTATTTCTCTTTCGCATGTATTAGTCTTGTTCAGCAATCTGTCTTAAATTTCCAGATTAAACGTTCTTAAAAATAAGAGTCTTGCTTATTTATGTCTTAAAAATTTCAATTTATTCAACACAGAGTAAAGAATAGCGTAAACGCATGCGTCAGAAAATTTTAAAAGGAAGTGTTCAGCCTGAAAAAATCGGGACATGTGGTGTCCCGCACAATGATTCTGCGGGACGTGTTTTCTGACTAAAATCTTGCACGTGTGAGGTACAAACGTTCTCGAACCCGAAAATTCTGCTTAAAAGTAAACCGAACACGACCTGAAATGAACCAGACACACGTCAACCCGAAACTGACCCGACCCCGAAGTGAAACAAAATTAATCGATATTTTAATACAATTATGGAAAGTAGTCTAGATTTATATCTCTAATATGAGTTTTATCTTTTTGTATAATAAATCGGTTAAGTTCGAGTATAACTCGCGCTCAAAGGGTTCCGTACATTGAATTTATTAATAACTATTTATTAATTAATAAACACCTATCACCCCGAATTTTTTCATAATTTTAGTTTCAGAAGATTCGGAAATAAGAGGGAGAGGGGACATATTTTTCCAGCACTTTCGACGATATCTCTGAAAATATAATTACCTAAAATTAAAACAAATAAATTTTCGAGTTCGATGTTACGAGATCTTCCAAACGATACCCTACACGATATATAAAAAGAAAGTTGTTTTTTCAAGTAATTTAATTAATATCTCGGCTAATTACCAACAATGTTTTTTGGAAAAAAAAATCAAATATCCTTGAATGATTCTGCGTCGATAGATACCTCGAGCGCCCGTCAACTCCCCCGCTGACCGCCCGAAAAGTAAAATTTGTGTAATGCGTTTTCCTCAAAACTATGTTACCTAGGAAAATCTCTATAGTTTTCCTACAAGGTTTAAATACCTACTATCCCTAATTTTTTCGTAATTTTAGTTTCAGCAGATTCGAAAATAGAGGGGGGGGGGAGACATATTTTTGCAGTGCATTTTCGACGATAACTGAAAATACTATACCTAAAATTAAAACAAATATATTTTTGAGTTCGGTATTACAAGATCTTATCACACGATCTATCACACGATACCCAACAAGATATACAAAAAGAAAACTTTTTTTCAAGTAACTTAATTAGCCCCTTAAGTATTTCCTAAACATATTTGTGAATGGCTATTAATCGAAAATATGTGGGTAAGAAGGCTTTATAACTTTCCACGTCCCATAGTTTACACGAAAAAGGTCTCTGACAGACGGACCGACAGACACAGGAGTGATCTTATAATGATTCCGTATTTACGTATTAAGTACGGAACCCTAAAAACAAACACATTATACACCCATTAATATTTAAAGACATAGTTTTTTATTTGAAAAATATATTCACGATTTTCTTTTGAAAAAACAGATGAACACGAACCCGAGACTTTTAAATTCAACCCAATCCGGGACGAAAAAAAACCTCTTGAAAAAACTTCTTCGAAAAACTTAGTCAACCCGTCCCGAGTCGTGTTTGGGTGAAATCGGGTTACCGGACCCGATTCCAGGCTCTACCATTGGCCCCTAAAAATCAGGACATCCTGCTTAATTCATACTATACTCAATTCTACACGACTATAATTAAAACATTTTTTTTACGTATTAGAATGATATACTTTTGTAGTAACAAACTTTACTTGTACTATTAAAATAAATCAAAACGTTTTACATTTCTAAAATTAATCCGAAAAAATGCGATTCGTAACGGAAAATGAAAGCTTACACGTGGCTAGACGAAATAATTCCACCCGTGATAGCATTTATTTATTACTCTTAAATTAGAAAACGAGAAAATTGAAGTGTTTCTGTTTACATGAATCATCAACGTTCTTAGAATATCGTTTGCGGGCTAATAAATAAACGATCAGTGGAAGAAATTTCTTTATTTCTTTTTAAATGAAAGGATGCTAGGAAAAAGATAGGAATGTAGACTCCGGAAGAGCGAAAGCCAGGAAGAGAAAGATTTACAGACAGATGTATCTGTTATCACAGCCCTTTCTCAGGGGTATAAGGGGAAAGCTGCACCCCCCCCCCCCCCCAACACACACACAAAGTTTAAAAAATTCTTTAGAGTTGGCAAAAGTACACGTTCAAATGACAAACTTGCTAAATGCTTTCCCTTTTTTTTAAATATACAGTAAACCTACGAAAACGGAATCACTAGGGAAAAAAAAATCTATACCTAGACAGATTTTTGTGTTAACATGTATATAATTGCAAGGTATTTCCTGTCGTTTATAACAGGTTTCCGTTATAGACAGGTTCTGTTGTCGACAGATTTTACTGTGCTACACATTCTGGTTAAACAGAGTTAAACAGACACAGTTGGTAAACGCTAATAATTAGCAATTTTAAGCACCCCCCCCCCCCCCAATAGTAAATCATATCAATGGATCTGCATGTGATCCGTTGCCTTAACCATATTTTTACTTTCATCTATCTTTACAAGAAGAAAGAATTGGATTTATAAAAATTTTGACTTCCGGTTTTCGACGGATTTATACGTTTTAGAAGGTCCTGAACACGATTGGACTGTTTTTAGAAAATGTCTGTCTGTGAGTCTGTGTCTCTGTGACTCTGTCTGTGTGTCTGTATGTGACAAAACTTTTGTGGGCGCTAAGAACTAATGCACAAAATTTAATAAAACTTTATATTTAGTTAGACACTGATATAAATTGGTGCTGATTAGTTTTTGGTGAAAATCGTCCAATAGGTGGCGCTGCTATGCTGCATTTTTCGCGATTTCCGCAATAGCTCTATCTCAAGAACTAATACACTAATTTTCATCAAACTTCAGATTCATTAAGACCTTGACATACATAGACGATGATTACGTTTTGGTGTACATATCCCTACAGGTGGCACTGCTATACCACTTTTTTAATGATTTTTACGATAGCTGTATTTCAAGAACGATTGCACGGAATTTCATCAAACCTCAGATTCTGTTAGACGTTGACATAAATAGATGCTGATTAGTTTTTGGTGAAAATCGCCCAATAGGTGGCGCTGCTATGCTGCATTTTTCGCGATTTCCGCAATAGCTCTATCTCAAGAACTAATACACTAATTTTCACCAAACTTCAGATTCATTTAGACCTTGACATACATAGACGATGATTACGTTTCGGTGTACATATCCCAACAGGTGGCACTGCTATACCACTTTTTTAATGATTTTTACGATAGCTGTATTTCAAGAACGATTGCACGGAATTTCATCGAACCTCAGATTCTGTTAGACGTTGACATAAATAGATGCTGATTAGTTTTTGGTGAAAATCGCCCAATAGGTGGCGCTGCTATGCTGCATTTTTCGCGATTTCCGCAATAGCTCTATCTCAAGAACTAATACACTAATTTTCACCAAACTTCAGATTCATTTAGACCTTGACATACATAGACGATGATTACGTTTTGGTGTAAATAGCTCAACAGGTGACGCTGCTATGCTACTTTTTTCATTATTATCCCGATAACTATATCTCAAAAACTAATGCACGGATTTTCATCAAACTTCAGATTCAGCTAGACGTTCACGTAAGTTCTTGTTGATTAGATTTTGGTCTAAATCTCCCAACATGTGGTGCTGCTATGCTACATTTTGCAAGTGTTACACGATTTTAGCAATAGTCCTCTCAAGAACTAATGCACGGAATTTAATAAAATTTTAGATTCAGTTAGACCTTGATATAAATTGGTGTAGATTATTTTTAGTGTATGCATCCGGTTCAAATCAAGATAGAAACATGATTTAAACTTCCTTTTAAGAGGATAGAAGCAGAGGATATTTTAATACAATAAAATATTTTTCAAAAATTTGACTATTTTTGTGTCCCACTCCCTTAAATATAACATTATAGAAATATGACAGCTAAAAAGTATTACATATTCAAAAATAAGTTTATACCATAGCCTTTTTCATAAAGGAGAATTGAAACAGTAATATATTTTTTTGTCATTGGGGGATCTGCCCCCATGAATCCTCCGTTTGCGATAAATTTTAAACACATAAATGTAAAAAGAAAAGTAGAACTTAAACTTAGGAAAAATTCTTAGTTCGTTTTTCTCTTAATGTTTAATTACAGTGTACAACAATGATATTGCTTGTGTAATGGAAATGCACAATTCTTTATGAAATCAACCCATTGAACATGGATATGGAAATTAAAAACCTTCACTGGCTGGTTGTTTTGCAAATACAGTTTTCAATGTTGCGAAAGTTTGTGCAATTTTCAATATGTAGACGGCCCAGAAGCCATTTATGCATATCATTAATTAGTAAACATTATTTCCAGTCGAATAGTACCTATATCTGTTTATACGATTATTTCCAAAGGAAATTCGTGTAGGGAAATTTTTTTGTAGCCATTCGGAAACATTGCTAAAATTTTAATAATTTTGTACTTTGCAATTATAACTTAAGGCGGTTGGTCAGTCCAATCTCAAATCCTTCTCACTAATGTTAAACCTATGGGTGTGGAATACATTCGTATTTTGTAAATATCTCATCAGGAAATCAATATTTTAACTTCTTTCTTCTGTGTTATCTTCTTAAAGAATGTATCTCTCTCTAATCCCCCCTCTGTCTCTCTCTCTCTCTCTCTTTTTTTTTTTTTTTTTTTTTTTTTAACTGTCAAAGTATTTGTAAAATATATAAATAATTTTATTTGAAATGTTGAAATCTTATTTACAGCTCGTTAGCTTATAACACACAAAATATTAAATTAAGCATATATTTTGAAATATTTTGACAGTTAAAAGAAAAAAAAAAAAAAAAAAAAAAAGATCCATCCTTAAGAAGAGAGCGCAGAAAATAGAAGTTAAACATATTAATTTTCTGAGGAGATATTTAAAAAATAAGAATGCATCCCACAATCGTAGGTTTAACATGAGCGAGGGAAATTTGAGATCTCACTGACCAACAGCCTGAAGTATTGCAAAATGAAATATATAAAAAATAACACTAGATGGTGCACATGTTACCGTATTGTACTTGTGATTTCAACTCATTCTTTTTCAGTTTTCTACATATGTATAAAAATCATGATTTAAATAAATAAACAAATAAGTAGTACGTTCATAGTGATGTAAGTCTGAAAATAAACTGGATGTACATCCACCTTGTGGTATACCGACTATCTGTAAATATAATGTGTTATCATGCATTATAAAATTATTATATATACATTATTATATATAATTATTATATAATGAAATTTGTTAGAGTTTTAAAATAAGCTGTATCTATATGCAATGGTAAATTCAGTTTAGGATGATACTTTTTAAGTAATTCATTTATTATATTATGTAGATCATATATATATATATATCAATTCTATTTTAATTGCAGTAGAGGGTGACATCATCTGTTTTCGAAAAAAACATGGGATAAAGAAAAATAAATTAAGCATTTGAATTTAAAGTTTGTTTTTTAATCATAAATATAAAATAAACCCGTGCAGCAACTATGTCCTACTTCATCTTTACTGAACATTTTTTTATAATCATTGTTGCGGTATTTTATTTTGTGGCAACACTAATTTGAAGAAAACCTTTCATTTCACTTATAAAAACAATGCCGATTTAATTTTTAATTAATTGAAATTTTTTATCAAAATACATGTTTTACACTCTAAATAAGAAAGAGTGACTATTCACTCCGGAGGAGTGGATATTCACTCTATCGCAGAGTCAAAATTTGCCCAACCTCTTTAGAGTGACTATTCACTCTAGGAAAAAGTGAAATTGTTCACTCTCTGAAAGAGTGAATACTCACTCCCGAGAAGTGAATATTCACTCTAAACAGGAGTGGATACTCACTCTTTCAGAAGAGTGACTATCCACTCTTGCAAAAAGAGTGGGTTTTTTCACCCTGATAGGAGTGAATAGTCACTCTTTCATAGGAGTGGCTATCCACTCTTTCATAGGGGTGACTATTCACTCTTGCAAAAGGAGTGGATTTCTCACTCCTGACAGGAGTGAATAGCCACTCTTTCATAGGAGTGAATGTTCACTCTTTCATAGGAGTGAATTATTTTTTTATGTTTCTTTTATCGACATTTTAAAAGAATCATATATTTTAGAGCATGCAATGAAAATAGACACAAGCGTGGTAAAGATTGGTATAAAATATTTTATTAGCAATATTTATTTAATTCATAGTTTGTAAAGTAATTGAACTCTTAAGGAAAAATTCAATTAGAGTTACATAATGAATTAAATTAGATTACTGACAAAATTAAACTAAAATATTTTATTCCAAGCTTATCACTCTCGTGTTTGCTTTCATTGCATGCCTTATAAAGATAGGATAATTTTAAAATGCCCATAAGGGCAAGTAATTAACCAAAATCTTAATCAGTTAATATTATTTCTTTCTTTTTCAAATACCCATTAAGTTGTATTTAGTATTTTAATAATTCCTGTGATGTACGTTTTTTTTTTCATCTGTAATTCACATTTTAAATCTTTAGATCTCTGAATTAATTGCTAATGAATTTAAATCTAATCAAACATTATAGTTTACTGTATTTTAGTTTTTTGTATAAGTTTTATTAATAACTATTTAATAAAATGGATATTCTATGACTAACAATGTGTGATTTCATTTTAATTTTTGTTTTAAATATAAACTCTTATCTTTTGACCGTACTTTTCAGTAAATCAGCGCTATTTTGCAAAGTCCTATTATTCTAAAATCATACATATTATTTCTGTTGTCAACATCCCTTTTTCTATGAATTTACAAAACACACAACAACAAATAAAGTATCACTGTAAATTGAAATGTCTGAAATTCAGACACTTAAGTGTCTGAAATCCAGACACTTAAGTGTCTGAAACGGATGGTTAAAAAAAAGACACTTTAAAGTGTCTTAAATTTTTAAGACGCTTCTTTGCGTCTGAAACGCAGCCATTTTTGTCCTGCAATTTATTGACAACAGCCATTTCTGACCACTCTTTTTCAAAGCATTAAAGGCAGCCATGTTTGACCACATTGAATCCTCAATAAATGAGAAAATATTTGACCATAGAGCAGGTCTGTTTTTTTTTTTTTTTTTTTTTTTTTTTTTTTTTTTACCAGAATCAGATTAAAGCATGGGCAAAGTGGGCAGTGACCCAGCCCCCTTTCATGATTTTAAAGGCCCCAAATTTGGAATGCAGTTTTAATAAACCTGATATTTTAAATCTATTTCGACAGTACAACGTCGAAATAAATTTAAAATATCAACTTTACAAAAATTGCATACTAAATTTGGGGCCCCAAAAATAATGGGACGGAAGAGGATCACGGCCCACTTTGCCCATGCTTTAATCAGATTCTGCTTCTGGAAGAAACCCAGACATGCTTTATGGTTAAATATTTTCAAAAATAAAAAAATCCGATATTATGTTTTTTATTCTTCTTCTTTTTTTTTTTTTTTTTTTTTTTTAATACTCACATAGGGTGAAACCCCCAGTTATTGACACCTAACCAGTAACTGACGCTTCAGCAGAAATCTAACTCAAATAAGCATTTTCTTGTAAAATTCTGCTAAGTAATGTCATCTAGTGGTTGTCTTAACAGTTATAACTTATTTTTCAGCTAATGGTTTTTCAAAAAAGGGATAGTGTCAGTTACTGGAGATATTGACCATATTTATGAAAAAAAAATAATTTTTAGTAATAAAAATCATAATTTTTTCAAAATGTTGTCAACAATAGTTTTTTAATGTATCTTTACTATACATTCAAAAACAAAGATAAGTATAAAATAGATTTAAAACTTAATAGTGATTTGAAGAAGAAAAAATCCTTAAATTGTCAGTTACTGGGGGTTTCACCCTATATATATATATATAATATACGGAGGTGGGGGGGATATCTAAAAACATTTGTTTCTATTAATATCACATTATTATTTTTTTTAATTTAACTCTAAATTAAAAAATATAATAATTATGTGAAATACACAGAGCAAACATAATAAAAATAATTATATCGTTACCTTTTCAAAGTATTAAATATCAGCCAGCACTGTTACTAATCAGTAGGCATTACTGGCATTACATGTCTGGAATATTAGATTACAAGAACTTTTTTACTTAGATCTCAAATTTTATTATAAAAATCAAATCCACTTAAAAGAGTATCTGGTCTAAATATGCATTTTATATATAGGGTAGATGTGCCAGTAATGGATACCCTTAAGGAATTTCTTTAAAAATTATTTTTTAATTAATAGTTATAATTGTTATACTAGATGGAACCCGTCAAAATTTGACGGCAAAAAACTTGATAGTACCATAAAAATAAAATTCATAGCTGCTTTAAAATGTTTGAAACTTTTGCAGAATAATTCAAATAAATAAAAAACCCACTTTGAATTAAAGCTAGGTTGAAGAACAGCAATTGGCTAAGTTTCACTGGCACATGTACTCTCGGAATTTCTTTCATCGGACACATTTAGCGCTGTTGTGCAAGTAAATGGTAAGTGCCCCCTTGGGGAGGGGGAAATGGCGGGATGGACCAAGGAGATGCATAACATGAATAAGCAGTCAAAGACCTTTCAAACGATATGTAACATGAGGGGTGTGTGCAAAATTTTAAAAAGTACCCCCTTGGGGGGGGGTAAAGTAGGGGATGGACACGGAACATGCATAATATGATTAAGTGGTCACAGACCTTTCCAACGATATATAACATGAGGGTTGTGTGCAAAATTTAGAAAAGTACCTCTTTGGGGGGGGGGGGCAAAGCGGGGAGATGGACATCAGAGATATGCATATGATTAAGCAGTCACAGACCTTTCCAACGATATATGACATGAGGGTTGTCTGCAAAATTTAGAAAAGTACCCCCTTGGGGGAGGGGGGGGGGAAAGTGGGGAAATGGACATTGGAGATATGCATATGATTAAGCAGTCACAGACCTTTCCAACGATATATGACATGAGGGTTGTCTGCAAAATTTAGAAAAGTACCCCCTTGGGGGAGGGGGGGGGGCAAAGTGGGGAAATGGACATTGGAGATATGCATATGATTAAGCAGTCACAGACCTTTCCAACGATATATGACATGAGGGTTGTCTGCAAAATTTAGAAAAGTACCCCCTTGGGGGAGGGGGGGGGGAAGTGGGGAAATGGACATTGGAGATATGCATATGATTAAGCAGTCACAGACCTTTCCAACGATATATGACATGAGGGTTGTCTGCAAAATTTAGAAAAGTACCCCCTTGGGGGAGGGGGGGGGGCAAAGTGGGGAAATGGACATTGGAGATATGCATATGATTAAGCAGTCACAGACCTTTCCAACGATATATGACATGAGGGTTGTCTGCAAAATTTAGAAAAGTACCCCCTTGGGGGAGGGGGGGGGCAAAGTGGGGAGATGGACATTGGAGATGCATAATATCATTAAGCAGTCACAGACCTTTCCAACAATATATGACATGAGGGGTGTCAACAAAATTTAGAAAATTGCCCCCCTTAAGGGGGGGGGGAAGTGGCGGGATGGACCCCGGAGATGCATAACATGAATAAGCAGTCAAAGACCTTTCCAACAATACGTAACATGAAGGGATTGTGCAAAATTTACAAAAGTACCCCCTTGGGGGGGGCAAATTGGGGGGATGGACACCGGAGATGCATAATATGATTAAGCGGTCACAGACCTTTTTAACGATATATAACATGAGTGGTATGTGCAAAATTTAGAAAAGTGCCCCAATTGGCAGGGGGGGGGGATGGACCACACAGATGCATAACATGAAAAGGCAGTCACAGGCCTTTCGAACGATATATCATATGAGTGGTGTCAACAAAGAAAAGTCTCCGCCCCATGTAGGCAAAACATACTCCCCCCCCCCCCCCCCCCCCCGCCGCCATAATTATTGATGCGGACTCATTTTTTAAATTCGTTCGCACCCCTCTTCTCCCGCAAAATGTTGTGAATTTTAAAAACTCCACTTACGAATTTTTTTATACCAAAAGCACTTATGTCCGTCGTCTGCATGCAGAGTTTTGTGCTTACAGACGCCAGACACAACAACACACACACAGACAGACGTTTACCGACATTAATAGTATAGATGATACTCAGTGCCTACACATTTCACCCTTTATAATTCAGCCAATGAGTTGACGGTTGTTCATTTCCAGAAACGAAACAATAATTCTTTAGGATGAATTTTGTTTGTTTGATACACCGTGGCAGAATGCGTGCAATGCAGCGACAGGCGTCACAAACTTTTTAGGGCACCTGCAGACTAAAAACATATAATCAATCTTCGCAGGAAAAAAATCCTAGATTTCGTCAAATGATCACGGGAAAAACACTAATTTCATCAAAGGATCATGTAAAACGTGAATTTTGTTAAAAGGCCACAGAAAAACGCGATTTACACAAAAGATGAGCAAATTTTGTCAAAGAATCGCAAAACAGGAAATTTCACCCAAAGATAGCGCTTTCTTGCCAAACTTCGTCTAAAAATTGCGGAGTAAAATGTATTTTATCAAAAAATCGCTGGAAAACGTACATTTCGTTAAAGTATCGCGAGAAAAATGCGAATTTATTCAAAGATTGCTGAAAAAACGCGAATTTCATCGAAGGATTGCTGAAAATTCATGAATCTTATCAAAAGGCAGCAGAGAAAATGTGATTATTATCAAAGCATTGCGAAAAAAGAAAATTTCGTCTAAGGATCACAGAAAAACGTAAATTTCATAAAAGAATCGTGGAAAATAACGCAAATTTCGTGAAAAAAAAATCGCAGAAAAAACACAAATTTCGTCAAATTATTGCTGAAAAAAAAAACACTAATTACGTCATAGGATAGCTGAAAAAATTATGAATCTCGACAAAATAAAGATACAGAAAAAAATGCGAATTTCATTAAAGAATCGCGAAAAAAAATGCGAATTTTGTTAAAGCATTGCGCAAAGAATGTGAATTTTTTGAAAGGTTCGTGTGAAAAATGAAACTGTCTGTATTAAAAACAGCACACACACAAACATCTATACAAACCTCAATACACACAAACATATTATAGGCAGGGCTTGAAATTCAATTTTTCCAAAGACGGGAGTCTCCCTACCAACATTTTTAAATGGAGGGGAGTTGTAATGTTTGGGAGGGAGAAAAAAAATCTTTAAACCCCACTATTCTTTTACGTGCTATTTAAAGAATTACATTAATGCAGACATGACAAAATACCATTGAAAAAATTAAGTCAACTGAGAATGATTATGTAAAATGTTTATTTTTATTATAAAAAAGGGAAGAAAGTTAAGTTTTATATATGCAGTGTATTTTTCAAGTTCCATTAAATGTGTTAGGGACCCTTAACAATTAGGTTGTTAAATAAATTTCTGACTTTAGATTTTACTTGATTGAGATTCACCGATCGATCGTGGAAAAGACGCAAAGTTCATCAATCTGTCGCGGAAAAAACGCTAAGTTCGTCGATCTGTCACCAAAAAACGCAAAGTTCGTTAATCAGTCGTGGGAAAAAAGCAAATTTCGTCGATCGATTGCAGAATAAACACAAAGTTCGTCGATCTGTCCCCAAAAAACGCAAGGTTCGTCGATCAGTCGTTTAAAAAACGCAATGTTCGTCTATCTGTCGCAGAAAAAACGCAAAGTTCGTTGATCAGTCGCAGAAAAAAATGCAACGTTCGTTGATCTGTCGCGGAAAAAACGCAAAGTTCGTCGATCAGTTGCGGAAAAAAGCAAATTTCGTCGATCGATTGCGGAATAAATGCAAAGTTCGTCGATCAGTCAGGGAAGAAAGAAAAATTTCGTCGATCGATTGCGGAATAAACGCAAAGTTCGTCGATATGTCCCCAAAAAACGCAAGGTTCGTCGATCAGTCGCTTAAAAAACGCAATGTTTGTCAATCTGTCGCAGAAAAAACTCAAAGTTCGTTGATCTGTCATGGAAAAAACCACAAAGTTCGTCGATCAGTCGCGGAAAAAACACACAGTCCGTCAATCAGTTGCGGGGGAAAAAAATCACGAAATTTATCGTTCAGTTGCAGGTAAATTAAATAATGCAAATTTCTCCAAAAATGCTGAAATTTTTTGGGCGGGAGGCTCCCGCTCATGATCTTTTTTGGGCGGGATTTCAAAATTTTCCGCGCGAATCCCGCCCTCATAGGTATAGTTTTAATCTGAAATAATATACTGAACTTGAACTAACTTTTGAAAAATCGGGTTAACCCAAATCCAACTTGCAGAAATCTACACTCAGTCTGAAATCGACTCGAACCATAAAGACAGTTAACCCAACTTGCAACAAAAATAATTATTTTCTGTGAATTTTCTGATTTTTTCTTTTCTCAGAAATGCTGTAGTCATTTTGTCCCCCAATTTTGCCCTTTACAATTCAGCCAATGAGTGGAGGGGGCCAAATGAGCGTTCCTCATCACAAACGAAAGATGAGATACGTTCGTTTGATGTCGTTGTTGAAAATTTATGGATTTCTATTATTAAAGTAATTTTTTCATTTTACCGTATTCATTTTCTTTTTGTGTTGTATGTATTTTGCTACTTTGAATTTTTTTAAACTAACACTTTTTTTTTTTTTTTTTTTTTTTTTTGGAGAGTGAGAGAGAGAGATTTAGTAATTTGGTGACACGAAGTTCCGCAAATTCTTAAAATCCACAAATCGTAATGTAAACAATGAAATTTACAATTAAGTTGCAAGTGCAAAATTTCAGTTTTTTAAAATTTTCATGTCATTCTATACACATTTTAATATGTCATTCTGATCATTATACATATTTAGTTATGCATTATTAATTATTTACTTGACCTTTACTTTTAATATTTTAAATATTTCAAACTTACAGCTGAATGTAATTATTAAAACATTTGAAATACTGCATTCGAAAAATGAAATTTCAGCTTAGAAACTCGACAATTAAAAAATTTAAAGTAGAAAAGTACTTATGATATAAAAAGAAGAAAAAAAAATACACCAGAATTTATCTGTATTACGAAAGCGGGAGAAATGATTTTCTGTGCTATACGAAAAGATATCCAAATAACTCAATTATGAACATAGAAATAGGTATTGGTTTTTATGTTCAGGTGCACTCAATCCAAACTTGAAACTTTTAAAACAGTCATTGAATGAATGAAATTCATCTCCGCCTTTCACATCCAGAAAACTTGCTGTGTCGCCAATTATGTTTATATTTTATATATATATAAAAAAATAATAATTCAGGCACTTTTCCGTTATACGGACACCATTGTCGCCAAACATACATACATACATTTTGGCATAGTATCCGTATAACAGAAAAGTACTAAAGTTCATGGTTTAAAATCACAATAAAATATCATGAAATTTATTGATTAGTTGTGGGAAAATATCGGGGAAATAATGTGTTTTTCGTGAATTTTTTGTTTTGTTAACAATGTGGTTAGAGAGACAGGGAGAAATCCAGAAAACTTGCTGTGTCGCCAATTATGTTTATATTTTATATATATATATATAAATAATAATTCAGGCACTTTTCCGTTATACGTACACTATTGTCGCCAAACATACATACATACATTTACATACATACATACATTTTGGCATAGTGTCCGTATAACAGAAAAGTACTAAAGTTCATGGTTTAAAATCGCAATAAAATATCATGAAATTTATTGATTAGTTGTGGGAAAATATCGGGGAAATAATGTGTTTTTGTGAAATTTTTTGTTTTGTGTTGTTGTGTTTAATTGTAAGCATTCATTATAATTTCAGGGATGAGATTGACAAAAAAGCAAAAAAGCTGAAAACTGCGTGAACGACATTTGAGCAATAAAAGCTGAAAACTGCGCGAACGACATTTGAGCAATAAAAGCTGAAAACTGCGCGAACGACATTTGAGCAATAAAAGCTGAAAACTGCGCGAACGACATTTGAGCAATAATTATGAATTTCAAGCACAACAAATATAATTGCTATTATATATATATATATATTACATACAATTTAGCTTTGAATAAATTTAAAAGAAATTATTAACAAGAATTATTAGGTAGAAATTATTTACTTACTATAATAAAAAGTATTTTGCCAAGATACAGCACATTTTAATAAAACCCTTCATTGGCATAAACATTTTTTTTAAATTGAAGTCTTCAAAATTGTAGGACACTTTTTTTGAAACAGCAAATCAAGTATATGCTAATAGTTACAGAAACCTTAAATAAGTGATAAGAGTTTCCACTTTTTTAAAAATAAAAAATAAGTTATTAAGGAATTAAATAGATTTTCGAAGAACGTTATCAGTGACACCAACGGTTATTCCAAATAATTTTTATAGAACATAATAAATAAAAATCGATAAAAAAAAAAAATCACATATTACAAAGTAATACATATCAGTAAATTAAACATTTCAACAACTTTACTACTTAAAAAGTATATATAGCATGTTTTACTTAGCTCAGGGTTACCACTCACTTTTTCTGAAAAAATTTCCATAAAATTTTCCTGAATTATTTAGATTCTTCCAGTTTATAAAATTATCTCAATTCTTATTTTCATTTATAAAATTTAAGATGATTAAGAATACAATTTACTATACATATATTCACTAGAATTCTGATTTTACGCACATAAAAAATATTAAACACAAAAGTCACGAAACACGGTCACAAAACATGAAAAAAAAAATACACTTATTACAAAATAATACATATCAGTAAATTAAACATTTCAACAACTTTACTACTTAAAAAGTATATATAGCATGTTTTACTTAGCTCAGGGTTGCCACTCACTTTTTCTGAAAAAATTTCCATAAAATTTTCCTGAATTATTTACAGATTCTTCCAGTTTATAAAATTATCTCAATTCTTATTTTCATTTATAAATTTTAAGATGATTAAGAATACAATTCATTATACATAGATTCACTACAATTCTGATTTTACGCACATAAAAAATATTAAACACAAAAGTCACAAAACACGAAAAAAAAAATACACTTATTACAAAATAATACATATCAGTAAATTAAACATTTCAACAACCTTACTTCTTAAAAAGTATATATAGCATGTTTTACTTAGCTCAGGGTTGCCACTCACTTTTTCTGAAAGAATTTCCATAAAATTTTCCTGAATTATTTAGATTCTTCCAGTTTATAAAATTATCTCAATTATTTTCATTTATAAAGTTTAAGATGATTAAGAATACAATTTACTATACATAGATTCACTAGAATTCTGATTTTACGTAAAAAAATATTAAACACAAAAGTCATACATTAAAAGAGTGAATAAACTTAACATGCAAAAAGTGAAATGATGTTCTAAAAGTTTATAGAAAGAAGAGCATCAAGTAAAAGATTTCTCAATATGTATAACTCTTTTTTCAAAAATCTCATTTTTTGATCAGTTTACAAAATAAAAGAGTTCTAACTATATTAAGTGCCAGTCTTTTTTAAAATGGCTCTCTCAAACATTTCTTTTATATTAAAAGAATTTGTTTTTCTTTTTTTGGATTGTGGCCTCTCTGTCACATTACAAACAATTCGCTTTGGTTTTTTTGAGTTCTCTTGATTAGGTTCATCTGTTTCCTCCAGTCTTCTTTTTTTGGATTGTGGCCCCTCTGTTACATTACAAACTTGCTTCAGGTTTTTTGAGTTCTCTTGATCAGGTTCAACTGTTTCCTCTAGTTTTCTTTTTTTGGATTGTGGCCTCTCTGTTACATGCTTCGGGTTTTTTGAGTTTTCTTGATTAGGTTCAACTTTTTCCTTCAGATCTGTCAGTTCCAATGAAAAGTGAGCTTCAGGTACAGATATATTAAGGTTTACTTTTTCTGACAATTTTATTTGATTTACTTTTTTTAGGTGTTTCAATCGCTGCTGTTTGGCTGCATTAGAACATATTTTTTTTGCCCTTTCTTTAGATAAAGATTTTTTCTTTAAATCTTGAATGTTCTTTAATTTTTCTATCTTGGCTTTCCTCCGTTCAGATTTTTCAGCTTCATAGGCTTTGGATGCAGATCTTAAATTTTTTACTAATTTACTTTCAACAGGTTCTTGTAAAAAGTCAACTTTTTTAAAATAATCAACAGAAGACTTTCCTTCAGCAAGAAGATGATATTTTACAGTCTGAAGAGCATTAAAGGTAGAAATATTCAGGCGTGAACTTCCAGCAGTTATAACATTGTTCATTATACTGAAACTGCCCTCTACTTTAGGACCATGAAAACATGTTAGCAGGGCAAATGCCATTTTTGATAATAAAGGATAACTTTCCTTCCTTTCAATCCACCATTTAACAATGGGCTCTTTTGCATCTGGCAAATTAAGGGCTGTATCTGAATGATATCTGTGTACTTCTAAATTAAAAGAATCTTTTTCTTGTGGCAACAATACATTCTGCACAAGCAGGGGCAACTCTTTCATCAGCTTTAGAGAAAGGTAATGCTGTCTACAAACAGGATCAATGGCAGAAACAGATCTTAACAAAGGATTTTCAATAGGCATTTTTGACAAAAGAGTTTGTGAACAGGCAATATATGCCTCTACAACAAGTTTTTTAAAAGACATAACTTCCTCTGATGATTTATGAGCGCAAGCAAAAAGTTCTTTAACCTTATCTCCAACAAAAATTGATTTCATGGGAAGATGGTTGTTTTTATCTTTCACATCCAGGCCTTTTACATTATTTGCTGACTCACCAAAGCACCTCAAAACTTCAGGCTTCATGAAACAAGCTAAAAAATCTCTAAGAAGTTCTATCTGCTTGTCATGTAGTTTGTGAATAAGTGGGACATTTGATTGAAACAATTTCACATATTCCTTTAATAATGGTAAAACTGAGACATATAAATGCATTATTAATTTAGTTTTCAGATTCATTACAAATAGTTTCCTTGTGATTCTAGATTTTCTCTCTTTACCAGCTGCAGTTAAATGTTTTGCTGCAAGCTCATTTTGCAGTTTACGAATACTGTCTCTCCCAGCTTTATTTACATTCAAGTCCTTGTAGATTTTTATAACTACATGCAGAAAAACTGTCTGTTCTGAATGTTCCAAAAAAGAGAAATAGAACAAAATGAAGACACTAAACAACCGTGAAAAATCTTGTGCCACATCATATATGGACAACCATCTAAAACTTACATAATTCACAGGTACAGTGTACTTCACATTCAAAACATCACACATTTCTTTTAAAGCGGAACGCAAATCAGGCGACCATTTAAAATCATTGTGTATATCTGAACACAATGACTCTAGATGCAAATTAAATGGTTTACAAAACCGTTTGGCAGCATTATGCGCATGGTGACACGAGTCACCATCAATATCTAATAGATGAGGACATTTTTCTCGAAGTCGAAGCTCTAGTCCCGATTTCTTTCCCCTCATGACATTGCATGAGTCCAAAAGAACTGACATCAAATTATGCCAAGGAATAGCATTACTATCTAGTAATGACACAATGCTCTTAAAAAGGGAAGCGCTATTGACATTAGTAATGGAAAATGATTTAATGTGTTCAGTGACTATTTTGTCATTTCTCAAATAATTAACTAATATTGCAACAACTTTTTCATTGTTATTGCTCATAGATTCGTCAATATTAAGAGAAAATTTCTCTTTTTTTAAATCCTGTATCACGTTTTCTTCTATAGTTTTCGCAACACCAAACTTTAATTTATATGATGCTGAAGTGCGATGCATCGCCAAACGATTCAAAGCCTTTTTGTCATCAGACATTCCTTTGATCAATTGTATGAGATCAGGTGCTAGAGAAAATGGCAGAGACTTTTCTGCAAGAAAACTCAGAAGCATAGCTTCATTATTTGCCACTCTGTCAACCAGTGGTGTCAATGGCTTCGGTATGTGTGTTTCAGTTGATATGTCAGTAGAAGCATACATAGGATGCAACCCATAACAGGAGTCTTGATCAGTAGTTTGACTACTTCCTAAAAGATAAAATTTGAAAATAAGTTTGGGAGTAAAACTGATCAGATGATTTAAATTACAGACAGGGTTGTAAAAAACCTAAGTTAAAAAAAAACAGCCCGGGTGGCTTAGGTTGTAAAAAAAACTTTTTTTTAAATAAAAATACTTAGCCCGGGCAGGTACCCACTACAACCCTGTTTACAGATGAGGACAATTTAATTAAAAAAACATACAATATACAAGAGACATTACTAATTTTTCCAACAATGAATTAAGGTGTTTTTAAAGACTTATTTAAAAAAAAGTGGAGTTTGGAGGCAAATTAGTAAAACAGCAGTTGATGAAATAAAATATGCAAAACAAATAGCTGTTTTGCTTCTAAAAGAATTTTTTTTATTTTTAAGAAAAAAAAAAGTGAAAAGGTTTTTCTATTTCCAGTAATATTTTAGGGGGAAAAAATAATAAATTATTAAGAAATGTGTAGATAAAAGATTATTTCACTTTAATGCAGAATCATTGCTTTTTCATTATGCAAGAAACAAATCAAATTTAAATAAATTCATGTCCCTTATAAAGATTTATTTTTTTCGTTCTTTTGCAATCAATTTCTTAAAACATAATATAAAAATTTTTCCTTTAAGTATATAAAGTAGAGTTTACTATCAGTCAAAAATTTCGGCTATGATGTCATACACTCACGCTTTTTTTTTTTTTTTTTTTTAAATCTGTTATAAAAAGGAAAAAAGTCGCCAAATTTAGGGAATTTTATCTTTTAATGGCAACCTAGCCATTGTGTTAAGTTCTTGGTTTGGCGCGGGCTTGAAAATCACGCCAACCAAAAAGTTGCCAAACATCTCTGCGTGAGTGTAAAGCATCTGTTCCAAAATTTCTCCAAGACTTAAGACTTGCACCCATGCCAATTGTCTTATAATATTGTACGGACAACATCGCCCCACCAAATTTCAGATCAATCCAGTCAACAGAAAGCAAGTTTAATAAATAAAAATTTGTGAGACATGGTTTTATTTAAAATATACTGAACTACATAAAAAAAATTACATATTTTACGATACTTTTGGTTTTATATTGACTGAAAATAAAACCATGGAACACCACATAAATGACTAAACTATCAAAACCAAAATTACTAATGCACTTGAATTTAATTTAAGCGAATTGTGCGATTTACACTGTTTATTTTGAGTCGCATAACAAAAAATGTTAAATATTTAGGGGGGGGGGGGGGGAGGGAATTACTTTTTCTCTTTATATTTTTTACTTACTTTATTTTCTCCTTGATGTCAAGAATGTTTGAAAAAACATTAACTTAAATTCCTAGTTTTCAGCTATATACTTGAGTCATTAAAAGGCAAATAAACTTCAATTGCCGATTTTTCAAAATAAAAAATTTAAACATTTATTTCTCTTTTTAATCAGGAATGGGTACTTTTGGGTTAGCAGGGTGCCAGTGATATATAAACATATACACACACACACTCACATATATATATATACATATACATGTATCACTGGCGCCAGGCTAACCGAAAAGTACCCAGGAATGCTTAAACAACTGAATGCAAAAGAAAAAACATGAAATACTGTCTTCCATAAGGGATCACCCCCCCCCCCCCCCAAAAAAAAAAAAAGTGTTTTTAATTAGTTATTTTTTTGTCATAGTTGAATCATTTCAACCTATTTAAAAAAATAAAAAAATTTCAAGAACAGAGAAAAAGATTAAATTAATTTCGAAAATACAGAAATGTGCATCAACCCCCCCCCCCCCCCCTATCCGTACGGGCTCAACGGTAAAAGGTGGTCACGTCACATGAGAAAAATATTTTTGAGTGAATTAAAAAAAAAAAATTAATAAAATTGAAAATGTACTTACCAGGTAAAGAATAATTGTTTCTTAGCTCCACAGCTTCCTTGTGCTTGTTAGACTTCACATGGTCTGTTAGAGCTGCACAACCACGTGATTTATAGTACAACTCTTTGGAGCATACTGTACAATAGGCCACACCAGGTCTACTAATTTTTCGAACGCATTCTTGCAAGTACGAACCGTTTACTTTCTTTGCCAGCCACTCCCATCGCCAAGGATTTGTTATATTATTTTCAACATCGATTTTTCGTGCATTCACGCTGCTGTTTCTAGAAACTATATCAGTCCGATTATTCATGCTGATAAAAAAAATTATGCTCGCTCCATAGATCTTCTAATATATAAGTCTATTCTTGCTCCAGCATACAGATCACGAGGTTTATGTTGCTAGTAAGTAATCGTACAAGCGTCTGGGGAGAGAACGACTGCTAATGGTACGACTTAGAAAATTTCGGCTTCTGATTAACTCGTTTCTGCGCATGCGTCAGCAGAGGCGAAAAGGGAAAAAATGCTTTGATTTCTTCCCTTGAGTGTACCACCGTACTGAGGTATGGATCTTCCCTTTTCGTTGTGTATTTGTTTATGAGGTGTTTGAAAAAGTTAAGTGAAGTACATTTCAGCGTTTATGTGATTTAAACTTTAAGCTTTTATGCGATATAAACTCAGTGAGCAATGCAAAAACATCAAATGGTTTTAAAAGTTTATATATACGTATATATATCTACCCTATATATATAAAATCCTAATGAAACGAATTTGTGAAACGATTTTATGAAACGAATTTATGAAACGATTTTATGAAACGACTGATTAAACGACTGATTATGTTTCAGGGCTATTTTTAATAAAATATTAAACGCTTGATGGTGAAATTAATACCAATTGTCCATAAAAATCCGCGGATGTCAAAACTTGTAATAGAATTTTTAAATTGGAATTAGTTTTCGAGATATTAATTTTTTTCTAATTTTAATGACATTTCTGTAATGATGGCAACTAATTACTCAGTTTTTTGTGACAAAAAAGGGAAAAAAATCGAAAAGGATCCCGATAGGGTTATTGATTTCTTTTTAATCGTCATTTTAGCAAATTGAAATTGAATTTATCTTTTATTTCAATCGATAATGAAGAAAGATTGTGATTAAATTATGTTTTTCAGGAAAATTTGGAAAAAAAAATCACATTTCTATCGTCAGGATTCAATCGCCTGTCAGCATTTAATTTAATTTATAAACTGAAAATATTTTGAATAAATTCGTCCAAATGACGTCATTTATGTAAACGCAAAAGAAAGGGGAGGAAAGGAATTAATATTAATTATTATTTATTGATATCATTTTGTTATTTTTTTTTGTAAAATTTAATTAAATAAATTTATTTATTTTTATGTACAAAAAGAGGTAAATTGAAAGACAATCATAAATAAATTGTATATATACATATAAATACATGTATAAACAAGCATAAAAGTTCGGTGCTTTTCCAGTATATGGGGCCTTGACGAAACAGAGAAAATAGCCTTGGCGGAAAAGGAAATTTGGCAACATACTTTCTGTCAACCTATTCACTTTGTCATTTCGTATACAGAAGCATTTTTTCAATATTTATACAATTTGTTTAGCGTAGAATGTCATTTATCCTATTTTATATATAACCAGAAGTAATTTGTATAGAAACAAGAACGAAAAATCATGCGTCAAGCATAGATTATATAGCACTTTCCGACGCTTCCAAAATAATTTTACAAATCATACCGTTTAATAAGCTAAAAGCTAACATCAAAGTAAACAATTTAGAAAACGCATAACATATTTAAAAACATAATTTCAGGAATTTCCAACATATACAATATTCGGAAAAATATCCGAATACTTTTATTCAGCCCTGTATAAGATCTATAGATTTGTATATATACTACATAGGATGATAATTTTAGTTCAGTTAGGAAACGCGTAGCACAGTTTAAAATTCTCCGTCTGGAGTTTGTCAATAAACAGAAATGTGTTCGCGAACTTTTGTGCTGCCCTGTATAGGATCTACAGAATTTATACACACCACGTAATAGACAAAAAGCAAATTAAAATTAAAATCGCGTTCAATAACTTAAAACGCACTTCCAGGAATTATTGTTAACAGAGAGTAGATAATTCTTTTGTATGTCCCTGTAAATGAACGATGACTGCTATACACACAATATTCCGTAGTAAGTCTCTTGTAATGCACCTTAGTGATCTATATAAATTTCAATGCGTTTAAAATAGTGAAACATTATTTAAATAAACCGCAGACGATTTTTCTCCATAGACGTAATGTAACGGAATTCTTTTGAGTGTCCCTGTAAAAAAACTATAAGTGCTACACACTTCCGTTGAAATAGGGAACATGCTATAGATAACGACAATAACATATAAAAATTGCAGAGCAATCCGAGCATATTTACGGGAGTTAGAGCATGGAAAGACGGCAGACGGCCAGACGGCAGACGGCCAGACAAACCGAAGTCATAAGCACTTTTCAACTAGGTTGGAAAGTGCTAAAAACATTAATAATATACGTATAATTAAAATACGCATATAAACAAAAAAATCGTCGAATTTGTTTCCATGGCTGTTTATGTCATTTGGCACCAAATCTCACTTTCTGATGCCGAATTGCGCCAAGCTTTTTAAAAAAGCGTCAAGACCCCTATAATAGAAAAGCACCAAAAGTTCATTGAGTTTAATTTTATAACTTTTGGCAACAAATGTATGTATATTAACGAATCTATCCGTTTTTGAAACTCGAATTACGCCAAACCTAAAAGCAAAGGATCCTATACTGGAAAAGTACCCGATTTTCTTATGGACAATATTCAAGTGACATAACATGGTGCAAAATTATCGCGGATAGCAAATTTGTTTAAATATCTCAATTGATGCCGAATAAATGCAGGCATGCATGCACAAAATATTTAATTAATTTTGTATGATAAATAATTATTAGAAAATTCATATATATATAGATATTAATTAAAATAAATAATTTACATATTTAAAATAACATGAAAATATGCATGATGGTGCACTAAAATAGAGAGAAAATTAAAACCTGTTACTGAAAATGTCTATAACATAGTACTTTTCAATACCGTGGTTCCTAATGTTATTCACAAACAGATGTAATTTTTTTCATCCTTAAACGCAAAGGAAGAATAGAATACAGATCGTTGTTATAAAAGTCCGAGAGGTAGCCACAATTTAAACCTAGCCATTTTATACAAGGTGGTTTTCAAGGTGTAATTGATTATACTTTTCAATCCCGAAAACAGTCGTCAGTTGTCGCAACAGTTGTATATGAGGCCATGATAATCAAAAAATGCCCCATTAAAACGTTAAAAGCATGGCAACCTAATTACAGATTTACCAATATTTTTAAAACAAAGCACGCTGTCACGGTTTTAGAGGCCTCGAAGTCTGAGCGGGGGTTGGCGAGCGTAGCTCGCAGGGGGTAGGCCCCCTAGTATATATATATATTCTGGTTGTATGGTTAGCGCTCTTTAACACAAATGACAAATAAAAACAATACTAAACATGGACAAGATTGGAAGACTATTAGTAAACAGTTATTTGCATTTTGTTTTAATCTGCTTTATTTACGGAGCTCTTCTGAAATATTATTAAATACAAAATTTTAAGTGTTATAAATGACTGAATCTGTAAAAAAAAAAAAAAAATATGTATATGTGTTGAATTATTTATAATTTATTTTGAGAATTTAAAAGTTTTAAAAAAGAGATACATTTCCATTAGCATCAGTTAAGTAATAAATTGTTACCAGTAATCAGAAATAAAAGGATTTCGAGGTTATCCCCCCCCCCCCCAGAGCATTTAAAAACTGATTAAATACATACAAAACTCCTTGTGATGAAATTACAATATGATGTGTAAAAACGATGGTGAAGAAAAACATAAGAAGCATAAAATGTTTACCATTCATTTGTTTCAAGACCTCATAATAGGAACCTCTATTTCAACATAAAATTAAAGACAAAATGAGAAGCAATAGTAGCAAAATAATACATTTATGTTACTGCTACTGTTCTTTCTTATGTTTTTCTTTGAAAATTGAAGACGATTCTCTTTTATGAACCTTTTAACACCTAAATGCTAAATTTGTAATGTTGTATGTACTTTTCATTACGTCAGTCTTATATTTACTAAACACTGTTTTATGGGCATGCAACACAACAAAATTGTTCATCTAATGAATAACAATCACAAACCCTCCCAGATGAAGATTCTGGCTGCACTACTGAGTCAGATACTTAAAAAACTTATTGAATAATTTAATTGAATTTAAAGTGATTTCTCTCTATTGTGATGAATAGTTCACATTTTCTTCTTTTTATATTATGTACTTTTATAGGGGATTAAAAAGAAATTTTATCTTTAAAATTATTAATCATAAAAGTCAACACAGATAAAAATGCCTGTTATGAATACATTTTTCTTCTTTTTTTTCTCTTGTCTGTAAAAGATTTAACTGTAACTAATGTGTTTAAATGGATTAACATAAATTGATGTCTTAAATAATCTAAATTGATGTTTTAACTGTAATGTAACTGTTAGAGCATATTTTAATTCAGTTGGAAAAATTAGGCTCCAAAATAGAGAATATCCATGGTCAAAGTTATAATAATGGAGCAAATATAAAAAGGATCGAATTGAGATGTGCAAAGCACATTTTAAAACGAAAATTATAAAATATATTTTCCTTTGCCCTGTCGATGCTATTCATTGAATTTAGTTATAAATAATGCTACAAAACAGTTCAATTTTTTTTTTCTAAAATTTTTTTTTAATGTCTGTTTTTACACTGGATACTCAGAGTTACACCAGCACATAACTTCTTTAACTTTAAAACATATTAATATGATTTGTTTAGGAAGTTGAGTTTACACTCTCTAAAGCTTCTCATGTATGATTTACCCACTGTACATGGACCATTAGGCGTTAATCAAAATTTCTTAGACAGGTTAAGAGAAATTCGGGGAGTATAATAAATCACTAGATAAGAAAACAACAAAATTTGTTTACGTATAAGTACTATGACATAAAATTTTTATAAAACCTAATCTAGTGTTATAAATTTTAGGAAACCTGAACACCAGATTATATTACAATTTTAGACTGTCACTATCCTTTTACAAACTTTCGCATTAAAGGCTTACAACATATCTCGATTTTCAAAAAACAAGTTATGAGCAATGTGAAAATAAATTTGAGCTTTGTAAGAACTAAGACAAAGTTGCATCGTTTGCTAAGGAAGAAATAGATATTGACATTATCTATTTCTACTATTTCATTCTATTTCAACCTGTTTCAACCTATTAAAAACAAAAACTTATTATTATTATTTTTTTAATTATCTATTTACATATAAAAGAGTTTTTCCTCATATGTTTCATGAGTTCTGACTCATAATCAATACACAGTCCAAACTACTGAACATAGAAGAATGAAAATTGGGGAGCAAATACTTCTTTTGACATAAGCATGAAGATTGACATAAGACAGGATTTTTGAAAATTCCCCACCCTAAGAGGGTTAAAAAGGGAGTCAAAATTTTTAGAACACCTCACCATATCTCATCAGCCATTTTAGGTAGAAGCATGAAATTCGAGAAAATAAATCTACAGAAAAAAATAATCAAATACAGTAGACTCCCTTAAATCCGCTTAGCTTAAAACCGGAGGTTATGCAGATTTTAGAATTTTGTGGATTTCTGGTCATTGTTTTGTTTACATTTTTAAACAATAATTTGAATGTAATAATGCATTCGAAATTATAATTAATACTTACAATAAAGTAAAATAGTTAATTAAAATTAAAAAAATTAAGAAAATTTAAAAACCATTTAAATTTTTAAAAGTAAAGGTCAAATAAATAATGGATACATAACTAAATATGTATAATCATGAGAAATTTTTTCTTGAATTGTTCAGTAAAACTCGCCTAATAAATGTACACTAATAATTCACATCAAAATCTTAAAATAACAAAGTTTTCTTTCATGTTTAGTTGTACTTAACCAAAAAAGCTTGATCAATACATAAATTATTTGGTAAAAATATTGCTATCGCCACTGATATCAGCACTATCTAGAATTTTTTCAGAAATAAATTTATACATTCTTCATGAGAAAACATGAGTTGAATCATATCAAACAGAATTACATATTAAAATGTGTACAGAATGATATAAAAAAAAAACTTACAGTTAAGATGTAGGTGTCAAATTTAAGTTCATTGTTTACATCGGAAACGATGTGTGGATTTTTAGGGTGGCAGATTTGTGGGAGTCTACTGTATGTATTCCAGTGATTTTACAAAATCCTTCCCTAAGGGGATTAAAAGGGGGGTAAAAAAATTTAGGACATTTCACCATATCTCTGCAGTAGTTTTAGGTAGAAGCGTGAAATTCAAGATAACAAATATATTAAGAAAATAGTTAAACACAGGTAGTTCAGTGAATTTAGAACTATTCTGTCGCCAAAATCAATTTTGAACTGGATAATGTAAGATTGTACGAATAAGACGACAGATATATAAAACAACAATTTATTTGGTTAAAGTTTTTTTTTTTTTTTTCATTTTTACTACATATATTTTGTTTGATTCAAGATTCTTTAATAGAAACCAACCGGCGTAGCAGACAAAGACTGCTAGTATTGTATATTGTGTCAGAATTCTATCACTAATTGATTTAAACAATTAAATGATCTTATATTTTAGAAGTATTGTATGATATCTCTTGTAGGGATAGGCATTTCAACTTATTTTGCAATGCTGACGCTGACACACTTGATGACTTGAAATAAAAATGTATGAGTTTTTCAGGAGAAAATATATAAATTTTCAGCCGAGGAGAAAGCTAAAATTTCAAGACGAGTGGCCATAACTTGGATGATTAATTATTATAATCTATATATATTTAAAATTCAATGTGGATCTGGTAAGACAATTTCAGCTGATCTGAGTATGCACAATAAGCATTTTAGGGTGTTATTTTGTTGAGTATAGTGAGAAACCAGTTTTGAATTTTCACATATTATTAGGCTTTTGATAAATCGGTTCAATAGTATATATATATATATATATATATATATATATATATATATATTCCAGTAGAAAAAGTTATGGAAATTTTTTTTCTTAATTATTATTACAAAATTTTTTACCATCCTTAATATTTTCTTTAATTACCGTAAAATCCCGATTGTAAGACCCCCCCCCCCTTTTTCAAAATAAAAAAAGGTTAAATTCGGGAGGGGGCTTATAATCGGGATTTAAAAAAAAAAACATTTAAAAACCTGTTTTTATTATTAATTTAGAAGTAAAAAAGGGGCGAGAATCTTCCGTATTTCGGCAGGAAAAAAAATTAAAAAAAATTCCCAACTCTAAATTCCTGCCGCCCCCCCCCCAAAAAAAAAAAAAAAAAAATAAAATAAAATAAAATAAATAAAAATTTAAAAAAAATATTTTTAAATATTTTTCTTTATTTCTTATTTTATTGTAACAATAGCTAATCAATCATCTAAATCTGCTCTCAAAATTACTGTTTCCCCCCTCTGGTACCAAAAATGCATAGTTTAACCTTTATAACTTTTTAATTTTATACTTAATTCAGACTTATTAAATACTCTATATTAAAAATAAATAAATCCAACCTACCACCTAAATTAACCCCTCTTCCTAAAATCTCAGCTTCTCTGCCCCTGCTCCCCAACCTTATCTCCTGAAGATCCTCCCCCTCCAAATGCATCTCGTACAATTTAAAATCTGTAAAATTGTAAAATAAAAAAAAAGGACGAGAATCTTCCGTATTTCGGCAGATTAAAATATAAATAAATTAAAAATAAATTCCCCATCCTAAAATTCTGCCCCCCCCCCCCCCTCCCAAAAAAAAAATAAATAATAATTACAAAAAAAAAAAAAATGTAAATCATTTTTTAAGTATTTTTTTTATTTCTTATTTTATTGTAACAATAAATAATCAATAATCTAAATCTGATCTGAAAATTAGTTTCCCCCCTTTGCCCCCCTCTGGTACCACACACTTGTGGTGAGTAATCTCATCCATCGTTGACGAAAGCAAACACACAAAAATCAGAATAGAGAATTATAAAAATTTCTCAAAATAATTTAAAACATGTGCTGCACAATGCACGAATATTGAAGCAATATGAATAATACAAACACCCGGACCCGGCTGTGTTGCCAGCTTACCATTTTGTAAAGTGTTTTCCATTTTCTTCCCAATTTTCCCTAGGCTTGTAGCTACTCACGCATGCGTAGAACATACTTAATCCGAAGCAAAATTTTTCTAAGTCGTACCATTAGAAGTCGTTCTCTCCCCAGACGCTTGTAGTAATCGTCACTCACCTCTGAACTCTGTGGGTAGTCGTAGTAGAAGTAGTAGTTTTTTCCTTTAATTTCTCTTTTAAACCACAGAGTTCTTTTAGCCACAAATAAGATAAAAATAAACCATTGTCCAATCACTTCACTGTAGACAGACCCGATTCTGACTACAATGACGTCATAAAGATCTTTCTCGTTCCGCAAGCACAAGCGACTTTGCGCATGCTCAAAGTCGAAGTCTCCTGCAAGATATCACATCGGCGATACGGTTTTTCTGGGATTGCTGACAGCGATGAAAGAGGGGAAGTACCGAGTACAATAAATGACTTCTCGTAGTTGAAGTATAGGCAAAATTTTGAAGCGGATTAAAATAATTTTACGATTCTATTTTGATTTAACCGAATGAAAAATAAAAGTCCTGCACGAAATATATATATTTTTTTTAATGACAAATTAAAAATCGGAAAAAAAAAGAAAAAATACAGAAAATGACGAAAAAGCGGAAAATGGAAAATGACAAAAAAGCGGAAAACCGCGGATCCGCGGAAGAATCTCATCCCTGTAATTTTCAGTGCATTATTAAATTGAAATTTTTGTTTAAAATATGTAAACAAAACAGTGACCAGAAACCTGCACAATTTCTAATATAGATAGATAGATGCATGCATGTAGTACTTTTAATTATTTGGTAAAAATACTGTGATCGTCACTGAGAAAACCTGAATTTAACCTAAAAGTAATTGTCGAGTGTTTAAGCTGAAATTTCATTTTACGAATACAGTATTTCAAATGTTTTAATAATTACATTTAGCTGTAAGTTTGAAATATTAAAAGTAAAGGCCAAGTAAATAATTAATAATGCATAACTAAAAGTAATTGTCGAGTGTTTAAACTAATTTCATTTTACGAATACAGTATTTCAAATGTTTTAATAGTTACATTCAGCTGTAAGTTTGAAATATTAAAAGTAAAGGCCAAGTAAATAATTAATAATGCATAAGTAAAAGTAATTGTCGAGTGTTTAAGCTGAAATTTCATTTTACGAATACAGTATTTCAAATGTTTTAATAGTTACATTCAGCTGTAAGTTTGAAATATTAAAAGTAAAGGCCAAGTAAATAATTAATAATGCATAACTAAAAGTAATTGTCGAGTGTTTAAACTAATTTCATTTTACGAATACAGTATTTCAAATGTTTTAATAGTTACATTCAGCTGTAAGTTTGAAATATTAAAAGTAAAGGCCAAGTAAATAATTAATAATGCAAAACTAAATATGTATAATGAGATTTTTTTTTTCTTGAATTATTTAGTGAAACTCGTCTTATAAATGTACGCAAATAATTCACATCAAAATCTTAAAATAACAAAGTTTTCTTTCGTGTTTAGCTATGCTTAATAACCAAAAAAGCTTGATTAATGCAAAAATTATTTGGTAAAAATACTGTGATCGTCGCTGAGAAAACCTGAATTTAATCATATCACACAGAATTACATATTAAAAGTTTAAAATTAGTTTGTTTACATCGGAAACGATTCGCGGAATTTCGTGCCACGAAATCTCTCTCTCTCTCAAAAAAAGGGTTAGTTATAAAAAATTCAAAGTACTAAAATACATACGACTTAAAAAGAAAATAAATACGGTAAAATGAAAAAATACCTTAATAAAAGAAATCTATAAAGTTTCAACAACCGAACAACCAAATGGACCACATACGCTTCTAGAGAGAGGAAAAAGCCTTCACCTCATTGGCTGGAACATCGCGTCTGAAGATAGTAAAAGCCTCTAGCTGATTAGCTGAATGCTCGCGCATGCGTATAAATAGCATTTTTGCACGAAAAACTAAAAAGCAGGTTAGCTTTAAGTATATGGATTCCACATTTTTTAATATTATATTAATCTACCAACAATATTTAACCATGCTCATAGTCACATTTTCCAATGTGAATCGAAATTTAATTGTAAAGAACAGAAATAAATCAAAACACCCTAAATTCCAGTAATGGACACCCCACAAAAAGTAATAGATAATTGATATTATGATTGTATTTAATACTAGAATTTTGAAGAGAGCATATTAATGAAATAAAAAAAGCTGAATTTTTATTGGTTTTTTTTTTTTTTTTTTTTTTTTTTTTATATATATATATATATAAACCAAAAATCTTGAAGGTGGCCCATTACTGGAAGGCGGTCCATTACTGGCACATCTACCCTACGTACCTATCTCTTTTTTTTTCCCTCCTCATATTATTTTCATTTCTTTTTACGCATGATATTATTCAACTTGATTTTTTAAATATTTTTAGCGCATACTGAATTGATTACACATATTTTTATTCTTCATTCAATATTTTCAATAATTTAAACATGTTATTGAGATGGAATACAGAATATTTATTAAAGTAGTTTTGTATTTTCAAACAATTTTTCACAAGGATTATTTAAAAAAAATAGTATCGTCTTGCAGGTGAATTCTATAGGAGGGATAATTTCCAATTGGAAAAACAAACTTTATTTATAAAATATTCAGAAAGTCATCGTAACTTTATTTTAATACTTTCATGATTTTTCATGTGCTATATCCTCCATCTGAAGCAAAAAATGGAACATTTCTCATACATAAATTTAAATTTGATAATATATAAACATTTACTTTGATAATATACTCTGAATTTTTAAATGAGACTGTTGTGACTAAATATGTAACTTCATATATAAAGTTATATCAATCATACAAAGTAACTGGAAATTGTAAGAACTTAATTTTATCACATAAGAATTTTATTTTATTTTTTATATTGCCATATGAGCAATATTTAATTAATTTAGAATAGATGATAATCACACGAGCTATTTAGCTATTAGTAAAAAAATAGATAAACATTCTTTTTTTAATAACCTGCAGTAAAAATTACTTTCAGTTTCCAAGCCTCTTGTTTTTAATATACATCTTACAATATCTAATTGTCGCTTTTGCATTTTTCATGTAAATGGATGTAAATAAACTTGTTGCGTAAGTAAATATATAAAATTCTAACTTTTTTTGTAATTTCCATTTTAAATATACAAACACTTTTTTACCAAAAATAATTTAAAAAATCAATATCATATTTAATTTTCATTTTGCCAAGTTTTGTATAATATAAACCAAATATTTTAAGCAGAAAATAAAAATAAATAATGATTTATATCTTAATTTATTATACAAAAAATAAAAAAAACTGTAAAAGTATGTCTATTGTTTTTTCTAAGTCACAACGATTTGTTTCTTTTTAATTATTATTTATATAGTTTATAGGACGCATATATGACATTACAATCAAACTATTTTTTTTTTCAAACCATGATAGTATTTTATGGAATTTAATTTGAAAAGTTTTCAGAATTAGGCTTAATAACAATTTTAAATGAAGAATGCAAAGCAATACCATGATTCAAGCATTAATCATATTATTAACTATATAAAATTTTTATTTATGAAATGGAGGTCTAAAGAAATATTATGGAAATTAATTAATATTGAAAGTGATATGCATTTATTGAATATCAAAAGAGAATAAGAAATGAGCACACAAAATTTTTTAACAGGAAAAATATTTATTTGAAAAAAAAAAAAAAAAAAGGAAATATGAAAAATTCAAGTTATTCTAATGAAAATAATTTAAATAATAAATAAACAATATTTCATACGTAAAAAACAGTTCTGTAAGAAGTTCACAATTATCTTTCTACGTTAGCTTACCTTTCAGAAAACGTATCAAAAAACTAAATCCAATTGCAAGCAAATATTCACAAATCAAATTTTAAACCCATTTATGGAAATATGTATTCCATGTATTGCATTCAAACATTTCTTGCACTTTATTTCTGTAAGTTTCTTGTATAGTACTTTATTTCTGTTCTTCTTTAAATATTCCATTGTATAACGATAACTGTACAATATATTCTTTATTTTAACCAAGCACACAAACATTAAGGATAAGCAATTATCCTTAAATTCAATTTCCAAAAACACTAAAAGAACCAATTCCTTTAAATATAACTGTATCAGCATTTCTTGAAAATTAATGACGCGTGTAAACCAGTCACTGTTGATGACTCGTCCTCGATTTAAAAGTAAAAAGACAAACTAAAAAGTGAAAAACTTATCAGCGAGAAATGAGCCTGTTTTGGAAATAGCCGTTGCACAATAAACAAACCAACAACGACTGTCGTGTTTTAATTGACTGACACGTAATAATGTTTTCATGATACGTTTCATAATTATTTTGTATTTAAATAAAAGAAACATAAATTTAAAATCCCAACAAGATTTTGCACTTTTCATTCAGTACTGTTTCTTATCGAATTGTAAAATAGTAATGTACCAAGGTGTGCGCACGCAGGATTTTCATTACGAGGAAGTGACGTAGAATTTGGCGGGAACGGATTAAGCATTGTGATTGACCTGTCAAAAAAAAAATTCGCAGACTCCAGAGAATGGCTGCAATTATAGCAAATTGTAGCATAAAATTATAATAGTTACTAAGGGAAAGGTGCAATATTCTGAATTACCTCGGACGCACGAAACAAACTCTACACCATGGGAGGGGGGGGGGGGGGTACGTCTGCGTTTAATTGTATTTTCTTTATGTCTGTATATTAAAAAATGGAGATTTTATGTTAGCCAGGCGCAAGTGATATATATATATATATATATATATATATATAAGAACTGAAACTTTTTTTATTTCACAGGGGAATCTGTCCTCTTGAATCCCCCTCGTTTAAGATAAATTGATAAATTTGAAACACGTGACTGTTGAACAGAAAACATAATTGAAAAAGAATATATATATATATATATATATATATTATATGTATATCACTGGCGCCCGGCTAACATAAAACTACCAAAAATATAAATAAATAAAAATGAAAAATCAAGTGATTTTAGAAAGATGATTAAAGATAATTTCATCAGAGAAGCCCCTCTGAATCCTTCGTAGAGAACATTTTCAATTAAGTTTTCTGTTCAACATTCATGTGTTTCAAATTTATCTTAAACGAGGGGGGTCCAAGAAGCCAGATTCCCCTGTGAATTTAAAAAAGTTTCAGTTCTTTATTTTTAAAAGTCTTGTTAGAAACCGATTTTTGAATGTTTATTAAATAAATTCTTGTATTATTTTTTAGATTGATATGTTTAAATATTGTTTTGCACTATGCGTTCTGACAAAACACTCCCAGTTTGCTGTTTTCGTGTTCATAATCTGCATTACAAAACAAAACAACAACAACAACAAAAAAGGCAAGTCTACGGATTTCAGGCACGCCTGTTTGAAAATAAATAGTAGTACAAAAAAAGATAAAATATCAATTCTCCACATGGGTTTATTTTATATTTATGGTTAAAAAGCAAAATTGATATTGAAATGTTTAAAAGAAAAAAAGACACCATGGATCGGTCGAAGCAGTGGTATTTCACGTGTATAATAAAAGGTATGCTTTGTTATATTAAATTTATTTTAAGTGTATTCAATTTATTTATTTTTCATGTTTACCAAGAAGCGAATGGATATCTTGTGAATTGACGAAGTTATGAATTTTTTTCTTCTTAAACTCCTATCCCCCCCCCCTCCCCTTGAGGTCATTTTTAATGATATCAAAAATCTGTCCTAATATAAATTTTCGGCCCTTTTCCTAAAAGTAATAATAACTTTAAACGGATTTGATACGTATCATAATTAAGAAGTTATGGTTTTTTTTTCTGTTTTCACAACCCCCCCCCCCCCTCCCATTTCGATTTTGCCCATTAACGAACTTGACCGAGATTTTATGTCCCTTGATTATATGCATCAATTTGGAAGAGATTTGTGAAGAATTATTGAAGTTATCGTGTCCATAAAAAAATGATATAGCTATATAGACAGATAGATAGATAAAGTTTTGAACTGGGGGGGGGGGGTGGTTTGGGGTTCTAGGGGTCATAATCGGCGTAGATCTGCAAAAATTTTCAGAAATACCAACATAGCGGAGAATGTAATCGGTAGTATTCATACGAAATATACATAAAAAGAAAAAGAAAAAATTCTAATTTCGTTTCTCTCAATACATAAATATGGACAAAATTATATAATGCCAGGCTTTCACTCTTCAACGGAGTGGAATATTTCACTCTTGTCAAAGGAGTGAGACAGTCACTCTCGACAACGGAGTGACATATTTCACTCCTTTCTAGGGAGTGAAAAATTCCACTCTTTACGGAGTGTATTTTTATAAAATTCACTCTAAAAAGAGTGAAAATGCCTCTCACTCTTCCAAAGAGTCAACTTCTCACTCCTCCCAATTTTAGAGTGTAACGAAATGTGAGTGTACTATGTCAGAAGCCGCTTCAAAATCCTTTCATATGTCATCTCATTTTTCGTTCTGCGTTTTTATTTGCTTAGAAAAAGGGATGTTGACAACAGAAGTAATATATAGGATTTTTGTAGTGAATGAATTAAATTTGAGGGCAACAAATCCAAATACAGTTTATCCTTCCGATGATTGGCCATATTTCTGTAAGTTATTTTATAATTTGTGCTATAATTCCAAGTAATGTTACATTCTTTACAAACTCTAACCGAGTTTTTACATATCAAACACAAAATTTCAGTTTTTCCAGTATTACAAACCACTCTTTAAAAAATCTATAACGTTCATCTTCAGTTAATATATTTATTCTTATTGCTGGCGAGCCTTAACATAATTTGCATAAATACTGAGGTATGTGTGAATAAGACTATAGCAGTAAAATTAAAAGATTCATTATCATTGCTCACGCAAGATTCATTAACAATCCCACGTGTAAACTAACCTAAAATAATGAAATTAATTAAATATCTTCAATCTAAAATCTTTATGTTCCACAAAGACCAATGTTTGGATGACATATTGCACAAAAGCCATAATTTGCGCCACTTTCAATGCTATATTCAATTCAAAGTTATGCAATTTTGTATTTTGAATTTTGATATTTTTAAATAATTTTAATTAGCGCCGAATTTTATTAATTTTAGAATACATTTCTTAACATTTAATAAATACAGGATATTATTTCTTAATATGATATAAAATCGAAGAGAGTAGAAAAGTAAAGCATTAGTTTCGACATGAAACACATAAAAAAATTACACAAAAAAATACTATACAAATTTTACAATTTTTTTAAATTTCAGATTTAAGATGCCACACGCTTTGCTGCGTTCAGATTGGTTATCTTTGTATCCACAAATTCTTGAAGATGTATTTTAGAATAGAATCAGTATACATCAGTGTTAACACATGGGCTGGATAAGTTCCCGGTCTAATAAAGAAAACAAAACTTTTTAACAAAACTTTATAACTTTATAACGTTATAACTTTAATAAATAACATAACTTTAATAATAAATAGTAATAACTTAATAATAATAATAATAATAATAATAATAATAATAATAATAATTTAATAATAATAATGTAATAAATAAATAATAATAATAATTTTATAATAAATAACATAATTTTATAACGAAAAAGCTCCAAACAATGCTCAGAATCATCAAAACGTTGTTGTTTTTGGTCAAAAGTCAACATGCGCGGCACCCACTTTGACAACAGCTTTTTCATAGACAAATGTTCATTCAAAATAAAACCTACATGTTCCTTGCATATCTTCAGAGTCTGAGCTATCTCCTGCAACTTCACTTTACGGTTCCCCAAAACTATTTTGTGGACTTTTTTTATGTTTTCCAGAGTATTCACCTCTTTTGCGTGGTGCATCACTGGTGTCCGTACGTCCACGTTTAAATTCAGAAAACCAGTCAATAATGGTTGTTTTACCTGCTGCCGTGTCCGGATAATGCTTATCAAGCCAAGCTTTTGTTTGAACGGTGTTTTCCCCATCAAATAACAATTCTTGAAATTCTTGTTTATCCATTTTTTTGTTTATCAACAAAGTCGTTCAACTAAAACCACTCTAACGTTTTATCCACACGGCGAATCATCATAACATTTTTTTCTGCTACCTTTTAAATGTTAGTATTTTCTAAAAAAACATTGGTTCGGCGATTGCAACGCCATCTATGTGCCTGACCGGAAACTTTTCAGCCCATGTGTTACAGGTTGAGCGGCTTTTTCAGTTTATGCAGACTTGTACGTTTATGAATAGTAATAGTCACATTATTTAATGAAGAATTAAATAAAGCGCATATTTGTTATTCGAAAATAGAGGTAGTATTCTGAATTTAAAAAAAATCCCTGACGGCTTGGCCTACAGGCACAGGTAGATTTCGAAGACGCAAACCGTTGGGTGCCTGTTTGTTGGGAATTGCAGAAGAAATTACCTTTTTGCCATGATGCGGCAGTTGGGACTGTCCACTTCGAAATCTAAATGTGTCTTTAGGCGGAGACGACAGGGTTTTTTTGTTTTTATTTTTATTTTTATTTTTTTTTTGCTATAAGGGTTGGTCCTATAAAAAATTTGTCAATATAAAAGTTGTAGATAATAGTAAGAGGATTTATAACAAATTTAAGCTGATTTGATATATTGTGAACTGACGAAGTTATGAATTTTTTTCTTCTTAAACCCCTCTTTCAACCCCCCCCCCCTCCCTACCCTTGGGGCCATTTTTAATGATATCAAAAATCTGCCATACATAAATTTTCGGCCCTTTTCCTAGAAGTAATAGTAACTTTAAACGGATTCGATACGTATCATATTTAAGAAGTTGTGGTTTTTTTCTGTTTTCACAAAAAGCCTTCGCCCATTTCTCCCCCTCCCCCCCTGGTTCGATTTGGCCCATTAACGAACGTGACCAAGATTTTATGCCCCTTGATTTTATGTATCAGTTTGGGAGATATTTATGCAGAATTATCGAAGTTATCGTGTCCATAAAAAAAGTGATATAGATAGATAGATAGATAGATAGACATAAAGTTTTGAACTGGGTGGTGGTTTTGGGCTCTGGGAGTCATGATCGGCGTAGATCTGCAAATATTTTTCCGAAATTCCAACTTAGGGGAGAATGTAATATGTAGTATTTCTTACGAAATCTACCTAAAAACCGCCCAACTTGTAAGCACTGATGTGCATATACTTTTTTATGTTTACCATCTCTAAGACTACAGTTGGTGCAAGTGTGCTCGTGCAAAGTGCGTTTTCTACATATGTGTACGAACAACATGATTAAACACATGTAAAATTCCAAAAGCCACGTGTTTGACATGCCTACTTTAGGCCATCAAAAAGTAAAATTTATCTATATCTCGAAAACTAGTGATTGGAATGAGCTGTACAACATAACATGAGTGAAAAAACATACCCATGTTTTTTTTATATACTTGTGGTTCATTTTCTGTGGAAATTAATGTCAATCATAATTCATAAATTTTTGAATATGATTTTATTAATAATTTTCATAATTCGAAAATATCTATTGAATTGAAAAAAATGGCTGAAATATAGATACGTCTATGCATTGTATTGGATTAAAGGAAATCAAACCATTGATTTTTTTTGGAAAATAATAAATAAAAGTTTGTCACGTGAATTAACATTAGCATCCGCAAACTTTTAACTAATCTAACTCTACGAATATGTAAGAAAAAGTATACAATCAATTGTTTTACGGGTTACCTTGATCGAAAGAACTAAAAAATTGTAACAAATGTGAGTGTTACCATTGGAAAAATCAAAGTCGATACAATTTTTAATATGTTGATAACCCTATTTCAAAATTAGTATTTAAATTTGAAAAGTAGAAACTATTTAAAGTTGAACAGTACCTTTCTCATCTCTCTGCAGCAATTTGATGATTAAAAAGTATGGGGATGTTCATCCACTCCAACAAAAAGAAAGATAGAAATGCCTCTTCGACATGCCACGGCCAGAATGAATTCCCAGCCCGCCTCAATTCTTCAGAAAAAGGAATAGCCCGAGTCTAGTCACAGTATTATGAAATGAAATTGTTCCGAATCTGTATAAACCTCTAATAAAATGTATCCCCCCCTTCACACACAGACACACACAAAAGGATTAATCCTTGGTGAGCCACTGTGTATGTCATACGAGCTTTTTCAAAAGGCGTTATGGGAAATAGTGTTGCCACTGTAGTGGATTTTTTTATTCAAAATATCTGCCAGAAATACCGGGTAGTCACTTTCATTTTATTTAATCATAGAATGTATATCATTAAGTACAGCAAAAATTATTATTCTAGATTTCTGGTAGATGTATAAAATCAGCTGAATTGGCCTAATTGGTGGGAATGGGACAGTTAACTAGTTTGGAAGTGAAGGGCCTCGCTAAAGTTTTTGCACCCGGCTTCGCTTTCGTTAAGAACTGCTCTGTATACGGATCATTCTATAGATAACGTTACTTTCTGTGCGTAAACATTTCAACAAAAAATCTAAACTAAAACTTTTAACATTAATATTAATAATTCATGTTTCATCTCATTCAATATTTATATAGATGGTTATATAGTCTTTTCATTACTTAGTGGTTACTTTATTTTCAAATAGTTTATTTTCTAATGATTTGGCGGTAATTTCCTTAATAACATTGTAACTGAGCATGCATCTACATAAGATACAACTACACAATGTTCTGTTTTATAATGCCTTAATTATTTATGGGTAGGATATGAAACATGAAATAAATATCTCAAAAAAAAAATTATCTACATGAACTAAAAAATTATTTTTATTAAATAAATGACACTTACGTTTTAAATAAAGAACAGATAATACATGAATTTCACGTCCATTTCTAGTTCTTTGAGAATATTTCCACAAATAATGACAAAACGACAATGTGCTGTTAGAAGTCAGCATGGGCCGAAATTTCCGGGCCCGACTAGGTATAAAAGCTAGAAAATCCACTCGAGCCCAACCAGGACGGTAATTAAATCTGAAAATTCGGCCCGGAATCGATAGGACTCAATTTCTACAAAGTATGCCGATATTTCTAAAACAACATTATTCTAGAATCAAAATTATTCAAAAAGCACATTTATTTATGGATAGAATAAATTTTCAGATCATAGGTTCGCAATTCCTTAAAAACGGAATAACAATATTAATGACCACTTAATGACAATTACATACATAAACACTCATTTAAAAAAATGTATTCAGACAATTGCATACAAATGATGATTCAGTAAGAAAATCAACGTTAGTTCAGAATGAAAGTAAAAGATGGCAAAAGAGAAAATCACAATTAGAAAGACCCACACACACAAAAAAAGTAGATTTTTAAAATACTTCTCTGTAATTTATAAAACCAAATTAAATTTCTAAATTTTTCGCTAAACAAATGTACAACATCACTTTATATTTACCAAAATAAATAAATAAAATACCAGTCCAACAGGGGCTCGAGAGGAGGGGGGCGGCCCGAGTCGAAAAAAAGTTACCCTGAGTCCGATATTGCGCGGGTCTTGGGTTTCGGGCCAGGCCTAAGCCCGTGCCTCCTGCCTCTAAATATTTTTATTAGCTGACGAATACTCTATATATTGCAAATTATTTCGTATAATTTTACTGTAACGGAGAATACAAGAAAGACTTGTAATTGTAGTTCAAACATAGTTTTTAATAAAAAGTTATTCTTTTTTTCGTGATAAAATTAATTTACATATAAAGGAATTTTCCGAGAATTAAAAAAAAAAAACATGACTGAATCAATACATATTACTTTTGAGTTGACCCATATTTAGATAGTTTCAAGCTTTTCCTGGGATGTTTTAGGTAGATTTCGTAAGAAATACTACCTATTACATTCTCCCCTTTGTTAGAGTGTTGGAATTTCTGCAGATCTACGCCGATCATGACTCCCAGAACCCAAAACCACCCCACAGTTCAAAACTTTATATATATATGTATAACCAGGCTTTACAAATTTGAAAAAATCTGGTAGCCAAGTATAAATTCTAGTCGCCAGTAGAAACCCCCCCCCCCCCTCCTCCCGCTATTGATTTCCAAAAGCACAAATGTTTTTTTGCGAATTAAGTGAGAAAAAATAATAACAAACAATAGTTTAGAATTATTAGTTACATAGCTCAGAATAGTACTTCATTAAAAAAGACAATAAAACTAAGTTTTATAAGGAAACGTATCCAAATTTATATCTCTGAAAAAAAAAAAAAAAGGATTTTTTGTAAAATCTGAATAATTGACATGTTCGGGAAATGCTGATTGCCGAATGCTTCAAAATTCCGAATAGTTGTGTGCTACAAAATCTATACCTAATGAGAGAGCATCGATAAAATAGTGAAACCGAAAAACGATTTTTTGCCTATTTAGCCTGTTGAATTCAGTCAAATAATTCTGATTTTATTATTTCGAAATGTGCATTTAATGAACTCTCTTTGTTTTACCAAATTAAATATAAAAGTTTCTTTTTTTTTATGTTTGAATATAATTTCTAGTTTATTTCTTAATATTTTGCAACTTTGCGGCATCTATAATGAGACATTTTACAAGAAATTTAATTAAACATTGTGACGTTCGCAGTAATATACATTGCTAAAACGAAAATAAAAAGAAAATAAAAACATTTTCCCGCGCTGGGATTACTAAACATAACGGAATAAGCAGCCGGATAAAGTTTGTTTTGAAAAAAAAAAAAAAAAAAAAAAAAAAAAAAAAATTAAACGTTCCAACGATTTACGATAGGAATGTAAGAATAAATAAATAAATAAAAATAGCTTGCCCTTCTGAAGTGCAATCAATGATTTTTTATTTCCATTTACTGCAGATAATAATCCAAACAATGTAATTATAAATTATCCTTGAGTAACAACCTACCAGACACCTGTCTCCAAGGCAGAGTGACGCTGGACATGCAAACAGGTGCTAGGCGCCAAACATTTTAAGTGGGGGAAGAAATATTTAGAAGATGCATATTATTTTTATTAAAATGAATTATTCTTGAAATTTTAAATAAGTTTTATGGATTTACTTCGAATGAATTACTTATAATCACTTATATGTTATTATTCTTTAAAATGAATGTGATAGATTAATCAATTTTAATTCTGAACACAGCAATCTGATTTGAAAGTTACAAAAAAGCGTTAAGCCTTTAGGTAGATTTCGTAAGAAATACTACCTATTACATACTCCCCTAAGTTGGAATTTTTTAAATTTTTTTGCAGATCTACGCCGATCATAACTCCCAGAACCCAAAACCACCCCCAGTTCAAAACTTTATCTATCTATCTATCTATCTATGTCACTTTTTTATGGACACGATAACTACAATAATTCTGTACAAATCTCTTTCAAAATGATACACAAAATCAAGGGGCATAAAATCTCGGTCAAGTTCGTTAATGGGCCAAATCGAACCAAGGGGGCGGGATATGGGGGGGGGGCTTTTTGTGAAAACAGAAAAAACCCATAATTTCTTAATTATGATACGTATCGAATCCGTTTAAAGTTATTATTACTTCTACGAAAAGGGCCGAAAATTTATGTATGGCAGATGTTTGATATCATTAAAAATGGCCCCAAGGGGAGTGGGGAGGAGGGGTTTTAGAAGAAAAAAATTCATAATTTCGTCAATTCACAAGATATCAAATCCGCTTAACTTTATTATAAATCCTCTTAATATTATCTAAAACTTTTATACTGACAAGTTTTATAGGACCAACCCTTATAACAAAAAAAAAAAAAAAAAAAAAAAAAAAATCCCTGCCGGCTTCGCTTGCAAACAAGTTAGGTTTCGAAGTTTGCGATTCCAACTACCGCATCATGGCAAAAAGGTCACTTCTTCCGCAAATCTCAACAAACAGGCGCCCCATGGTCTGCATCTTCGAAATCTACCTGTGCCTGTAGGCCGAGCCGTCAGGGATTTTTTTAATCATTGCATCCAATTTTTAGATGTCACAGATTGGATTGACAATATTTCTTATTGAAACTTCCCCCCTCACCCCACATTCTCATCACGTGACATGCTAAGCCGACTAGAACGGAAAAGAATGGCGCTTTGTGTGCATAAAATGGAAAATGCCTTCTTAAACTTGGCTTTTCCATTAAAAGTACAAGAGGTAGGGACATTACCGCGCTTGCTGCCCGCACGAGTAGGGGTGTTGGAGAGACAAAATGTCGTTTGTGATTATTTTTTAGATCAATTTTTGTAAAAAAAAAAGAAAATAAATAAATAACAAAATCAGATTTAAAAACTTAGGGGCCAGATGAAGAAAGTTGGTCGCCAGGGGCGACCTGGCGACCGCATTTGTCAATCCCTGTATATAACCATTAATGAAACATTACCGATACACCAACAAAAACATTGAAATGAGGAATAAAAATATAATAATTCGTTGACAACTATACAGTTCCAACCAACACACTGAATATAGATTCCATATAAATAGTAGGAAAAAAAAGAAGAAATTGAATTACAGAAATTGAAAAAATGAAATTTGTGGAACTGAGACAGAATCATCAGGTCCCAAATATCTGTGTCACTTTTATGGACACGATAATTTCAATAATTCTGCCCAAATCTCTTCCAAACTGATACATAAAATAAAGGGACATAAAATCTCGGTCAAGTTCGTTAATGGGCAAAATCGCACCAAGGGGGAAGGGGGGGCTTTTTGTGAAAACCGAAAAAACCCATAACTTTTTAATTATGATACTTATCGAATCCGTTTAAAGTTATTATTACTTCTAGGAATAAGGCCGAAAATTTATGTATGACAGATTTTTGATATAATTAAAAATGGCCCCAAGGGCGGGAAAAAGGTGGGTTTCAGAAGAAAAAAATTCATAACTTCGTCAATTCACAAAATATCAAATCCGCTTAAATTTATTATAAATCCTCTTAATATTATCTAAAACTTTTATATTGACAAGTTTTTTGTACGACCAACCCTTATAGCAAAAAAAAGAAAAAAATATCCCTGCCGGCTCCGCCAGCAGACAAGTTAAATTTCGAAGTTCGGAGTCCGAACTGCCGCATCATGCCAAAAGGGTAATTTCTTCTGCAATTCCCAACAAACAGGCCACCTCACGGTCTGCGTCTTCGAAATCTACCTGTGCCTGTAGCCCAAGCCGTCAGGGATTTTTTGGTGTTCTTTTTTATAGCATTTTAACAGTTTATCTATAAGATACTAAAAGATTAATTTACATACGAAGTTTTTAAAACATAAAAAAATTAAATGGAGTATATAACGTTTCCAACAAATGAATAGACATTAGAGGTCTGCACGGGCCCGGGCCTGGCCCGATGTCCGTACCCAGCCCGGCTCGCGAGTCGGTAAAATGAAGACAAATTTTCAAAGACCGGGCCGGGCGGCCAGAATAAAGACAATTTTTAAATGGGCCGGGCCGATAAAAAATAATAAACGGGCCAAAGCGGGCCACTAAAAAATTAAATGGGTCAGCCAGCCCGATAAAAAAAATAAAGTGGGTCGTCCGGTCCGATATAACAAATTTTAACGTATCAAACAAAGCTGATAAAATATGAACGGTTTTCATTGGACGTGGCTGGGACGAAAAGGAGTATACATGTGTTGACGACATCCATACAGAAATATAACATGTCCTGCGTAGAAATCGGTATCGGCAGTTACATCGTGTCTGAGCCCCAATTAATTAATTTTTTTTTTTTTTTGGGGGGGGGGGGTGGCTTATTTTTTTCAGCATACACAGATAGGCTGGGATCAGGCTTACATTTTATTCTACATACTCGGGCCGTTCGGAACTGTACATAATTGTTGCCAGGACGTTTCGAGCAAACAATTTGCTTTGTAAAAATAGTAATTGCGATAGTGAACTTATGTTAACGGAATCTGTGAAAACATAGATTATAGAGAAATATTTTCAAAAACCCACATTTGCATTGTACAGAAACAAAAGTTATGATGTATAATCATATTTTATCTTTTAATAAATATAATTCTTGTAATAAATATAAACTACATTAATTTTTTTAATGTCTTTATTTGAATGTAATGTCTAAGCGTCTAAGTGATCATTAATGTTGCTATTCTGTATTCTATGGCTTTTGAACATATAGTAATAAAAAATATACTGCAAAAATTTTTTTTCATAAATGTGTATGCAATATTCATTAATAAAATATTTTTCGTATGTTAAGAAAAATTGGAATTTTTGGTAGAAATTAATTTGGGTCGGGCCGGGCTGGGCTGTGAACTGCAAAATCATAAACGGGCCGGGCTAGACTCGTGCAGACCTCTAATATGCATTTAAAAGTTCCTCTTTCAGAAAACATGGTAAAAAGCGATTTTTTGTAAAACCACATAAAAAGGCAAATCCGTTGAAATAATGTAAACAAATCATAATTTCTCTCAAATAAATTGGCTTGGTGGCGTCTTATCACGTGACTATTGCGTCATATCCAAAAAGCTAAACTCAACTCAGTGTTGCCAGATTGGGGAATTTTTCCCCATTTTGGGGAATTTTGAACCGTCTGGGGAATTTTTTGGGGAAAAGTAATTCGTGGGGAAATTGTTGGGGACGATTAATATTTCTGGGGAAAACTTGGGGATTTTTTTTTATTGTTTCACGAGTCATCGGTCATCGGAGAACAATTGATCTGTCTCAAACTTGATTTTCATTTTGATTTCGGAAAAAGAAAATAATCGGAAGTAACAATCGGAAATAATCGGATAAATGTTGTTTTTAATTTGTATTTTCTGTTAAAAGAAATTTTACCAAAGAAAGTAATAGATTAAAGTAAAAATGTCAGTTCGCAAGTATAAAAGAGACTGGGAAAACGTACCAGAATTTAAAGGTAAGTGAACATTTAAAATATTATTATTTTTTTTTTAAATCTTATTAAAAAGGAGCATCTTTCTAAATTTGCAGAGGTTGATGCATGCTTTTTTTTCCTTGGATATTCCCATATTGAACTAAAAAAATGTTTTTTTTTTCAGAAAATTATTATATTTTTATGAAAATTACAATTTTGAAACAAAAAAAAAATACTCTAATTAAAACCAAACATTTATGATTTATTAAGTTTATATACTTTATTAACTGTAAGTTCAAGTTCTCCTGCTGATAATTTCTTTTCTGGGAAGCTTGTTTTGTTTTCAGATTGCATATTTCAAATTCTAGCAAAGTTTGAATAATTAATGGAAAGGTTGCTTTTATGAAATGGAATTTTGTGACAAAGAGGTCTCTTATTACGAGAAATTTTGTAAAGGGGCCTGTTTTATTAAAAGGAATTTTGTGAACGGGCTATTTTTATTAAATAGAATTTCGTCAAGGGACCCTAAACAGAGCCAGTTTCTGTCTGGATCGACCCTTGATTTTATTTTAAAGTTACTTATTTTTTAAAATATCTAAATGAAATGTTTTTTCTGTGGACTTTTATATGCTATTTCAACAACCGTTATTTAAGTGCTTCCTTTAATTTAGGGATGCACAACCTGCGGCTCACGGGCCAAAAGTGGCCCGCAATCGGATTACTGATGGCCCGCGGATCAATTTCGCCTATCGGATGAGAAAAAATCGTGAATTTCGCCGATCGGGTGCGTAAAAACCGCGAATTTTGCCAAATTTCGCCGATCGGACCAACGCCCCCTAGAGATATCTCTAGGGGGCGTTGATCGGACGCGTAGACATCGCGAATTTCGCCCATTGGGTGCGTATAAATCGTAAATTTTGCCGATTGGGCGTGTAAAAATCGCGAATTTTGCCGATTGGGCGCGTAAAAATCGTGAATTTTGCTGATCGGGTACGTGTAAATCACGAATTTTGCCGATCGGTGCGTATAAATCGTAAATTTCACCGATCGTCTGCGTAAAAATCGCAAATTTTGCTGATCGGCCGTGTAAAAATCGCAAATTTTGCCGATCGGGCCCGTAAAAATCGCGAATTTTACCGATCAGGTACGTATAAATCGCTAATTTTGTCGATCGGGTGTGTATAAATCGTAAATTTCGCCGATCGTCTGCGTAAAAATGTAAGATTTTTAATATGTAAGAGTTTTAATATTTATGTTTTGTAAATGGGGAATTTTTTGAAAAAAATGTTTGATTTGGGGAAAATTTTTGAGCTTAAATTAGTTAATTTGTTTTTGTAGTGATAAATTAAAAATTAAAAATTTCCTTTTTTGAGTAGAAACTGAGTTGGGGAATTTTTCGGAAAAAACCACTGATTTGGGGAAAATTTCAGAACTTTTGGGGAAATTAACTTTCGACTATCTGGCAACACTGACTCAACTCTTTGAGCCGTTGGATTATAAAATTATTGTTAATCGGAAGGCCACTTCTTTTTTTTAGTGTGTATAATCCCGGAGAATTTTTGTGAATTGAAAAATTGTTGGTGTTTTAACTCGTATAAAGTATACAAGAATCAATTTCTGTGTATCAGTAAGTAATTTGTTCTTTTTAACCGAATTATTAGAAAATAGATTTATGTATTTTATATCCGATTGTATGTTTATTGTATGTATTTGTATATGTGTGTATGTATGTGTATATATATAGAATATATATAAGATATAAGAATATATATATATATATATATATCTTATATGTGTATATATAAGAATGTTTCTTTTTCAATTCGTGTTTACCGTAGTACGAAATCAAAGATGTTACATTTATATACTGTGCGAATTGGTATGGATTGTTCTGTTTACTGTGTATATTTATTATTATCAGGAGTGGGGAAATACATTATTTTACTCGCCACTGGCGAGTGAATTTTATGACGGGGCGAGTTAATTTGAAAAACTGCAAGCTATAGACGATATGCTAATATTATTATAACTGGCAAATTGTAAAATTTTCAAGTGACTTTTTTTTATTTAATGTATTTTCGATTTTTCTTAGTAAGAACAACTTTTTATAATAGAGTCTTGTATTTTGTACAAGTTAAACACTAAAACAATTTTCGTTAAAATTCTCGAATAAAATGCTTTAGTTTGGCTATTTGAGTTTCATTTCAGATTTTTCTAATTTTTATTTTTATGTATGGACCAATTATGATAAGTCAATTTTTAAGAAAATGTTTAGCCTATAAATACAGCATTCAAATTCTTCTTTTTCTATACATTTTACATGTAAAGACCTTCTGAAATTTTCTCCTTGGGCATTTTTTTACATTAGTTAATGCATGAATATGTTATATATTAGTTGTTATGTTATGTAATATATTAGTTAATAAATGAATGAATAATACATTGTATTATTCTTCCGATACTTTTTGAATGGACATTTATAACACAAAATTAATAATAATCCCTTTTGAAATCTTATAGGAACTTAGGCTTGTTTCTAAATAAAATAAATAAATAAAATAACTAACTCTGTCACCTCTGTAAATGAATTTGGCGGTAAACGGAAATCTTTCTTGGCTAATATTAAGAAAACTTTTGCAGATAAAAATATCAAAATTGGTAGTATTATAGAGAAATGTTTGATAAACACACTGAAGCAGATAGTTTTTAAATCTAAGTGAATTTTATGATGGGTCGAGTTAATTTGAAAAACTGCAGTCTATAGACATACTGAAAACTGTATTTTTTTTTTTTTTTTACTAATTAGCTCTATGTTGCAACTTTCCAAATAACTGCGATGTAAACATTGTATTAAGTTCTATCCTATAGTAAGCTTTCCTCTGCTGTATATATTTTTAATTTTATTGAAAAAAAAATATGAAAATGCATTGTAGTAATAGTAATTAACTATTTTTGCAGTTGTGTACATTTATTCCTAATGATTTTCAACTGCTATGTAGTATATTGTTGGCTGGTAAGGTCTTCTGAAAATTCCTTACTCCTGTTTTTATTTATTTTTTATACAATAACTGCTATTGTTTTTTGGTATCATTTTCATATTCTTTTCATTTTCAATAATGCAATTTTATAACATCTACTTTCAAGTTCATTATTTAGTGGATTCTGTACCCATATTATTAATTTTGATGTTGACTTATTTTGGTAAATATGAATTCAAGCTTCTGTAATTTGATGTTTAAATTTGTTAATTATTTATTAATTTAATAGTATTCTGTATTAATCATTAATTTAAATACTTATTATCTGTTTGTTTATAACAATTGCTGCTGATTATAGTTATTTAATAATAAATATGGTAATAGCTTCAGTGAAAGTTGCTAGTTTTTTATTGAGATTTAAGTTTATATTATATATAATGTCTGATATTCTTTTTTTTTTTTTCAAATTATTTGACAGATAATATTTTTTTTTCTTATTTCTGCAAAATATGGTTAAATTTCTACGCATAGTTTTTGTTCCTATAAAACTTTTTAACTGAACTATTTTGAGTGATTTTAACATTAAATAGTTCTTAAAATAATTCTTAGATTTAAAAACTGTCTGCTTCAGCGCGTTTATCAAAGATTTCTCTATAATACTACAAATTTTGATATTTTTACCTGCCAAAGTTTTCTTAATATTAGCCAAGAAAGATTTCTGTTCACCACCAAATTCATTTGCAGGGGTGACAGTGTTAGTTATTTTATTTATTTATTTATTTATTTATTTATTAGAAGCAAGCCTAAGTTTCCACAAGATTTCAAAAGGGATTATTATTAATGTTGTGTAATAAATGTCCATTCAAAAAGTATCGGAAGAATAATACAATGTATTATTCATTCATTAACTAATATTAAAAAAATGCCCAAGGAGAAAATTTCAGAAGGTCTTTACAGGTAAAATGTATAGAAAAAGAAGAATTTGAATGCTTCATTTAAGCTAAACATTTTCTTAAAAATTGACTTATCATAATAGGTCCATACATAAAAATAAAAATTAGAGAAATCTGTAATAAAACTCAAATAGCCAAACTAGGGTAGATGTGCCAGTAATGGACCCCCTTCCAGTAATGGGCTACCTTCAAAGTTTTTGATTTATAAAAAAAAATAACCAATAAAACTTTAGCTTTTTAAATTTTTTTTTCATAAATTCCCCCATGCATGTTTTATAATCTGGGTTATTGTTTACTCTCTTACTCAAACCAATCAAGAAGCAGAAAATAATGTTTCACAGTTCCACTGTTTTTCTATGAAAATCTTAATGAACATGCTAAGAGCTGGCTTCATTCAATTAATTGATATATATATTTTTTATGTTCTTGAAAAAATCGCATGCTGTTGTTTAGATAGTAATATAAAACTTTGAATTTTATATACTAATGGCAATTTACAAAATTTCATTTATATTTCAGGTTTTTCAGGTCAATTAATTGATATATATATTTTTTATGTTCTTGAAAAAATCGCATGCTGTTGTTTAGATAGTAATATAAAACTTTGAATTTTATATACTAATGGCAATTTACAAAATTTCATTTATATTTCAGGTTTTAGGACCATGGTCCATTACTGGAATGCTTAATTAGTCAATTTCCAGTAATGGACACCCCATGTGAACATTACTAAAAAAACAATTTCAGTAATAATAATAGGGGATATATATATTTTTTTAAAACTGAAAAGCTAAGTATTCAAATTTAATTTTTAAATTGCATTTATCAGAATGTAATAACAATATTTTTTTTTTCTTTATAAATAGCTGTTTTTATTAATTTCACATAATTAATATTTTTTTAAAGATTGTAATCAAATTATTTTATTTTTAACCATGGGACGTGGCAATCAACACCCAATCAGGAAGCAGAGTATCTTTAAGGGCATAAGAAAATGAGGGGGTCATGGGGCTCAAACTCTCCCAATTTAAATAAAGACAATTTTTTAAGTCACACAAATTGTTAAAAATTAATTATTTTCTGTCTTAAATGTTTAATTATTCATCTCTGACAAAACAAGTACGTACATAAAAAAAATCCTATAATATTAATCAAATTTATAGTAGCAATGAAATTAGTAAATCTGCAGATCAGGGGTCTCAAATGTTAGTTCTGCAATTTTATATTGAAATAATTTTATTCAGTATTTAAAAACATTCAACCGACACTTTAATTTATTTGATATTTTTTATACAAATTACTAAAAGTAATATATCAAGCAGTTTTAGGAAGTTTAACTGCTAAGAATATTAAGAAATATGATTCCATGCACTAGTACTCCAAGACACTTTTTTAAAAAATCCCTTTTTTTTAACTAACCCTTATAATCCTCCCCCCCCCCCCCCCCAATGACTCAGCAATTTTATAAATATAATTCTTTGAAATTTAGTATTTTAAACCTTCTAAAATAATTAAAATATTGACCTTGTGATAATCACAGTAATCAAGTTAAACAGGGAATTAGTCTCATAAATATTTTATTAATTATTATTGATATCCTAATTGTCAAATTTATTTGAAAGTGACTATTTAACTTTATTAATATGCTTTCATTAAATTCTGGTTTTAAATACAATCATAATATCAATTATCTATTACTTTTTGTGGTGTGTCCATTACTGGAACTGAGTGTGTCCCATTACTGGAACAGAGGGTGTCCATTACTGGAATTTAGGGTGTTTTGATTTGTTTCTGTTATTTACAACTAAATTTTGATTCACATTGAGAAATGGGACTATGAGCATGATTAAATATTGTTGATAGATTAATACAATAAATTTATAAATATAATTCTTTGAAATTTAGTATTTTAAACCTTCTAAAATAATTAAAATATTGACCTTGTGATAATCACAGTAATCAAGTTAAACAGGGAATTAGTCTCATAAATATTTTATTAATTATTGATATCCTAATTGTTAAATTTATTTGAAAGTGACTATTTAACTTTATTAATATGCTTTCATTAAATTCTGGTTTTAAATACAATCATAATATCAATTATCTATTACTTTTTGTGGTGTGTCCATTACTGGAACTGAGTGTGCCCCATTACTGAAACAGAGGGTGTCCATTACTGGAATTTAGGGTGTTTTGATTTGTTTCTGTTATTTACAACTAAATTTTGATTCACATTGAGAAATGGGACTATGAGCATGATTAAATATTGTTGATAGATTAATACAATAAATTTATAAATATAATTCTTTGAAATTTAGTATTTTAAACCTTCTAAAATAATTAAAATATTGACCTTGTGATAATCACAGTAATCAAGTTAAACAGGGAATTAGTCTCATAAATATTTTATTAATTATTGATATCCTAATTGTTAAATTTACTTGAAAGTGACTATTTAACTTTATTAATATGCTTTCATTAAATTCTGGTTTTAAATACAATCATAATATCAATTATCTATTACTTTTTGTGGTGTGTCCATTACTGGAACTGAGTGTGCCCCATTACTGAAACAGAGGGTGTCCATTACTGGAATTTAGGGTGTTTTGATTTGTTTCTGTTATTTACAACTAAATTTTGATTCACATTGAGAAATGGGACTATGAGCATGATTAAATATTGTTGATAGATTAATACAATAAATTTATAAATATAATTCTTTGAAATTTAGTATTTTAAACCTTCGAAAATAATTAAAATATTGACCTTGTGATAATCACAGTAATCAAGTTAAACAGTGAATTATTCTCATAAATATTTTATTAATTATTGATATCATAATTGTTAAATTTATTTAAAAGTGACTATTTAACTTTATGAATATGCTTTCATTAAATTCTGGTTTTAAATATACAATCATAATATCAGTTATCTATTACTTTTTGTGGGGTGTCCATTACTGGAACTGAGTGTGTCCCATTACTGGAACTGAGTGTGTCCCATTACTGGAACTGAGTGTGTCCCATTACTGGAACAGAGGGTGTCCATTACTGGAATTTAGGGTGTTTTGATTTATTTCTGTTATTTACAACCAAATTTTGATTCACATTGAGAAATGAGACTATGAGCATGATTAAATATTGTTGATAGATTAATATAATATTAAAAAAGTGGAATATAATAATTATAACTATTAATTAAAAAATAATTTTTAAAGAAATTACTTAAGGGTGTCCATTACTGGCGCATCTACCCTATATCATTTTATTCGGAGAATTTTAAAGAAAATTGTTCTAGTATTTAACTTGTACAAAATACAAGACTCTATTAAAAAGTTTTAACTACTAAGAAAAATCGAAAATACATTAAATAAAAAAAAGTCACTTGAAAATTTTACAATTTGCCAGTTATAATAGTTTGACGGGGAGAGTTTTGTGAGCTTAATATGGCTGAAAATATGACAGTAAGGGCCAAATCACTCCCTTATATTTAAAGAAATTTAAATAAAACTATTTCCTTTTGCAGTTGGTACTAAATGTAAGCCCCACTAATGAGTTCAGCTTACTGTGAAAAAATTAAAATTAAATTAATTTTTTAAAAAAAGTCTTCAGTAAAATTTACATTTTGTCAGTTACGATAAATCGGCGGGAAGCAGGACTCGTAGCTAGACGTTTCAGAACGGGCAAATCTTTATCCAAGAGGGGCAAAATTACTTCTTCTCTTTTTTACTTTCTTCTATCTTTACAAGAAGAAAGTATTGGATTCATGAAGTTTTCGACGGATTTATACGTTTTAGAAGGTCCTGAACACGATTTGACTGTTTTTTGAAAATGTGTGTCTGTGACTCTGTCTGTCTGTCTGTATGACGTTCTATCTCAAGAACTAATGCACGAAATTTAATAAAATTTTATATTCAGTTAGTCCCTGATATAAATTGGTGCTGATTAGTTTTTGATGAAAATCGCCCGACAGGTGGTGCTGCTATGCTGCATTTTTCACGATTTCTGCAATACCTCTATCTCAAGAACTAATGCACTTATTTTCATCAAACTTCAGATTCAGTTAGACTTTGACATAAATAGACGCTGATTACGTTTTTGTATAGATATCCCAACGGGTAGCGCTGCTATATCACTTTTTCTTTATTTTTACGATAGCTATAGCTCAAGAACTAATGCACGGAATTTCATCAAACTTCAGATTCTGTTAGACCTTGAGATAAATAAATGCTAGTTACGTTTTCGTGTAAATAGTCCAACAGGTAGCGCTGCTATGCTACTTTTTAGCTCACAGGCTATCAAAGCCTGAGAGCTAATGTGCCCGCCGGTTCTCTATGTTACGTATGTATGTACGTATGTATGTATGCACGTAACGCGATAACTCTTGACAGAAATATCCGATTTGTTTAAAATTTTGTAGATAGGTTCATTCTGATAAGGCGGTTCCCTGATTAGTTTTGGGGGTTCATTTGTTAAGTATAAAGGGGGGAATGGACTAACCCCCCTTAATTTAGATAAATGGGTTTTTCAAGCAGAATTATCCAATTTTCTTCAAATTTCGTGTTTAGATTCATTGTAATAAGGCGCTTCCATGATTAGTTTTGGGGGTTTATTGGTTAAGTATACAAGGGGGGGGGTAACGGGGGGCTAACCCCCCATAATTTAGATAAATGGGTTTTTCATGCAGAATTATCCGATTTTCTTAAAATTGTATTTCATCGTGATAAGGCGCTTTCCTCATTAGTCTTGAGGGTTCATTGGTTAAGTATAAAGGAGGGGGACGGGGGTGTCCCCCCCTTAATTTATTGTCGATTTCTTTATTTTTCGAGGGGCAGTATTCTTTGAAATAAGAGTATAATATACAATTAGTGTGAATAGCCTGTGAGCTCAATGCCATCAGTTTAACTGGGCAGTTTTATTTCATTATTATATCATAGCTATATTTCAAGAACTAATGCACAGAATTTCATTAAACTTCAGATTCTGTTAGAACTTGACATAAATAGATGCTGGTTACGTTTTGGTGTAAATAGCACAAAAGGTGGCGCTGCTATTTTACTGTTCTCATTATTATCACGATAACTATATCTCAAGAACTAATGCACGGATTTTCATCAAACTTCAGAATCTGTTAGACCTTGACATATTTTCTTGTTGATTATGTTTTTGTCTAAATCTCCCAGCAGGTAACGCTGCTATGCTGCATTTTGCAGGATTTACACGATTATAACAATAGTCATAGCTCAAGAACTAATGCACGAAATTTAATAAAACTTTAGATTCAGTTAGACCTTGATATATATTGCTGCTGATTCGTTTTTAGTGTTTTCGAAACCTGTGTGAGATAGAAGAAAGTTTTGTGATTGACACATCCGACTAGTTTTTTATAGTCTTTTAGAATCCCTTAAAATATGTGTATTACATATTCAGTAACAGTTTTTATCCCCGCCTAAATAATAAAATAATTGAAAAATGTTATTCGTTCATCTCCCTCGCTTATCCACATAATCTAATTGAAATAAAAGTGATGCTGAACAGCAGCGGCTACCAACTAGTTGCCCGTGAACCTCTAGTGGTCCACAGAAAAATATGGACTTTTGTATTTTTATGTTTTATTAAAAAATAAAAAATAATAATACTATTCCAAGAAATTCTTATAGGGTAAAACCTGTAAAAATGGAATCACAAGACATCGGAAAATTCCGTTTTAGACAGGTTTTCGTCTTAGCATGTATAATTTCAGTATTGAATTCAGACACTTTTCTCCGGGGGGGATTTCTGATGTTCTAGATGAGTAGACAGTATAGAGTTTCGGAGGGGGGTGAGGGCTTGTACTTCTGACACGTTAATAAGTGTAAAATCCCAAATCTCCCGCGGGAGTGACATTTTGATGCTCAGGGAGAGAATATTCCCACCCTCCCGGGTTACCTTCCATGTAAAACAGGATACCGTTATAGACAGATTTTTTTTATTTATTTACAAAACAGTTAGTTTTTATTTTTTGGCTCTCTACAAAAAGTGAATATTTGCATTTATTAAACATTTCTAGTTTTGTTATATTAAATAAGTGCATTTTATATTAATAAAATTGAAATTTGTTATCAATATTGTACAAATTAATTTGTGTTTTAAAAGAAAAATCATATTAATGGTCTGTAGATTTTAAAATTATGAATTTAGTGGTTCCAGGGATCCAAAAGGTTAGCGACCACTGCGCTACAGCATGTTGCCTATTAAAAGTGGTGTGTGTAGAGATTTTACCTTTTTTATTAAAAAATAAATACTTCTATACTTCAATGCTTCGTTAATTTGCATACTTTACAGTAATTGTTTGACATACACTCAGAACTGCCCTTAGGGGTGTGCGACAGGTGTGGTCGCACAGAGCCTCGCGCTCAGGTTTAAAAAAAAATGTTTCAATTTAATAAAAACAAATATTTAAATATTTAACCTTTTAGTAGATTTCGTAAGAAATACTACCTACTATATTCTCCCCTAATTTGGAATTTTTGAAAAAAAAAAATTGCAGATCTACGCCGATCCTGACTCGCAGTACCCAAAAACACCCCCAGTTCAAAACTTTATCTATCTATCTATTTATCAATATCATTTTTTTATGGACACGATAACTTCCATAATTCTGAACAAATCTCTTCCAAATTGATACAGAAAATCAAGCGCCATAAAATCTCGGTCAAGTTCGTTAATGGGCAAAATCGAACCAGGGGGGGGGGGGGGCTTTTTGTGAGAACAGAAAAAAACCCATAATTTCTTAATTATGATACGTATCGAATCCGCTTAAATTTATTATAAGACTTCTTAATATTATCTAAAACTTTTATACTAACAAGTTTTTTATAAAACCAACCCTTATAGCAGAGAAAAAAAATCTTGGCCAGCTCCGCCTGCAAACAAGTTAGGTTTCAAAGTGGACGGTTCCAACTGCCGCATCATGGCAAAAATTTAATTTCTTCCGCAATTCCCAACAAACAGGCGCCCTGCGGTCTACGTTTTCGAAATCTACCTGCGCCTGTAGGCCGAGCCGTCAGGCTCGGCCTACAGGCGTTTTTTTTAGATAGATCTTCCTATTACATTCTCCCCTATGTCGGAGTGTTGGAATTTCTGAAATTTTTTTGCAGATCTACGCCGATCATGACTCCCAGAACCCAAAACCACCCCAGTTCAAAGCTTATATATATATATATATATATATATATATATATATATATATATATATATATATATATATATATATCACTATTTTATGGCACGATAACTTCAATAATTCTGCACAAATCTCTTTAAAACTGATACATAAGATCAAGGGGCATAAAATCTCGGTCAAGTTCGTTAATGGGCAAAATCGAACGAAGGGGGATGGGGAATGGAGGGGCTTTTTGTGAAAACAGAAAAAAACCCATAACTTCTTAATTATGATACGTATCGAATCCTTTTAGAGTTATTATTTTTTCTAAGAAAAGGGGCGAAAATTTACGTATGACAGATTTTTGATATCATTAAAAATGTCCTCAAGTTTTTTTTTTTTGTGTGTGTGTGTGGGAGGGGGGGGGGGGATAGGATGAGAAGAAAAAATTTCATAACTTCGTCAATTCACAAGATATCAAATCCGCTGAAATTTATTATAAATCCTCTTAATATTATCTTAAACTTGTTTAATGACAAGTTTTTTATAGGACCAACCCTTATAGCAAAATAAATTGAAAACAAAAACAAAAAATCCCTGCCGGCTCCGCCTGCAAACAAGTTATGTATCGAAATGGGCGGTTCCAACTGCCGCATGATGGCAAAAAGGTAATTCCCAACAAACAGGCGCCACACGGTCTGCGTCTTCGAAATCTACCTGTGCCTGTAGGCCGAGCCATCAGTGATTTTTTTTCCATTGGAAGGTATTTATTTCACGAAAAAATTTAGATATTTAAAAATGTTTACTTATAAAATGTAAAACATTTATCAAGACGCGGACATTCCAGAGCAGAAAATATTACTTGTTGTCTATATTCAATCTGTCGCCATTATTATACACTCTAGTTTTGTGCACGTGTTGCGACCTTGTCACAGAATACGTTGAATAAAATTTTCTTAAAAGAAAAACAAAACAAAACAAAACTCTAGGCGCCACCCTGCAAGCCTGGACTCCGTGTTTCCCTTCCCCGCATCACCTTCTCCTCTCAGTGCAGACACATTGGCAGTTGTAGTAGTCGATGTTAAACAAACAATAAGTAATTAATTTTTTATTGTATCTAACCACAGAACTAAACGCTGTGGTATCTAACGCTTGAATTTAATACTAAATTTTTTGACGCAGTTATTTCAATAGCTCAAGTTTTTCAATTATTACTAAAAATTTTGAGAATACATGTTGGGTTTCTTTGAGGGTTTTAGTATAATTGTCAGTGGTGAATTCAGAGAGTATCCGGGGGGGGATTCCCCCCGGATCGTTGAAATGTCCTCCCCCGGAAGATCAGAGATTTTATGCTTTTAGTGGCAAAAAAAATAAAATTCCCCCCCAAGCTCTATATTCCCCCCGGAGCCACTGAAACCCCTCCCGGAGAAAAATGTCTGAATCCAACACTGATAATAGTGATTGCTTTTCTCAATCTGGAAGCGTGTTTCTGTTTAAAGCCCGAAAGCCCGAGCCTCGATTTTTATACTAGCCTTCGGGCCGGGCGGGCTCAGGCTCATTCTTTCTGAAACTGACAAATTTATTTATTCTCATATACAAAAAATAAAAATAACACTTTTTCCCCCCAGAAAAATTAAATATTCCATTTCAAGTCATTTTAATGTTATTTTCTTCAGAATGAATAGAAGTGGTTTATTTTCCTTTTTAGGTGCGTTCGTAATTATATAAATACGTAGCACCTATTGTCGTCGTCTGGTCCGTCCGTCTGTCCGTCCGTCTGTCTGTCTGTCCGTCTGTCCGTCCGTCCGCATATAACAACGCAAAAACTACCCAACCGATTTTTTTGAAATTTCAGATATATTATCTTTGCAGAATTTTGTCGAGACATTTCAAATTTTATCAAAATCGAATCAAAACTTTAGAAAATATTAATAAAAATATTTATCAAGAAATTTGAAATTAAAAAAAAAAAAAAAAAAAATCGGTGCTTTTTTGTTATAGGAGGTTCCGAGGTTTAATCGTCAAGCAACCGAGAAACTTATTTTATTACAGAAATTAATCTGCAGACGATATAATTCATTTTACAGAATTAAAAATCATCAAGATCTGAATATTTATATAACTAGCTACAGTACGAACGCACCTCGTTTGTTACGTTTGACGTACAATTTCCAACTTGTTTAATATTGGAATGCTACTTTAACACTAGATGTACCGTGAGCCGTCATTTTAACGGTTACCAAATGAATATATTCCGATTCGAACCAGAAATTTCTTTTTAAAATAAATTAAATTTAAAACTCAGAGAAATACGTTAAATGAATAAGTTAAGTAGTTTTAAATAAAAATTCTGGTGTGAAATAGTTTTAAAAAACTTGCCCCAGTAGCAGAAACAGTGCAGCATTGCAGCAGCGCTGCAGATTATTTTAGTCTTTGCAGATCAATCTCAGCTTTAAAAAAAAATTCTGGGCTATGAAAAATTGCTAAAATTTCTTTTTTTGTCTCTTAGTTTCATTGAATTTTCTTCTTATGTTTACTTTATCAATACAAATTTTGCTTATTTTATGAGTTACTGTAATTTCTTATGATAGTAAGAGAGCTTGGATACAGTTGTATTTATAACCGATTGAAATGTCAGAGAGTTCGGAAGATGAGAACTATTTTTATTATTGCTATGTTAAAGGAGCCGACGCAACTAGATAACAATATTTTTTCACGAAATATTTACACGGGCTGTAAAACCGTTTTATTTATCACCAATAAATATTTCAAAGAGTTCGGACAAAAAGAACTTTTTATTTTAAAACTATGAAACGACTCTACGTAAAAAAAAACAAAAAAATGAGCGCTTTTATCACATAATATCAGTATTTTTTCTCAAATTTTCCATTTTAAAATATAATTTTATACAAACTTTTAAAGAGAGCTTGGATACAGTTATATTTATAACCGATTGAAAGTCAGAGAGTTCGGAAGATGCGAACTATATTAGGTAGGTTTCATTACACAAAGCTAACTTATTGCAGCCGTTTGGAGGAAAGCAATTCCAAAAAAGTGTGGTATATTTCCACCGATCATGACTCCCAGACCCCCAAACCCCCCCTCTATATAACCTATATATATATATATATATATATATATATATATTTCACTCAACGTAATATATATATATATATATACATATCTGTCGTATGTCATGCTGTAACTTTCTTATTTATGAACCGATTCGGATGTGACTGAGTATGTGTATGGAACATACCAAGGTCTCGACTGAGTTCGTTGGCCAGCATCATCCGTCATATTGTTTTAAAATGGCGGCCAGTTAAAAAAAAATTATTTTTAAAAATTCAAAAAGATGTACAAAAAAATTATAAACTGATAAAATTGTTTCCGTTAAGCGTTAGAACGTGATACGAGGATTCTGGAACATTTTTTGTTTTGGCTATATCTTAAACAAGAACGAAAAATCATGCGTCAAGCATAGATTATGTAACACTTTCCAAAGCTTCCAAAATAATTTTACAAATCATTACCGTTTAATAAGCTGAAAGATAACATCTAAGTAAACAATTTGGAAAACGCATAACATATTTAAACTAATCGTTGGGGCCATGCACCGTAATACTTACCCATCAGGGATATGCATAATGTAAAACATTAAAATAAAAATGTGTAAACTACTTATAAAATGCATTGCAATTCAAATAAAATCGTGGTTTGATGACGTCATAAACTTTAAAGGCTCGATTACTGAATTGCCTGAAGAGGTTTTTCCTTATAACTCCAAAAATAATAATCCTATTAACTAGCGGTTTATTGCATCTGATTAAGCGTCAAATTTCCAATTAAAATATATCTTTAAAGTGAAATTTGGATGAAATACAGGGTCATGAAAAAACGAAGAGTGTGGAAAATAGGATTCCAAATATCTCGGCAACTAATTATCCGATCGACTTCATGCTTTATGCAAAATTTATGTTTTTTTATTGTCTTTTATATTCATTTCTTAAAATAAGCAATTTCGAAAATTTTTATATACCTTTTTTTATCAGAACGAATATTTCGAGAGTCCGAAAAAAATAGTTTCTGTTAATCGAGGTTATTGAAATGAAATAGGCTTCTTCCCATTATTACATACTAAGTACATACCAAATTGCAAGTCTCTATCTCATTTTTTTCGGGAGATAGAGCGTTTACAGACACACACACAGAGAGATGGACGGCAAAAATTTTTTTCTAAAAATATGTTTTTCGGAATCTCCAGTGTCTGAAACGTGTAAATCCGTCATTTTTTTTTTTTCGATTTTCAAAACGATTACAAGACTTACCCTATACTACGTATGATGGGTAAGTAAAACGTAATTTCAGGAATTTCCAACATATACAATATTCGGGAAAATATCCGAATACTTTTATCCAGCCATGTATATGATCTTTATATATACAGGTATTTGTATATATACTGCATCTTATGCTAAATTTTAGTTTAGTTAGGAAACGCGTAGCACAGTTTAAAATTCTCCTTCTGAAGTTTCTTTCAATAAACGGAAATGTGTTCGCGAACTTTTGTGCTACCCTGTATATAAATACAGAATTTATACACACCAAGTAATAGACAAAAAGTGTGTTAAATTTAAAATCGCGTTCAGCAACTTAAAACGCACAGGAATTATTGTTAACAGAGAGAAGAGAATTCTTTTGTGTGTCCCTGTAAATGAACGATGACTGCTATACACACAATATTCTGTAGTATGCCTCTTGTAATGCACCTTAGTGATATATATAAATTTCAAAGCGTTTAAAATAGTGAAACATTATTTAATTAAACCGCAAACGATTTTTCTCCATAGACGTAATGTAACGGAATTTTTTGACTGTCCCTGTAAAGTAACTATAAGTGCTCTGCACACCCTATTCCATATTAAGCTTCTTGTAATGCACCTTAGTGATATATATCAATTACAATGTATTTGAAATTGTGTAACATCATTAAAATAAACCGCAAATGATTTTTCCCCATAGACCGTAATGTAACGGAATTCTTTTTGGTAAAAAACTATAAGTGCTACACACGTCAGTTGAAATAGAGAACATGCTATAGATAACGACAATAACATATAAAAATTGCAGGACAATCCAAGCATATTTACGGGAGTTAGAGCACGGCCAGACGGCAGACGGCCAGACGGCATACAGCCATACGGCAAGACAAACCGAAGTCATAAACACTTTTCAACTAGGTTGGAAAGTGTTAAAAATAGCTCAGATTGGAAATCGCAGTTTGAATTTCTAGGGTGGCTGACATATTGAAACAATCTGATTTTGTTGTGCTGTAACTCTCGTATTTATGAACCGATATGAATGTGACTGATCATGTGTACGAACATACCAAGGTCACGACCGAGTTCGTTGTCCAGCTTCATGCGTCATCTTTTTTCAAAATGGCGGCCAGTTAAATTCAACTTTTTTAATTCAAAAAGATGTATAAAAAATTATAAGCAAGTGTTAGATCGTGATACAAGGATTCCGGAATATTTTTTGTTTTGGCTTTATCTTTTTTTTTTTTTTTTTTTTTATTTTGAGACCGCCGACCAGGCCCCTACCTGCCAGGTTTTCCTAGCTTAATAGGGTTTAGTGCCTGGCACTGGGGCGCGTAGCGCAACTGAAAGCGGCTGGTCATTTCTGGCAGGACGGCTATGTGGAGGTCTTAGTTTTGTTCCCATTTTTGTTTTGCTGCTAATTGATCCGATTCTTTTTGTATGGACCTGGGCTTGGCATCACACCCATACGTCATGCCAATGCTATGCAAGTTGGTCTCGTAATTTAGAACCTTGATCCGGTGACGAGACCTTCACCTGACTATTCACCTCCAGAGGTATAATTCACAGGTAACTTAGAGGACTTTGCTCCAACGACAGATTTTACATGCACCGGGCGCCATTAGTGTACATGATGAAAAAAAAAACTGTAAGGGAAGGGGGTTAATACATGTTTATTTAACTTTACATAAAAAAAAATAAAAAATTGATTACTTTTACCTGTGTTGGATTTTTTTTTTCCACTTTCCTTTTCCCTTTTTCCGACTGTACTTACTGTTACCTGTTGTTTTTCTTTTGCTGCTTGATTTTTGTTGCATTTTGTTTCGTGTTTAGGTTTCTCTCATTGCTTTTTGGTTTCTCATTTGTTGCTGTTGTTTCTGGTTACTCATTTGTTGCATTTATTTTGGTTTCTCATTTGTTACAGGTTTCTCATTGTGATTTGGGTTTCTCATTTTTCGCTGTTGATTTTATACTCTAGTAACCGTTGAATTTGTTTTCATGAATGCGCTCTAATGGCGATCAGTCCATAGATACCTTATGGCTGTTATCATGAACTCGATGAAGCTATTTGAAGAATTGGTGCGCTGTGGGGTGGGGCATGTTCTTTGGCCATTAGTCCGTTAATTAGCATTAACTTCCACCCTCTTAGACGCTGAAAGATCGATTTTTTTATCGCAGGAAAGAGGTGTCCTTTACACTGCTATTTTTGTTATACACATACGCACATATATACATATAATTTTTTTTTTCCTGAAAGAGAAGGTAAATTAGGCAGAGGTTATATACACTTTGAATATAGAAATATGGTGGCTGCTGGGACTTTTATATTTTTGCTTGTTTTTATTGTATTAATCTATGTTTGTCTGTTTCATGTCGTCTACATTGTTCATTAGCCATCTGATCAGTGCTCTACCTTTGTTTTGTAAATGTTTGTTGTTTGCAAGTTGTCTGTGCCATAGTTTTTCGTTATTAACTGTGATGTTGACCAGATGGTGTGGTTGCGAGAGCGGGCAGGACGTGAGGTAGTGTTTTGGGGACCCTAATTCCCCGCATATACATTCTGGAGAGCTAAATTTGGGAAATCTTTGTGGGAATGCTCCATGTTCTGTGTAGATTTGGCTCAGTAATTTACAGCCTATAAGTCTTTTTGTGTCTACCTTTGGGAAGTATCCATGCGTTGTCCTACCCGTGTCCCCGTAGTCCCCGTAGTTTTGGCTTTATCTTAAAAAATGACTGAGATATGGCAATTTGAAATTCTAGGGTGGCTGACATTTTGAAACAATCTGATTTTGTTTGATCTGGTTGTTGTTGTGTTTGAGTAAAATTAGTTGAATTTTTAAAAACATGGTCTATGAAAGCTGCCTTTTCCTCCCGGTACAGGCCGGAAGGACATTTTTTTTCTTTTTGTAAGTTCGTGTCAAAATTTGCAGTTAAGGGAATTCGATGACTTTTCAACGTTTTTGTAATTTGAATATTTTATAATACCTTTTTGACTTAATATTAAAAGTTTTTTTGAAGGAAATGTGAAATTTAACTTTTTTAACGATTGCGATTTACATTTTTTTTCCCCGAAAAACACGGAAATATCATTTTTCCAATTTAATTTACAGCATTCATTTCACACTAAATAGAATTTCCCTTTCAGAGTTGCAATCTTTAATTTTTTGTTTTGTTTTATTTAGTTTGTGTATTTAAATATGATCAGTATGATCAAAATGTGCTAAAACTTCAACATATGTTTTTCAATTGAATCTATCTTATATATGGACAATCCTTATGATTCATTTCATAAAATTACGGATCGGATTTCCAGTAATATAAATTGACGAATAATGATTATTTGCTTATATATTTAAGAAAATAAATAAAAATGTTAAACAAATAGTCATTTTTACACTATTTTTACGTATGTTATATCATTTTATTTATATTTTTAACTAATTAATTATTTGGAAAACTGGTTATAGGGCACACGTGGAAGAATATTATGAAAACAAAAATGGAAAACAAAATGTTGCAAGGAATTCAAAATTGCAGAAGTGTCGTTTTAAAATCGTCTTATTATTATTATTATTATTATTATTTGTATATATATATATATATATGTATATATATATATATATATTTTTTTTTTTTTTCAAATCTTATTATAAGAATTGAATTTTTTCTTAATTAAAACAGTTTTCTTCATAAAAACATTTAATAATATGTCAAAAACGTATTATAAAATATCTAAATAATAATAATAATAATTAGTCGGATGTGCTAATCCCAAAACTTTCTTCTATCTCATACAGGTTTCGCCTACACTAAAAACGAACCAGCACCAATTTATATCAAGGTATAACTGAAAAGTTTTATTAAATTCCGTGCATTAGTTCTTAAGGTAGGACCATCGGTAAAATCGTGTAAATCCTGAAAAATGCAGCATAGCAGTGCCACCTGTAGGGAGATTTAGACCAAAACCTAATCAACAACAACTTATGGCAACGTCTAAGTGAATCTGAAATTTGATGAAAATCCGTGCATTAGTTCTTGAGATATAGTTATCGCGATAATAATGAAAAAAGTGGCATAGCAGCGCTACCTGTTGGGATATATGCACCAAAATGTAATCAGCGTCTACTTATGTCAAGGTCTAAATGAATCTGAAGTTTGATGAAAATAAGTGCATTAGTTCTTGAGATAGAGCCATTGTGGAAATCGAGAAAAATGCAGCATAACAGCGCCACCTATTGGGCGATTTTCACCAAAAACTAATCAGCTCCAATTTATATAAGGGACTAACTGAACATAAAGTTTTATTAAATTTCGTGCATTAGTTCTTGAGATAGAGCGCCCACAACATTTTTGTCACTTACAGACAGACAGACAGACAGACAGAGTCACAGACTCACACACAGACATTTTCTAAAAACAGTCAAATCGTGTACAAGACCTTCTAAAACGTATAAATCCGTCGAAAACCGGAAGTCGAAAATTTTCATGAATCCAATACTTTGTTCTTGTAAAGATAGAAGAAAGTAATATAGTGGGATAAGGTGATTATTTTTACTTTCTTCTATCTTTACAAGAACAAAGTATTGGATTCATGAAAATTTTCGACGTCTGGTTTTTGACGGATTTATACGTTTTAGAAGGTCCTGAATAAGATTTGACTGATTTTAGAAAATACCTTTTTGTGAGTCTGCGAATCTTGTCTGTATGTGACAAAAATTTTGTGCGCGCTCTATCTCAGGAACTAATGCACGAAATTTCATAAAACTTTATATTCAGCTATTCCCTGATATAAATTGGTGCTGATTAGTTTTTGGTGAAAATCGCCCAATAGGTGGCGCTGCTATGCTGCATTTTTCGCTATTTCCGCAATAGCTATATCTCAAGAACTAATGCACTTAGTTTCATAAAACTTCAGATTCAGTTAGACCTTGACATAAATAGACGCTGATTACGTTTTGGTGTAGATATCCCAGCAGGTGGCGCTGCTATACCACTTTTTTCATGATATTTACGATAGCTATATCTCAAGAACTAATGCACGGAATTCCATCAAATTTCAGATTCTGTTACACCTTGACGTAAGTTGTTGTTGATTATAGGTTTTGGTCTAAATTTTCTAACGGGTGGCTACATTTTGCAGGATTTACACGATTTTAGTTATTTGTCATATCTCAAGAACTAATGCATGTAATTTAATAAAACTTTAGATTCAGTTAGACCTTGATACAAATTGGTGCTGATTCTTTTTAGTGTATGCGAAGCCTGTGTGAGATAGAAGAAAGTTTTGGTATTGGCACATCCGACTAGTTTAAATTGGAGTTTCATATTCGTAAAAGTTTTAAATATGTTCTTGTACAAAAACAAACACATTTTATGTATAGTTTTAAATAAAGAGAAATTATATTAATTTAAAAAATAGTGTTTTTTTCTTTCTTTTTTTTTAACATTAGTTCAAAATTAAATTACCTAAGATAACAGAATACTTATTTGTCAGAATTAAGGCTGTATTAAAAAATGTATTTTTCCACGCTCAACAACTCAAAATTTTGAGACACATTTTCAGACTCATTTTCAAAGTAAAAACATGAAACTTGGCGACGTGATTTATGAAGCGATTTAAAAAGGACCCATGTTTTTATTTTTCGTTCAATTAATTAGAAATTGATTTACAAACAATTATTTTCACAGTACGATATTTTATTTATTTTTTTTTCCAGCGCTATCGCTTCGGGAAATTCGGTTCAAAATGTCCACTTTGACAGGATTTTTTGAAATATATTCTGCCTTTATTAAAAAAAATCGGGACAATACGGACATTATAAAGTTACTGAATAAGAGAACCTGCCAATTGGATGTATTTTAGAGCAAAAATGAATTTAAAAATGTGTCTCAAAATAAGCAGTTTGGATTTGAATACACCCTTAAACAGATTGCATAATTTCAGTGAACGACATCTCATATAAATTTAGCAGTATATATTCATTAAGTGAAAATCAAAGTAGAAATTTGTTCATTACTAACACTTTCCAATAATTAAAAAAAAAAAAGAAATTTCATTGTATATGTGAATAGTTCGTTCAATCAATTACCAGGCATATGCTGTTTATTACATATCGCAGCAAAAGCAGACAACATGTATATGCCAACAAGCCGTAAGTTGATGCACATAATTATAAGAAAATAAACTCCGGTTTTAAATAATGCGGATGCAAATTCTGATCATTTTCTCTTGAAGTCTGTGCCAGTTCTCTAAGTATTTTCATCTAAGTTCTCTGTCTCGCAAATGTGTTGCTTTCCTCTGTTTTTTCTTCAACCACCCAGGAGAGACGTGAAGAATGATGTAATACAGAACGATGTCGGTAAGAACCACCAGAAACCACCCACATTCAGACTACTGGGTCTATAATTTAGAATTTCAGTTTGACCTCTGACCGCTAGAGGAGCGGATTTTTCGCATCTATCTTTTAACGTTTGCACATTTTGGAAGATGCCGATTGCTAGAATTGCACTTTCATAGAAGCGAGTTTTGAACAGACCGGTGAATTCACCTTTTCTTCTTCTTCTATTTTTACCTTCTTCTATATTTACAAGAAAAAAGTATTGGATTCATGAACATTTTGACTTCCAGTTTTTGACGGATTTATACATGTTTTATAAGGTCCTGAACACAATTTGACTGGTTTTAAAAAATGTATGTCTGTGAGTCTGTCTGTCTGTCTCTGTGTGTGTGTGTCTGCGTGTCTGTATGCGACAAAAATTTTGTGGGCTCACTATTTCAAGAACTAATGGAATTTAACAAAACTTTTGCACGGAATTTAATAAAACTTTAGATTCAATTACCTTGATATAAATTGGTGCTGATTCTTTTTTGGTGTAAATCTCCCAACAAGTGGCGCGGCTATGATGCATTTTTCACGATTTCTGCAATAGCTCTATCTGCAGAACTAATGCACAGAATTTCATCAAACTTCTACTGGACCTTGACTGGTGCTGGTTAGCGTTTTTTGTGTATATCATATAACAGGTGACGCTTCTATGCTGCATTTTTGGATTCTAAAATGCATAATTAAAAGATTACGCTTTTTGAAATATTAACATGGATGAGATAGAAGAAAGTTTTGGGATTTGCACATCCGACTAGTTAAAAGTTTGTTGCTAATCTTAACAAAATATTTAACATTTATGGCAATTGATCTATTTTGACAAAGGTTACGGCAGGAAAGGAGAGGTAAACATATGGCAAGGTAAATCATTCATTTATAAATCTTAATAAAAATAAATAGCGTAAAGGTGAGCCTTTTGAGAGGGGAAGAAATCAGTATTCCGTAACAGATACAGAACAGATAACTTTTGAATATATTTATATATAATTACTTAGCTGAAGTACCCGGTCTTGAACGTGATTTTAAAAATGTTTTTTTAATAAAATCAAGTTCAAAATTAAACATGCAGTGAAAAACATAATAAAAGAAGCATACGAAACGCATGAATCAAATTTTGAGTTTTGATTTGCGTAATTTTCATTCATTTTTCATTTAATCCCGAGGACAGATTAAATAACTTAATAAATAATCTGTGGTCCGGATTGAGACCAAGATTAAAGCCTTGTGATAAAAAAATGTTTCTGAGTTTTTTGTTAATTAAATAAGTTTTGAATGATAAAAATATAACAAATACAAAAATTCTATGAATTTTATTATTATTATTTTTTTAAATCTTTATTTCAGTTCTTCACTAACAAGCTCTGGGGACCTGAACATTTGTGAAAAGTCTAATATGAAGGCATACACACACGTATATATGTAGAATAGATTTTAAAATAACGAATTCGAATTCAGGTAACCCCAAAATGTTAAAATACACCAATATTTCCATAATCGGGATTTTATCATGATTCAATATACGTTCCTCAAACTCTTATGATGTTATAGATTCACCTGCTGATGTCATATTCACCTGTTTTTTGTACTTACTCATATTTATGCTCCTTGTATTATCGAGAATTCTTTGAAAATTTCTGTTACACTGACAATGTGACGTCATATTCATCTTCTTTTTCATTCTTGAAACTTTTTATTTCATTTTAATTTTTCACGTGGACATCTTACAGTAAAAAAATAATTGTTGTGGAAAGGATTTTATTGAAATTTTTTAATTGTTGGCCACTGCTGTAACGAAAACTGGTTAAATTTCACAGGAAATGACTTTTTGATAAGTGGTTTTTTATTAATTAAAAATTAATTATAATATATTTTGATTTCGGATTACTTTAGTTGCCTCGGCTGCGTTTTAATACGCCTGTGGGCATAATTTCACGATTCTAAACCGTGGATTTCTATAGAAATAGAGACAGACAGACAATTTTTCCTTTTAGGCAGATTTTGTAAGAAATACTACCTATTATATTCTCTCCTAAGTTGGAATTTTTGAAATTTTTTTGAAGATCTACGCCGATCATGACTCCCAGAACCCAAAACCACCCCCAGTTCAAAACTTTATCTATCTATCTATCTATCTATCTATGTCACTTTTTTATGGACACGATAACTCCCATAATTCTGCACAAATCTCTTCCAAACTGATACATAAAATCAAGAGGCATAAAATCTCGGTCAAGTTCGTTAATGGGCAAAATCGAACCAGGGGGGGGGGGGGGGGCTTTTTGTGAAAACAGAAAAAAAACATATTTTCTTAATTTATGATACGTATCGAATCCGTTTAAAGTTATTATTACTTTTAGGAAAAGCGCCGAAAATTTATGTATGACAGATTTTTGATATCATTGAAAATGGCACCAAGGGAGGGAAAAAAAGGGGGGGGGGATTCTAGAAGAAAAAAGTTCATAACTTCGTCAATTCAGAAGATATCAAATCCGCTTAAATTTATTATAAATCCTCTTAATATTATCTGAAACTTTTATATTGACAAGTTTTTTATAGGACCAACCCTTATAGTAAAAAAAAATAATTAAAAACAAAAAAATCTCTGCCGGCTCCGCCGTCAAACAAGTTAGGTTTCGAAGTGGGCGTTTCCAAATGACTCATCATGGCAAAAATGTCATTTCTTACGCAATTCCCAACAAACAGGCGCCCCGAGGTCTGCGTCTTCGAAATCTACCTGTGCCTGTAGGCGGAGCCGTCAGGGATTTTTTTAAATAGCGTACTTGTGATGATGTAATAAACCAATCATCACATATCATTAATTTTTCCCAAACATTAAAGTAAAATTCTCATTTTACAAGTATATTTAATTAAAAATTCCTTCCTTTTTAAAAATATATCAATCTTTTAATATCTTTTACAGTTAATAAATATCATTCTTTTAATGCTTACCAAATTTTCAGCCGTTAATAAAATACATAATAATTAAAAAATCCCTTTCTCATCCTAAAAATCATCAATTGTGCAATTGTGTTATTTTATTTCTTTTAACGAATGAATAAAAAAATATTTTTGATCATTTCCCTTTTTCAACCAGTAATCTAAACAAACGCTTATTAATGCTCACAAGTTATTGGTCAGCTCTTAATGACTTTACTGTGTTATAATTACAGTACAGACGCCATGCATTATTGCTGTCTGTGTTTTCGTTATAATGATATCCTATATTTCTAACTGTATAATTTATTAGTTAATATGGATTTCCCAACATTCGCTTCACATCTTTGATATAATATACGTTAAAATCACTATCTTCAAAAAGATAATAAATAAAATTTCTCTATAATTCTAATACTGTAATAAAACAAGTGAGTAAGTATGATCGAAGATCGCCCAAAGGGTATCGTTTAATATTCCTTTCAAAACACTTTATCCTTTCTTTAATAAATCCAAATAAATTTCATAAAAAAAAAAAAAAAAAAAAAAAAAAAAACTTCATATTTTTTTATAAAGTAAAAATTTACCGGTATATTTTTCTCGTCTTTTCGAAAATATGATCCGGTCCGATAGCGGGCAAAGCCCGCTATTATACTCTGTCATGATAATATTTGTCATGTAGACTAAGTGCGATATTTAAAAAAAATCAGTTTCAAAATTAAACATGTTGTACACTTTTAAAATGTTAAAATATGCGAATATTTCCATAAACGGGTTTTTATCATGGATTCAATACGTTACTCAAACTCATATATTTACTATTCTCTATTACTCATATTGATACTAGCTTAGTATTATTCTCAAACATTTAAAATCTGTTAAATTTCCAATATGACGTCAGATTAATTTTCTTTTTAATTCTCTAATGACGTGATATTAATCTGCTTTCTGTACATACACATACTCATACTCCTTGTATTATTGAAAAATGTTTGAAATTTTCTGTTTTATTACCAATATGATGTCATATTAATCTTTTTTTCAATTGGTGAAACGTTTTATTTCATTTTCATTTTTCACGCGGAAATCTTTCAATAGATAATTAATTACTGTAGAAAGAATTTTATTGTGGATTTTTAATTGTTGGCAACTGCTATAACGAAAAATGTTTAAAGTTAAAAGGAAAAGGCTGTTAGAATTTTGGTTTTTTTTTATCTCTCTATATTAAAATGATACGATTTTTCAAATTTTAATATTTTGAGCTTCATAATAAGTATTTAGCTATAAGTACACAAATTTTCATAACTGTAAGTTATATAGTTTCTGAGACGGACAGACAACGGAGCGGGAGTAAAAAATACGATTTCCGATCAAAGCATTAAAATGACTTGAAATGGAATAAGTAATTTTGAAGGGGAAAAAAGTTGTTATTATTTTTTTTCTTTTCTACGTGAATAAATAAGATTTTCAGTTTCACAAGGAATGAGCCCGACCCCGAAGGTTTTTTGAGTCCGAGCCCATCTCATCTCTACTGTATATACCATTACATAGTGTGCTAAAATTTAGTTTAGCAAGAAAACGCATAATAGGTTGAAAATTCACCTTCAACAATTTCTACCAATAGACGGAAACATACTTGAATTATTTTGTACAGCCCTGTATGTTACATACAGATTTTTATACACGCCACATATTAAGCTAAAATTTAATTCAGGCTAAAGCATGTTTAAAACTATTGAAATTCCACTTCCAGAAATTATCATAGGTGGCCATGTATCCAGTCCTTTGCGTGGCGTTCTGTATATGGTTTTATTTATATTCTACAAACATCTCTTAGTATAACTAAATATAGTTCAGCTTTAAAATACATACCTCAATTAAAAACCAACTTTAAGCACTACTTCACTCTCGCAATCAGTAATGCTTTCGAATTATTTTGTGCAGCTCTGTATATGATACATACCACGTATTATGCAAACATTTATTTAAACTTAAAAACGCATACCCTAACTGAAAGCGCACTTCGAGCAATTATCGCTTACAGTACTTTGGAAACAGTACTGTATCCGAAATGTTATCTTTTGTATGTCCCTGTAAATGAAGAATAAAAGCTATGCACATCATATTCAAGATCAAGTATTTTGTAGCTTGTAATAAACTTCAGTAATCAATTACATTGTATTTTAAATAGTGTAACATAATTCAAATACGCTGCAAACAAGTTTCCCCGTAGACCAATATGTAACAGAATTCTTTTGTGTGGCCCTGTAAATGAATAATAAATGTTTTGCACCCCATATTCTACATAATGAATATTTTAGTGCACTTCATAAATTCATATCAATTTCATTATGTTTTAAATAATGTAACATCATTAAAATACATTTGAAACGATTTTTTCCCGTTGACCGTAATGTGACGGATTACTTTTAACTGTCCCTGTAAACGAATTATAAATGCTACACACTTCATTTTCAACAGCGATCGTACAATTGTAAACTTCACTAACGTATAAAAATTCCTGGGAAATCCGAGTATATTTACGAGAGTTAGAGTACGGCCAGACGAACAGACAAACTGAAGCCCGAAACACTTTTCAACTATATTGGAAAGTGTTAAAAAAGCCACTTCTTTCTTTTTAATTTCAGGCCCTCCAACTTTCCTATTACTAAAAGACGGCCGGTCTTACAAAATAAACAATTTCGCGGAATCCAGTCACTATATGTTTAAAGAATCATTCAAAAATATTTCGGCACTGAAACCTGATGAAAATGTGTGATTGACAATCCCAGCATACTAAACATACCAACAATGTTTCTTTGAACTCAAATCCTAACGGGAATCTTTCTCAACGTATTTCAGCGCTTTATTTATACTTTTGATTATTCCTTAATCACCGATAAATGAGTTTTTGACAGTTCATGCGATGCAATGCCGCTTTCAGGCGTAGAAAACAGGCATCGGAAGAGGGATGAATTATGGAATTGTTTTGCAGCACGTGTTTGACAGTTATTGCTTTATTGAATCGCACACATCTTGCAGGAAAGAGCTTTCTCTAAGGTTTACGGCAGATAAGAAGAAAGCAAGAAAGAAAAATCAAGGATTGCATTTCAATTGTAACAATTTCTTATTGCAAAAGCGGAAAATCAAAAAACTACAGTGTATAGGAGTAGAGTTATATGGGCTCATGGGGCCTGAGCCTCGCTAACAATTTCTACGATGACTCTTTTTTGCTCTAATATATATATATAAATTGTTTTATGACTTTCTAATATTTTATGAAATTTTTAATGTGTGTTTTTTCGGCAGATATGTATATATTTTTTTATTTTGCCGTGTTTTCTTTTTTAACACTTTCCAACATAGTTGAAAAGTGTTTATGAATTCGGTTTCTGTCTGCCGTCTGTCTGTCCGTGCTCGAATTCGCGTAAATATGCTCAGATCGTTATGCAATTGATATATGTTATTGAGGCTTACTGTGGCATGTTCGGTATTGAAAATGAAGTGTGTAGCACTTATAATTTTTTTACAGGGACACCCAAAAGAATTCCGTTACATTGCGGGAAAAATCATTTACGGTTTATTTGAATGATGTTACACAATTCAAACATATTGAAATTGATATATATCACTGAGGTGCACTACAAGAGACCAATTATAGAATGTGGTGTGCATAGCACTTATAGTTCCTTTACAGGGATACTCAAAGAATTCCGTTATATTACGGTCTATGAAGAAAAATCGTTTGCAGTTTATTTTAGTAATGTTTCACTATTTCAAAGATATTGAAATTGATATCTATCGCTAACGTGGATTACAAGAGGCTTAGTATAGAATATTGTGTGTATAACTTTCATTGTTCATTTACAGGGACACACAAAAGAATTCGGTTTAAAGTATTGCATATTAATAATAATTGCTGGGAATGCTTTTTCAGTTGCTGAACGCGTTTTTAAATTTAACTCATTTTTTGTCTATTTCTTGGTGCATATAAATTGTATAGATTGTATACAGGGCAGCACAAAAGTTCTCAAGTACATTTCCGTTTATTGTCGGAAATTGCAGAAGGGAAATTTTAAACTGTGCTACGCGTTTCCTAACTGAACTAAAATTTCACATTCTATTTAGTATATATACAAATCTATAGATCATATACATAGGGTTGCACAAAAGAGCTCGGACATTTTTCCGAATATTTTCGGTAATTCCTGAAATTGGATTTTTAAATATGTTATGCGTTTTAGGTAGATTTCGTAAGAAATACTACCTATTACATTCTCACCTAAGTTGGAATTTTTGAAAAATTTTTGCAGATCTACCCCAATCATGACTCCCAGAACCCAAAACCACCCCAGTTCAAAACTTTATATATGTATATATATATATATATATATATATATATATATATATATATATATCACTTTTTTATGGACACGATAACTGCAATAATTCTGCACAAATCTCTTCGAAATTGAAAATCTCGGTCAAGTTTGATAATGGGCAAAATCGAACTAAGGGGGGGGGGATGGGGGGGGGGCTTTTTGTGAAAAGAGAAAACTCCCCATAATTTCTTAATTGTGATACGTATCGAATCCGTTTAAAGTTATTATTACTTCTAGGAGAAGGGCCGAAAATGCATGTATGACAGATTTTTGATATAATTAAAATTGGCCCCAGGGGTGGGGAGGGGGGGGGGGTGTTTTAGAAGCAAAAAATTCATAACTTCGTCAATTCACAAGATTTCAAATCCGCTTAAATTTATTATAAATCCTCTTAATATTATCTAAAACTTTTATATTGACAAGTTTTTTATAGGACCAACCCTTATGGCAAAAAAAAAAAAAAAAAAAAAAAAAAAAAAATTAAAGACAAAAAAAATCCCTGCCGGCTCCGCCTGCAAACAAGTTATTTTTCGAAGTAGGCGCTTCCAACTCCCGCTTCTCTTCAAAACTGATACATAAAACCAAGGGGCATAAAATCTCGGTCACGTTCGTTAATGGGCAAAATCAAACCAAGGGGCGGGGATGGGGGGACTTTTTGTGAAAACAGAAAAAATCCCATAATTTCTTAATTATGATACGTATCGAATCCGTTTGAAGTTATTATTACTTCTAGGAGAAGGGCCGAAAATTTACGTATGACAGATTTTTGATATAATTAAAAATGGCCCCAGAGGGGGGGGGGGGAGGAGGAGGTTTTAGAAGAAAAAAATTCATAACTTCGTCAATTCACAAGATTTCAAATCCGCTTAAATTTATTATAAATCCTCTTAATATTATCTAAAACTTTTATATTGACAAGTTTTTTATAGGACCAACTCTTATAGCAAAAAAAAAAAAAAATTCCCTGCTGGCTCCGCCTGCAAACAAGTTAGGTTTCGAAGTAGGCGGTTCCAACTGCGATGCAAAAAGGTCATTTCTTCCATAATTCCCAACAAACAGGCGCCCCACGGTCTGCGTCTTCGAAGTCTACCTGTGCCTGTAGGCCGAGCCGTCAGGGTTTTTTTTTTTTAATTGTTTAGTTAGATATCATCTTACACCTTACGGTAAAGATTTGGAAAATTATTTTGGTAGTGTTGAAAAGCGTTACATAATCTATGCTTGACGCATGATTTTTCGTTCTTGTTATACTTTTGCTACAGAGGTAAACGACATTTGGAATTTTTTTCTCTTTAAGTTCTGTATTTTTATATTAAAATAAAATGCTAAACATTTGAACTGTCATAGTCGAAAGACCATATAAAACACGGAAATAGGGGGAAAAAATCCATATTAGATGTTATTCAAAGTTAACTTTCGTTGTGATTTTATTAAAAACAATTCTCAAATAGCAGCAAGTATATAATTTTTAGAAATGGGGCTCTACATTCGAATTTTTACAAAATTTGAGAATACAAATGTTAAATCCACGTGACAAATGTTAATTTATATTTGCCGGAAAAAAATATCCGATTGAATGTTTCGATTTTAAAGAGATGCATCAAATGTACCCAAATATAATCTAGGCATTTTTTTTTAATTCAAAAGGTAATTTTAATTATGAAAATTATTAAGAAATATGAATTATGACTTATATTAATTTTTACACAAAATAAGGCAGCATCAGGAAAACATCGGGTATATATATTTACAGCTCATTCAAATCATTAAATAGTTTGGAAGATATGAACAATTTTTGCTTTTCGACGGTCTGTTGAGGCCGTCTCCTGTTATCGTTTTCATCAAGAGTGAAAACCTTAGAAAGTAACCGGGAAATTTGTATAAAATTTTCTTTTATAAAATGTTAGTTGTTAAATGTTGTAACCGGGAAATTTGCATCAGGAAAACATCGGGTGTATATATTTACAGCTCATTCAAATCATTAAATAGTTTGGAATATATGAACAATTTTTGCTTTTCGACGGTCTGTTGAGGCCGTCTCCTGTTATCGTTTTAATCAAGAGTGAAAACCTTAGAAAATAACCGGGAAATTTGTATAAAATTTTCTTTTATAAAATGTTAGTTGTTAAATGTTGTAACCGGGAAATTTGCATTAGGAAAACATCGGGTGTATATATTTACAGCTCATTCAAATCATTAAATAGTTTGGAAGATATGAACAATTTTTGCTTTTCGACGGTCTGTTGAGGCCGTCTCCTGTTATCGTTTTCATCAAGAGTGAAAACCTTAGAAAGTAACCGGGAAATTTGTATAAAATTTTCTTTTATAAAATGTTAGTTGTTAAATGTTGTAACCGGGAAATTTGCATCAGGAAAACATCGGGTGTATATATTTACAGCTCATTCAAATCATTAAATAGTTTGGAAGATATGAACAATTTTTGCTTTTCGACGGTCTGTTGAGGCCGTCTCCTGTTATCGTTTTAATCAAGAGTGAAAACCTTAGAAAATAACCGGGAAATTTGTATAAAATTTTCTTTTATAAAATGTTAGTTGTTAAATGTTGTAACCGGGAAATTTGCATTAGGAAAACATCGGGTGTATATATTTACAGCTCATTCAAATCATTAAATAGTTTGGAAGATATGAACAATTTTTGCTTTTCGACGGTCTGTTGAGGCCGTCTCCTGTTATCGTTTTCATCAAGAGTGAAAACCTTAGAAAGTAACCGGGAAATTTGTATAAAATTTTCTTTTATAAAATGTTAGTTTCTTTTACACTTAGATTTTTATACAAATTTTCCGGTTATTAGTTGAAAGACTCTTGGACTTTTCCCTGTAAGATCTTAATTTTATTATTCTAAATTTATGGATAAACCCCTAACATATTTTCTTTTATAACTCTATTTCTTATGCTTTAAGGGAAAATAATGCATAAACTGTATATTTTTCTGGGCTGATTTGACCAAAATAATAATAATAATAATAATAATAATAAATAGTGTCCAATGAGGATGTTACCATTTGAAAAAAGAAAATTTGTACAATTCTTAATATGTATGGCTCCCGAACCCTATTTTATGCATAGCATTTAGTAAGTAGACACTATTATCAATAAGTTAATGCCAGTATTGTTTTTATACAATGATTTGCGGAAGAGATAGTGAGGTGGGACTGTATAAATTTAGTTCTAATTAATTCAAGGGGGGAAAAAAGAAAAATAACCGTTTTAATTCTTGTAAATTTCTTTCAAATTGCATATGGTTTATTTCGTCATAAAGGACCGTCTACCTATTAAAACTGAACCTAACATTTAAATGTTCATTAACAACAACACGATAATTATATTGTTAAGTTCTGCATGCCAAAAATACGTGGAATATAAATTTTCGTGTATATTGAATAAGTTAGTGTGACATAAATTAATGATTGCTTGATTACCAGCGTTGCGGACATCTTTTGCACACGAGTGCTAAACAGATCGGTACCTCTATTTAAAGTGGTTGGTTGGTTGGTTGAATGGGGTTTCATGGCACAATGTCCCGTTAGGGACATGCTGCGCCAAAAAAAAAAAAAGGGATTAGAATAAAAACGTCAAATTAAAATTTTAAATTGATTTAAAACTTTGTCAGAAAACAAGATGAATGAAAATAACACAGTTAAATGAAAAGAGTGATGTGATGATACATGTGTAATTAAAATCATTCAATGAAAATATAACACAACGTCTAAAATAAATAAACACAAGTTTTCACAAGTAAAATATATACAATCTTTAAACTAACCTATTTAAAGTGGAATCCGACCCACTGCAGGGTCCAGCTTCGGCTGAAGATTGTAATTTTTTTACGACCTTAATAAAGGGGACCGGGAGGGACACTATGCTCTACAGACTTGTACTAGTCTGAGCAGTCCCTCTTACGCTATCAAATCAATCAAATCAAACATCCATGCCTGAGGTGGGATTCGACACTCCCTCTTGTCTATAGTAACAAATTCTCTAATCACTAGAAGAGCAGGGTAAATTATTGAAGAATGAACCAGTCAATTTTAAAGAGAAACGACCGTTATTTAGACATTTTTTTTAACAGTAATTTATGTGTTTCCTTACTTTTTATTTTACATGATACCCACCACACAATACGCATGCATATTTCGGATAAATATGTTTTTGAAATGTTAATTATTTATTAAAAATGCAATTATTAAAAAATGTCAAATAGTGTCAGATAGATACTTCTTTCGTCATTATAAGAATCTACACGGTAAAATTGATGTTTCGTTTTGACCATTAGTTTTAAGTTATCGGCAAATATATAAAATTGTCCACTTTAAAGGGTTATTGTTGAAATAGATTAAAATTGAAACTCTTTATTTTCTGCTATTTTATGTTTGGTAAAAAGAGCTAGTCAACGATATATTTATAGATTTTTTCATGAGCATTGTTATTTTAGTTAGCAAGTTAGCGTTTCATTATTATTTCAACACCTTTTTGACCGCAAAATCACTCAATCTTCAAAATGCATTTCTCAATATTGGTAAAGTAAAAGCGTCACGGAAAATAGAATGAAATAAAGAAACATAGGGGTTTGCATTGAGATTTTTTCAAAGATCGTATAAAAATAAATATGTACGGCCTCTCAAGAAGATTTCTTATAGCGGGATCAGGGCAGGATTATCCAAAAGGCACGTGAAGCATATGCTTCCTCTCTAAAATTTAAAAGGGCCCCCAAAATGACAGTGAAGAGGGCTCACTAATTCTCATTTTTATTTCTTAACAATTTTTATTTATTTATTTTTAAAGAAAGTTTGCTTAATCCAAGAGGAAATCCACGCGCTACTTCACAAACTTATTTAACAGGAAAATATGAATGTCATCAATAGGATGTTAATTAATCCTACAGTGTCCTGATGTGCCTGTTAGAAGTCATCCGGAAAATTAAGCATACAGTTATATGTACTAAAATATATCTGAAGTTCCTATACAGGGAACATAAAAAAAACTGTTTAATGAAATATATATGACCTCGGCTAAGCTACTCCCGGGAATAATATTAGTATCATTGGTGAGTTTTCATGAATGAAAAATTAAGAAAACTTTTTCCAAATGAAAGGGGACTCCAAAATGATACCGTGCTTCTCCTAGATTCAGAGGTTAATCGGCCCCTGAACGGGATTATGGAAAGTCATAAATATGGAACTTTGGTCTTTATCCCGAGACTTTTACAATGGAAGTAAAGACAACCATTCTGATTTTTAGGTAGATTTCGTAAGAACTACTACTTATTACATTCTCCCCTATGTTGGAATTTCCGAAAAATTTTTGCAGATCTACGCTGATCATGACCCCTAGAACCCGAAACCATCCCAAGTTCAAAACTTTACCCATCTATCTATCTGTATCACTTTTTTATGGACACGATAACTTCCACAATTCTGCACAAATCTCTTCCAAACTGATACATAAAAGCAAGGGGCAGAAAATCTCGGTCCCCGTAGAAGCCATTGATAGGAAATTTTCATTTGGTGAAAAAGTGGAAGAACATGCCGGCCAAGGCAACAGTCGAACATTTTTTGTATCAAGGAGGGTCAAGATAATACGAGCAACATGCGGTCGTGCATTGTATTGCTGAAACGTAGAGTTCTAGAGGCCTCGAAAATGGGGCAGAACCACGGGCAGTAACACCTCAGAAATGTAACGGTTGCTGTTCATATTGCCGGCAATGGGAACAAGAAGTTATCGAGGCGTGTATTCAATGTCACCCCCCACCATCACTGCAGGTTATGGACCTGTGTGGTGATGTCGAATGCAAGCTGGCAATAAGCATTCTCAAGGATGCCATCAAACACGGATGCGGCCTTCATGATGCTGTATACAGAGACTGGATTCATCTGAAAGACGACGTGAGATGTCATATACAGCATTATGATGCCAGCATCCATGTTTGGCGGCATCGTAGAAAACGCACATTGCCAGCTTGCATTCGACATTGTCATACTGTCATATCCTGAACTGACGGTATGAGGTGCCATTGGATATACGTCTCGGTAACCTCTTGTTCGCATTGCCGGCAATTTCAACAGCAGCCGTTACATTTCTGATGTGTTACGGCCCATGGTTCTGCCCTATCTTCGATGCCTCCGCAACTCTACGTTTTAACAGGACAATGCACGACTGCATGTTGGCCGTACTATCCTAACCTTTCTTGATACAAAATATGTTCGACTGTTGCCCTGGCCAGCACGTTCTCCTGATTTCTCACCAATTGAAAATGTCTGATCAAAGGCTGCTGAGCGACTGGCCCGCCACCACTCGCCCATCACTACGGTTGATGAACTGATCCAATCTCTGTTCGGCTCCATGCCTAAGCAGATAAATGCTGTTATTCCGGCCAGGGGTGGCTTCTCTGGGTAGTGTTTTCTCAGGATTTATACCTCCAAATTTTCTGAAAATGTAATCACTTGTCCTTCCCATTATAGTGTAGTTGTCCAATAAATATCATTCCGTTATTTGCATTCCTTCCTCGTGTTGAAATTTTAATGGCCAGCAGTGCACTTTAGTATCCCAACAACAACACTGGAGATAGCGACAAGTAGATAGATAACTATAAAAATATCCACTTTTTAATGTTTGAAAACAGTAATAATAAATATTATTATTACTTACAATTGTTACTTTTTACACTCATTGTAAATATTATCTTTAATTTTTAATTGTTTAATAAAGACGTAGTGCCACAAAAATGTTTTATTTGCTATTTTACTTGCTCTCGGGTATTTGAGTGAAAAAAGACAACATTCCACCTTTTATAATGAATAATAACTATGTGATAATTATTAGTATTGAATTAAGTTAAAATCAATGAGTGTTTTTCTTTGAAATTTATAGGATTTGAAATTTATAGGCATTAAGTTTGCTTTTAGGGGGGAAAAAACCCTCTGTAACGAAAATAGCACGAATTTTAAAAGGAGATGAGTAAGTAAAGCAAATTTTTGGTCCACCGAAAGGATAAAAATTGGCTTCTTCTTTTTCTAAGATGCTTTTACAATTTTTTTTTCTAAGAATCTTCTTTTTTCTCACTCAGATGTTTCGGTAAAACTTAGCATCTAAATTTAATGGTTTTTGTGTTTTTATTAATGTACGGACTATTTAAATATGTTATACACGATCTAAAACTTAGATTATTCTCAAGCCTACAACATTTTCTAAAAATTTTGTAAACTTTTTATAATTCGAACATTTCTATAAGATCAAAAAAATGTTTACAAAAATGTTTTTTGTGTTTCCTCAACATTTACATCAGATGGAATGTTATCCTTTTTCCACATACCCGTTCATTTATAATGTTAGGTATAATACAGTTTTAGAAAATATTAAATTCGAAACATTAGCATTACAAGAAGTAGCCTATTTTTCTTTGAAAAGTCAGAGATTGTTGGGTATATTAAACTAATAATTGAAAACATTAAAAAATGAAAAAATACACATGTTGCAAATATGTATTTTATTAAGAAAATAGACTAAATGTAAATTTTTTTAAGAAAAGGGACTAAACTAAAATTAAAGAGAGTAATATGGAAATATATCAGCATACATTATTTGGAAACTATTTATACAATACGTTTCAATAAAACATTGGATGAGAAATCATACTTCTAAAATATTAATAGGCATTAAGTTTGCTTTTAGGAAAAAAAAACCCTCTGTAACGAAAATAGCACCAATTTTAAAAGGAGATGGGTAGGTAAAGCAACTTTTTGGTCCACCGAAAGGATAAAAATTGTTTTCTTCTTTTTCTAAGATGCTTTTACAAAATTTTTTGTTTTTCTAAGAATCTTCTTTTTTCTCACTCAGATGCTTCGGTAAAACTTAGCATCTAAATTTAATTGTTTTGTGTTTTAATTAATGTACAAGGACTATTTAAATATGTTATACACGATCTAAAACTTAGATTATTTAAAAAAATAATATATTAGGATATTTATAAAATCAATATGATTTGTTTTCGATAAGAAATGAATGTTTAGATATTTTATTAAAATAATAAAATATATATGAAAATAAGGCTGGTGCTATCAACCCTTTCTTACCTAAAAAAATCGAACCAATTAAGGATATGTCTAAATACATTAACATTTTTAAAATAATTTGCTAATGAAATGTATTATACCGTAAAATTAACAGTAATAAACAGTAATACGCTACCGCGAATGCACGGCAGCGTATTACTGCTTATTTTACTGTTTATTACTGTTAATTTTACGGTATAACACTGTCAGCTGGGATTCTAGTATTATACTGTAAAATCAACATTTTTTTTGCAGTGTACCCATTTCTATTCTAAAGACAACACTCTTATTATTAACCACTAACCTAATCTAGGTTTTTAGTTTATTTCAATCAAAATATTTTTACATAGATTTTACTTTGCACCACTAAAATGTTTGTAATGACTGGTGAAAAAATCACGTGTCAATTTTGTTTTTCCAGGCAATGTCAAAAATTTTATTAACAGAATTTAATAAGACAGGGCATCTGAAAACCAACCCTGCCTCTTTTAAACAGCTACACAAATAGAAGGGCAGTCAATTCATGTACTATATGTTAAAAATATACTGAAAAGTACACCCAGAAAAAAGTTTTGTTGAATCAACAAAAATCTGGTTGACCCAACAAAACTTTTTGTTTAAATATAGGTCAATGGAAAATTTGTTTGAATCAACAAAAAAAATTTTTTTTTTGCAATTCCAAAAAAATTTTTTGTATTGTCAGCAAAAAATGTTTTGTTAATTCAAGTAAAATGGTTCAATTTTACTTGAATTTTGCTAAAACAACAAAATGTACACAACAAAACATGTTTTGTAGTTTTAATCAATTCCTTTTTCTGGGTGTAACTAACGTAATTGAAATAAAATGTATTTACATTAAAAACGCAAATAATACTAACATATAATAAAATATAAATTATAAAATACCGTTATAGCTTGAAAACTCAACTAATATACCATGAGAAATTCTTTAAGGCATTAATATTCTTTTTTTCTGCATTTGTCTTGCATATATATTCTGGAGTTATTTCTTTAATGTCGTAGACAAACTCCAGTCAAGTTACACAATTTTTGATGCATCATGTAATATTAGTTGTATATATAAAGAATTAGAAAATATATTATATATGTAAAAAGAACAGGAATAAAAAGAAATTTAATACTTTATATCGCATCAGAAATATTCGTTATTAAAGGAATTATTTCAATCGAAATTAATAAAACAGGATACCGGAAAATAGCCTGTCTAAAATGGCCATTAAAATAGTTTTTTGATGTAGGGTCAATTGGGGTAATTGTGAAAAAATTTTGCTAGTTTCAACTACTGATAGCTTTAATAAGCACTTAATCTATGTAAAACCTTATAAAACAGCCATAAAGATATTGTTTCACTCCTTTGTTTCAATTACAATTAGTTATTGGTGCTGTTGCGATATCATTAAGTACCTAAAATTGCTTGTTCACAATTACCCCAGACGTTCATAATTACTCCAAAGACTATGGGGGTAATTGCGTGAACATCTATTTTTGTGTCGGGATGGTATACTAAAAAAAAATCATACACAAAATTTGTTCAACAATAGGTTCATACACACATTATTCTAACAGCTACCTGACTAGCCAGGCTTTGCCTGGACTCGTCCTAAAATCAGCGTTGAATGATTTTATATTTTTAAACGAACCTTATTTTGGGGGACCCACTGCCTTCGTCAGCGTACACCTTCGAATTTGTATGATTTTATATTTTTAAATGTAAATCTATTCAAACAAACCTAGAGTTGGGGTCCCCACTGCCTTCAGCAGCGTACACTCGGCGAGCTATATACGCTCCGGTCTGTTTTAATTTTATATTTTTAAAAGAAGTTCTTTTCAAACAAACATAAATTTGCGATCCTCACTGTCTTATATATTTAAACGAAAATCTATCCAAACGGACTTAAGGACCCCCGTTATAGTGTTTGCTGATTTAATTTCTGCCATTTAGATATATTAAACTTTCAATTCTGAACAAAAGTTCCCGAGGATACTTAAAGTTTCAACTGTACAAGAAGTTATGACTCAATAGGGCTTAATACGACATAATATGGAACAAAACGCTTAGAAAATAACTGTTCATAATTACTCCCATATCACAAAACGTGTGGAGTAATAATGAACATGTTTCTGTATGTCCTTGGAATTAGATGGAGCAAAAACTTATAGATATTCTGTTATAGTAATTATAATTTAATAATTATTGATTAAGAAAAATGATTTACCTTGATTTTATCTGATAGAAATGGAGACTATTCACAATTCACAGTCACTACAAAACTGTTTGTCCCTTTGAACTATTAAAAACTTTGATAAGCACACAATCAAGTGTGCCAACCATGAAGCAAAAACTGCGGGATTGCTGTCATTCTGTCCACATGGAAGCAAACCTTTGATTTCTACTTCACTTTAGTATTAGCTACAATCACACAAGCGTTAGTGGCGCTTGTTCTGAATTACCCCGTGTTCCTAATTACCTCAATTGACCCTACTATGTTAAAAAAAATAATTACTGAAAAGTAACTAACACACAAAATAAATATGATGTACATTTATTATAAACGCAAATAATAATAAAATGTAAACAAACATAATTTATTTTAAAAAAATTGGAAATTAACCGAAAATTCCAGGAGAAATTCTTTATAGAGAATTTATATTTTTCTTGTTTTTGCATTTTTTATTGCATATATAATGAGGTCTGGTATAATTTTCATAACTCTTTTTTGAAAATCACAAGGAAATTATTAAATTTTTAATACAGTAATAAAATATTAATTCTATAAAAAGAAAAGTGGATTATAGAAATATAAGAAAAAATACAGGAATAAATAACGCCCGAAATACTGAATCAATTTGAACCTAATTGGTACAGTGTGTTGATCTTGCAAGTATCTTAGATGAGTTAGTTAATCAAGTATATATAGCTCTTATAGTTCATTTACAGGGACACACAAAACAAAAACAAATGCAAAATTTGTCGTCACGATAACTTCCGAAATGCGGAACCAATTTGAGTCGGCTCCATCGTATTTGTCTTGAATTAGTTAGTCAATGAAATATGTAGCTGTTATTAGTTCGTTTACAGGGGCACACAAAAGCAAAACATGCAAATTATGTCATCACGATATTATGTCTAAAATACTCAATCAACTCACACTTAATTAGGACAGTATATTTATCTTGCAAGTGTCTTGAATGATTTCGTTAATCAAGTATGTTGTTTTTTTTTTGTTCGTTTACAGGGACAAACAAATTTTTTCGATAGTATACATTAATTGGTTTGGGTTAATTACAGTCTATGGATTATTTTTAAACTATGATTTCAACAAAATTTTAACGTTTTTTATATAATTGCTTCATATCCATTCAATTACACTTGGTAAACCTAATTTAAAATTTAACTGCAAATTGCATTTCTCACCAAAATAATGAACTTAGAAGGAGTGAGACCAATTTGTTTAGCTTGTATTAAATCTAATGAATGTACCTTAAAATAAAAAATGAATGAAATGAATGAATGATTATAATAAATTTAAATAAAATGAAATAAAATAAATTTAATAATAAATTAATAATAAATTAATAATAATAAATAAATAAATAATAAATTTAATAAATTTAATAAAATTTAAATAAAATTATAATATTATAATGAATGAATGAAATGAAAAAAAAAAAATCAACATACTCTTCCGATTGAGCTGGTAGAACTTGTTTTATTTTTGTAATCTACTTTCTTAGATATGTAATTAGAATTTTATGACGCATCAAAAATCGTGTAATTTGCTTGTAGTTTTAAGAATCTGGATGACAATACACAATCTGATTAATAACGTAAGAGGAATTTACAAACAGGAATAATAAAAATTCATAAATCTTAACTTGGGATTATTTTTTGCATTTACGAATTTTTTTTTTTCTATCTTTCTTGCATTTTAAATGCTTGATTTTACTCTCTTAATCATTATCCGACATTTCATAGAACATAAAATCTAAAAACTGGAGTTTTGAAATCTGGAATTATTTATATGGATGTGGCATTTTAAAATCAAGCACGTTTTTGCCGAATTTCCCATTTTTTGAAGCTGCTTTAGATATATTTTAGAAGCTCCTTGGATATTTCATCAGTTGCATATTCTCAAAATTACAGAAAAAGTATGTGTAATTAGAATTTATTATGCTCTTTCAGTAAAAAATGATGGCCAAACGTTTGATTATTAAATGATCGGGTTCGCCATTTTCGGAATTTGTAGAAAACACCGAATAACAAGCGAAGTTATTAAACGAACATTATTTATGATATAAAGAGAAGTAGATTATTTTTCATTGCATAAACAAACAAGATTCCACACGCCACGGTTTCGGAACTTTTTCTCCTGCTCCTTGAGTTTCGTTTTACTTTGCTGGGCAAATTTTTGTTGCAACTTGTGTAATTCGCGCAGAAATACTGTTTTAATTCTATTATGGTTCTATTTGGAAGATTTGAACAGAATTAAGGATAAGTTTTCAAGAAATAAATAAAAATTGTCACAAAATAACTAATTAGTATAGCCAAATTCTGATAGATTAGAAGAGCAGCTTACAAACATTATTTAATTCGACATTTTACAACTTGAGTTTGGCAACAGTTCCGTAGTTTCGTTACGATTTTTATTTAAGTGCGTTACATCTTTTGGAATACTCTCTTGGGATACGATTAAAAGAGGTATTTAATACATAATTCTGTAAATTGTAACAACTTTTTTTATTTCTTAATATGTTTTCATCATAAATCAATATTTATTTATATTAATTTGATAGTTTAGATTTTACACTGACTTTATTCAAAGCCGGCATTTTGAATGCCAAGTTAGGATGAAATGGTCTCGGAACAAAGTCAAAAAATTTAGTTTATGTATTATTATATTTAACTTTTCTGAAATAATCAGAAAATACAATCATAAAACTAATCCTAAAATATAATAATTTACTGAAAATATAAGTGTTGCACTAGTGTATATTTAATATTTTTTAGAAGTGTACGATGCAATAATGCTTCGTACATGTGAAATTCCTGTAGGTAGTCGTAATTATAAAAATTATACTATTAAAATACTGCAGAAAGCGGCAGATATTGTTTTTACAGGATGGATCACTCCCGTTCTTGTATTGTTTACGTTTTTATGCGTAATTTTGTAGGAGAAACTTTTGATTAGTAAAGGTATTTTTACCTAATGCTGTAAAGCGTTAAGTACATTTTTATATTTCTTAATATGTTTTCTTCATATAAATCAATGAGATTTATATATATTAATTTGATATTTTAGTTTTACATTCACTTTTTTCACAAGCGGCATTTTGAATGCCAATATAGGGTGAGATTGTTTTGAAAGTTATACAGCCTTTTCACCCACATACTTTCAGATTATTAACGATTCACAGATATGTTTAGGAAATTTCTTTTTGTATATCATGTGGGGTACCGTGTGAAAGATCTCATAATATCGAACTCAAAAATGAATTTGTTTTAATTTTAGGTATTATATTTTCAGATATATCGTCGAAAATGCTCTGCAAAAATATGTCTTTCCCCTCTCTTCCCGAATCTACTGAAAGTAAAATTATGAAAAAATTAGGAATAATAGGAGTTTATTTAAACCTTGGAGGAAAACTATAGCGATTTTTCTAGGTCACATAGTTTTTGAGAAAAACGCATTTTTCTGTTATGCACAAACTTTACTTTTCGGGCGGTCAGCAGGAGAGTTGACGGACGCTCGAGGTATCTATCGACGCAGAATTATCCAAGGATATGTGATAATGATTTTCGAAAAAAATTGTCGGTAATTAGCCGAAATATTAATTAAGTTACTTGAAAAAAAAACCTTTCTTTTTATATATCGTGTAGGGCATCGTTCGAAAGATCTCGTAACATCGAACTCAAAAATATACTTCTTTTAATTTTAAGTATTATATTTTCAGCGATATCGCCGAAAGTATACTGTAAAAATATGTCCACCCCCCCACTCTCCTATTTCCGAATCTACTGAAACTAAAATTATGAAAAAAATGGTAATAATAGGAATTTATTAATTAATAAATATTTATTAACAAATTTAATGCACGAAACCCTTTGAGGGCGAATTATACTCGTACTTGACCGATTTATTTTTATAAGTGTATGGTGTAATAATGCTCCGTACATAAGGAACTCCTGTAGGTAGTCGCAATTATGAGAATTATACTATTAAAACGCTGCAGAAAGCGGTATGTGTTGTTCTTTAACATGGATAAAGCCAATGAAAACCCACTGAAAATATTCAAATCTAATCACTATTTTAAAGAATTAGCTAAAAGGTCCTAAATAAACTAACAAAGACCTATTTCTTCAAAAAGAGATGTTTTTTCAGAGCTTGAAATAAGTGAATATACCTAAAAATTTTCTCTCTTGAAAATATTAATCTTACTATATCTCTTAATTGTTAAATGTTTTTGCATGTTTTATATAAATGTTATTTTTGAATAAAATTTCATTTTCTGTTCATTTTCACACAAAATTTGTGCTTTTAAATGATGAAATGACGTATTTTTTATTATGTTTTATTACTCTATCATAAAAGTAGGGTTGCATTGATTTACAAGGTTTATAAGATTTCTTCAATGAATTTTTAGTTGTGACTTTGTCCCACTCAAAAATATAATATAAAAGATAACCATGCTTTAAAAATACTAAATGGGAATTTAATATATATATATTAAAACTTCGTTTCTGAAAATATTTTTTAAATGTTGCATCTGCACATTTTAATTTCTTAGTGTCAGTGCATTTCAGGATATATTTTCAAAAATTTATATGCACTTGGTGTTAGAAGTTGTATATATTGTGGTGAAAATTTTAATTCATTCTGCGCTGCATTTATGTAACTATTTGTTAAATATTGCATCTATATATATATATATATATTAAAGCTTCATTTCTAAATATATTTTTGAAATGTTTCATCTGCTATAAGATATATCTTGAAAATTGGATTACATTTTAATTTCTTCGTGTCAGTATACATTTCAGGATATATTTTCAAGAATTTCTATGCACTTGGTGCTAGAAGTTGTATATATTGTTGTGAAAATTTTTATCCATTTTGCGCTTCATTTATGAAATTATTTGTTAAATGTTGCATCTCGTATCAGGTAATATCACTTAAAATTTGGGGGGAGGGATTTTTAAGGGGAGATTCCAGGCAATTTAAATCTCCACTAAATCTTTCTTCAAAAGTTTCATGATATCATTGAAAATAAATGGGTATGGAAACATAAAAATAATACAATTTAATAAAAACTAAACTTTTCTCTTTAACGGTCACCGGACATCACAAGAAAATAAAATGGATATGAAAAAATAAAAATAATACAACTGATATGAAAAAATAAAAATAATACAACTGATATGAAAAAATAAAAATAATACAACCGAGATGAAAAATTATTTTTTAAAATCATTCTGAATATTTTAGAAAGTTTTTATTTTTCAATTTTTTTAATCAGCATTAAACATTTTATGTAAAAATGAGATTGACATGATTTTTAATAACACAATTTGTATTTCAATTCGAACCTAAATTAAATTATTATTTGGGAAAAATCATCCTGTATGAAAATACTATCTCAAATCAGTTGGAGCCAATGAAATGTTCCTTTTCGAAAATTATATGATATAATTCAAAACTTATATATTATTATTTTTATAACATATATACTGAAAATTTTAATACAGTAGTTGAATAGCAGTTTATAATTTTCATTTTTTATTTTTTCAATCAAAATACATTCAGTTAATAAAAATTATGCTATGATGCAAATCTCAAACAAATACCTCATTTTTTTTCATAAAATGTCCATAACTACTCTAAAGACTGTTCTAAAATATTCAGAATGATTTATAAAATAATTTTGTTTTTCAAATAAATTGCATTATTTTTGTTTTTCACATCCATTTAGTTTTTAGTGATGTTATGTGACTTTTCAGGAACAGTTCTTTATACTGAAAATTTTAATACAGTTCTTAAATAGCAGTGAATAATTTTCACTTTTTATTTTTTTTTTCATTCAAAATACATTAAAAAGTATGCTATGATGCAAATCTCAAACAAATACCTCATTTTTTTCATAAAATGTCCATAACTACTCTAAAGACTGTTCTAAAATATTCAGAATGATTTGTAAAATAATTTTGTTTTTCAAATAAATTGCATTATTTTTGTTTTTCATATCCATTTAGTTTTTAGTGATGTTATGTGACTTTTCAGGAACAGCTCTTTATACTGAAAATTTTAATACAGTTCTTAAATAGCAGTGAATAATTTTCACTTTTTATTTTTTCATTCAAGTTATTATTTTTTTCATTCAGTTAATAAAAAATATGCTATGATGAAAATCTTATACAAGTATGTCATTTTTTCATAAAATGTCCATAACTACTCTAAAAACTGTTCTAAAATATCCAGAATGACTTATAAAAATTATATTATATAAATTTTAAATTATATTATGAAACATATATTATGAAACACTTTCCAACACATTCAGAATACTGTAACAAAGCTTCACGTTTTTTTAGATGAAAGATGATGTCTAAGTAAACAATTTGAAAAACGTGTAATATATTTGCAAACACAATTTCAACAGTTACCATCTATTCAAGGAAAATTATTCAAATTCTTTTTACATCATCTTCTGTATATGATCTATAGATTTGCATATATGCTACATAGAATGCAAAAATTTATTTCAATTAGGAAACGCATAACACAGTTGAAAATTCCCCTTCAGCAATTTCCGTCAATGGGCGGAAATGCAATCGAATTATTTTATCCAGCCCCGTATGTGACCTACAGAATTTGTACACACCAAATAATATGCAAAAAAAAATGTTACATTTAAAGAAAATTCCTGACGGCTCGGCCTACAGGCAAGTAGATTTCGAAGACGCAGACAGTGGGGCGCCTGTTTATTGGGAATTGCAGAAGAAATTACCTTTTTTTCATGATGCGGCAGGTGGGACCGCCCAGTTCGAAATCTACCTATGTCTGTGGGCGGAACCAGCAGGGATTTTTTTTTTGCTGTAAGGGTTGGTCCCATAAAAAAATTCGTCAATATAAAAGTTGTAGATAATATTAAGAGGATTTATAATAAATTTAAGCGGATTCGATATCTTGTAAATTGGCAAAGTTATGTTTTTTTCTTCTTAAACCCCTATCCCCCCCCCCTTTAGACCATTTTTAATGATATCAAAAATCTGTCATATATAAATTTTTGGTTGTTTTCCTAGAAGTAATAATAACTTTAAACGGATTCGGGTTTTCTTTTGCATATGATCTTCTGTATATGATCTATAGATTTGCATATATACTACATAGAATGCAAAAATTTATTTAAATTAGGATACGCATAACACAGTTGAAAATTCCCCTTTAGCAATTTCCGTCAACGGGCGGAAATGCAATCGAATTATTTTATCCAGCCCCGTATGTGACCTACAGAATTTGTACACACCAAATAATATGCAAAAAAAATGTTACATTTAAAGAAAATCCCTGACGGCTCGGCCTACAGGCACAAGTCTATTTCGAAGACGCAGACCGTGGGGCGCCTGTTTATTGGGAATTGCACAAGAAATGACCTTTTTTTCATGATACGGCAGGTGGGACCGCCCATTTCGAAATCTACATGTGTCTGTGGGCGGAACCAGCAGGGATATATATATATATATATATATATATATATTTTTTTTTTTTTTTTTTTTTTTTTTTTCTTTGCGGTATGGGTTGGTCCCATATAAAAATTCTTCAATATAAAAGTTATAGATAATATTAAGAGGATTTATAATAAATTTAAGCGGATTCGATATCTTGTAAATTGACAAAGTTATGATTTTTTTTCTTCTGAAACCCCTATTTCTCCCCCCTCCTTGAGGCCATTTTTAATGATATCAAAAATCTGTCATATATAAATTTTCGACTCTTTTCCTAGAAGTAATAATAACTTTAAACGGATTCGATACGCGTCATAATTTCGACGTTATGTGTTTTTTCCTGTTTTCACTAAAAGTCAGCCACCTATTCCCACCCACCCCCCCTTGGTTCGATTTTACCCATTAATGAACTTAACCGAGTTTTTCTGGCCCTTGATTTTATGTATCAGTTTGGAAGAGATTTGTGCAGAATTATTGAAGTTATCCTGTCCATAAAAAAGTGATATAGATAGATAGATAAAATCTGGAACTGTTTAGTCATAATTGGCGTAGATCTGCAAAAATTCTCCAGAAATTCCAACATAGGGGAGAATGTAATAGGTAGTATTTCTTGCAAAATCTACCTAAAAGGCATACCACTATTGAAAACGCGCTTCCACCAATTGCTCATACACAATACTGCAGCCAAATTATATTATGTGTACCTGTAATTGAACGATAAATGCTATGGACACCATATTCTATTACCAAGCATCTTGTAGCGCACCTCAGTGCGTACATCAATTTCAATATTTTTGAAGTAGTGTAATATCATTCAAGTACACTGCAAACGACTTTTCTCTTAGACCATACTGTAACGGCTTTTTTAGTGATGCTGTAAACTAACTATAAATGCTATGCACTACATTTTCAATGCCGTACATATGAGATAGTAAACCTCAAAAGCTTATATCAATTACTTGTCAATTCGAGTATATTTACGCAATTTTGAGCACGGCCAGCCAGCCAGACAAACCGAATTCATAAACACTTTCTTTAACTGTTTAATTGTTATGTTTTCGGGAATGGGAAGAGGCGGGGTAAATGACTTTTTATTAAATATGGCATTTATTGAACTTCACCCACGCGCCGCTGAAGGTGGTTTTTTCGTTATTTGACACCCTTTTTAGGTAGATTTCGTAATAAATACTACCTATTACATTCCCGCTAAGTTGGAATTTCTGAAAAATTTCACTTTTTTATGGACACGGTAACGTCAATAATTCTGCATAAATCTATTTCAAATTGATACATAAAATCTCAGTCAAGTTTGTTAATGGGCAAAATTGAACCAAGGAAGGGAGGGGAGGGGGGCGCTTTTTGTGAAAACAGAAAAAGCCCTATAACTTTTTTATTATCATACGTATCGAATCCGTTTAAAGTTATTATTACTTCTAGGAAAAAGGCCGAAAATTTATGTATTACAGATTTTTGATATAATTAAAAAGGGCCTCAAGGGCGAGGGGGGATGAGAGGTCTAAGAAGACAAAAATCATAACTTTGTCAATTCACAAGATATCGAATCCGCTTAAATTTATTATAAATCCTCTTAATATTATATACAACTTTTATATTGGCAAGTTTTTTTATAGGACCAAAAAAAAAAAGGATAAAGAAAAAAAATGAAAAAAAAAATTAATAAAAAATAAAAACAAAAAAATCCCTGCCGGTTCTGCCTACAGACACATTCAGATTTCGAAGTGGGCAGTCCCAACTGCCGCATCATTGCAAAAAGTAATTTTTTCTGCAATTCCCAATAAATAGGCGCCCCAAGGTCTGCGTCTTCGAAATCTACCTGTGCCTGTAGGCCGAGCCGTCAGGGGTTTTTTATATCTTAGATTTTTTCTCGAATAATTCTACGTTTTCTTTCCCTTGTGGTCTGTTTTATGTTTTATGACTTCTCTAGTATGTCGAAAGGTCAGATGTCAGCAGGGGAAGTCGCTGACAGATACATCACCACCCCTCTTTTTTTTTAGGCTCCCCTTTCTTTTGTTGATGACCACAGAACCTTTGGAAAAGAATGGCCAGTCGAAAGGTTTACGACTCTCTTAGTAAGATTTTCTTAGCAAGCATATAAATGTAGAATAAATGCCTTTATCCTATTCAAAACTTTCATCATTCGATTACATATTCTAAGGGGTATCCTTGTTCTCACATTAGCTTCTTTTTTTCTACTCTTTATCCAGCCTAGAGGTCTGCACGGGCCGAAATTTCCAGGCCCGAATGACAACTATCTTGGCTCGGCCCGGCGTAAAAGCTAAAAGTTTTTATTAAACTTTTTCTGAGAAACTATACACAGCCCGTTTGCAGTTTTGCAGTTCATGACGCGTTCAAAAATCAGTGAATACAGGCCCCGGCCCGTGCAAAAATCAATAAAATAAGGCCCCGGCTCGATTCATTTTCTACAAAAAATTCTGATTTTGTTTAACATACAATAAAAATTCTTTTAAAGAATATTGCATGCATATTTATGGGAAAATTTTGCAGTACATTTTAGATTATGTAATGTTCGCAAGCTATGAAATATAATATAGCAACATTAATGGTCACTTAGACTCTTAGATTAATATATTCAAAAAAAGATTAATTAAAAAAAAGTTAATGTAGTTTAGAATAAAAGAAAAAATAAAAACGTGAAAAAGTTTATAACTTTTAAAACTATATAATAAAAAATAGATTTTTGAAAATGTTTCTCTATAATTTGTTAGGGTATACTTCCCAAACACTCCTTTAACAGAAGTTCATTATCGCTATTACTATTTTCACAAAACAAATTGCTTGTCCGACATGTCCTGGGTATAATTACGTCCTGTTCCGACCCGGCCCCAGTATGTAGAAAAAAAAATGTAAGCTGGATCCCGGTCCGGCCCGAGCCCGCTGAAAAAATTTAGCCCGTGCTCGACACGATATAACTGCCAAATGCCGATCTTTACACTTGTTGTATTTTTGTACTGATGTGTCAAACTAGCATCGGCTCGTGCAGCACATTTATATTTATTCTCACCCCACTCATGTCCATTGAAAAATTTTCATATTTTATGGACTATGTTTGATCCTTTTTAATTTTTATATCTGGCCGGTCGTTTGCCTTAATATCGGTGTTTTATCGGTCTGTTTTATGTTTTATGACTTCTCTAGCATGTCGAAAGGTCAGATGTCAGCAGGGGAAGTCGCTGACAGATACATCACCGCCCCTCTTTCTGTTTTTGAGACTCCCCTTTCTTTTGTTGATGACTACAGAACCTTTGGAAAAGAATGGCCAGTCGAAAGGCCCACGCAGACCTCTAATTCCAGCATAATACCGCGTTTGCTTAAAAATAGGATTGTATTTCCATTTTCAAAACATTTTGAACGTAAATACATCTTTATAACATGAATCTTTCTTTGCGAAAATAAATTACTCTGCACTTTCATTAAGTTGGATTAAGTACACTGTTAAAAATATCGTGAAAAATTACCTCTCTTTTTAAAGGCTATCTATTTTCTGACGAATGAGAACGCTTCAAGTGCGTTTATGTAGCATTCTCATTAGTAATAGATAGAAATAGTCATATAGAAAATAGATAGCCTTTAAAAACAGAGGTAAATTTTCGCAATATTTTTAACAGTATTTAGTGTGTTTGAATATTAAAAGCAAAATGGTAACTTCAATATTGATTTTTATATAAAATCCTGAAATTGCTAAGAATATTTAAAATTTTAATTTTTATATGAAAAAAAAATTTTGTTGATTATTTGCTCCCTGCTATCTACACAAAAACTGATTTAAAAATAACATTTGAATATCATGAAAATTCAGGACGATATCGGTGATTTACATTTCAGTTACTTTCAGTTACATTTCCTTATATTTTGAATAATACATTACATAAATCTGAAAATTGAGAATCAAGCTAACTCTACTTGCCTTGTTATTGTGGAGGTCCCCTCAATTATACATCGTTCAAAGTATTTCAACCAGATTCAAGCCCACCTGCTTATCTAATGATTGGCGCGCTGGCTACTACACAAGAAGTGCTTGGTTCGAATCCCGATCGGGCATAAATGTGTGAAGTGAGTCGGATTACACTTTAAATAGAGGTCCCGGTCTGTATAGCCCACATGTGCAAAAGAGGACCGTAGCACTACCCCGAACTATTTCCCAGATTTTTCATAAATATTATTTAAAGCTGCATATTCCCCAAGAATATTTGGATAAAATCTTTAATTTTCACTATTACGTGCAATTTTTTTCCCGTTTTGTTGCTTGGATTGATTAAATCTCTGATAAAATCAAGTGCACAACAAGAAGCTTACGCAAAGGAGATTTTGTTCTCGGAATTTGTTCATGGAATGGCTCAGTTAATTATCAAAAAATTAAAACTCCGAACCTCAGGTGCATTCGGATTTGTCTTTGTCTATCCTTATTCAAATTCGCAGACCTCTACGTGCGATAGATTTTCCTTGCCATCGCTAACCAACAAGCGAACAGATAAAAACTTTTTTCCATTGGATATAGATATTTTAATATAAAAAAATTTTCAAAGTACTTTTACTTAATGTAAATTTATTATTTTTTATAAATAAGGATATAGTATTTATCTTCAGTATGAACATAACTGACATTCTGCAGGGTCGGCGAACCTATGGCACGCGCGCCATAACTGGCACGCGGTTGATTTAAGTTCTAAAACAAAATTCAGTCAAACTTCCCAAAATTCTGCACCTCATTATTTCCATTAATACATGAGCTTGACTAAAAATACCTTTTGTTTTTTATAATAAGTACTTGTGTGCTTTTCAAATCATTGAACTATACCCTTTCAGAAACATCTGACTTCTGACACAACCCCCCCCCCCCCCCCCCTCCACTCTCGTCCTTCGATTTAGGCGCCGATGATTCGCATTGAAAGAAAGCTGAATCTAGGAAGCAAATTACTTTTTGCTTTATTGTTTCCGAAATTTCTGCATGAAAGATTGGGATTTATAAACAATTTAAAGATATTTCCAATAAATAAATACCAAACAAAATCTATTAGATTTCTTCTGCGATTATATAAACTTACTCTAAACATTATTAATGATTTAATTAATTAAAGAAGCATTAATTAAGATAATAGTAAATGGGAAAACTAATATGTTGAATATTGAATAACGGATATTTTTGTTCTTTTATGTATGGGTTTCATGGAAGGGGGAGGGGGTAATTTATCTGGCAGACGACTGTCTGCCGACATAATTCTGTTATATTATATGAATATCAGTAAACTCAGTTGCTAGTCATTTTTTTATTATTCTGATTTCTTCTTATTTCATTGGTGTTTTCATAAACTCTATTATGCCTGATTTTTTTTTTTTTTTTTTTTTTGTTAAACTAATTTCACTGTCAAGGATAGTAATCTGAGACTGATTAGATTATATTCCAAAGTTAACATGGCCAATGTGGCTAAAATACAGAAAGTGCAAGATAGAGAATTTCAAACATGGTGGACCAATTTTATATACGAGATGACTAATAAAGATGATAAAGCTCTTTGCGTTTTATGTCCTGGGACAGTACACTCTAAAAAAATCCGTGAAAATACAAGAGATTTTCCGTACAATTTTACGGAAAAGTTTCATTTTTCCAAAATTTCTGTACAATTTCCGTAAATGATGACATTAGTTCCGTTAAAGGGATATCAAATCCGTAAATATGCAGAAAGTTTTCCGTAAATTTAATGGATTTTTTCCGTATTTCTTTCAAAACAGTACATGTCCGTATTTCTTCCAAAACAGTGCAGTTTCCGTAAATTGCACTGTTCCGGACTTTGAAATGCAAATTAAGATTGTTTTATTTACTAGAGTTCTCCTAGGATAAAGGCCTGGCCCGGCTCGACCCGCTGGCCCATTATAACCGAGACCATGTCAATTTATTGTGAAAAGAATAATAATATTTAAATTTTTTAATGAAATATTTAGATTTTTTTTTTTAATTACAGAAAAAAATATATATTTTTTAAATCTACTTATTTATATATATATATATATATATATATATATTTTTGATAGTACTTAAAAATTATGATTTTTTTTTCACTATTTTTTTTTTTTTTTTTTTTTAACGTGAGGCAATATTGTGTTATTTAAAGGTTTCATAGCATAATATCTCTGCCAATTATAGCTATGCAAATTCGTATTAAACTACACTGATTTGGCTTATAAATTTATGGATTACGCTAAAATTTATTATTTTATAAATTATACAGTTTTTTCCTTAAATTTATAAAATTAGTTATTTTTTCTTTCCTTTTATAAAAATCAAGTTTTTAATTTTATAACGTTTTTAATTTATTTCGTTAGTTCATAATTTTATAAATTAAACTAGTTTAATTTAAATTAAATCAGTTAGTCCATATTTAAACTTACCTATCCCAAGGTCATTAATTTCAAATTTTCCTCAATTTTTTTAAATATATTTTTAATATATTTTTAAAACTATTCAGTTAACCAGAACCGTACGCAAAAGCTCTAATAATTTAATTTATTATAAAATTGCTTATTTACATAAGTTTTATTAAATAGGATATTTAAAAAAATTATTTTAATAGCATGTAATAAACAAGTCTGATTAAGATAATTGCTGCTTTTATTGGAATTGATAAATAGATAATCAGGCAAATAATTTAAAAAAAGTATATGTTCGAAAAAAGAAAATGATAGTACCAGTGTTGAATTCAGGGGGTCATATCATAGGTTATCTCCGGAACATTGAAATGTCCCCACCGGAAGATTTGATATTTTATAGTTTTAATGGTCAAAAAGTGCAATTTCCTCCTCGAAACTCTATAATGTCAACCCCCCCCCCCCCCCGGTAGCCACAGATATCCCTCCCGGAGAAAAATGTCTGAATTCAACACTAATTGGTCTGTTGCAAAAAGAAGCAAATATTATTCTTAATACAATGTTTTATGCATCCAATACATAATAAATTAAAATTTATCTGTTATAAGGCACCAAATAATACAGCGAATTATTGAAAATTCTGAAAAGAAAATATTAAAAACATTGGATCTCTGAAAAAGTCCATCTATAGATGAAACCTCGAGTTTTTGCATCATAAAAAGCGATTAAAATAAGTAACAACATTTGAGAAAAAGCCGCGACCAGTCATAGCGCAGTGGTCTAGGTCGTCAGTTTAGTACTCGGGAGATTATGGGCTTGATTCTGCTCGTGGCAAGGGATGGTTAATTCCTATAAACTCACTCAGGAATGAAAATAAAAATGCCCAGTTATTACTGATGAGACTGAGCTCACAGGCTATTCACACTAATTGTATATTATACTCTTATTTCAAAGAATAATGCCCCTCGAAAGGTAAAGAAACGGCAATAAATTTAAGGGGAATTACCCCCCATTCCCTTCTTTATACATAACCAATGAACCCCCAAAACTAATCAGAGAAGCGCCTTATCACAATAAACCTATATACAAAATTTGAAGCAAATCGGCTAATTCAGCATGAAAAACCCAATTATCTAAAATAAAGGGGAGGGATTGCCCCCCCCCCCGTCCCCCACTTATACTTAACCAATGAATCAACAAAACTAATCAGGAAGGCGCCTTATCACAATGAACCTGTAAACAAAATTTGAAGCACATCGGATAATTCTGTATGAAAAACCAGTTTATCTAAATTAGGGGGGATTAGCCCCCGTACCCCTCTTTCATACTTAACCAATGAACCCCCAAAACTAATCAGGGAAGTGTTTTATAACAATGAACCTATAAACAAAATTTGAAACACATCGGATAATTTTGTCTGAAAAACACATTTGTCTAAATTAATGGGTGATTAGCCCTCGTTTCCCTCCTTTATGCTTAACCAATGAACCCCCAAAACTAATCAGGGAAGCGCCTTATCACAATGAACTTATCAAAAATATGTGAAGCAAATCGGATAATTTTACATGAAAAGCCCATTTATCTAAATTCAGAAGGGTATTTAGCCCCACGTTCCCCCCATTATACTTAACCAATGAACCCCTAAAACTAATCAGGAAAGCCCCTTATCACAATAAACCTATAAACAAAATTTGAAGAAAATTTGATATTTCTCTCAAGAGTTATCGCGTTACGTACATACGTACATACATACAGAACGGGCGGGCACATTAGCTCTCAGGCTTTGATAGCCTGTGAGCTAAACAGAAGCAGAAATGTATCTGTACCTTATAAGGTTGTCCTCGCGTAGTAACTTTTTTTTTCTTTTTTTGGTCCTAAAAATTTTATTTTAACGACATAAATATTTCTAAAACATACGGAATATATCTGTTATAAAACGGAAATATAAAAACGGATATTTCAGAATTCGCGGAAAATTTCCTGGAATTTACGGAATTTTTTTTTCCGCTAAAATACGGAAATAGTACTGGCGTCTCGATTGCTAGTACAATTTTCGTTTTTTCAGGAAATTTTTTTTTACAGTGCAGTCTGCAGAACGTCATCTGTAAAACGGTATTATGAAACAAATCACAAACTTCTTTCCGAAAAAAGTTATGCAGAACAAAACGAATTCATTGCCAATGCAATTAAAGAGAAAAATAAACTGTCGACATCTATGATTATATATATCAGCAATTATTCTCAAACAAGTGTCGCAAGTTTCTCGCCTGCGAATGTCATTGCCAAAATGGAAAACTTTTCTGCCTGGTTAACATGCGCTCAATCCCTTTTTGACGATTTTGAAAATAAAGATAAAATAATTCAACGAATTAAAGATATTCCTTTATCAAGAAATACAGTGAAAGATAGAATTCTAAAAATGGCACAGAAAATGTAACAGAACAACAAAAATCTGATATCAAGTCTCCTTTCATCTCATTACGTCTTGACGAAAGTACAGATGTAACTAAATCTGCTCGTTTAGCTGTTTTTGTACGATATTTGGTTGAAAATGACATTAAAGAGGAATTATTCTCGTTATTATCATTACAAGATACAACTAAAGGTGCAGATATTTATACAGCAGTTCTAAATTCACTTACTGAAAGGGAAATAAATTTGTCTAAAATAGTTTCTGTGACAACTGACGGTGCCCCCAATATGGTGGGTAAAATAATTTTTTTTTAAATTTATTTCAAACTCACACTGGACATATTATTCTTGGATTTCACCGCATCATACATCAACAAGTCCTGTGTGCAAAGGCTGGATTCGAATCTCTTGGTGATATTATGGCTGTAGTCACAAAAATAGTTAACATCATATCGTCACAGGCTTTAAATAAACGAAAATTTGACGCTTTGTTAGATGAAGTCAGCTCTGTGCACAGCGGATTATTGATGTATAACAATGTTCGCTGGTTAAGTCGTGGCAAAGTGCTACAAAAATTCGTCGATTGTTTGGAAGAAATTCGGCTTTTCTTATATGAAGAATGTAAAATTAAGAATTATATGCAATTGATGGATGTTAAATGGCTTGCAAAATTAATGTACTTTACCGATTTGTGCCAGCATTTGAATGACTTAATTTTAAAGCTTCATGGAAAAAATAAGACTGTTATTATCATGATAGATATTATTCGAGCTTTTGAAGCAAAACTGCAAATATTTAGAAAAGGTATTGTTTCCAAAAACTATAAGTATTTCCCAAACTTACTGAAAATAGCTAATGATTTTAATTTAAATGAAAAAAAAAATTGACTAAGCAAGTCTCAATGAAGAGATTACTTTAGTAATAACTGCATTAATCGAAGAGTTCTCGTCAAGATTTTGTGAATTAAAAAGCCTTTCGGAAACATTTAAATTTATTATCTATCCAGATATAACTCCAATTGATAAACTGAACTTGATTGTATTCGATTGGTTGGAAATTTCAGAAATTGAAATAGAACTTATCGACTTCCAATCCAGCTCAATATGGACTCAGAAATTTGTAAAATAAAGAGAGGATTTGTGTAGATGATCGAAAAAGAAAGACTGCCAGGGATCAGAAACAAAAATGCTGACAATAAAATTATGTTCACTTGGAATTCAATTCCAGATACTTACAGTTATTTGAAGAAGTTGGCATTTGCCGTATTGACAATCTTTCCCTCTACTTATGCTTGCGAATCGTTATTTTCAGAGATGAACAATATTAAAAATTCAAATCGAATCAACTTGTCATATGACTCCAGTCCATCATACATTTTATTAAGTAACCAGTTATAAGCCGGATATCAATAATTTGGCATCCAAGATGCAACATCAGAAATCACATTTTTTTTCTTCTTCTTTTTTTAATTACTTTAAAATATAGCTACATTAAAACATGGTTAAACCGTCCCTCGCTTAAAGCGTCAATCTGCATATTACGCCAGTTTATCAAAGTCCCAATCAAAGAGCGGTAAAAATAGCGGTAAAAAGTCGTAATAAATCTGGACTCAAAAAATATGAGATCTGTTAAACCTTCACTTTTGGCTTACAGTTTACTTTTTTGTACAAACGAAAGCTGCAAATGGATAGAAGAAACAAAAATTTGTGAAAATGAGTTAAATAAGAGTGATAACAAACTCAGTGAAGAGAAACTAACACCCGAATTCCAAGATGCTGTGGCTGCATTAAGTACCTTACGAAGTTTTTAATTTTCTTCTAAAAAAAATTGCATTGTTTATGAAATTAGAAAATAAAATTGAATCAACAAAAATCCAACAGAAAACAGATTTCGTTGATAGACTTTTTAGGTAATGTTTTTTATATTTTCTAATTTCTTCTTATGCATTGTAATATACTTGAAAAATGATAATTTTCTATTTAATAGCAGGTGTCAAACAAATATTTTGCAGGTATGATTCGCAAATGATTCTTTTAAATACTTCTTTTTTCATTGTCTGTTTTAAAACGAAATTACATTTATTATAAAAATACCACCCTGCTTAAAATTTCAAAATCGACAGATCCCAAGGGGCAACACCATGTATTACCACAATTATTACATTTATTTGGCAAGTTGTTTCGATTTGAACTTTTAATATATATTTTACGATTACTATAATAATTTCTTATATATTAGGTTTTTTCTATAATTATTACTATAATTAATTAATCTTTTCATGTGAGAAGTTGTTTTAGCTTGAGTTTTCAATATTATACATTATTTAATTTAATGTGTATTTTCTTATAACCTGCAGGTATGTTATCCATATTTATCTTAATCTAATAATAATAAACTAAAATAAATAATTTTTATTGATTATTATAATTTATTTTTTATTTTTATTTTATTTTATTGGCACGTTGTTGGCACGCCATGGTCACTTGAAAAATTTTTCGAAAAAAATTGGCACGCAGAAGTGAAAAGGTTCGCCGACCCTGTTTTAGACTAGTGACCCCTTCGTGACAAGCGTCATTTAAAGAATTTTTAATTTGTTATCATCGATGATTAAAAAAAGAAATATTTGTCCAATTTAATTGCCAAAATTCTGTGAATAAATAAGGCAAAATTTTCCATTAAAATTTACTGGTATCAATAATCAAGAATTCTGAGAGCCGCTTACGTTAGGTATTACGTGACACTTTGTCGCAATGGCAACCTCATATGAGGTTGTATTGAAAAGCGATCCCCTTCTCCATCGAATATGCGCACGTTATTTTTATTTCTGTACTAGCTGACCCGCCCAGGGTTGTTCGGGCCCGCAATAATAACCTTAAAAAAAATGTATGAGTTTATATCTTCAACCCGATTTTGTAACAATTTCTACATTTAAACGAAAATCTTTCCAAACAATCTTCGTAACCTTTCCAAAAAAAATAATTAATAAAATTCGATTTCTTGTTTTTTATCTCCCGTATTCCGAAGCCCGCATCCTCTTAACTAACCAAAATGCTGAAAATCGATTACTCCAAATTAAACATCGCACTTTTATGTTTAAAACGTCGAAATCCATTCAAACAAATATTAATGCTAATCCTTTCAAAGAAACAATGTCTCCGGAGAGTCGTTTCGCTGTTTTTCTCGATTTCTGAAATCTTTAAAAATCTCCATCCGTGCTTCTGATCATAAAACGAGGTAACTAAAAATACCAAACCACATTTACGTTCCTTTTCCTATCGAATGCCGCAATCCTGTTTAAAAAATATGATTATTAACCCATTCAAAACCGTTCGTTTCCGTAAGTCACTTCGGCGATTTACTTTTTTTGGAGGTGTTATGGTCTTGTCGCCTTTTACGGTCACCGTAGTACTTCTCCTAGACTTGAGACCTTAGTCTTATGGTATTTGCTGCCCACACCAGTATTTGACTGATACCGGACACGTTGTGAAAAGAAGTTCTCACGTAAATAATCAACTAATAATTTATTGATTAAATTAGCATGAAAAAAAATGTTACAGTGATAGTCATTATTGGTCAATACAAATTATTATCACTTGCCGTATGCGACTGTCGAATGCCAATCTCCCTGACCACACGTTTTACTCTATTTCGTTTTGCACCACTCGTACACACCGTTCCGTCTACGCTGTAATTAATTCACCCTGGACCAAGCTGTCCGATGCACATTCTCTTTGCGATTCTACACACTCCTCTGCACACTTGGCTCTGCTCGTCTACACTCTCCTCAGCACACTTGGCTCTGCACGTCTACCCTCTCCTCTGCACACTGACGACTCTGGCGTCCTACTCTCTCCGCTGCACACCAACCACTGACTCGTCTCCCACTCTTCACGCCACTCTTCAAATCAACGGGATCTCTCATTTTTCCTTCACGGGTTTTCCACACCAGTCGAACATTTATCTAGAACCTTCCCTCTTTCTATTATCTTCTAAACCCAGTTCATCAGGGATCCAGCGCTGATTGTATTCACATTCCAAAACCGGATTAGCTCTTTTCACAATGATCTCGTGAACATCCCCCAAATATATAATCGGATCAGGGAAATTCCATTGTCAATCACATACGGAAGTTTTACAGAAAAAGAAAAATATATATCAGAATACAGTAATATATAATAATTATTAAATATAATTAATTAAATTAATTAGAAATATACAATATAGGTTCTGTTAAAGTCAGAAACCTGACAGGAGGGAGATGATTAAAAATCGGTATCGGCTTCGGAAATCCAAATACGAAAACACGAAGAATAGCAGGCCACATCAACATTACTTTCCTTTCGAATTCCACAGTCTGTTTCAAAATATATTAATATCAATCCTTTGGAAAAAAAATCGTTTGCGAAACTCATTTTTACAAATTTCATTTTTTTCTGCGATGCTTCAAAATCGTCATTGGCTTCGGAAATCAAAATAAGAAAGAAAGTTACCAAAATGTACTTTCATTTTCCTTTTGAAAGACGCAATCCGTTTCAAAAAATATTAATATTAACTATTTCAAAAATATTTTACGAAACTAACTCTCGCTATTTTCTTTTTCTTTATCTCTCGCAATGAACGTTCTGTTCCCGGAATTTTTAATCGAAACTCGAAAAAACAATTCGCACACGCTAAACGAACGTACATTCAGCACAAAATCAAAATCAAAGTCAATAGTTTGTGGAGTGCCTACGCAGGACGTAATGCTCGCGTTTACCTCGTATCTAAGATAGAACGATATGAGCAAGAATCATGATTATACTTGAAAAACAAGTAATAGAAAAAATTAAGTCAATTCCTACTTAGGTCAAAAAGAAAAAAAAATTTCCAGCGATCTACACGCTTCACCACTGACGGTATTTATTCCTAAATTTGTATCCTGCTAAATAGCTTATATAAGAGAAATATATTTTCGAGTACAGGATAATTTCCATCCGTCTCAGGCGAGGCTCGATCCTGGGACCTTGTGGTTACGAGCTCAGAGCTTAACCGACTGCGCTATCAAGACTTGTGAGAGAGTGTTTTTAAATGGAACTAATGTCTGAAATATGTCGGCTGGGTGTTGATATTTTTTCTCCCATATAAAACTAAAATTAATTAATTAATGAAATAATATTTGAAAAAACTGTATTATCATCAAGTGTCACCCACTACAAGTTTTAAAAAATGTATTTGAACTTGATTGGATGAATAAAAAGTATTTTATTATCAATTGAAAATTTGAACAAGATATATAAATATATATAAAGGGAGAGTGTGAACTAATAGTAGGAATTAAATAAGAGTTCTTTTCGCAGTCCAGGAGCGGGCTGCGGTGTATGAACGGCTTGTGACAGAATATGTTTTTAATATCACAAATAGGTTAAAAAGATATCAGGATCTAGCTATTAAAAATATGACAGCAGAACGGGAAAACAGAAAATTTTGGTTGACAAAAAAGCAGTAGAGACGAAATTCATCGTGGGAGACGAAGTTATGTTTTTAGCGACAAGTAAACCGAATAAAATGTCTGTTAGTTGGATAGGTCCTGGGAAAATTGAATCGCAAATCTTGGCAACGAACTACATTGTTATTGTTCCAGGGAGGTGACAGAAATCTCAAATTTATCACGTCAATTTATTAAAGCCCTATAAAAAACGGATAGAGTTAATAAATATTTTGACGTGAGAGAAAAGTGAAGTTGAGGGTAAAGAAGACTTAGATATAATATTTCCCAGTGCTGATTCCGAAGTTTATAAGTTCGACGAAGTTGTGAGAAAAAGTAACTAAGATGCATTTCCGAACAACTGCAACAATTAGAAAATTTATTAGATCGTTTTGGGGAAGTTTTTCAAACGACACAGGACGTACGGATTTAATTGCGTACGACATCAAATTGTCAGAGCAAAAACCCATTAGGTCAAGACAAGACCGTATAGAACGTCACCCAGACAAACGGAAATACTTCGTAAAGAGATAAACAGAATGTTAGAGCTAAACCTCATAGTAGAGGGTGAATCAAAATTTAGCTCCCTGATAATATTGGTGGAAGATCCGAGAAAGGACCCGCAACCCTGTATAGACTATAGGAAGTCAAATGCAATCAGGAGAGTGGAGTTTTATCCATTACCAAATATTGAAGAACGAGTGGAAAAGGTTTCCAGTGCAAAATACATAACTGTTTTGGATTTAACGAAGGACCTACTGGTAAATTCTGATGACACATAGGGATGTGAAATTAGCCGCTTTTGTTACAAGCTTTGGCTCCTTCTACCCACTGGTCATGCCGTTCGGGCTTTTAAATACATCCTATAGGTTTTCTAAATTTATGGATAAGGTATTAAGAGAGCTTGAGGAATTCTGTTTACCCTATCTAGATGATATGGCCCTTTTTTCAAACAGTTGCGAAGACCATATGCGGCATCTAGAAGTAGTAATTGAAAGGGTTAATAACGCTAAATTGAAAATCAAATCAGCAAACTGTAAGTTCGCCAAAAAAACGGTGAAATAGCTTGGACATGTAGTAGGAGAGGGATGTCGCAGACCAGCGGAGGCAAAAATGTAAGCGATTAAGGAGTTACCGACCCCGAAAACTAAACCGAAATTCGCAGATGTTTAGTTATGGTATGGCTGGGTACTATTCCCGAAATATAAAAGATTGTGCTATAATTGTAGAACCGTTGACGAGAGCACTCAAAGAGAAGAACAAACAAGAACGAAAAATCATGCGTCAAGCATAGATTATGTAACACTTTCCAACGCTTCCAAAATAATTTTACAAATCATTACCGTTTAATAAGCTGAAAGATAACATCTAAGTAAACAATTTGGAAAACGCATAACATATTTAAAAACGAAATTTCAGAAATTTCCAACATATACAATATTCGAAAAATTATCCGAATACTTTTATTCATCCCTGTATATGATCTATAGATTTGTATATATACTACATAGGATGCTAAATTTTAGTTTAGTTAGGAAACGCGTAGCACAGTTTAAAATTCTCCTTTTGGAGTTTCTGTCAATAAACGGAAATGTGTTCGCGAACTTTTTTGCTGCCCTGTATATGAAATACAGAATTCATACATACCAAGTAATAGACAAAAAATGAGTTAAATTTAAAATCGCGTTCAGGAACTTACTACGCACTTCCAGGAATTGTTGTTAACAGATAGTAGAGAATTCTTTTGTGTGTCCTTGTAAATGAACGATGACTGCTATACACACAGTATTCTGTGGTAAGCCTCTTGTAATGCACCTTAGTGATATATATAAATTTCAATGTGTTTAAAATAGTGAAACATTATTTACTTAAACCGCAAACATTTTTTCTCCATAGATGTAATGTAACGGAATTCTTTTGACTGTCCCTGTAAAGTAACTATAAGTGCTATGCACACCATATTCCATATTAAGCTTCTTGTAATGCACCTTAGTGATATATATCAATTACAATGTGTTTGAAATTGTGTAACATCATTAAAATAAACCGCAAATGATTTTTCCCCATAGACCGTAATGTAACGGAATTCTTTTGAGAGTCCCTGTAAAAAAACTATAAGTGCTACACACTTCAGTTGAAATAGGGAACATCCTATAGATAACGAAAATAACATATAAAAATCGCAGGGCAATCTGAACATATTTACGGGAGTTAGAGCACGGACAGACGGCAGACGGCAGACAAACCAAAGTCATAAACACTTTTCAACTGGGTTGGAAAGTGTTAAAAAAACGAATCATATGCAGCGAAGAAATGAGTACGGCCTTCGAGACCTTAAAAACAAAGCTTACTGAAAAACCAGTACTGTATGCTCCAAATTTTCAAAAAGAATTCACAGTGCAGACTGACGCTTCTGCGAAAGGGATAGGTGTTGTGTTACCACAAAATGAGAGATCCGAAGTACACCCCATATCTGAGTCGAAAAATTTACCGAAAGTGAGAGAAGTTTCTGCACCACTGAAAGAGAGTGTGCCAGAATTATTTTTGCGATAAAAAAATTAAAGCATTATATTGACGGTCAAAATTTTCGATCGAAACGGATCACAACCCTTTAGTATATTCCTAAAAAAATTCTGGAAACAACCCCAGATTGTTAAGGTGGTCTTTGGCTCTGCAACCATGCAATTACGCAATCTCTCATCGTCCTGGCAAAGATATTCGTCATATCGAATGCTTAAACCGAGTAGAATAGGACTCTTTGATAAACATTTGTATATAGTTATTTTAATTTATTTTACTTTATTTTATTTGTTTATGTCTCATATAAGAGCGCGCATAAAGAAAAAGAAACGAATGTTATTTTTTTTTTTGTCACTTTGAAGTATTAGAGCTTGCAATTTTTAACCTACTGTTTGTTGATTCTTCGTGCTTTACCCCAAGAAATCATCTAAAAAGGGGTGCTATAAAGAATCCATTTTTACTTGTATGCGCCGGTACTTAAGAACCAGTGTTTGGTATCTGAGAGCTCGTGTGAAAATTGTAAAAGAACATTTCCATGATATTTTCTCACATCGCGTTACTTTGAAATAGCGGCAAACCCGAACCTCTTTTGTGAACTAAAGAAAACTTTAGAATTATAATTGATAGCATTGACCACCCAGGATGATGGGACTTACTATGTTGGTGGCCTGTCTTGGTGAGAAAAGAATCTACGTGAGAAACCAAAGTGCAACTACTTTATATCCTCTTTTTTAGAAAGGAAAAAATAACGCACTCGTTTGGAGGTGATGTCATGGTCCCCCGCTACAAGCGGTCCTGATAAGCGCTTCCTCAGACCAAATCCCCTCCCACTGCGGAAAACGTGAGTGAGAGAATTTTAATTAAGAGTTGATATCAAAAAAGAGACTTAGAGGTGTCAGACCTCTTCTGCGAATACAGGGTACACCAAATATCCGAGTTACTGCGAGAGATATGCTAAGAGGTGCCAAACCTCTATTCTAATTTACAGGATACACCAAGTGCCCGGGTGAATGCGAGAAATACGCGGAGAGGTGCCCAAACCTCTGTTCGGAATAAAGAGTGAGCCAAGTACCCGTGTGACTGGAAGAAAATCCGGCCGCAAGACGTTCCGTGTGACCTTTTGAGATGCAACCCATGTTCCGGATAAAACACTACTGAACAAATCTAACTGTAAAATTTAGTGAACATTATGGAACAGAAGTCTAATGTGCCTTAATTTAAAATGTGTGATCAGCATGTCGACGAACTCACAAGACTTATTCAAATTTTTTATATTGTAATGCCAATTTTTTTCATATACAAAATAAATATTTCTTTATGCAATAAAGTGATTTTTCGGATGTAAAGAAATATTTTCGAAGGTTAGTCCATCCGTTACCAAATCATCACTTCACGGATTATCTTTGAAAGGACATTACAACACTCAAATAAATTTATGAGTAGCGGATACCACTATTTCCGAATAAAAGTCTAAGACAAATTTCTAATTAAGTTCCTAGCTTAACCAAATGAACGAATTTTTAAAGATGCATAGTGGTCCTCCTAATTAGTCATTTGTTAATGGAGGCTTAAACATCCACTCCCCACCCCATGGAACCTTCCTCAAGGGTTTTTTCTCTAACTGCGCCTTATTTCAATAACTCGGCTAATAATGTTCTGATCCTCTCCAAACCAGGTCCATTTTGTTGTATGCGCAGCACGCCTACTATACGGTGCCGTAGGCAGCGGAGACCTGTGTCAGAGGTTCGTTCGGAAAGGGGGTTGATTAGATCAGAATGCTCCCCTGGCTGTGGAAGGTGGAAATAAAAGATATTCCGGAGGGTATGAGCATGTCCGGTATACGGTGCCGAAGCCAAAGGAGATCCGGGGCAGATTTTTGTTTTTTAAGAAAAAAAAGTTTATTACACGGACCCGGGCAACGTCGGGCAGGTCAGATAGTAATGAATAAAAAATATTGAAAAAATATCTCCTGAAACTTTCCAAAGACGAAAAACAAATATTTATTCACACCACGCGCCCTGACGCCGACCGACGAACTGCGTTGTCTGGGGGACAGTCTGGAAACGTTCGTAAGTAGTTTATGAAATTGCCGTTTGGTGGCAGCACTGTGCCAAACAGAAACCTTGGTATTTCATATTAATTCCATAATACCCGAATTTCCTCTACCTATGAAAACAGTAACAATTGGTGTTTCAAAGCAAGTTTTTGGATATGAAAATTTTGAAAAGTTGGTCGTCAGGAAGCAATTGATAATGATGAAAGATGCATTGCATCTTTCTAGTGGGAGCGGCACGTTTCTTAATTATTAAACACCTGGTAAAAATTGACTGAAATTTTCATATTTTGTTTGTAAATGTGTTAGAGACATAGGGATTGTCAAACGGGAAAAATGTAAAATTTCAGAATACCTTCGCGTAAATTATTTTATGGCAAGATTCGATCAAAGTTTAATAACCACCTTTTAAATTAACCTTGTTTTTAAAGCAGAATCTGATTCCATTAGAGAAGGAATGCTGATTCAAATAAACGACAATTAACGTTATGTTATTCATTCTAATAAAAAATGGCTGATTCGATTATAGAGTGAGTGTTATAAGCAGCGGATTTATGTACACTGTAAAAATGAAGTACTCAAAAATGAGTAAGTTCATGTACTCATTTCGAAATGAGTATTTTTGGATAAAAAATGAACATGTGCATTCTCAAAAATGAGTAAGTCCATGTACTCATATCGAAATGAGTATTTTTGGATCAAAAATGAACATGTGCATTCTCAAAAATGAGTAAGTCCATGTACTCATATCGAAATGAGTATTTTTGGATCAAAAATGAACATGTGCATTCTCAAAAATGAGTAAGTTTATGTACTCATATCGAAATGAGTATTTTTGGATCAAAAATGAACATATGTATTCTCAAAAATGAGTAAGTTCATGTACTCATTTCGAAATGAGTATTTTTGGATCAAAAATGAACATATGATCAAACCCAACATACTTGTATATTTCAGAATGTGTAATGACGAAATTTCGGAGCCTAAAAAGCTATTATTTGAAGGAAAAACGAATAATAAGAGAAATGAAAAGTGGATCTGGTTGTTCTGGATTTTCATCAAAGTGGATCCACTACAACACATTTACTCTTTTTTTTTCCTCACATTTTACTCATCTACTTTTTTTTTTTCTTGATAGTACTTCAAAATTATGATTTTTTTCCCACTAATTTTTTAAAAATTTATTTTAACTTTTTTAACGTGAGGCAATATTGTGTTATTTAAAAGTTTCATAACATAATATCTATGCAAATTGGTATTAAACTAAACTGATTTGGCTTACAAATTTATGAATTACGCTAAAATTTATTATTTTATAAATTATAATTTTACAAAGTTTATAATTTTAGTATTTCAATCTATGATCTTTTCTAATGTCATTTTTTAATTAATAATTCTTCGAACTACCTGTTACTTCAGACATTATTTTAATCTTTAACACATATAGACAGGCACTGTACATCCTTAAAAACATATTTAAAAACACATAAAACCAGTCCACACGCTGAATTCTCGTATTTTTGCTCTGTCAGTCCGATTTTTCTAAAACTATCCCTTCCAAACAAATCTATCCTCTATAAATATATATCTATATAAAAATAACTATCCTCTATCCTTTCCTAACAGATGGCGCCAGATGCTGTTAGGGGATCCCTATTAGGAAGGGATAGAGGGGGAGTTTCAAAGTCAGTAACAACATTTGAGAAGGAGACATGACCAGTCATGGAGCGTTGGTTTGGGTCGTCAGGTTAGTAAACAGGACATCGCGGGTTCGATTCCTCACATGGGCAAGGGTTGGTTAATTAACATAAACTCATGCAGGAATGAAAAAAGTGAGCAGAAATGTATATGTCCCTTATAAGGTTGTCCTCGCGAAGTAACTTTTTTTTTTATCCTATAAATTTTATTTTAACGACATAAATTTTTTTAAATTTGAATACATCCATGGGATCAAAAATGAGTACATAGCAGTTCATATTTGAATACATCCATGGGATCAAAAATGAGTACATGTGTTTCTCAATTTTGAGTACATTTGGATCGCAGCTATTTTGAGTATGTGACGTATTCAAAATTGAGTACTTTTTACTCAATTTTGAGTACCCATTTTTTACAGTGTACTTTTTCTTGTAGGGGAACCAGTACAGGGGGGCGGGGGTGACTTTCAGTACCCGTACATTGTTTATCAACAGGTGTGTGGCCTTGCGACACCCTCAAGTTTAGCTGCACCTGCTTTGTGCACGTGATTGTTCCACGTTTTCAAATGGAAATCATATTTCGTAAAAAGGATCGAAAACTCATCCTACATCGCAGAAATAAGTTTCTTCTCAAGGATAAGAAAAGAAAAAAAAAAGAAATTTAGACTCGCGGATAATCGGGAGTTTACTGTATATATATATATATATGTGAATGGGATGGATGTGGTTTTGCAGTTCCCAAAACATGCCCGACCGCAGTGAAAACAGCAGCGGACCGATCCCACGGAAACTCATTAGGCCAGCAATAACGATACACAATAAAGATGATGACTAAAGAGTTTCGCCTCTCTGGCCTGGGAACGGAATATTAAGATTATCGTCAGATTTTCTTTGGAGATTGACTTGTCCGGTTAGCATTAGGCAGACGGCCTAGCTCCGGTCTGATATCGGATGGACGCGTTAAATACTGGTAACTGCGGCAGAATCAGCCCCTATTCCCCTTAACCCTGTATATAACCTGTATTTAGTCTGTATATATAACTGTGTTTTACTCCAGAGATTAAAATAGTATAGTTTTTTACAAAAGACTCTTCAATAACCCACAACAATCTCACCAGTCTAATTATTATTATTATTACATATATATATATATATATATATATATATATATATATATATATATATATATCATCAAACGAATGGGAATTTAATGAGACTACGGGGGGAATGAATACCTATTTATTATTTTTTTTTAATTAAAAGACTAAGCAGTTCATCAGAATTTCAGAATATCATTGTATAACACCGTGTTTAATTTAATGATTCTAATTTCTGGAACATTCGAAGAATTTTATATGCTTATAAATATGCATGCAATTGAAAAAATAATAATTGCGGATTATAAGATGTTAAATGTTACCAAAAATGAGATTTAAAAAACAAATGACTTGCAGAGCTGACGTTGAGGCTCCTGATCTGCAGATTTACTAGTTAAAAAAAATATGTTTTGTATATGTATCAAATTTTACATGACATCTGCAGATATTTTTTGCATTTTCAGTTGACTGTTTGTTTTTCCTTTGTTAGAATGAAAAAATATTTTGAAATATAATTTGTTAATTTTTATTCGTGCAAAGGAAAAATGATGCTACGTTTGAGTTTTACAGATAAATGTATACAGATGACCTAAAAAATTATACAACTAATAAAAAATTGCATATGAACGTTACTGCTTTAATATTTTATCACGTGTTTGAAGATATGCTATGGAAATTATCTAAACATAAATACGTTTGGGATATTTGACATCAGAAATAGTATTTATTAGTTATGCAAAATAACAATAAATGTTTATTTAAAATTCCATAAAGAAAAAAATATATTATTAAAACTGTACTTAAAATATAAAATATAAAATAAAACGATAGATAATAATAATTTAAAAAAAATTCTAGACATAAATTAGTGTGGATTTTCGTCATCAGCTATGTTAGTTTAAAAATGACAGAAAATATATAAATTTTCATGAAAAAACAAAAAAACAACAAAAAAAAAAAAACGTAACTGTATTTTTTTTTTATTTTTTTTTTTATTTATTTATTTTTTTTTTTTTTTTTTGGAAAATATCAAAATTTTTAAAGCAGCAGCAATTCATAATTATGCTTAAAAGTTGTAACGTCTCAAAAATATAGAATTATTTAAAAAAGAAAACAGGTTAGAAGGTAAGACAAAACCTGTTTGATCAGGAAGTGTGCACGCTATTTCGACTCTAGGAAGTTTACGATGAAAGAAGGGAATGATATGTATTTGAAACTGAACTTTGACCTCCAATTTCTCAAAATATAAGGCCTATTTGAAGAAAATCTTTCACCAGCATAGTTAGGGGTTAGAGTAAAACTCTACAACATACTTTAAAATCATCAAAATCTGTGTGCACCATGTTCGGTGATCCCCTTGTGAGAAGAAAAAATAAATTTGAGTACATGCAATTCTATGATTATCATCTGCTATCCAAAGTGGTGAACAAATATCTTTGGTTTTCATTTGTTTTTATAAATCGATTTAATGATTTTTTACTTTACTTCCTCTTTAAAAATGTACTGTAAATAATATTTATGGAACTTACCTCCAGATTTACCTAATTATTACCAAAAGCATGAAAGATTGCAAATATAATATATTAATCCGTGTGAAATACCACATACCGAATTTGAAGAAAATGTTAAGAAATGGTCTCCCATAGAACATAGAGCTTAGATAAACTATTCGCTTCAAGTAGTTGGATAAATAAAGAAATTTTAGCTTAACGATAATTGCAGACTCGTCGAGTTCAAGACGCTTTCAGTCGTAACGTTTTCTTTGGAAACTTATTCTAAGCAAACGGTTGCTATGTTGTATTTTCTATTTTGTTTGTATACTATTATCATAAAGTTTGCTAGTGCAGAAATGCTTTGAAAATAGTGCGTAGAAATATCAACATGAAAAAGTAATTTCAGGCATGGATAGGTACCATTGAGCTATGATCCGCAGTAACAAAAGAGTCCGGGATCCTGAAAGGAATGTGAAGTAGAAGATGCTGCACATCCAGAGAAATAAAGGCTGGTACTATGAAAATTTCCTCTGTTTATTTGAGATGACATTCATCATTTATCCACTGGTAACAGTCAATTTTTTGGACATATCCAATGATAGTCAAAGTACCAGATGAGAGACACAGACTGCCAGGGTGACATTTCACACAGGTGCCTGTAATATCGATTTTTAGTCTAGAAGTTTAGAAAAGACACGATTTAATTCGGGTGGTTCCGGGCCATGCCTTTTGGGTGCTTTTTTAATTAGCTGTAATCAAACTGAGAGATAGATGCGAAGTGACGAAAGCCGCAGTTACCATTCTCGCCAAAGATTTTCCTTTTTCGAATGTGTTGGCGTCAATTTTAGACTACGCTACCATAACCTTTAGTATACTTTCATTTTAAGTTCAAAATTGGCGACAAGAAGGGGCGTGCATATTTGGCAACTAAGCACACTTTTGACAAAATTAAGAAATTTCTAGAATGGCAGTTAAAATTGTTTTGAGAACATAGCAAAAAGGCATACCTGGTGTTTATGATTTTGGAAAGAAGGCATCTGAGCAATGACGAATTGCATTCAGATGCGAAATAGTGACAGTAATCTTTATGAGAAAACCATCTGCGGGTTGCAAAAAGGATCTATTGCAACTATATAAACAATACAAAGTTTAATGCAATTAATATTTGACCATGAGAGAATAATTTTATAATTTTGTTTTCTTTTTTAAAATGCAACTGTCGAGAGAATAAAAATACGTTAGAGAGGAGTTCATAAAATAGATAGATGTAATTTTGAATACATATTTTCATTGCTAGGAAACGGAAGGCCGCGCCTTCAAATAACAGAGAATATATAATCTAATAAATATATAATCGAATATAGAGAATATATGAAATCAAAAGTCTGTCATGCATAAATTTTTGGCCTTTTTCCTAGAAGTAATAATAACTTTAAACGGATTCGATATGTATCATAATTAAGAAGTTATGGGATTTTTTCTGTTTTCTCAAAAAGTCCCCAATCCCCCCCCCCCTCCCTGGTTCGATTTTGCCCATTAGCGAACTTGACCGAGATTTTATGCTGCTTGATTTTATGTTTCAGTTTGGAAGAGATTTGAGCGGAATTATGGAAGTTATCGTGTCGATAAAAAAGTGATAGATAGATAGATAAAGTTTTGAACTGGTGGTGGTTTTGGGTTCTAGGAGTCATGATCGGCGTAGATGTGCAAAAATTTTTCCAGAAATTCCAACTTAGGGGAGAATGTAATAGGTAGTATTTTTTACGAAATCTACCTAAAAACAAGAAAATGTCTTCTTACGAGCGCTTTTATCACTAAATATCAATATTTTCTCACGAATTTTTCATTTAAAAATGCAAATTCATACAAAATCGTATTAAAGATGTAAAGTCATACAAATTTGAGGTTATTTAACTTTATTATTACGGGCCCGGGTAACGCCGGGCGAGTCAGCTAGTAATAAATAAAAGTGACTGTAATATCATGACGGCCGAATGACGCACTGATTCTTCTTTTTAAATTTTAAATACAGAGTTTATTAAAACTGAGAGCTGGTATTTACAATAATATACACTATATACATTTTCACTAATATTCATAAAAATTCCACCTAAACCACATTACTTCTTAAAAACCAAAATATACTCGGATGCATTTCCACATCCTACTTACTCCGAACGAACCACCATTCCTTCTCCTCTTCTCTTCACTTCCGTTTGCTTTTTTTAAACAAAAAAGGGTTGGAAGGATATTGGTTGCATGACACCCCCCCGATAAGATTGTGCTACGCAAAGCGAAGCAAAATCTGACAAATAGCAACCATACAACTATACAGCATAAAATATATATAAAAACACAATTCAAAACAGATGTATAGAAGCCTTGTTATAATAGTTATAATGAATATATAATAAACATATAAAAAACACTAACAATTCAAAACAGATGTATAGAAGCCTTGTTATAATAATTATAATGAATATATAATAAATATATATAAAAAAACACTAACAATTCAAAACAGATGGAAAGACGACTTGATATAATACTGCATACCAAAATTAAACACAAAATAAAGTATCGCTTAAATAATCCTTATACAGTAACTAGTCGTGACAGACTATCTGCATTTTTTAATTTTGCACCTGGGCAATGAGAAATATTTATGTTATATCTTTGTAGAGATAAGGCCCATCTTTGTAATTTTGCAGACTGAGGTGCAGATTTCTGAAGATATATTAAGGGATTTTGATCAGTTATTGGTTCAATTTCAGCACCAAACACATAAACTTCAAATTTTTTTAATGCCCACACTACCGCATAAGCTTCACACTCAATAGTCGACCAGTTTTGTTGCACCTTAGTGAGCTTTTGGCTAGCAAAACTAATAGGACACAAATTTTCTTTCTCATCTCTTTGCGATAGACAAGCACCAACTCCATAAGAACTGGCATCACTTTGAATAGTGTAAGGCTTTTTAGGATCTGGTGTATACAGCTTAGGAGCTTCACACAATGAACGTTTTAAAGTTTGGAAAGCCTCTTCTTCAACCTCAGACCACGGAATGATTTTTAGGATTTTCTTTTTTGACAAGTCGGTTAAAGGCTTGGCGATTTCAGCATAATTTCTTATGTAGTCACGATAATAATTAAATAAACCCCATGCACTTCTGAGGGCTGTTTTGGTTTTAGGCGATTCTATTGTCTCAATGGCACGTAACTTCTCCGGATCGGGCTCATGTCTACCTCCTCCTATGACATGACCTAGATACTTAATCTGTGCCTTTGCAAAAACACATTTTTTAACATTAACTGTGAATTTCAGATCAGTTAATTTAGATAAAACAGCGTCAAGATGTTTCAGATGATTTTCCCAGTCATTTGAAAAAATAGCAATATCATCCAGATATGCTCGACTGTACTCACGATGTTCATCCAGAGCATTGTTGATCGATTTCTGGAATGTGGCAGCCGCATTGCGCAATCCAAAAGGCATGACTTTCCATCGGTATTGAGCACGATGGGTTTTAAAAGAAGTAAGATCTCGACTCTGTTCTTCCAGAGGAATTTCCCAATATCCTTTTAATACATCTAAACATGTAATTATGTTAGCACTTCCTATTTGATTAATTAATTCAGTTGCATTTTCCATAGGGTAATCAAAAGGTTTTGTCACTGTGTTCAATTGACGAAAATCTATACATAAGCGCATGCTACCGTCCTTCTTTGCGACACATACGACCGGATAAGCTATTTCAGCTTCACTTTTTTCTATAAGTCCTAGATGCTCTAACTCTTCTATTTGTTTGTCCACTTCATTTTTTAGTGATTCCGGAATTTTATAAATATATGGTTTCTTTCTTTCCGCACCTGGTAATAAACGAATTTTGTGTGGTCCAACGTTGGCAACTTGAATTTTACCTGAGAATAATGGTGTATGTTTTTGTAGAAGTTTACTTAACTCTAATTGTTTATCAACCTCCAGATGACTAAGGTCTACTTCTATGTTATTTTCATTCAAAGCATTAGCTTTAATTGGTGTTGGGTGAATTTCACCAAATTCTACATCGTCTTCAAAAATGACTCCAACAGTCTGTACTCTTACGTTAAATTTCCTTATTTTATTCGCATGAACATGTCTGACACCCCCATCAGGTAATTTCACTTTATACGAATGTGGTTTTATTCTTTCAAGTATTTCTCCGGGTCCTGTCCATCTAGCATATAATTTATTGGTAGAATCAGGGATAAGTAAATATACTAAATCACCTTTTTCAAATTCTTTCATTCTACTTCGACGATTGAAATAGCGAGTGTAATTTTCTTGTTTTTCTGCAGCAGTTAGAGAAGCAATGTCAGCGGCTCTTTCCAAATTTATTTTTAATTCTTGTAAATAGTCTACTGCTGAATTACTAAGATTCAATGGTAAGGGGATTTCACCTGACCATGATGACTTTAGTACTGCCAAGGGACCTCTAGCTTCCCGACCATACATGAGCTTAAACGGTGATACTCCAGTTGTGCAATTTGGCACTTCACGGTAGGCAAAAAGTAGAAAAGGAATATGTTTATCCCAATTAACAGGATCCGTACGAATTACATGATGTAGCATTTGTTTAAACACACGATTAAATTTTTCAATTAATCCATTCGAAGCGAGATATGATGGAGTTGAAAAGCGAGGACATGCCCCTAACCGGTTTTCAAATTCTTTAGTCAGTTCAGATTTAAAATTAGTGGCCTGGTCTGAACAGATAACTTTAGGAATTCCGGTGCGCATAAAAATATCTAATAAAGCATCACATGCTGTTTTCGCAGAGAGACTCCGTAATGGTACTACTTCCGGCCATTTAGAGTTTTGATCAATTAAGGTAAGACAATATTTATGCTTCCTTCCTGACGGCGGAATAATTTCACCTATACAATCAATATTTACAGTATGAAATGGATATGGAGCGCGGACAACAGGTGTAATCGGAATTTTATCTGTTTGTTTCTCAGGGCTTTTTAACTGACAGTTCTTACATGTTCTACAATAATTTTCTACATCTCTTGAAATATTCGGCCAATAAAAAGATAATTTAATTCTTTCTTTAGTTTTTCGCATCCCTAAGTGGTTTCCAAAAATTGAATCATGAGCTAAATCTAATACTTTACTTCTGTAACTTTCCGGTAACACGAGCTGATATATTTTATCACCGCAAATAGTTTCTTTATGATACAATAAATTATCCCGTATCAAAAAATTATTTTTTCCTAATTTAGCGTCCTTGAATGAATTCTTTAAAGTTGCGCAATCTTTTTGTTCTTTACAAAACTTGTTAAACTCTGAAAATTCATCATTTCGATCATTTTGTTTATTCTCTGAAGAAATAAAACAAACATTTAATTCCTCTTTCGCCAGTGGGGCGTCTGAGCTATTTTTAGCTTCGTGACCTTCGAACTCCTGCAGTTGACTATTATTACACAACTCTTCATTTTGAAGTTCAATCAAAGCATTATACACGTCTGGAGTTAATAAACAAGGCACATTTAAGTTTTCAGTGAAAGCAAAAAGCGTATTTAAGGTAACATAAATTCCGCTGTTAGGTAATTTATAATGGATGGGTATAGTAGCCAAATTTGCTTGTACTTTTTCTTTGAAAGCGGATTGTAACAAAATACTACCTTTAGCTTCGATTTTCAGATCGGGAATTAATGACGTATTTAAAATACTAATTTGGGTACCGGAATCATTAATAGCTTCTATTTCTTTACCTTCTACATAAATAATGATTTTTTTTAAAGGAAAAAGAGTAACTTCGTTTAATTGATCATTCATGTGTAAATGCCTGGAACTAACATTAGTGACTACTGCATTACTATTTTTATTTGGATTCAATTTATTTCTATCTTGTTGCGTTTTCGGTTTTCTCTGACCCTGATCATCATTTTGAGTATAAGATTTATCATACTTATTTCTTCTGTTTGGGCACAATTTTGCTAGGTGTAATGGGGAATTACAAATATAACAATCACGTGATTTTGAGAAGTGTCTGTTCTCATACGTAGCTTGATTTTTCCTTAGTTGTGGGGGAACATATTTAGTATTATTATCATTATTCACTTCACGATAAATAGGTCGTTTCTCAAATTTTGTTTCCTCGAAAGACCTGCCTTTTGCAGTAAAATAAATGTCACAGTCTTTCGATAACTGATCGGGCAAAAGCCAACTTTCTCCTTGCTTGACTGCAATGTGAGTAGCTAGCTCATTATCCAAAGTTTCAAAAATTTTATCTGATATTATTAAATTAATAAGTGAATCGAAATCTTTAACGTTTCGAATTCTACAATAATTTAACCAACAGGATCTTAATCGCGAACCGAACTGTTGATGGGTTTCACCAGGTAATCTTTTAGCGTTTCTAAAATTTTGTAAACAAGTAAATGGGGACGGTTCATATTCTTTCAAAACTAAAGATTTAATTTTATCATAATCAGCTAATTCTTCATCATCAATATAAACAAGAACATTTCCTGCTTTTTCACCTACTAATTTTAGCAAAATTTCCGATTTATATTCCTTAGGAACATTTTTGTGCTTAAACGCTCTTTCTAAAGAATCAAAAAAAGGATTCCATGTTTCATTTTTCTTGGGCACTGGGATTACCAAAACTTGAACTGCTTTAATTAATTTATCTAATGATAATGACGTATTATTTTCCCCTTCGTTATGGGTTAAATTCTCGCTTCTCATTTGTTGTTGTAAACGCAATCTATTTACTTCCTCGCCATTTTTTCTTTCTGACACTGTAGTCGATAAAAATTCAGTTACGAAATCTTTATCTTTTAAGTATTCTTTAGATTTCAATAACAAATCTTTTAATTCAGGTACTCTCTTACTCGCATCAGCTTCTTCGCCTATTTCTTCCAGAACAATAAGTAAATCTGCCTTAGTTACGTTTTTAAACATTTTCGAATAAAGTTAACAGTATCTTAATACACACAATCAAATGATAAAAAAAGAAAAATAGCTCACCTCTATTTTGTAATCCAAACACTGCGATTCAAATCACAACTTTTATTATTTTAAATCGTAGAAATAACTCTGGTTCTCGAAAGAGAGCGTGCTGTAATATCATGACGGCCGAATGACGCACTGATTCTTCTTTTTAAATTTTAAATACAGAGTTTATTAAAACTGAGAGCTGGTATTTACAATAATATACACTATATACATTTTCACTAATATTCATAAAAATTCCACCTAAACCACATTACTTCTTAAAAACCAAAATATACTCGGATGCATTTCCACATCCTACTTACTCCGAACGAACCACCATTCCTTCTCCTCTTCTCTTCACTTCCGTTTGCTTTTTTTAAACAAAAAAGGGTTGGAAGGATATTGGTTGCATGACAGTGACTAAATTAGGTGACTTAGATTAATTTAAAGAAATGCACACTCTTTCAATTGGGACACACTATTTTACTTTTCATTCACACTGCTGCAATACATTAATCAGTAAAGAAGGATTTGATTAAACATGATTTTAAAACTCCCCAGTCCTTAAATAATAAATTAGAATCATTAAAGAAGAAATTGTTTTTTTTTTTTTTTTAATATTTATGAAGGCTTTGGTAATTGTATTGTAATTTGTATCATAATTGGGCTACTTTTACTAAATAATTGTTATTTGTTGTTATATTATTTATTCATGATCACATATTAATGGCTTTTTAGGTACAAAAATACAGTTTTTCTTATCTTGAGCATCTTATGCTGCGTATAACTTTTCCATTAATATGTTTCCTAATTTGGTCGGCTTTCTGTCATTTTTTTTTTTAGTATTTCCTGCTTGTTATGCTTGAGGGACAACGAAATTTTTAACACTTAATAGCATGGTAAATGTGTGTATTTTAAAAATTAGGCATTTTCTTTTCAAAATGTTTACTCTTTATACTAAAAAAAAACGAATCAATATAATAAAGTTATTACAATAGTAAATTGCAACCTTTCCAAAACTAAAAAGTTATATAAAGTAAGGGTAGTCCGATAGTAAGTGAACAGCCACGAGTGAATGAACAATTAGTAAATATTTTAATAGAAGGTTTGAAAAACTTTCCACTCGTTAATTACCATGCTGGATTTAAAAAGCCCGTAATTCAATAAAAACGTGTTATAAGTTATTTGTACAGGTTGTAAAATAAGTATGAAACTTATGTGTTTTCAAATTGCTGCCTATTCATTCACTGGAAAGTTTTGCAATTATTCACTGGTAAGAACTGTTCATTTATTTGTTTTTTGTATAGCTTTATATTAAGACAACCCTGACATCCGAAACAAGTGAAATATAAACTTCATTTTATTATTTTTTTATCATTTGTATACTAACACATGTATTTACACTTGCAGACACCATAAGGTACTCTTTATTAAAATATTATCAATCTTTCAAAAAACAAATGTGTTTAAGTGTTCATTTACTGGTCGAACTGCCCTATAATCTTTTCATCACATAAGTTTCATTTTACACTCGAGATTAGATTCTTCTGCCACGTATTGCTATACATGCGTATATTTATTTGTACTACAACTTTATATCCACATTTTAGAAATTGCTTGCTTATGTTAAATCTATTAATCTTGTTCTGAAATTCAAACTGGTTATTTTCTGGCATATTCATTTGGACACAGTAGTATCTCGGTTCTCGAACGCAATTCGTTCAAGAGAATTATTCGAAAACTGAAATGTTCGAGAACGAAATCAAATTTTCCCATAAGAAATAATGAAAATAATATTAGTTCCATCACTAAGTTACTTACTGTATGTACAGTCGTGGGAAAAAAACTGAACACCCCCTACTAACTCTGCAATAAATTATGGTAGAGAAAGTTGCTGGTAAAAAACGATTGGAAATAAAGTCTACTTTTAAATTATGTTTATAAGATTTTCTTAGGGGGCCATCTACATATAAAAACAAACCCAAGCTTTGTTTTTTTCAATGGCAAGACCCAATTTTGACAAGATATTTTAAATCTTCAGTTCAAACTATGCCTAGATACCAAATCTCATGAAATTCCTGGGATTAGTTTCAGAGAAATTAATTATTTTAAAATGAGCATATTTTAGGGGCTGTATCCAAATTGAAGTTCAGTGCTCGTTTGTTGAAATGCTGCAGAATGACTAAGTCACTTCTAATGTATTATTGCTTGTCAATATGACCATTTTATTCACTTTATGTATCGGCTATTGTTACGTACGGTAAAATCTTTTTCAATATTCATTTCGTAATGTTTACAAGATTTGAATTATCCGATTAAATATATATATATATATATAAGGTTATCTGCTATTAAAATAGTTTTCGAATATGTGTATGTGATTGGAATTTTATCGGTATTTCTATAATGCTTTTTCTCAGGTTTTGAATTTCTTTTACTCGCTCTTTTCTAAATTTATATGTGGAGGATATCGGCGAATACAAAATCTATACTAATAAAAGAAAGTTTCGCTCTGTGTGTGTGTGTGTCTGTCTGTCTGTGTGTGTGTGTCTGTTGGCGATGGCTAGCAAAATCTAGCTCACCTAGAAGTCTGGAAATTTAGGTGTGGATTCTGACCATGTGCACCTGAGTCTCAGAATTTTAGTATTTTGATAATTACTCTAGATATTAATTAGAATATCATTAAACATCGCATTGAAAATGCCATCTTTTAAATCAAAATGGCTAAAGAAAAGAACTGTTGTTGTGGATTTGGAAGCGGAAATGAACGAATTCGAAATTATTTTACTAATTAGCGAATTTTAAGAAAACTAATTAAGATATCAATTTGAAAATTTCTGAGCATATGTAAAAAAAATTCTGCATCCGTCTATGCAATTTTTGAAAAATTCGGCCGGTAATTTTTCTTAATTTATGCAAAAAACTGCTAAAAATCTGCTGGCGCCAGTGAAATAAATCCGAGAAAGTTTCAGACAGGGATCTGCTTTCATTAATAACTGAACTACAAAGAGATCTGTTTCTCGGGCCGATCCCTTCATTTAGCTTGCGAAAATGAAAGGAAATAATTGCCAATTTTTACTAATGAACAAAAATTTCAGTAACTAATTAAGATATAGATTTGAAATTGAGGTCGGGAAGGGGTGTCGTCTGCCGGCTATTTTAGCGTAGAGTCTTCGTTATGTTCTAAATATCAGAAAAATGTAATTATTTTTTTAATGATCGCGTTAATGTAGGTGACGGTGGTTCTCTTGAACAAATTATTCATTATATTTGCGGGTATGGGGAGGGAGGGGGTTAACGCCTTTCTCTGAGATTGTAATTATCTCGGGCCCGGGCAACGCCAGGCGGGTTAGCTAGTTTAGACTAAAAAATAGTATGAAGCCAGTATAAGGAAACGGTGTAGAAAAAAACAAAGAAAAATTGCTTTACAGACTGAATATAAATCTTAACTCGATTGCTAATAGCATATTTTTAAAACTTTTTCAGCAAATACATAACACATATGCATTTATAAAAAACTTTACTTCAAATATATATACAGCAGAAAAAATAAAATAGTTTTATTAGACTGGAGAAGAAGCTAGAAATTCAATTAAAGGTAACATAAATAATGAGTAATATTTTTTTTCTAAGGTGGGACTGTTTATTTTTTTAAAAATGAGCTTTGTCAATTTAAAAATGAAAGTGAAACTAATTTACATAACTAACGTAAAATTATATCTCATGCAAATACGATTTGCGTAATTTTAATAAAAAATTGAAAAGCAGACATAGAAAAAGTAAAAAAAAAAAAAAAAAAAAAAAAAAAAAAAATCCTATACTAATCAACAATAAAACAAATAAAATATTTTTTCAAATTATGCTTTTCTGCATATCGTAACCCTTAAATCAGCATCTTGCCGTTTTTTAAGCATAATTTGAAAACTACTCGGAAGAAAAATTTTTAATTTTAAATGAGCCTAAAGCAGAATATAATAAATATAAATCCATCAAAAAACTGTAGGTTGCAATTCATAATTTTTTCGAATATTAATTTCATAATTTATATTGTAAAATTATAAAAATTACAAATTCAACGTATTTATGTTTGTGTTTTTTAGTATTTAAGAAAAAAAAAATTAGCACATTAGGATTATAATTTCAGGATATATTAATAAAAATTTGAAAATGTAATTTAACATTAGAAGTTCTAAATTTTGAATGCTCATAATTCATAAACGTATCATCCAAATGACTTGACATTTGGTATCTATAGGCATTGTTTTAACTGAAGATTAAAAATATCGTGTCAAAATAGGATCTCGCTATTGAAAAAAACAAAGTTCGGGCTGGTTTTTATATGTACATGGCCACCTAAGCAAATTTTATATGCATCATTCAAAAGTAGACTTTATTTCCAATTGTTTGGTACCAGTAACTTTCTTTTACGACAATTTGTTGTAGAGTTAGTGGGGGGGGGGTCAGTTTTTTTTCCACGACTGTACCTGTTTTAAACAACACATCTAGTACAATAGAGTAAAATATAAAAATGTATCACAGTGTCATGCATCAGAAAACGACAATTTTATAACATTTTAATAAAAGTTTGAACCCGTAGTGATGGAATTTCGGATGACTTTATAGATTGAGGAGGAAATAGGTTTCCATTTTTTTTTTTAGATCTTTAGGGATATTGAGTTAACTCGCTGTTTTTTAATCTTAAAATGTATACAATTTTGTTAGCACCGGGATCACAATATCGCTCATGAGTTTTGAGTCCATAAAACATCAACATAAAAAAGAACAAAGAACAAAGAAAAATAACTAAAAATAAAATAAAATAAATACAAATCAACTAAGCTGACCCCCGCCCAGCGTTGCTCGAGCCCGTGATAATAAATTTAAGAAGAAACATCAAGTTTTTATATATCTTTAACCGGATTTTGTATGAAATTATATTTTTAAATGAAAAATTCGCAAAAAAATATTGATATTTTGTGATAAAATCGCTCATTTTCTTGTTTATTTTATGTTATTTACTTATTTATTTATTTATTGCGTAGGGTCGTTTCATAGTTTTAAAATAAAAAGTTATTTTTGTCCGAAATCTTTGAAATCTTTATTGGTGATAAATAAAACTGTTTTACATTCCGTGTATCCAAGCTCTCTTTAAAATTTTGCGAAAAAATATGCATATTTAGTAGTGGAAACATGAGTTCTTATAAAACAACTTTAGCTTTCAATCCCAGAGCAAAAATATACTAGAAGGGCTATGCTTTCAATGCAATAGTGACTCCATCCGTTTTCAATCAACGGTTTTCAATCCACTTAGGATAAACAGGTGAGGGCTAATCCATCAGATTTCCCCTTTCTTTGCAAGGATTCGAACCTGGGATCTCCAGCTTCAGCCAAGATATCCCGGGTTCGAATCCTGGCCCAGACATTTTTCTTCCAGTTGGAAAATTCCAACTCGTATGATTTCTTTACCAATTTGAATAATTGTGTTAAAATTAATCTAGTGTAATCACGTATCCAGCCTTTACTGGAGCTCCATTACCTGCGATCTATTCTGTTGAGCTGATTCAGATATCAGACCAGATGCTATGATCAATAAGGTTAACTGGATGAATTATGCCCTCCAGATTCGATCGGGATAGCTCAGTTGGTAGAGCATGACAGCTTCAGCCAAAAGATCCCAGGTTTGAATCCTGCCCCGGACATTATTTATTACTATTGAAGTTCCGCAGAATCAAACAGCCTTTTTCAATTACCCATAAACAATATATATAGAGATTGTTCTGAGAGGGCGATATTTCCTAAATTCTCATTTCCCCCCCAAAATTGGCTTAAAATGCCAACTGTGAAACATTATTTGTCTTTATAGAAAAATGGGAAAAGCTAATCAATTTTTAGGCATATGAAAAAATGGACACCTTCAAATTTTATGTATACAATATAACAGCGGTTCTCAAATGCCCCAGTTGTAAAAAATTTCGGTTAGCAAAATTTAATTTGGTTCTCGAACAGAAATTTGGTTTTCGAACAGTGAAAGTGTCTCCGCCAAATCAACTGAATGAAAAAAACAGCAAAAACAACCGGATTTTAAATATTTTCTGAGACACAAAGCACATATACATGAGGTAGAATGATTGCAGCGTTAACAGAATTCAAACATTTTGAGGTACCTATAAATTATTAGGATGCTAAATCTGAGTTGTACTTTCCCAAATGATTTCTTTACCAATTTGAATAATTATGTTAAAATTAATCTAATGCAATATGTCAGAAAATTCCTTAGATTTCAGAATTAAAAATTTTTTGTGTGGATATGTCAGAAAGATTTGGCTTGTTGTTGAGCAGAAAAGGGATATTTTTTCAGAACAACCTTAATAGATTTCTTGACACTATTGCTCTTTATGACTCGCATGATTCAGTGACAGAGTTTGTACGGGTGTTTACTTTTGAACTCCAGTATTTCCAAACAGAAATATTATCTTATTTTATTGCGAATCTTTCAATTAAATGAGATGAAAATCACTTTTATAAAATACTGGTATTCAAAAGTAAGCACCCATACGAGCCCTGAATTATAAGTTAAATGATAATTAATAGTTTTTATAATTTATTCTACTGTTAATTTTTTTTTTTTTAATTCCAGTTGACATAGTTATAATTATGGCAAGTTGGATGGAACACTTTCATCGAATAATGGTAAATATGGTATAATTGTAGACTTAAATAATGTTAGTATTTCACATGAGGCATTAGAGATAAAGATTATTTAAAATTAATTAAATTCATACTATATATTTTTACTCTTTAAAAAGATAGAAAGGTTTTTATTGAGCAAAATTGATTTTTTAAAGAAAATCACCTGATTTTTTACTTTTAGTTCTTAGAAATTTTACATTGTTATATTATTATGTTTTGTACATATTATTACCGATTATACTATTTTTTTTTTATATTGCTTTGTCATTAGTACTTATGTTATATTACTAGTTTAAAGATATTTTTTGTTTATTATATAAGTACAGTACGTTGCGGCTCACTTAATGTAGCAAACATGTGTGTGCACCAGGAAAATATTGTTAAGCTGATAACTTTGAATTTTGTTCATTGAAGATTTTCTTCTCTTTCTCATCCATGCTCGTAATCAATTTATTAATATTGCTGTCTTCATATCCGCTATTTCTTGCGATGTTATATATTTTATTTATTTCATTGGTTAACTGTTCAAGGGTACAGACTGTAAAGGCTCTTCCAATAAAATGTCTAAATGCAGGCATTTTATTGGAAAAGGGTGCTTGATCATTATTTGAAACCCCTATTCCCTAAATATCTATACATTTAAAACGAAAAGTGCATTCTGTCAAATTTCCACACAAATATCGTTTCTTTGCGCATGCGTCAACGGTAGATGTTGGATTGAGGAGGTGTGTGGCGGAGTTGAGTTGTATGGAAAAAACGCATGGTTAATTTATATTTAAAAAAAAGGGGGGGGGGCATTTTGATTTACACACACGTTTGATATTACACATTTTATAATGGACTGTGATGTGATATTTTTATATGTATATTAATTTAGTTATATTTACATATTCATTATTTAATTAATTTAAATGAATTTATATTCATTAATATTAAGAATGTTTTTGATCTAATGCATTTGGATTAATGCCTACGGTGGACAATATCATATTAATTTCTAATATAATGTATACTTTTCTAAAGTGTTAATATAATACATGTTTTATTTTTTATTAAACGTTCTACCCTTACCACTTATATCAAGTGTTTTTAATTTTTAACTTTGTATGAAGAAACATTATATGTTAATACTTAATTTCAATATTTAATTAATATTAATTTTAAATCCTTTGTATCTTAATTCAAAAATTTAGTATTTTAATTTAATTTAATTTATGTGATGTTGCATTTTTGGCACAGCTATTTAATAGTTGCTATGTCATTTCATGGTACATATATTTTTATGTTGCTTTAATTATTAATTTTTCCATCTTCCATCTTATTTTTAACACAGAATTATTCATTAATACATCCATTACTTTAATGTAATTGGATATTCTATTTATTATTTATTAATTAATTTCATTTATTTATTATTTAACTAATTGCTATCATCTTTAGATAGTATATGGTTTAATTTTTAAATATTAATTTTCATCCAATGCTATTTTTATTCAGCGTATATTCACTTTTACCCTAATAGATGGCAGCACCATGGTTTCTGTTGCTTTACAATAATATTCATATTATTCTAAAACCTATGCTGGCAACATGGTAAATCATTTTCTAAAACTAAATTTGGCAACATGTAATGATTTTTTGCAATTCATTCCCTCTGTTAGGTTGTGTTCATGTGTGGTTCATGTGGTGCACAGGTATCTTTTTTAATCCAAATGGATTATGTACTTTATGACTCTATTTCAAGTTTTATCTGTATATTATAGGTATGGTTTCTTTCCTTTTTAATATTGTATTTATTTTTTATTTTTTCACAGGTCTGATTTATGAGTAGGTAGTCTCAAAATCATATTCTTTAGCAATGTTATGGCTAATATGATGATGAAACCACTCATTTTATTTGTGGTATTTAGGCATTTGTGACTTGATAATTCTGTCTAAATTCCACGAATTTCATTTCATTCATTCAATTTCATTTATTCAATTTTTAATTTAATTTCTTCTTCTTTTAAATAAGTTTTTGGTATCTATATACAGTGTGTTGGGGAATACTTTCATTGTCAACTAATTATTACATACTTAATCATTATTTCATAGTTTAAGTTGGTGTTATGGTAATGTTTCATTTATGGTTATATATATATATGACATTATGTCATGCTGTAACTCTCTTATTTATGAACCTATTCGGATGTGACTGAGTATGTGTATGGGATATACCAAGGTCTTGACTGAGTTCGTTGGCCAGCTTCATCCGTCATATTGCTTCAAAATGGCGCCCAGTTAAAAAAATTTATAATTTTAAGAATTCAAAGAGGTGTACAAAAAAAATTATAAATTTAAAAAAATTGTTTCTGTTAAGGATTCTGGAACATTTCATGTTTTGGCTATATCTTAAAAAATGGCTGAGATATGGCAGTTTGAAATTCTAGGGTGGCTGAGATTTCGAAATAATCTGATATTTGTTATGCTGTAACTCTCGTACTCATGAACCGATATGAATGTGACTGATCATGTGTACAGAAGATACCAAGGTCTCGACCGAGTTCGTTGGCCAGTTTCATGCGCCATCTTGTTTCAAAATGGCGGCAGGTTAAATTTTTAATTGTTTTAAATGAATTGAAAAAGTTGTTTCCGTTAAGTGTTAGATCGCGATACAAGGATTCCGGAACATTTTTTCTTTTGGCTTTATCCTAAAAAATGACTGAGATATGGTAGTTTGAATTTCCAAGGTGGTGACATTTTGAAACAATCTGATTTTTGTTATGCTGTAACTCTCATGCTGAAATTCGCATTCAAATTCAGTACTAACGAAAACCGGTATTGAATCTTCTATAATCGGGTTCCAAGCATTTTAGCTTCGGGTGTTTGAGTAAAATGAGTTGAATTTAAAAAAACATGTACTATGAAAGCTACCTTTTCCTCCCGGTACAAGCCGGAAGGACTTTTCTTTATTGCTATGTTAAAGGAGCCGACGCGAAAACAAACCAAAAAGCGAGGAGAAAACATTTCTTTTACAACTGAATTACAATATTTTTTTCATGAAATTTTTACACGGGCTGTAAAACCGTTTTATTTATCACCAATAAAGATTTTAAACAGTTCGGACAAAAAGAACTTTTTATTTTAAAACTGTGAAACGACCCTACGCAATAAATAAATAAATAAGTAAATAACATAAAATAAACAAGAAAATGAGTGCTTTTATCACTAAATATCAATATTTTTTCGCGAATTTTTTCATCTTAAAATATAATTTCATACAAAATCGGGTTAAAGCTATAAAATAATAAAAACTTGATTTTTTTTATTTATTTATTATCACGGGCCCGGATAACGCCGGGCGGGGGTCAGCTGGTAATTTATTAAACTTAAAAATGAAATAATTTGGAATTAGGGTAGATGTGCCAATAATGGACTGCCTTCCAGTATTTGCCCGGCAGGACCAGCCATTGGCGAAGCTTGTACTGCCACGTTTAATCCCTGCGTGCCGGGGAGCTAGCCGGGAAAGACATTAAACGCTCAACGGCTGGGTTCGCCCTCAGCCGAGTGATCTTCCTCAGGCATTAAAATTAAAATTAAAATGGGCCACCTTCAACGTTTTTGGTTTATAAAAAATAATCAATAAAAATTCAGCTTTTTTTATTTCATTAATATGTTTTCTTTAAATTCTAGTTTTAAATACAATCATAATATCAATTATCTATTACTTTTTGTGTGGTGTCCATTACTGGAATTTAGGCTGTTTTGATTTATTTATGTTATTTACAATTAAATTTAGATTCCATTAGGAATTGTGACTATGAGCATGGTTAAATATTGTTGGTAGATTAATATAATATTAAAAAATGTGGAATATAACAATTATAACTATTAATTAAAAAATAATTTTTAAAGAAATTCCTTAAGGGTGTCCATTACTGGCACATCTACCCTATATTCTAAAATTACATAATGTTTCATATTTCTATTCCTATTGTTTGATAAAAGGTAGGCATAGGAAATAGAAAGCTTGACAATCGGTCTGTGATAAAGCATTGTGACAATTTATTCAATATAGCACCAACCGCAGAATGGGCTGACCCCCCCCCCCCCACACACACACAGAGAAGAAATTTGGAATATTGCTACCTAAGTAAAATTTATTAGTAAACAAAAACAATCAACCTTCTTTTTCTCTTTTTTATGTGGGGTTAGGGAGACAATTACCCCTCCTCGCCCCATGGGAATATTCTGGAATCGCCACTTTTAGGTAGATTTCGTAAGAAATACTACCTATTACATTCTCCCCAATGTTGAAATTTCTGGAAAATTTTTGCAGATCTACGCCGATCATGACTCCCAGAACCCAAAACCACCCCCCAGTTCAAAACTGTATCTCTCTCTCTCTTTATATATATATATATATATATATATATATATATAATATATATATATATATATATATATAATATATATATATATATATACATATATCACTTTTTTATGGACACGATAACGTCCATAATTCTGCACAAATCTCTTCCATCTCTTCCATTTCTGATACATAAAATCAAGCGGCATAAAATCTCGGTCAAGTTCGTTAATGGGCCAAATCGAACCAAGGGGAGGGGGAGGGGGGAGCTTTTGTGAAAACAGAAAACTCCAATAACTGCTTAATTGTGATAGATATAGAATCCGTTTAAAGTTATTATTAATTCTAGGAAAAGGGCCAAAAATTTATGTTGACAGATTTTTGATTGCATTAAAAATCCCCCCAAGCGGGGGGGGGGGGGGGGGGGGGTAATAGGTGTTTAAGAAGAAGAAAAATTCATAACTTCGTCAATTCACAAGATATCAAATCCGCTTAGATTTAATATAAATCTTCTTAATATTATTTACAACTTGTATATTGACAAGTTTTTTATAGGACCAACTCTTATAGCAAAAAAATTTAAAACAAAAAAATCCCTGCTGACTCCGCTTACAGGTACATGTATATTTCGAAGTGAGCGGTCCCAACTGCTGCATCATGGCAAATAGGTCTTTCTTCTGCAATTCCCAATAAACAGGTGCTCCACAGTCTTCGTCTTCGAAATCTACCTGTGCCTGTAGGCCGAGCCGTCAGGGATTTTTATAATCCAAATCAATTATTCTGATTCAGTGATCCAAGTAAAAAAAACAAATTGTCTCATTGTTAATAACAAAGCCTAAATAATATTGCAATGTTTTTATTCAGGGACGTTATCATTTAAGCAAATTTTCTGAAAATATATATATATGAATTTTGAATGAAAGTGTACTGAAAAATGCGACATTCTCTTTTTTTCTTCCACAAGTGTGAGAAAAACGTGAAGGGAGAGGATAAAAACCAAATTAACTTCATCAATAATTTTATATCAAACATTATGATTCTACATTGTGTTTTATCGCGTTTATGCATTTCGACAATTTTGTTGCATTATATGACAAACTAATTTGTTTGTAACTGGAAAAAAAAATTCCATTGTAGAAGAATAGGCCAGAACATTAATAATATATTACTGATAGTGGTAGAAATCGTATACAATCAGGTTTGAATTAACAAATTTTGATTCTTTCAGTTTCTAGTAAAATCAAAATTGGGTGACACACATATCGAATCTTAATCAAAAGAAAAACCTTGATCCACGTATCTGATCCACTGAAACCACGCTCTTACAAGTTAATATCCGTATAATTTTTATTTATTTCCATGAAAACTCATAGAATTACCAAAATTCTTTACCTGTTTCAAAAAGTTATGTTATTTAATTTTTAAAAGAATTTTAACAATTGTCATGAAAAGACAAAGTATAAAGGGCAAGACGAAAGTATTCCCTTTGTCCTCAATAGAAATTCACATATTAAAGATTGAAAAGCAAGTTTATTAATTTTATTTTATTTTATTTTATTTATTTATTTATTTATTTATTTATTTATTTATTTATTATTTATTTTTTATTTTATTTTTATTTTTCAGGATTTATGTATTATATACAACTTATATTTACGAAATCAATTTAAACAAGGAAAAGTAATCAGAGAAATGATAATGCATGTTAATACTTCAAAATTCGCTATCACGGCGACAATAAAATCAATATTTTTCGTCGTACATCAGCTCTTGTGAATCGCCGAATTACATGGATGCGAAGGAACCTTTGGTGTACGAGCAGCCAATGTACACCCAGAAAAAAGTTTTGTTGAATCAACAAAAATTTGGTTGACACAACAAAACTTTTCGTTTAAATATGGGTCAATGGAAATTTTGTTTGAATCAACAAAAAAAATATTGTTGATTGTTTTTCCAATTCCAAAAAAAAATTTTGTATCGTCAGCAAAAAAATGTTTTGTTAATTCAAGTAAAATGTTTCAATTTTACTTGAATTACAAAATTCTTTTTTTTTACATAGATACATGCTAAGTATTATTTTAACAATCTATTTTCTCTTTTCAACAAAATATATTTTGTTTGTTTAAATAATAAAATATGTTATAATACGAACTTGTTTTGTTTATACTACAAAAACTTTTGTTAAATGAACCAATCTAAATATGCAATTTCAACTATTTTTTAATTCATTTTCAGCAGTGAATTACGCCTGTAATCTTTGAATAATAATAAGTGAATTTTTATCAAACGAAACCAAGAGAGTGAAAAATGCCCCAAGCCGGGACTCGATCCCGTGTCCTCAGAACAGCGTCCTTAGGCTTTACCACTTAGCTACAAGGAACGACAAAGTTACTACAAAGATTACAGGCGTAATTCACTGCTGAAAATGAGATAGAGTTATTGCAGAAATCGCAAAAAATGCAACATAGCTGCAACAATTCATATCAGAAAGTAACTGAATATAAAGTTTTATTAAATTCCGTGCATTTGTTCTTGAGATAGAGCGCCCACAAAATTTTTGTCACATACAGACAGACAGAGTCATTGACAGTCATTTTCTAAAAACAGTCCAATCGTGTTCAGGACCTTCTAAAATCCGTCGGAAACCGGAAGTCGAAAATTTTCATGCTTCCAATACTTTTTTCTTGTAAAGATAGAAGAAAGTAATAGATGGGACAGGGGGATTTTTAAAACTACCTTGGTCCGTCCCAATGAAAAAAAGTTTTAATTATCCAAAAATTATGTTAATCCTTTAATTAGCTATATAAGTCAAATAAATCATGTTACATGAGAGAGTTATGGCTACTACACAACAATTTAAATTTTGCAAAAATAAAAGAAAATTTTGCTGGAATTACAAATTTAAATTACAAAATTATTGTAAAATTAAAAAAACAGATTTTGTTAATTCAAGTAAAATTGATGAAACTTTGTTGAAATTTTGTAAGAGTGTTAGCAATATTTTTTTGTTCAAGCAACAAAACCAATTTTTTTACTTCAACTAAAAATTTTGCTAAAACAACCAAAATGTACTCAACAAAACATGTTTTGTAGTTCTAATCAATTCCTTTTTCTGGGTGTAGGAATTTAGAAAATGACTACTTATTCGTTCTAGATGAAGGCGGTATCAGTTTTTTTTTTTTTCAGTATTGTTTTACGGAAAAGCTAAAACTAAAATTTAAAAATTAGTTTCTAAAAACCTATCACTTTGACTCAACATTAATTTTGGAAAGGTAAAACGTCTAAGTTTATTATTTTGATAAAATTGTAAAACTAATATTTTGGCAGAAAAAGACTACTTAAAGTTGAGACTCAAATTTCATATATATATATATATATATATATATATATATTATATATATATGGATATATATCAATCAACATTTCAACGGAGGGTAGTTTTGGGGTGTGGGGGTCATGATCGGTGAAAATATACCAAAATATTTTGGAATTGCTTTCCTCCGAACGGCTGCAATAGGTAGCTTTTTGTATTGTAAGCTTCCTAATAACTTTTGAAAAATGAGTTATGTTCCGCTAGAGGCTAGACTATTCAAATTTTCCATTTTTTCCGTAAAATCTACCGTCATCATATCCCTCTCCCTCCTAGAAAGAGAACTTTCCTCAATATGGATTTTAGATGCACGTATATGGAATGAACACGGCAATGTTTCAACGTCCGAGTGCAAAATTGAAACACTCCGGCTACGAGCAGTGGCGTAACGTACGGGAGGTAAAGTTGGCGATTTTCAGGACGCCAAAAATTACTGCATAAAATATTGTAATTATAGAAAAACGTACTGACCACTAAGGAGGGGGGTGCAATGTTTTGAATTGCCCCAGACGCTTAAATGCTACCCTACGTCAATGCCATTCAGCCCAAAATTAATAATTTAGAAATGTTTAATATAAATGATTTTCATCTTTACATCATCAAGTAGTCGTTGTTCAAAACAGAGTTACTAGAATAAAAACATCACCATAAATTACAGCTTTGATGCTGCTACAGAACATTTAAAAATTAAATGTAAAACTCATTTCCATTTAAAATAAATAAATGAATGTACACCAGATGAAGGTTTTAAAATTAAATTATTTCCTATCGAATAGAACTATTTAAAAATGTTTTTCAGATAATAATGTGAAACTTTCCCTTTTTTTTATCGTTTGCCCCCCCCCCCCTTTTTAACACATTCCAACGTAGTTGAAAAGTGATTATGATCGGTTTGTCTGTACATTTGGTCGTCTGGCCGTTTGTCCGTCAGCCCATGCTCTAACTCTTGTAACTATACTCGGATTGCCCTGTAATTTTAACCTATTATTGACATTTACTATATCACAAGCCCTATAGAAAATGAAATGTGTAGCATTTATAGTTCATTTACAGGGACGGCCAAAAGTATTCCGTTACATTATGGTCAATGGGAAAAAATTGTTTCAATTGCATTTTAATGGTGTTGTACCATTTCAAACATAATGAAATGCATTTATGGAGTGCACTAAAACATGCATTCTGTGCAACATGAGGTGCAAAGCATTTATTATTCATTTACAGAGCCACACAAAATAATTCCTTTACATATAATCATCTACGGAGAAAAACTGTTTTCAGCGTATATTTTATCCCCTTGGGGACGAGCGACACGAATATGTGACGCATAAGATGCTCAGAATCATCGATTATTCCCACCAGTTATTTTTTATTGTAAGGTTTTCTTTATCTAATCATAGCATTTTTGCGATTCAATTAGGTGAAAATTTTCCTTTTGAAAAACCGGTGGAAACAGATTAAAAATTCTGTAAAGGACGCTCGTCGCGAAGGGGTTAATTATGTTACATTCTATCAAATATAATGAAATCCCTGTACATTTACTGATGTTTACTACAAGATACTTGCTGCAGAATATGGGGACACACAAAAGATACCAGATGCAGTACTTTCTATTAGCGATAATTGCTGGAAGTTTTTATAAGTTTAACTAAATTTTTTGCACGCTACTTGGTATGTATAAAAGCTATTGATCATATACAGGGCTACACAAAAGAAATCGTAAGCATTACTGTGTATGAGCGTGATTGCTTATTTTCTGTTTTAAATTGAGTTAAGCATTTTACACAGGGCCACACGAAGAACTGGATAAATGACCGCTTATGAATAATACTTTCAAAAAGTGTGATTTCAGCAGTTTTCAGCGTGTTTTTTTTTTCTGAATTAAATTTTAGCTTAATATGTGACGTGTATAAAAATCTGTAGGTAATATACAGAGCTGCACAAAAGAATTCAAGCATGCTTCCGCCTATTTATAGCAATTGCTCACGTTAAGTTTTCACAATATTATACGTTTTCTTACTAAATTTTTCTAATATTTCAACATACTATGTAGAATATATATTAATCTATATGTCAAATATAAGGGCTGCACGAAAGAATTAAATTATAGGGTGGTCATACAGTTTTTCCTTGATTACAAAAAAATATTACGAAATAAGCATTGAATATAATAATGCTGTAATGTTTTTATTATTGAAAAATCATGCTCTTAAGCTTATTTTCATCTGAATGGATGATGCACTAGACATTATGGCTTGGTCAGTCCAAGGCCCCTTTGAAAAGCAAACTGAACGTAGTTTACACAAAAATCCTTCACCTGACAGACTGTAATAAATCCAATTATTAAGTTTTTCATATTTTTGAATATTCAGGGGATGCCCACTCAAGGTCAGGATCCCGGACGGTGTGTCTAGTGTGACAGCCCAAATATTGGGCAATACGTGGCGATACGACATTCTTCAAGCTACCAAGGGTGCCCACATCAAAATTTACTGACGTAAGTACTTGTATTAAAAACTTCATAAACGTCTTTAAAATATATTGAAACAAGCATATGACTAATTATATTAGTTTTTCTGCAATAAATTATTATAATCAGGGAAAAACTTTATGACCATCCTGTACTTTTTAGGCTACGGACGGTCATTGCTGAATCCTGTTTTTCAAATATGTTATGTGTTTTCTAAAACGATTTTTTAGGTATTTTATTTACCTTATTAAACAGCGAAGTATTGTCATAATATTCTGGAAGAGTTGGAAAGTGTTTCATAATCTATGCTTGACGCATGATTTTTCTTCCATGTTTAATATAGAATGTCAGAGGAACAAAAGATGCGTTTTATATTTTCATACGTACGAAATATCACAAAAAACATTTAATACGAAAATTACTAAAAACTAGTCGTTGGGAGCCACCATAATACTTACCCATCATGGTTATGCATAATATAAAATATGAAAATAAAACATGTGGAAACTATTTATAAAACGCATTGCAATTCGAATATAATCGTGGCTGGATGATGTTATAAACTTTAAATGTTCTATTACTCAATTGGGTAAAAGAAACATCCTTATAACTCCAAAATTGATACTAATCATATTAACTAACGGTTTACTGCGTCGGATTAAGCGTCTCATTTCCAATTAAAATATTTTTTTTTTAATTGAAATTTGAATGAAATGCAGGGTCATGAAAAATCGAAGAGTGTGGAAAATATGATTAAAAATATCTCGGAAACTAATCATCCGATCGACTTCATTCTTTATGAAAATTTATGATTCTTTATTGTTTTTTATTTTCACTCCTTAAAATAAACAATTTCCAAAATTTTTATATACCTTTTATCAGAACAAATATTTCGAGTGTCCGAAAAAATTAGTTCCGGATAATCGAGGTTACTGAAATTCAATAAGCTTATTCCCATTGTTACATACTAAGTAGTTACATAACAAATTTCAAGTCTCTATCTCAATTTGTTCGAGAGGTAGGACGTTTACAGACAGACGGACGGCAATTTTTTTTTTCTAAAAATATGTTTTTTGGAATCTTCAGTGTCTGAAACGTGTAAATCCGTCAAAAATTTTTTTCGATTTTCAAAACGATTACAAGACTTACCCTATACTACGTATGATGGGTAAGTAATAAAATCCACTTTAGCAAATGTGCAAAAATCAAAATATCTTGATTTGTTAAAAAAAAAAAACTCCGCAATAGCAAAATACTGACAAATTTAGTTTAAAGAATATGTTTCTGAAAACAAGATAAAAGTAACGTAAACATCAAGAAAAAAGCAGGGCAAATTGTTATTCTGAAAGGGAAAAATGAATGCAGTGAAATAAATGTATAGTAAAATAAATTAAATAAACGAGAAATAAATGTAGTAAAATAAATGAATTAAACGAGAAATAAACGTAGTAAAATAAATGAATTAAACGCGAAATAATGCTAAACTAATAATAAAAACAGATTGAAAGGTATTTCATGCACACAAGAAAAGAGATGTAAAAAAGGGATAAAAAGGCGAAGAAAGATGAAACAAAATGATAAATAAAAGGATGAGTAGAATTAATATAGTAATAAAAGAAAATATTTATTTATATATTTTTTTATCAATGAAGGAGAATTAAAAATAAAATTTAAAAAATGTTTTCATAAAATATGCTCTTGTTATTTACGTTACGCTAATGACTTCAAATTGTTCGGATTTGCTTAATTGTTTTAAAATTTACTAAATGATGTTTTTTATTTTAGAATAAATTTATGTTGAAGAATATTGTATTGCTATTTTTATAGTTTTATTTTATTTTATTTTATTTTTATTCTTATTCGTGTGGTAAAAAGTTTAAAAACTTTTATGTTTTAAAAGTTTCAATAACAACCGGATTAATAGAAAACTTTCATATTTTCATGCAAATAGCTTTTATATTTTAGATAAAGGCTATTAAAATAAATAGATACGTTTTCTGTGAATTAGTTCTTATAACAAAACCATTTTAGTTGTTCCTTTTCTTTTTCCCCGTGGTACAATTTTTTAAAATAGTTACTGTTTCAAAAAGTGTTCACAACAGAAAATCAGAAAACTTTTATATTTTTACAGGAATTATTTTCCTCAAAATAATTCATATAAATGAGTTTTGTTTTAATTAATTTCTAAATGAAATTAGTTTTCTTTTTTCTGATAAATTTATGATGCAATTTATTATAAATTCATCGTTACATGTTCATGGTATATCTACTTATCTATACTTATAAAGGGGCTTGATTTTCTCATAATCAACGCCGAGCCTCAACCGTTCGTCCTAGAACAATGAAATTTGGAAGACATGTTCTTTACACAATGTAGGAGCGTACTAAGAAAGGATTTTTGAAAATTCACAGCATAAGGGGGTCAAATGGGGGGGGTCGAAAGTTTTAGATAATTTCGTCTTTCCGGCATATCTCAGCAGGAGTTTTAAGTAGGAGCCTGAAATTTGGGATAACAATTCTACTAAAGAATAGTTAAACATGTATTTCAGGCGATTGTAGAAATTCAACCACTAAGTGGGTTAAATGGGGGGTCGAAAATTTTGGTGATTTCACATTTTCACCATATTTTATCAACAGTTTTAGGTAAGAGCGTGAGCTTCAAGATAGCAAATCTACTAAAAAAAATAATTAAACACGTATTTCAGCGATTTTAGAAATTCAACCACTAAGGGTGTTAAATGGGGGTCTAAAGTTTTAGGTCATTTTGCCTTTTTACCATATTTCAACAACAGTTTTAGTTAACAGCGCGAAATTCAAGATAACAAATGTACTAAATGTTTGTTAAACACATATTTCAGCGATTTTAAAAATTCAACCACTAAGGGGGTTAAATGGGGGTCGAAAGTTTTTAGTCAATTCGCGTTTTCGCCATATCTCAGCAGCAGTTTTAGATAGGAACGTGAAATTCAGGATAACAAATCTAATAAAAAAAATAATTAAACACGTATTTCAGCGATTTTAGAAATTCAACCACTAAGTCGGTTAAATGGGGGGTCGAAAATTTTGGTGATTTCATATTTTCACCAGATCTTATCAACAGTTTTAGGTAAGAGCGTGAACTTCAAGATAGCAAATCTACTAAAAAAAATAATTAAACACGTATTTCAGCGATTTTAGAAATTCAACCACTAAGGGGGTTAAATGGGGGTCTAAAGTTTTAGGTCATTTTGCCTTTTCACCATATTTCAACAACAGTTTTAGTTAACAGCGCGAAATTCAAGATAACAAACGTACTAAATGTTTGTTAAACACATATTTCAGCGATTTTAAAAATCCAACCACTAAGGGGGTTAAATGGGGGTCGAAAGTTTTTAGTCAATTCGCGTTTTCGCCATATCTCAGCAGCAATTTTAGATGGGAACGTGAAATTCAGGATAACAAATCTACTAAAAAAAATAATTAAACACATATTTTAGCGATTTTAGAAATTCGTCAATTAAGGGGGTTAAATGGGAGGGTCGAACGTTTTAGGTCATTTTGCCTGTTCGCTATATCTCAGCAGCATTTTTAGGTAGATTTCGTAAGAAATACTACCTATTACATTCTCACCTAAGTTGGAAATTTTGAAAAATTTTTGCAGATCTACGCCGATCATGACTCCCAGAACCCAAAACCACCCCCAGTTCAAAAGTTTATCTATCTATCTATCTATCTATGTCACTTTTTTCTGACCACGATAACTGGAAAAATTCTGCATAAATCTCTTCCAAACTGATACATAAAATCAAGGGTCATAAAATCTCGGTCAAGTTCGTTAATGGGCAAAATTGAGCCAAGGGGGGGGGGGGGAATGGGGGGTCTTTTTGTGAAAACAGAAAACCCCTCATAATTTCTTTATTATTATACGTATCGAATCCGTTTAAAGTTATTATTACTTCTAGGAAAAGGGCCGAAAATTTATGTATGACAGATTTTTGATATAATTAAAAACGGCCCCAAAGGGGGGGGGGGAAGGGGGTGTTTTAGAAGAAAAAAATCATAGCTTCGTCAATTCACAAGATATCAAATCCGCGTAAATTTATTATTAATCCGCTTAGTATTATCTAAAACTTTTATATTGACAAGTTTTTTATAGGACCAACCGTTATAGCAAAAAAAAATTAAAAACAAAAAATCCCTGCCGGCTCCGCCTGCAAACAAGTTATTTTTCGAAGTAGGCGGTTCCTACTCCCGCATCTTTTCGAAACTGATACATAAAATCAAGGGGCATAAAACCCCGGTCAAGTTTGTTAATGGGCAAAATCGAACCAAGGGGGGGAGATGGGGGGGGGCTTTTTGTGAAAACAGAAAAAACCCATAATTTCTTAATTATGATACGTATCGAATCCGTTTAAAGTTATTATTACTTCTAGGAAAAGGGCCGAAAATTTATGTATGACAGATTTCTGATATAATTAAAAATGGCCCCAAGGGGGGGAAAAGGGGGGTTTAGAAGAAAAAAATCATAGCTTCGTCAATTCACAAGATATCAAATCCGCGTAAATTTATTATTAATCCTCTTAGTATTATCTAAAACTTTTATATTGACAAGTTTTTTATAGAACCAACCGTTATAGCAAAAAAAATTAAAAACAAAAAAAATCCCTGCCGGCTCCACCTGCAAACAAGTTATTTTTCGAAGTAGGTGGTTCCTACTCCCGCATCTTTTCGAAACTGATACATAAAATCAAGGGGCATAAAATCTCGGTCAAGTTCGTTAATGGGCAAAATCGAACCAAGGGGGGGGATGGGGGGGGGGCTTTTTGTGAAAACAGAAAAAACCCATAATTTCTTAATTATGATACGTATCGAATCCGTTTAAAGTTATTATTACTTCTCGGAACAGGGCCAAAAACTTATGTATGACAGATTTTTGATATAATTAAATTTGCCTTAAGGGAGGGGGTGGGAAGGGGGGTTTTAGAAGAAAAAAATTCATAACTTCGTCAATTCGCAAGATTTCAAATCCGCTTAAATTTATTATAAATCCTCCTAATAGTATCTAAAACTTTTATATTGACAAGTTTTTTATAGGACCAACCGTTATAGCAAAAAAAAAAAATAAAAACAAAAAAATCCCTGCCGGCTCCGCCTGCAAACAAGTTATTTTTCGAAGTAGGCGTTTCCAACTCCCGCATCTTTCGAAATTGATACATAAAATCAAGGGGCATAAAATCTCGGTCAAGTTCGTTAATGGGCAAAATCGAACCAAGGGGGGGATGGGGGGGACTTTTTGTGAAAACAGAAAAAACCCATAATTTCTTAATTATGATACGTATCGAATCCGTTTGAAGTTATTATTACTTATAGGAAAAGGGCCGAAAGTTTATGTATGACAGATTTTTGATATAATTAAAAATTGTCTTAAGGGGGGGGGGGATTAGAAGAAAAAAAAATTCATAACTTCGTCAATTCCCAAGATTTCAAATCCGCTTAAATTTATTATAAATCCTCTTAATATTATCTAAAACTTCTATATTGACATGTTTTTTATAGGACCAACTCTTATAGCAAAAAAAAAAAAAAAAAAAAAAAAAAAAAAAAAAAAAAAAAAAATCCTTGCTGACTCCGCCTGCAAACAAGTTTGGTTTCGAAGTAGGCGGTTCCAACTGCAGCATCATCGCAAAAAGGTCATTTCTTCCGCAATTCCCGACAAACAGGCGCCCCACGGTCTGCGTCTTCGAAATCTACCTGTGCCTGTAGGCCGAGCCGTCAGGGATTTTTAGTTAGGAGCTCGGAATTCGAGATAATAAATCTACAAAAAATATAGATAAACATATATTTCAGCAATTTTAGAAATTCAGCAACTAAGAGGGGTTAAATAGGAGGTCAAATATTTTAGGTCATTTAGCCATATCTCATTAGAAAATATAGGTAGAATCATGAAACTCAGGATAACAAATCTATACTGAAAAAATAGTTAAACACGTATTTCAGCTATTTTAGAAATTCATCCACTAAGGGGGGGTTAAATGGGGGTCGAATGTTTTACACCATTTTGCCATATCTCAGTAGAAGTTATAGTTAGGAGCGTGAATTTCGGGATAACAACTCTACTAAAAAATAGTTAAACATGCATTTTAGGCGATTTTAGAAATTCAACTACTAAGGGAGTTAAATGGGAGGGGGTTGATAATTTTCGATGATTTCACCATTTCTCCGTGAAATTCAGGATAACAAATCCGCTATAAAAATAATTAAACACATATTTCAGCTATTTTAGAAATTCACCCATTAAGGGGGGTGGCTAAATGGGGGGTAAAAAATTTTAGGTCATTTCGAATGTTCGCAGCATTTTTAGTTATGAGCTTGAAATCACAGATTCAGGATAACAAATTTACTAAAAAATAAGTTAAACATGTATTTCCGCGATTTTAGAAATTCAGCCACTAAAGAGGGTTAAATGGAGGTCTGATTTCCTCTGTTATTTTGCGATATCTCAGTAATAGGTAGATGCGTGAAATTTAGGATAACAAATGTACTAGAAAATAGGTAACTATGTATTTCAGCAATTTTAGATAATAATCCATCAAGGGGGGTCACACTGTGTGTCGAAAATTTTAGGTAATTGTGCCATATCTCAGCAGCAGTTTTAAGTAAGAATGTGAAACTCCGCTTTACAAGACTACAAAAAAAAGTAGTTAACCCTAACAGTGCATGAATTTTTCTTTTAGAATTGTGTTTTTTTATACTTATATTAGGACTTCGGCACCAGAAATTTTAAGATAGATTTTTAACTTTATTTAGTAGCATAGTTATGTTATTTTTAGGGAATTAATATTTCTATATAAATATAGTGGTTGCAAAGAACTTGATTTATTTATTAAAAGCTAAATAGAAAGTGTTGCCAATTGGCTACACTATGCACTGTAGGGTTAATCATGTATTTCAGCGATTTTAGAGCTAGCGAGTTTGTGGGCAACATCGGCTATGAACCCGATTGCGGAAGATTAGACGAAAAACTAAACTATTGCTGATTTTTTATTATATACTAGCCGGTCGCTTCCGAGTGGGGCCCAGATATAAAGTACTACTTGAGCCCCACTCCTAAATAATCACGGTTAGGGCCCAGTAGTATTTTGTCAGAAGGCTCATGAAAAAAAAGTATGTCGCGAAATCTTTATTTGAGTGCTTTTTTATATTCTTATTAGTTATTTTCGTATACTTTTAATTTAAAGTATTTTATTTATATTTTTCTGGTTGTATATAAAATGCACTTTCTGGGTCCCAAGCGAAATCAGGGCGGTACGCTGCACTATGTATCTGGGCCCCACTCGGATACGACCGGCTAGTATCATATATTATAATACTAGCAAATCTTGTCTGTCTGTGTATGCAAATTTTATCTTAAAAACGGCCCTAACGATTTTGACCAAATTTTGTATCCTACCGTTTTGGGGTACCAGGAGACCATTGGGCTAGGTCAAATGTTCGAGAAAATTCGATTAGTGGGTCATTTTGGGTCACTATGAAACAGGCTCAAGCTAATTTATCTAAAAAACGGCTCAAACGATTATGACTAAAGGGTGATTGGATAATTGTAATTGATTAATTGTAATTTGTAAATTGATGGGTTTTAATGGTGGAAGTAACCACATTAAATAAGAGGATTAAATCAAATCCTATTAATCAGCCTGCATTTTATCCGACATTTAATTCGTGGGCCTAGACACGCAATCCATTAATCCATATTTATAAACTCTTGAGATGCGCCTTTAAGTTACGTGTGACCTTCACTATCTTTTTATACATTTTTATGGGGAAAAAATCGACCTGTTATTTATAATTAAATGAAAATTGTCATTTGTCTTAGTCAAAAGGTCTCTTTAACATGTAGTCTTATTTGCGTTACAGTAGTGTATATATTTTTTAATCTAGCCATTATTTAAACCTTATTTAAAATTAATTAAATTTGCAACTCTTTAAAAAGATAGAAAGGTTTTCAATAAGCAAAATTGATTTTTTAAAGAAAATATCTTGATTTTTTTACTCTTAGTTTTTAGAAATTCTACATTATTATATTATTATATTTTTTGCTTATTATTTAGCTAATACCGATTATGCTATTTTTTAATTTCTTTGCCAATAGTACTTTTGTTATCTTATTATTTTATTAACTTTTTTAATTTTTTTATAATATAAGTAAAGTACAATACGTTGTGGCACACCTAACGTAGAAAACAAAACTGAGACGAAAAAAAGTTAATTTGAATGCACGCAATGCCAAAATTATTGACTGATTTTCAAAGTGGTCAACAAATATCTTTGAAAGGCAGATAATAATCTACAAGTTTACCAAGTTTTGTCCATAATCTTTTCGACCAATCAAATTTTATTCCCCATATGTCGTCCTTCTTTTAAATGCCCTCTACTGTGCATGGAAATAACGTAATTTGCAAAATGTAATCAATTTTCAAAAAAATCAAACGAACATTTTTTTTATAACTTTCATTTTACCTACATCGTAAATATTATTCCTTGCATTAAAAAAAATAATAAAATTAATACTATAGCTATTTTTTAAATAAAGAATACAAAACGATTTTCCCCCACAAAATACTCGGAAGATCTTTAAAAATATCAATGCCACACATCATTGGGTTGCTACTCAGTAGTAAAAGATAAAATCGATGTATGAGAGATATGACTATATTATATATAGACATTTTTCCATATTTTAACTAAATTGCAGTAATTTTTCTTTTTAACAATTTCCAACATAATAGTTAATAAGTGTTTAAGAATTCGGTTTAACTGTCCGTCTACCTGTCTGTCTGGCCGTCTGTCTGTCGGTGCTCTAATTCACGTAAATATACTCGGATTGCAATTGATCGAAACATGTTCCAAAATGAAAGTATCCTAAAAAAAAAATTCACAAACAAAATCGAAAAAGTAAAAAGGAGGCGCTGTAGAGATCTATCTCAGCTATCCAATAAAAAAAAATCGTTTAAAAATATTGAAATGCAAACGAGATATTGTAAAATAACTGTCCCATAGGATTAACATTAACGAGCGGGTGTTTTCGCGTGAGAGGATAGGAACCTTATAGGCCACTCGCTCGCTAATGGGAATCCTATGAGGGAAATATTGTAGGATATCTCGTTCGCATTTCAATATTTTTAAATGATTTTTTTTTTCATTGGATAGCTGAGGTCAATCTCTATGCCAAGCTCTTTTATACTTTTCCGATTTTGGTTGCAGTTTTTTTTTTTTTTTTTTTTTTTTTTTTTTAAGAATACTTTCACTTTCGAAACCGGTTTCGAAAGTGAAAGTATCTTAATAATAAAAACTTGTGATCAAAATCGAAAAAGTACAAAAGGACCTGCATAGAGATTGACCTCAGCTACACAATGCAAAAAAAAAAAAAAAAAATCATTTAAAAATATTGAAGTGCGAACGAGATACCGTAATATATAACTCCCATAGAATTAACATTAGCGAGCGGGTTATACAAGCTGATTTTAGGTAGATTTCGTAAGAAATACTACCTATTACATTCTCCCCTAAGTTGGAATTTTTGGAAAATTTTTGCAGATCTACGCCGATCATGACTCCCAGAACCAACCCCCCCCCCCCCCGTCCTTTATATATGTATGTCACTTTTTTATGGACACGATAGCTCTCATAATTCTGCACAAATCTCTTCCAAACTGATACATAAAATCAAGGGGCATAAAATCTTGGTCTAGTTCGTTAATAGGCAAAATCGGACCAAGAGGGGAAAATGAGGAGGGGGGGCTTTTTGTAAAAACAGAAAAAAACTTATAATTTCTTAGACGTATCAAACCCGTTTAAAGTTATTATTACTTATAGGAAAAGGGCCGAAAATTGATGTATGACAGATTTTTGATATCATTAAAAATGGCCCTAAGGGGGGGGGGGGGGGTTAGAAGAAAAAAATTCATAACTTCGTCAATTCAGAAGATATCAAATCCTTTTAAATTTATTATAAATCCTCTTAATATTATCTAAAACTTTTTTATTGACAAGTTTTTATAGGACCAACCCTTATAGCAAAAAAAAATTAAAAACAAAAAAAAAAATCCCTGCCGGTTCCGCCTCCAAACAAGTTACGTTTCAAAGTGGGCGTTTCCAAATGCCGCATCATGGCAAAAAGTTCATTTCTTCCGCAATTCCCAACAAACAGGTGCCCCACTGTCTGCGTCTTCGAAATCTACCTGTGCCTGTAAGCCGAACCGTCAGGGATTTTTTTTAAATGTGTAATTGATCTTTCTTCATCAATCCCGGAAAGCTTTTTCAGCTGTCACGAAAACGGTGGGTGCGGAAAAATCTCCCAGTCAAAGGGAAATGAATGACAATTATATGGCTATAACGTCGGCATATAGATTTATCAAACATATCTTCGCCAAGCGGAGAGCAAGCGAATCCTCGCCCCGTTGCCAGGTATCAACCCGTTAAGCTGGGCAAAAGCCTGGCAGGTTAGGGGCCTGGTCAGTGGTCTAAAAAAAATGAATGACAATCCGATTACAGAAGATAATCACTAGTCAGTAATAATACCCTTCAATCTTCCATAATCACATAATCTGTTTTAAAACAGAGGAAATTAGCGTGTTTTTAGAGCCTGTGGGGTTTTACGGTGATTGGCGAGCGTAGTTCCTAAAGGAGCAATGCCCCATAGTGTACAAAGTATATTAACAGCAGATATAATGTATATGATATACCACTACAGTTAAATACTTGTTTTCTACAATAATGTAAAGTAACTAGTGGCATAGTTACCACAATTGGCAATGTATTACCCAGATAAATTTAAAAGAAAAGAAAAGCAGATTGACTATGAGATACTGAAGCTAAATTGAAATCTGCCAACAAAAAGATAGATTTAAAAGAATATCAAACTAAGTTGAGTTGGTTAAAATATACGTTGCATCAGGATATTCTCGAGATTGAATTTTTAACTTTAACTGCCGATTTATTAATTTCTAACAGTATTATTATCGTTTGCCAAATTCTATTATTTATATTTAATCTCTGTTATAATTATTGTAAAAACCGGTGGATAAACAACACTCCATACAAAAGAAAAGTACGAATTTTATTATATTTTATTTTCGACTGATTTTTTCTCTTTTTAAACATCCGTCAGATTTTTTAAAAAACAATGAAGTATTTCTTCCCATCCCCCTTCCCCCCGCCCTCCCTCACACACACCGAAAAAAAATAGTAAGAGAATATGGCATCAGAATAAGATTCAAGGAAATGTTTTCATTAACTATTTTCTTAAGGCATTGAAAAGTATATTTTCGAACAATACTCCATTATTATTCAAAGCAGGAAGTCAAGCATAAAAAACGTTTCTATTTATTTAAACAATCCAATATTACCGCTAATGGTGTATTTCCCAGAATTCAAATTTTACAAATCTAAATGTAAGATTTTTTTTTTTTTTTTTTTTTTTTTTTTTTTTTTAATCTCCAGTAGAAAATAAACCGAAACTATTTTAATTAAAAAGTCTCTGAAAAACGATCATTGGAAAGTTTTTGTATAACGAATGGTATATTATTTTTAAATGATTTCCTGCAAAGAAGTTTATACAATCATATTAGTTCGTTTGTGTGTTTTTCTTTATGCATGTCCATACTGTAAAAAAATTTTGGTCAACAATTACGGTACATATACTGGCAACTTTGTTACCAGTATATATACCGTAATTTAACTAGACGGTATGTGTACCGTAAAATATGTATACCGGTTGCACCCCCCCCCCCCTCTCCTGAGGCCTGCACGCGTTACCTAACAAAAGCAAAAGCATCACTTCAGGGGTTGCCGTACACCGAGGCGGGGCTACCAGCTTTTTCCTTACTGAAAAATAATTATTTTACGGTATAAATAGCTATTTTTTACTGAAAAACAATCATTTTACGGTATAAATACCGTTTATAATAGAAATGGCACATATGCGGGTTTTTTACGCTTAATATACCTTAGAAGTACGGTACTCATCCCTTAAAGAATGAAAACGGTACAAGTACCGTTAATTTACGGTACATCTACTGAAATTTTACGAAATTTTTTTACAATGCACGCAAGCATAAACTAGTCGTTGGGGGCCACCGTAATACTTACCCATCATGGATATGCATAATGTAAAATATTAAAATAAAAATGTGTAAACTACTTATAAAGTGCATTGCAATTCAAATAAAATCGTGGCTTGATGACGTCACAAACTTTAAAGTCTCGATTACTGAATTGCTTGAAAGAAACATCCTTATAACTCCAAAAATAATAATCCTATTAACTAGCAGTTTATTGCATCTGATTAAGCGTCAAATTTCCAATTAAAATATATCTTTGAAGTGAAATTTGGATGAAATACAGGGTCATAAAAAATCGAAGAGTGTGGGAAATAGGATTCCAAATATCTCGGCAACTAATTATCCGATCAACTTCATGCTTTATGCAAAATTTATGTTTTTTTTATTGTCTTTTATATTCATTTCTTAAAATAAAAGTTTCGAAAATTTTTATATACCTTTCATCAGAACGAATATTTCGAGAGTCCGAAAAAAATTGTTCCGGTTAATCGAGGTTATTGAAATGAAATAGGCTTCTTCCCATTATTACATACTAAGTACATACCAAATTGCAAGTCTCTATCTCAATTTTTTCGGGAGATAGAGCGTTTACAGACACACACACAGACACACAGACGGACGGCAAAATTTTTTTTCTAAAAATATGTTTTTCGGAATCTCCAGTGTCTGAAACGTGTAAATCCGTCAAAAAATTTTTTTCGATTTTCAAAACGATTACAAGACTTACCCTATACTACGTATGATGGGTAAGTAAAAAGAGAGAGAACGAGTACAATATGTTAGAATTTAGCTCCGCGCGAGAGTATATTACATCTTTCGACTCTTGTTAGGTGCGTTCGTAATTATATAAATACGTAGCACCTACAGTCGTTGTCTGGTCCGTCCATCCGTCAGTCTGTCCGCATATAACAGCGTCCGAAAACTACCCAACCGAATAGTTTGAAATTTAATATATATAATCATTGTAAAATTTTGTCGAGTCCTTTCAAATTTTATAAAAATTGAATCAAAACTTAGAAAGATATTAATAAAAATATTTATTAAGTAATTTGATTATTTTTTTTAAAGTCGGTACTTCCTTGTACCGACACAGTCCTCGCAGCTTGCGAGGAGTAATCGTCAAGCGACCGAAATGTATCGCCAAGTTATCTGACATGTAATGGCGTTATAGTCATATATGACGTATAGGATATTTTACAACTTCTATGGCCAAGTTATAGTCACATTCTTCATTCTATTAAATCCTGTCATACACAATTAATTCAGTGATATCCCATGATGTGTAATGATTCTAGGTTATCGTGGTAATTACGTCATATTTAAGACAGAGTCATATCATTTCCGTATTACTGAATTTAAAAATCGAATTTGTATACTAAAATTGTTTAATTATAGCAATCATCTTTCGTAATTATATAAATATGTAGCAACTACAGTATAGTCGTCTGGTCCGTCAGTCTGTCCGCATATAACAGCCCCCGAAAACTACCCAACCGAATGGTTTGAAATTTAATATATATAATCATTGCAGAATTTTGTCGAGTCCTTTCAAATTTTATAAAAATCGAATCAAAACTTAAAAAGATATTAATACAAATATTTATTAAGTAATTTGATTTTTCTTAAGTCGGTACTTCCTTGTTATAGCAGCTTCCGAGGATTAATTGTCAAGCGACCAAGATGTATCGCCAAGTTATCTGACATGTATGGCGTTATAGTCATATATGACGTATAGGACATTTTACAACCTCTATGACCAAGTTATAGTCACATTCTTCATTCTATTAAATCCTGTCATACGTAATTAATTCAGTGATATCCCATGATAGGTAATGATTCTAGGTTATCTTGGTAATTACGTCCTATTTAAGACGGAGTCGTATTATTAACGTATTACTGAATTTAAAAACCGAATTTGCATACTAAAATTGTTTAATTATAGCAATTATCTTTAATCTACCGACAGTTTTTTGGATAGATGTTTCCGGCGAAATAGATATTAAATGGAAAAATAATCTAAATATGAATTTCAATTTTTTTTAAAGCTAGGCTTAAATTCCCCATTGGAATTTTTAGTAAATGTCAACAAAAGATAAAATGTTGCCAACTTAAAATGTACTAATTTTATTACGGAAATTAATCATATCAAAATAACAGACGATATAATTCATTTCACTGTAACTAGTTATAGCACCTCACTTGTCACGTTTGACGTACAATTTCGAACTTGTTAACACTTTCCAACAACGTTGGTAAGTGTTTATGAATTCGGTTTAAAAGTCTGCCGTCTGTCCGTGCTCGAACTCGCGTAAATATACTTCGATTTCCACTCAATTGATATATATTATTGAGGTTTACTATGGCATGTTCGGTATTAGAAATGAAGTGTGTTGCATTTATAGTTCCTTATTACAGGGATACTCAAAATAATTCCGTAGTGATTGAATAGCAATGTCAGTAAATTTAAAATTTATATGTAAGAATGTATCGGAAATATTCACGCTGTTGAGCGGGATTCTATTCTTTATATTTAACACTTTCCAACCTAGTTAAAAAGTGTTTATGAATTTGGTTTTTCTGTCTGTCGGTCTGCGTCTGTCTCTCTGTCTGTCCATGCTCTAACTCGCGTAAATATACTCGGATTGTCACGCAAATGATAATGTTATTGATGTTCACTATGGCATGTTCGGTATTGAAAATGAAGTGTGTCGCGCTTATAGTTACTTTACAGGGAAACTCAGAAGAATTCCGTTATTTTATGATATATGGGAAATATCGTTTGTATGTGAATGTATGACGATGTTAAACTATTTCATTCATATTGAAATTGATATATATATCACTGAGGTGCACTACAAGAGACCTAATACAGAATAGGGTGTGCGTAGCATTCTTCGTTCATTTACAGAGATACACAAAAGAATTCGGTTGCAGTACTGTCTATGAACAACATAATTGCTGGAAGTGCGTTTTCAGTTGTGGTACGCGTTTTTATATTTAACTAATATTTGCGTAATTACTGGGTGTGCAAAAATTCTATAGATCCTACATAGGGCTGCACCAAAGTGCTCGAGTTCATTTCCGTTTATTGAAGGAAATTGCTCAAGAGGAATTTTCAACTGTATTATGTGTTTCGTAACAGAACTAAATTTGAACAGACTATATATACAAATGTATAGATCCTATACCGGGTTTCAAAAAAAAATTCGGATATTTTTCCGACTCTTCATGGGTCTTGAAATCGGGTTTTGAAATGTGTTATGCATTTTTTTAATTGTTTACTTAGACATCATTTTTACCCTTACGAATCTTTGAAGTTTTATTACAGAATTCTGAATGTGTTGGAAAGTTTTTCATAATCTATGCTTGGTGCATGAATTTTTTTTTTCGTTTTTGTTCGGGTTTTGATAGTTTTTATCAAAATTTTGTCAGATCCGAGCTGGGTTTGTGTAGACAAAAAACACTTTGATAAACTTGGGTCAAGTTTTCTGTTTCAAATGGAATTTTCAACTCTGAAAAAAAAATTCTGCCACTGGCATCCAGAAAATAAATTGTGACTCTAGAAAAAATAGTTCCATGTCATCCTTATACATTCTAGTTCCCTTTGCTAAAGAGTAGTCTCCCCTATTCAAATTCAAGAGCGTTTTCTCATATTATCGTGGTCAAATTTATTTAAAAATCTCTGCAAATAAATGTAAACACAAGAGGTTAGTTTTAGTAACTATAATTCTAGTTTCTGAATTTATTCCAGAAATCAAGTGATAATTTCTCGCAATTCAAACGATTCATAATATAATGTATCGTTTCATCGCCTAGAAAACTATAGACTTAGAAATTCTCGATCATTTCGCCTATTCAGCTTTTTTGTTTACTCTATTCGCATAACTCGGAAATCTATATTTCTAGTTTAGGGATTTAGAAAATGACTACTTATTCGTTCTAGTTGAAGGCGGTATAAGTTTTCTTTCAGTGAGGTTAGGTGATCCATATTAGAACAATTGCATTATAGTTCCATATCAGTAAATTGCCACATGACAAAATTTATGGATTAATTTCTGAAAAAATACTTTTTAAGGTAACAGTGACTTTTTAGTTGAACCAATTGAAAATAATTTTATTTGAAGTGATTATTATAACTAATTTGGATTTTTTTTATTTCTTTAATAAGCTCTAAATATTATTTCATGATTAGAAATTAGTATTACATTAAAACGTTTTGCTCATCTGTATTATTAGTACCATACAAGTAACTTCGAAAACTTACATTGTAGTTACATTTTTAAGATACGATTGACCTTTTCCACTAGCATTTTTTTTTTTATTCATTTTAAAAAATGAAGAATATTGCATTTTTTTTTTAAAAACACTAAAACGGTAAATAAAATCTGTTATACTTTTTAAGTACACTTAACTTTTTCTAGAAATTTTACAACTTTTTAAATATATATATATATATATATATATTAACTTAACATGTTTTCTTTATACAGGCTCACAATGTAAATACAAGAAATCTTGTACAATCAATTTCTTATGCTCAACATCTCAAAAAAGAAATTTCTATAAAGCTACTATGTGTAATTAAAATGTATCATTAATTTTATACGGTAACTTAAATTTCTCAACGTTATAAAACCTGATTCAGCGTCTTGTCCATAAATTTATGTGCACAGAAAGTAGTTGTCATTTCAATGAAATATATACTAATTAAAAATTCTGTCTCTCTTTTTAAAATGTATCTGTAGTGAATGATTTGTAAATACTTTTTTCAGCTTCCAGATTTCCCGAAACAGAATACATGCCCTAATTGTAAGTTTTATTGTTATTATTATTTTAATTTAATTTAATTTTGATTTTTGTAAATCATTATATCATTTATTTTGAATTTATATTCAGCGTCTAATTTTTTTTAAATTCTAGATTACACGGGCATTACATATGTGCCAGATAGATGCACATGGCCAGTAAGTTTTCATACAATTTATTTGCAGTTTTTCAGATTTCCATTATGCTTTCATCTTATGTATTTTAATATGCATGAATGTTCTTACTTTTATTTGCAGCAACTGATTATTTTGAAGATATCCATGGAAGTATGTATAGAAATTAGTAATATAATTAAAATTTTATTGAATATAACTTTATAAATTGCATAGAAAACATTAAATATATTACAGAATTACATGCATTTTTTTTCTTATGTAAACTTTCCTACATTTTTAATTATTCCTTTTTGCGTCGATTATTATTCTCAATATTAGCATTATTTTATACATTACTGTGCATTAATATTTAATATATTTTTTTTCATGATAATATTTAAGGTTTATTTAAGAATTTTACTTATATATTTTTAATAAATTGCATTTTATTCATAAAAATGTACATAAATTTATGTTAATTATTAAACTTCCACTGCTACTATGAAGAGGTCCTTTCTAAAGCAGAGTAGTGCACGCTATACGTTTTTAACTTTATTTATATTGTTCAGATTTCAAGACTTGCATTCCCGTTAATATTCCTAAAATTTTTAGGCCTATTAAATTCCTAAAAAGTTTCCAAAAATGTTTCATGTCCCCTTAAATATAAAAAAATGCATGAATTATTCCTCGTTTAGTATAGAAAAACATCCATGTTTTGGTTAGCATATCCACTATTTTAAAAGACTCATCTAACAATAATTTTTCCCCTTCTTCCCTCTGAAATGTCTACTGTCTTTTTGTTACCCCTACAGGAAAAGTTTAAACTATTTTTTTTTAATTAATCTGTCCTATTTCTTAAGTCAGTAACATAGATCTCCCTCCAAAATGTCTAATGCCCCTTCTTCTAATTCTAATTTTTTTTTCTCTACTTGGTATTTTTTGTAACAATAAATAATCAAATCATAACAATGTTACAAAAACAAATCAGGATTAATGTGCATCATCCAATATCCACACCGAAATTTTTTATCCCCTCCCCTTTGCCTCCCTACCACACAAAACACATATCTTAAAACTGCTTTATTTTCGTTTTTTTGCCTTATTTGTTACTTTATAGATTTGGGTTGTTCGGAAAGTCCTTTCCGTTTGGGAAAATGATTCTGCCCGTGAATTATTAGACATTAAATATTGGAATTAATGTCTAATAATTAAGTGATAGAATTTTCCGGTACAAACCAACTTTTCCAAACGGAAAGAATTACCCAATAGCAATAAATAATAAATCATCTAAATCCCCTACTAAGAATGTTCCCCCCATTTTGCCATCCTTCCCTCCAGCACTTAAGTTTTAAAACTCTGTAGTTTTTTAAAAGTTTCTGCCGTGCTTTGCAGTAAAATAAACAATGAAAACAATCTATTATATTTCTTATTTGGTTTATAAAAATATTTTAGATATAAGAAACTAAAATATTCTAATCTTATGGTGCAGCCAGCGCACTGTGTGTAAATTGAGGAGTAAGGTTAAGTGCACATTGTATATTTGCTGTCGATTTTATGAGGGGTAGAGGTATGATGAGTCTTCATTTCTTTGCAAAGACCTAGATTGTTAACTGATATGAGAATTATCATAAAATCGAGTCATCTGTTTATATGTCCCCTTAAGACAAGGGGAATATTTTGGATTTTTTTTAATTATTATTATTAATTTTAATTTTTTTATTTTAATTGGGGAACTTGGAAAATTTGAATGCATTTTTTTTTTCCTTTCGCGGAGAATTGTCTAATAGTACGATGCAAGTTTCAACGGATTTATTTTGGAAAATTAGAAATTTATTATTTTTAATTTTTAATTTTAATTGGGGGACTTAGAAATTTTTTTCGATTATTTTTTTTATCGATGGAAATTATGTGTACTCTAGCACGGCGATAGTTTAAAAACATTTATTTTGGAGAGTTAGAAAATGTGGTGTAAAAATTTTGCGAAGAATATTTTATCATATTTATTTTATTTAGCGGAATTAGAGTATTCAATGAAAAATATTAATTATAAAAAATAATACATAAGAAATAAGTTAAAAATAGTAATTAAGAGATGATCGGTCTTAAGAATTTTTGGAGAAATAAATGGGTTTTAATTAAATATGTTAATGAATTCGATACACATTATGCTAAAATAGAGATTAAACTAAAAATACAAGGCCCCCTATAAGATGTATGAATTATGCGACACTAAAGTGTTATCCCACCCCTATTTTCCTAGAAGTACCTTCCATATAATTTGGGCTAACAATATGGCTAATTGGGCTAACTCTACAAAAAATACAGAGTATCGAATTCCTTAACATATTTAATTAAAACCCATTTATTTCACCAAAAATTCTTAAGACCGATCATCTCTTAATTACTATTTTTCATTTATTTCTTAGATATTATTTTTTTATAATTAATATTTTTCATTGAATACTCTATAAATTTCGCTAAATCTAACACGTTATAACGGTTCAGGAAAAAAAATCACGTAAAATGCTTAAGTTCGATCATTAATATTTTTAATTAACATTTATAATTACTATTTTTTAAATACATCTCGCAAACCTAGCTTAAAAAAAAATATTTACTCTAACGCATATTTCAAACCGCATACTATTCGCAAATAATAATAATAATAATAATAATAATAATAATAATAATAATAATAATAATAATTTTTCAAAATAAAATAAAAATAATAAAATATTCCTCGCAAAATTTTTACGCCACATTTTCTAACTCTCCAAAATAAATGTATTTAAACTATCGCCGTGCTAGAATACACACAATTTCCATCGAAAAAAAAAATTACTTGAAAAAAAATTTCTAAGTCACCCAATTAAAATTAAAAAAATAAATTTCTATTTCATTAAACAAAAAAAATATTTCATCCCACCTCGTGTTAGAGTACACCTATTTACGCGAAAAAAAAATTTAGTCGAAAAATTTTCTAAGTCGCCCAAATATAATTAAAAAATGAATTTTTAATTCTGCAAAATAAATCCGTTGAAACTCGCATCATAATTTAGTAGACAATTCTCCGCGAAAAAAAAAAATGCATCCAAATTTTCTAAGTCCCCCAATTAAAATAAAAAAAATAAAATTAATGAAAAAAAATCTAAAATATTCCCCTCGTTTTATAGTATAAATTATTTTCTGGCTAGAAAATCCTTATCTCGCATTCTCTTATGTCTACCACCAGCAGCACGAGAACACCGTCCTCCACCAACACGTCAGCACCGCCGCATACAGCACCGTACCGTTCAGGGGGCGCCAAACCCCCATATGTACACTACTTTATAGGACACTTAATTATTCGTGTAACATATTCTCAAGTTTGAGATTCCAGTCAGTGTTGCAACTCAGGGAAGTCACTGAATCGAGATTCAGGAATATGACTCAGTTTTGATGAGTTTTGAATTGAGTCTGACTCAAACACGAAATGAATGACAATTTTTCCCCCTGAATTAATTTGAAATTACAACTTAAATTCAGATTATTTTTTTTCCTTTGTCGGAAAATATTCTCATTGTTAAAATTACACTATTTTACTAATTTACACTAGCGTTAATCAGAATTAATTCTCATAAGCAAAGGAGGAAAGGAAATCAGGTGTGGGATTTGATAACTTCTCCTAAAAATTTCTAAATTCCTCCCCCCCCCCCCTAAAATTTTCGAAAAGCGTTGATACTCACGTTATAATAATTCATATGGTCATATTGTTAGATTGTATCAATTATTTTCTTTTAAAATGTAAACATAATTAATATTTTCTCTATTTTGTTGTCCTATTTGATAACATTATGATTATTTTGAAAATACTTTTACAGGAGTTGGAATTCCATGCCATAATGTATGTTCAATTTCCTATGGAAGTACTGAAAGTGAAAATTGCAAGCGTCTTGGTAATATTTGTTTTTAATACCTTTTTATTTTTATTTTATTTCATGAGGCACTTGTATATTAGTTCAACCATGTACGCAAAGTTTAGCGGCTTAAATTTTTTTATCTACATTCTTTCCCATCCACTTTACATTTTCTGCTTTATCCTTTGCTGCCCCTAGCACATAAAGTTTTTAAATTTTTAAAAGTCTTTAATACATCTCCTTCTCCTCATTGTTACTTTGTAATAACAATGAAATATCAATCGTATAAATCCCTAAACAAAAACTAAATTTTTGAAAGTCTTTAATACACTTTCTTCTTCTCTTTGTTTATGTGTAATAATAATGAAAAATCAATCCTGTAAATTTCTAAATGAAAAACAATCTGCAAATACTTGTTCTAAAATTTGCAAGTTTAATTACAAATAAAATCTAAGAAGACTGAATTATTTCTGAATATTTACCTCAAAAATGTGTCTGTGATTTTCAGATAGCATCTATTTCTAACTTCATGTATAATCAAAAATAACATTAAAAAAAACTTATGTATTTACTAGCTGTTACCCGTGACTTCGTTCACGCAACATTAAAAGAAGAATAAATACATTAATTAAGCAAAATATTTCACTCCCGATAATTATAAACGTTAATAATTAACTATTTATCACATTTCATAGGAGACAATACGGTATTTTTTGTTATAGGGACCTTGACATAACTCAGTCTTAAAAATTTCGGCCCCACCAGTGGCTGAGAGGTTGTGCTCTCGAAGCTGGTAGACGGGAGGTGCTGGGTTCGATCCCAATCGCCCCCGTCGGCCTAATCGTTCGGAGTTTTCGTGGTTTTCTTCGAGCCGTGGATTTATCCATGCGTAAATACGGGTTAGGTTCCCTTAGAATGACCCCCACCAAGGGCACTCCCCCCGGGCCTATATCCCATGTGTAGATAATTGGCCGTCAATAATCAACCCAACCCTTAAAAATTTCGTGAAATTTTGTGCCAAATAATCGCAAAAATGAAATTGAAACCAATGCAAAAAGGAGGGCCAAATAAAATCGTGGAAATAGACGAATTGGGTAAAAACAAATGTCAATTTTACCTGATAAACAATTTTACTTTTAACGCCTTTGTGAAACGTTTTAACAACCATCTTTCAAAAAAACATTAATTGGAAATAGTATATATGCTTTTTCTTTAACTCCTTGGGGACGAGCGACACGTATACGTGACGCATAATATGCTCAGAATCCTCGATTTTTCCCACCAGTTATTTTTTATTGTAAGCTTTGCCTAATTAAATCTTAGCATTTCTTCGATTCAATTAGCCGAAAATTTCTGTTTTGAAAAACCGGTGGTAAAAGATTAAAAATTCTGTAAGGGACGCTCGTCGCGAAGGGGTTAAATTCAATTCTGCCTCGTTGGTTTAATGTATAACTGAAACAAATCTTGTTTTCAAAATGACAGTATGTTGACAGGCAATTTTTGTTCTCCAGAATAAATTGAAACATGAAGTTTGAATATGTGAAAATATGTTTTTATTTTTCGGATAATTTACAGAAATCAAGATTTTGTTTTCACCATCTATTCAAAATGAAAATAAATTCTGTTTTTCCGTTTTAATGAGAAAATGGTGTAAAAAATATACTGATCTGTTTTATTTCTCATTTTTTATACAAAAATATGGAGCAATTTACTTTCAGTTTTTAGAAAAACTTCGTTAAAATTTAAAAAAAAAAATTTAAAAATCTTGGCATCTAATTTAATTTTTTTAATTCTGCGAGTTTGTGTGACATATACTCGGATCAATGATAACTGATATTAAGTAAATCGCGTTGCGTTCGATAGTCTAGGAATAGTTGCGAAATACAAACACACGGTCAGATTTTAATATAATAGATTCGTATGATGTGATTTTTAACAGAAAACTCTCATCTGTATATAACGGAAACTCATGCTTAATAATCAGTATAGATAAAAAAAAAATTACATTTTTCGTTATAAATATGGCGTGAAACTCATCTACTTTCTATACTTACTGATCCTTGTGTTATTAATGTAAAGAATTGATTCACGCTCATTTTAAAACATATAGGAAAATTCCCGTTTTATTACAAACATGACGTTTCTTTTCCCCCAGAGAAATCCCTTTTTAATGACATAATTCTTGTTAATTTTCTTTTCCGGGCAATTAATTTCAATACTGGCATAGGGGAAATTATGTTACTTTAACGAAATAATATTAAATCTTTAGGTTTTATCAACAAAAATGGAACTGTTAACATTCGTCATTTTTTTTTTTTTTTTTGGTAATCGAGTTATTTCTTTTAGTTTTAAGAATGAAGAAAACTATTTCTCGCTATCCATGACATCATTTTCGACATGGATAATTTAGCGGAGAATATTATTGACATTTGCTAACCATTTTCTTTTGAAACTTCTTTTTACTTTTTTAAAAATTAAATTAAAAGCTATGGCATAGTTATATTAGCCGTGCGCAGACGGTAAAACGCAAAATATTGTTACCATGCAAAAGAAAGAGAAAAGTGAAGAAAAAACCCAAGATCGTTTTATTTCACCAATCAAAGCATATCCGCTTTATTTTAGATGTATGACGTCATATTAGCCTGTTTCCTATGGTTACGCATATTGAAACCTTGTATTATTATCAAAAACTTAAAAAAAAGTACATTTTATTTCTAATAATAATAGTTAATCTTCTTTTTAATTCTTTAATTTTTTTATTTCATTTTCATTTTTCACGTGAAATTTTTTCAATTGTAACCAAATTGTTGATTAAAAATTATTATTCCGAGTTCTGAATTAGTTTTGGCAACGATAAAGTATTAGCAACGGTAAAGTAAATTTAACCATTTAAAATATTATACGGAAAAATGTCCATTTATTCTCTTTGAAAATAACAAAATTTTGAATTATTAAGAAAAATATTTGAATAAAATAAACAAAAACCAGCCTATGTTCATTGGAGGGTTATAATTAACCTATATGCAAAGATACAGGATCATTAAATGCTCCATTTTGACGCTGGCTTCAGCCTAACATTTGCACACAATGAGATTTATAATATTATTAGGATGTCTGTTTGTATGGAATGAATTGGCTTAGAAATGGTTGAAGATCGAAAATTAAACTTATCAGGGACAAATAGAGAATATTTCTGGCTACTTTCTGCAGTTTGTCGCCTTCCGACGTCTGAAATAGTTTTGAGAAAACAGGGAAACCCGGAAGAATCAATAAATCAATGAATCTTTTAATATTCAAAAACTTGGGAACTATTTAGTCAACTTTAAGGAATCGTACTGAAATTCAAAAGTCTACAGACTATTTAAATCATAATTCTGGCTGCAATCTACAGTTTGTCGAATTCTAATATCTAAAATAGCTTTTGAGAAAACATGGAAAAACCAAGAGAATCAGACAATCTACAATGAACAAAAACACGAAAAATTATGAATCAATTTTAAGGAATCTTACGTTGATTGAAAGGTCTAATTAAGATATATAAATGATACTAATTACATTTTAGCTTCTGGCTTATACATTTTAATTTAAAAATTGGATTGGCATTACCTCCAAACACTCGATAAATCTTTTAAAATGCAACACAACGAATTGCTACGCAGCCAGTATATTAATAAGAAAAAAAGTATGCACGACTTTGAAAATTTTTAAAATTAACTTTAAGTTTTTCGTATGAAAGAGATGGTGTGGAGCGGAGCTCCATATACAGATATATATATATATATACTGTTATTATTTAGGCTACATACAAAAGAAAAAAATGCCAGCATCGTAAAAAATATGTTTAATGTGAAAAGAAAAAAATATTTTTGAAATCTATATGCCAGGACAATGATGCTCATACCAGGACAATAACTGAAATTGAGTAGCTCAATTGCAAAAACATTTTATAGACATAGTTAGTAAAATATATATTCATTCTTAATTTACCCAACAGAAAAACTAATTAAACAAAACAAAAAATGGAATTAGGGGGAAAATATTTATTTTATGCAAGCTTATTAAGCTAAGGGAAACCGATGAATTAAAATCGTGATGTTTAATTGCCACAGGGTACACGAAGTTCAATCTTTTTTTTTATTTCAATCTTTCTGTATGAAAAGACCGGGTAAACCTACAAATATGTAACAAATTGATAAAATATTAATAAATTAAAAAAGTTATATCAAATGTTCAAAAGTCATTATGGTGCTGGCTTGTCACTAGAACCATCTATGTTATTCTAGATGTTAAATAAATTAATAATAAAACTAATTTTTCAAAAACAATAATTCAATACATTCATAATAAAGTGTCTTATACAATGCAAAATAATTGAAAATAATTTCACTATTTGTTCATAATTAAAAAATTTACTAAAATGTGTGTCACGGAAAAAAATATCATTGTCCTGGAAGATTGCATTATACTCAATATTTTTTCTACAGATGGTAGCAGGGTTCTATTTTTTGCGCCTATTGCAAGAACTTTTATGTCTTTAGTAAACTGTGTGAATAATTATTATCAATTGGGGCCATTTTCTTTTTTGTGAATTTTGAAGTTCTTTACCATCAGAGTTATGTTTATTAAGAATAATTTTCCTGGCATCTGCAGAAAAAAACTAGTTGAGTAGAAAATTGTTCATATTATAATATAGAATATATAATAAGGATATCTTTTAGAAAATATATACATTAAATTTAAAAGTTTAAGAAAATGTGCTAGCTTCTATTATTTTTTGTTCTGGCGATAGCATATACAATTTTTACTCCCTGTTTTATCTATTCTTTGTTTAACAAGCAATCCTCATTTGATTTCTTAGTTCTTCCCCTTTTCGGAACTTGCAAATAATTATATTTTATTTCAATAAATTACTTAATAAATACAAATGCTTAAATATAATAATCACAAGGGATAATTCCTGTTTCAGATCGGTTTCTTCTCAAGCTGATCATGAAAATTTTCCGTTTCAAGTAGGTTTTTATTATACACAGACTTTTACTGCATATTGTATCAACGAAACTGGATGCTATATATCCAAGGGGAATCATTTTTAGAGATCACTCTTCCCATCCTACAAAACCTATAAAACTCCAATTAAAGGAACAATCTTTAAGAATAAATGTCTGCCAACAATAAATTCAATTAACAAAAAATTAATGCTCCATACAAAATGCTGAGGATTAAAATCCAATTAAATATTTGGATCTTAATTTTCTTTGTTGCTGAAATATAATGTTCTTAATAAATACATTAATTTATGATAAATTATTGAAACCTAACTTAAACCATAATTAAAAATAATTTTCAAATGTACATGTGTTCTACTAACAAAATAATTTAATTACTTTAAAATAGTTAATGCTATTTAAAACCTATTCAATAAAAAATACTGATGACTACAAGCTAAAAGTACTTTTTTTTAGACCGCTGACCAGGCCCCTACCTGCCAGGCTTTTTCCTAGCTTAACGAGTTGATACCTGGCAACGGGGCGATAATTCGCCTGCTCTCCGCTTGACGAAGATGCGTTTGTTAAATCTATAGGCTGACGTGGCTTCAGTGCGTCTTGTTGCTTTAATTGCTTTTTCTTAGTTGGCCGGATGCTAATTGGTTTTTGATGAGGTGGTTCAGCACTGCGCAGTGTAGCGAAATCATGCCGGACGGATGTGAGATGCTGGGACATTACTTGAATATTCATATAATTTGTTTGTTGATATAATACGCAATGTTTAAAAAAAAACATTAATTTATGATAAATTATTGAAATACAACTTCAAATTATATTTAAAATTAAATTTTGAACTCTAATTACTATAATATTGGGGTTTTATACATTTTAACTTACATATATTTAATTATATTTCAAACTAGCGGATCCGTCCGGCGTTTGCCGGTCCCGTCAAAAAATAGCACGAAACGCGAAAAAACTCTAAAAATCGCTGCACGAATTCGGAATAAACTTTATTGAAAATAAAATAAAATTTACTGTAGTGGGCTACAAGATTAAAAACGGATTCATTTTAATAATATGGAAAAATCGCAGCGGATTGCAAGAAAACGCTAAGAGTCACGAAAATTTATTTTAGAAGTCGCGGAGGGCAAAGTTTATTACATTGGGCGAAAAGATTAAAACAGGATTTCTTTTAGGAATGTCAAAAAATCGCCGTGAAACAGGAAAAAAGCTCTAAAAAAACATAAAAAATTCGCGAAAGTTCAATAATTGCTGTATGAATTCCGAATAAACTTTATTGAATAGGGGACAAAATTTACAATATTGTTCTAAAAGATTAAAACACGATTATTTTTAATAATGTGGAAAAATCGCTGCGAATCTATGAAAAAAACCCGCTAAAAATCTCATAAAAATTGCTAAAACTACAAAACTCGCGGAGGACAAAATTTACTACAGTACACTATAACACTGTAACCGGAATTCTTTCACGAACGCAAAAATCGATGCGAAACGCAAAGAAACGCTAAAAAAGGCGTTGAAAATCGTGAAAGACAAAATGTACTAAATTAGGATAAAAGTTTGAAACCAAATTCTATTACTAATGTGGAAAAATCGACGCAAAACGTGAAAACTGTAAAAATTACATTAAAAATTCAAAAATTGTTGTACAAATTCCGAATAAACTTTATTGAAAATAAGACAAAATTTACAATATGTGAAGGGTTAAAACTGGATTTTTTTTACTAATGTGGAAAAATCAACACGATACACAGACACACACACATAAAAATAATAATTAAAAAAAACACGCTTAAAAAATTGCTAAAAATTCAAAAATCGCTAAGGGCAAAATTAATTACAGAGGACTAAAACATTGCAGCAGGACTTTTTTCATGAATGTCAAAAATCGACGCGAAACACGAAGAAATACTAAAAATCGTTTTGAAAAACAGAAAAATATCTTTAAAAAACGAGGAAGACAAAATGTACTGTATTAGACTAAATGTTTGAAACAAAATTCCTTTTTACGAATGTCAAAAATTCACCGCTAAACGCAAACAAATGCTAAAAATAATTTCTAAAATCGTATCAATAATCACAAAAATTCAAACATCGTGGAGGACAAAATTTACTAGTAAATTAGGCTAAAAGTTTCAAATCGAATTCTTTTTACGAATGTCCAAAAATCGTAACGGAACGTGAAAAATCGCATTAAAAATCGTTACAAATTCAAAAATCACGGAAGACAAAATTTACTATAATGGGCTAAAGTATTGTAACCGTAATTATTTCATGAATGTCAAAATATCGCCTCAAAACGTTAAAAATCTGTAGCAATCACAATGAAATTCGCTAAAAGTGCAAAAATTGAGAAAGATAAAATTTGCTATATTAGACTAAAAGTTTGAAACTAAATTCAGTTTTACTAATGTTGAAAAATCGTTGCGAAACGCAAAAAAAACTCTAAAAATCGCATGAAAAATTCGCATAAAATTCAAAAATCGCTGTACGAATTCCGAATAAATTTTATTAAAAGAAGACAAAATTTATTATAGTGGACTAAGACATTGTACCGGAATTCTTTCACAATTCTTCAAAAACTTGCCGCGAAACGTGAGAAAACGTTAAAAATCACATTACAAATCGCTAAAAATTTGAAAATGGCTGTGAACAAAATTTACAATAGTGAACGAATTCGCGATTCCAATTCTTTTACGAATGTCAAAAAATCGCCGCAAAACGCGAAAAATCGATAAAAGTCGCTAAAAATCACATTTTTTTTTATATAAAAATCAAAGATGACAAAATTTACTATATTAGGCTAAGAGTTTGAAACCAAATTTATTTTGCTAATGTGGAAAATTCGCCTCGAGACGCGAATAAATACTAAAAAACACACAGAAAAATTCCCAAAAATTTCAGAAATTGCTGTACGAAATCCAAATAAACCTTATTGAAAAGAGGACAAAACTTACTGCATTGGGATAAAAGAATGAAACAGGATTCCTTTTACTAATGTGGAAAAAACGATAAAAACCACATAAAAAAACTAATCAAAAAATCTAAAATCGGGCTTCCAGGTGCATAACTACATACATATTAGGATTCCTACCAAATCTTGAAGCTCCGCTTGCAGCGATCTCCTTAACACAGTCGACAGACACACGCACACAAACTTCTTTCCTTATTATTACATAGATTACTTGATCCACCCGGCTTTGCCCGGGATAAAAAATTTAAACAAACCTCAAGTTTGTATGATTTTATATGTTTAACCCGATTTTGTATGAAATTATATTTTAAAATGAAAAATTCGCTAAAAAATATTAATATTTAGTGATAAAAGCGCTAGTAAGAAGACATTTTCTTGTTTTTTACGCAGGGTCGTTTCATAGTTTTTTTTTTTTTTAAGTGCATTATCTTCTAAACAAACCTCTGCTCTAAGACAAAACATGTCCTCACCCAAATTTTCAGACTTCTAAGAACCCTAGATTTTCCTAGCCATCGCAGACACATACACCCAGGCACACAGAGCGAAACTTTTTTTTTTATTAGTATAGATAAGTAACAAGCGTCATTATCCTGGTCTGCTGTCATTGTCCTGTCCTTTATTTTCCAGGACAATGATGGCCAGTATAATGATGAAACTGGTGTAATTAGAAACTGGCAACTTCTGTCTAAAAATTTTAAAGTTAATGTATTTTCTAAAATATATCTGTATTGTTTATTATTATTATACTAGATTCTATATTGTAATATAAACAATTTTCTACTTATGTAGTTTTTTCTGTAGATGCCAGGAAAAGGATTTAAATGAATCATAATCCTGGAGATAAAACACTTCAAAACACCATAAAAAATACAACGGCAGCAACTGAGAGGAATTAGTTGCACAGCTTACTATAGAAATAAAAGTTCTTGCAATAGGCACAAAGAATAGAACCCTGCTACCATCTATAGGAAAATATATATTCTAATGCAATCTTCCAGGACAACGTTTTTTTTTTTTTTCAGTTGCACAAATTTTAGTAATTTTTAGTGTTTCGTACTAAAAAATTAAAAACGGAACCATTATAGGATCACTCGTGTGTCTGTCTGTCCGTCTGCCACAGCCGTTTTTCTCAAAAACTATGGAACGTGGAAAGTTCAAAGTTATAAAGGCTATTGACCCATATATTTATAGATTATTAGCCATTCACAAATATTTTAAAGAAAAAATTAGGGGTAATTAATTCAGTTATATCTATCTATCTATCTATCTATATATATATATATATATATATATATATATATATATATATATATATATATATATAACCATAAATGAAACATTATCATAACACCAACTTAAACAATGAAATAATAATTAAGTATGAAATAATTAGTTGACAATGAAAGATTCCCCAACACACTTAATATGGAAACAATTAGTTATATATATATATATATATATATATTATTGTACATCGTGTGGGGTATTGTTCGAAAAATCACGTAACACCGAACTCAAAAATATATTTGTTTTAATTTTAGGTATTATATGTTCGGAGATATCGCAGAAAATGTACTGCAAAAGTAATATACCCCACCCTTATTTCCGAATCTACTGAAACTATAATTATGAATAAATTAGGGGTAGTAGTAGTTTATTTCAAACTTCCAAGAAAACTATATCGATTGTCCTACGTCACATCGTTTTTGAGAAAATCGCATTTTTCCGTTACACACAGACTTTACTTTGCATGCGTTCGACGTACCTTTCAACGCGAAATCATCCAAGGATTGTTGTTAATTATTTTCTAAAAAATTTGTCGGTAATTAGCCGATATATTAATTTAAAACCCATCTAGAAAAACGCGACACGGACCAATGCGGCGTTGCAACTTTGCGACCTCTTTTCGCAGCGCGCTTGGCCCAATGCGAAGTTTAAACTTTGTACAAAGTCTTTTCTTAGATAAGGCTAGTCATAGTGATAAATAGTCAACGTTTTCCATTCCAATTGAATTATTGAAGGCAATTATTCAAAGATAATTCATAGAGTATTCCAAGTTTTTATATAGTCTTATTATTCTTTTAGCAGCGATTTTCGGTAATACTGCAGTTAGTAAATTAATGATTTTATTGTATGGAACCCTTTGTACGTGAGTAAAGCTCGCACTTGACCGATTATTTAATTAAAAAAACACTGAAATTATTTTAAATTATTTTCCATTATATAAAATGCTTTATTATGAATGCATTAAATTATATGTTAATGGAAAATTAGCTTTATTATTAATTTATTTGAACAACATAGATTGCAAGCCAGGAAAATGACTTTTGAACATTTGATATTTCTTTAACTTTTTTTTTTTTCGGATTTGCTATATAACAGTAAGTTAACCCAGAACATCAAAAAGTTATTATACTTTTAATAATTTTTGTATTTATTGTTTTAATTATATAGGGTAGTTACATATATTTTTCCTGTTTTGGTAGAATGACCTGTATATTTTCAGGGGTCTGTTCTTGTTTTATTTCTGCAGATTTACTCTTGATGCATTTTTAATATACAGTGGGTGATCGGTTAACGAACTTAATCCGTTCCGAAACAATGCTCGCTAACCGAATTGTTCGTTAACCGATTATAGATTTAGTACAAATTTGTATGGTAATTAAATTAATTCGTTCTTAAAAGCTAAATAATACATAAAAATTAATACCAATTCTTCCCAAATTTATTTAAATGTAATAATAGTAAAACATACATTAACATTACATGCATACAGTCTTGCCCTTCCTTCAGTCATGTTTTTTTTTTTTTTTTTTTTTAGTTCGTGGGGCATTAAAGTATCTGTCCAAAGACGATTGCCTTTCTCTCTCCTTCAGGATGATTCTGAAGTGACTAACAGCATTTTCGTTGTAAAGGTCCCCAAGCCTATAAAATCAGCCTGTTTTGGATGCCATTTTGAGACCGTGGTCCTGACTTTCTCCCACTTTTTTAAAAGTTATTTTATAACAGAAGTGAAGTTTAGAGCCTGTTAATAATTTAGGAACTAAATTTGAATTAGAATAATTAATTTCCAATTAAAAATATTTCTTTAAAAAGGGATACAAAATGTAAAAGATAATATTTCTTTAAAAAGGGATACAAAATGTAAAAGATAATATTTTTAATCTGTCCATTCTAATTTGGGGGCCCTAAAATGTAGAGCCCGAACCCACGGTAGCCCATGAATTAATTAGGACATAAGTATACAACTGTTTAAATGTTCTCTAAGTCGATAATAGATGCAGTTAAATACCGCTCTGCAAATCTGAAGCACAACATTGCTTCTTCCCGGTTTTTTTGTAAGGTGTTCGTTAACCGAACATAAAAATCTCTCGAGAAAGTGTTAGTTAACCGATCTGTTCGTAAACCGAACAGTTCGTTAACCGATCACCCACTGTATTCTGATTAAAATGCTCTGAATATTTTGTGAATGAATATGGCTACAATACTGGTGTAATATATATGATTATACAAAAAAAAAAAAAAAATTCTTCATAGGATTTACCACATCGCTGTGTAAAAATAAAGATGAATGGTGAAGAGATCGATGATGATGACAGTCCTTTCGACGTAAGTGCCTTTTATTCTTATTATAATTTTGCTTAGATTTATTTCTTTATGGGGTAGAGCCCGGATCTCTTAGGGGCCCCAGCTTTGGTCCTGGTTATTAAATGAGTCACCCAGTTAAGAAACTCGCTATGACAAAAAAAAAATCTTTATTATTGTGTAAATTGATAAAAATGCATTGCACCCATTTCAGACGGCAATCAATTCTAAAAAGTCGGTATTATCCACCTAAAAATCATGTTAAAACTAGATAAAATTCCAGAACTTGTCAAGTTCACAGCACCAACAGTTCCGTAGTTGTTATGTCTAAAACCCATTCGCTGGACCAAAAGTCGTTATAGCCTGTTAACTTTCACTGTTCACTTAGTCAATCAGTTCCATTCGTCGTTATATCTATAGAATGCCTCACCAGCAGTTTAAAAAAACGAGTGGGTAAGTGTGATCGATGATCGCTCAAAAGGTTTCGTTTAATATTCCTTTCAAAACACTTTATCCTTTGTTTAATAAATCCAAATAAACTTCATTTAGCAACAAAAAAAAAGTCATGTTTTTTATAAAGTAAAAATTTACCGGTCTATTTTTTCGTTTTTTTCGAATATCTAAACCAGCCCGCTATTATACTCTGTCATAATAATTTCTGACATGTGGATTAAATGCGATATTTAAAAAAAAGAAAAATTCAAAATTAAACATGTTGCACACCTTCAAAATGTTAAAATATGCGAATATTTCCCTAATCGGGTTTTTATCCTGATTCAATACGTTCCTCAAACTCATATATTTACTATTCTCTATTAGTCATATTGATACTCGCTTTGTATTATTCTCAAACATTTGAGAAATCCGTTAAACTTCCGATATGACGTCAGATTAATTTTCTTTTTAATTCTCTAATGACGTGACATTAATCTGCTTTCTGTACATACACATACTCATACTCCTTGTATTATTGAGAAATGTTTAAAAATTTCCGTTTTATTACCAATATGACGTCATATTAATCTTTTTTCAATTGGTGAAACTTTTTATTTTATTTTCATTTTTCACGTGGAAATCTTTCAGTAGAAAATCAATTAATGTAGAAAGAATTTTACTGTGGATTTTAATTGTTGGCAACTGTTATAACGAAAAATGTTTAAATTTAATAGGAAAAGGCTGTTAGAATTTTGGTTTTTTATATATATTTATTAAAATAATACGATTTTTTCAAATTTTAATATTTTGAGCTTCATTGCAGGTATTCAGTTATATATACACAAAGTTTCAACTCTGTAAGTTATATAGGTTCTAAGAACGGCTCTGTGACGGACAGACAACGGAGCGGGAGTTATAGGGTTTCGTGAGATGAACGAAACCCTAAAAAAGAAAAAAAAGATCATTCTTCTGTTCCCTATCGTTGGTCATTCATATATTTACACCAAATATTATTTTTGGCAGAATTGAAAGAGAAGTTAGGTGCAAATCAACCCTTGTAAATCCTTCAGAGTATGAGAAAATATTTAACAATTTTGAAACTGTTTTAATTTAGCTACAAGTCTGGGACTATATGACGGGAAAACAGCCTTATTGCACAGTCTAAAACATGAAGGAATTCCTGCTGTGCCAGGCTCCATGTCATTGGCACTTTCAGTTTATGCCCAGCAAAAAATTTTCCTGACAGAGCACAAGAAAACTAGTAAAGTGCAAGGCGAGACTGGCTACAACTTTAATATTGGTGATCCACAGAGTATCTGCAAAAAAAGGCAAATCCTGGAAAGAAACTACACCACAACTCATTAATATAAAGGTGCCATTGTAAATGACCTACCGTCTTAATACTTTCTGATATACTTAACATTAAGGGATCAAGTACCTTTCAAATGTCATAAGTTAGTTGATGTTTGTATCTTAAAACTATTAGGCCCTCTTGTATGAAACATTAAAGGAATATTTTTAATATTTATTACTTTTAAGTCATAAATCGATGTCTGTTTTTCCCACTAGCGCAGGATAACACTCACTCAGATAATTTAACCGTTTGAGTTATGTTTTTAGATACTTCGACAAATAGTGTTTTATTAAAATGATCTGATATTTTAAAAAAAGTCTCGATTTCCTTCAAAAACAAAAAATAAATATTCAGGCATTTAAAAAACCTAAAACAAACATAATTTTATGAATATTATGAGAAGGACCTATGTCATTTCGTATGCATTCATTTGCTATACAAGGCACTGGAATTTCACGAAAATCTGATTAGCCATCTTCGCGAAATCCTGTGTGCAATTAGCCAAATATCTGTTTTGAATAAAATATCTTAAAAAAGAAATATTCCTTATGTTGTATTATAGTAAGAGCTATAAAGTTTCTTTTACCAACTTTTGCTCTAACATACATACATGACTCCTTAAAATGGAACTAAATGTGCATGTAACCTGATTTTAAAAAATATATATTGTTATAAAAAAAAATGTTCTTTGAATCACATTAGATATTTCTTCATACATTTAAAACATTTAATGCATAACATCACTTGGATGCCCTGAAATTAAAGACTTATTCGGGCATTTTTTAAACAAATGTGAAGTATGTGAAGTAAAAACACATTTACAGTAATTTATTAGTCATACATTAAAGTGAAGAATTGTGTTTTTAGTTATTTGATATAATAAAAAATGGCGGCTTGGTTGTTGATAGTTGAAAGCACTTTTAAAAAAGAGAGTCAAGCTGTGGGCACAATAACTCATCATAGACTTGGCCTAAAACAATAAACAAAAAAAAAATGTATTTTTTTTTTTATGTTGCTGAAATACATAGCTGTTTGAAAAAATATGCTGTTTTAGTCAAATGGCATCAATTGAAACTCAAATAAATTTTCAACAAAAACTTTTGTCACTTATAATTACACAGCAAAACAATTATACTTACGAGAAGGAGCTTTGGGCAATCAGTTCCCATTGCGGCAACGCTGATACTTTCTTCTTAGTTATGCGTATTTTTTATTTATTATATATATGCCATTTCATATGTTTATTTACATTATTGTCATAAATAAATGTTTGTTGTTATAACATGGACTAATAGGTTAAAAAATTAAAAAAACATTAAAAAAATCGTTAAATCAAAATGCAGTTTTCAAATTAAACTTATATTAAAGTACAGTCAAACCTCGTTAACACGAATACACTTAACGCGAATTACTTTTAGCTCAAACTGTTTCCTATTGCCACGTCCTGTTGTATGTAATTTATTTAAGTTCGGATAACACAAACTACTTTTAACACGAACAAAAAAAAGTTGCCCATTGAGTGTTCGCGTTAACGAGGTTTGACTGTATATTTTTTGTTCTTTTCAGTAATGTTAAAATTCAAATTCTGTAATATTTTGAAGAGAAGCTATGAGGGCTTATAGAGCAAAAACAATAGCGCATGTCGCGACATTTAGTTTTAATTTGAGCTTCGTTTACTTATTATCGGTAATGACTGACAGGATTGCGATTTATAATATAGATTATTATTTTATGAAAAACATTGAAAGAACAGCAAAAAAGAGAAAATTGAAAATTTTAATAGTTCAATCTGAGTAAATTTTTTAAAACATATTTACTCCCTTTAACTAATTTTACGGACATCCTATAAAAAGAGAGGGGGAGGGGGGACTAAATTCTTAGTATTTCTTTCAATTCAATTTTAGATCAACACAGAAAGGGATATTTCTCATGATTCTACAAACATACGTAGTGAACACCCCGGAGCATATTTTGAACGCTTTTTTTTACATATTTTCTTCCTTCAATGTATTTTCTAAGCATTCTACTGTTTCTTTGCTACGCCAAAAAAAAAAAAATCGTTTTTTTTTTTCAGTACTAGTAAGAAGTGACGGGAACTAGTAAGAAGTGTACGAACCTTGTTACTTGTTACTTGTTACTCGCCAGCAAACTGTCCGATTCCCTTCGCTAATGTTAATCCTATGGGCATAGGATGCATTCGTATATTTAAAATATCTCCTCAGGAAATTATTATTTTTAACCTGTTTTTTTTTTTTTTTTTTTTTTTTACTGTTTTTAAAGGATGTCTCTTTTTTTCTTATTTGTCATTTTTTTTAATATATACTTAATTTTATGTGAAGTGTTAAAATCTTATTCAGTTTTGCTAAGATTTTAACACAGAAAATCACAAATTAACCAAATATTTTAGAAATATTTTGACAACTAAGAAAAAATAGACAACCTTTAAGAAAAGTACAAAGAAAACAGAAGTTAAAAATATTAATTTCCTGGGGAGATATTTTAAGCATACGAAGGCATCCTACGCCCGTAGGATTAACATTAGCGAGGGAAATCGGAAGTTTACCGACGAACAGCCTTAAAGTAGGGAGAAAATTATTTTAAATACAGAAAATCCTGTGACAATAGAACCTGCCTATAATACAGGTTGGTCATAAAGTCGTTCTCAGATTACAATAATTTATTGCAGAAAAACTAATATAAGTAGGCATATGCTTGTTCCAATATATTGTAAAGACATTTATGAAGTTTTTAATACAGGTACTTACATCAGTAAATTTCGATGTGAGCACCCTTGATAGGTCGAAGAATGTCAAAGTGGTATTCCATTTCTCGCCACGTTTTGCCCAACATTTGGGCTGTCACACTAGACACAGCATCTGTGATCGCGACCTTGGGTGTTTCAATATAATTTACTGGTGTTGCAAACACTCTGTCCTTTATGTACCCAGAAAAGAAAAAAATCTAGAGGAGCATTCTAGTTCAGCATTTTTTGGAATGGGGGATAATAACTTCCACCAATTATTGTGATACCATTACATTTGACATAAAGCAAGCTCAGTCTATTGAAAATTTCGTTAAAATAGCTTCATTATTGTTAAATTTACAAACAAGAATTGGTGTTCAGTTTGGAATGAAACATCTCGTGTTTTAGATTGAACGAATGGATTGCGACCCTGCTTTTTCCTACACAAAAATTGTTTCTTGCAGTGTGTTTTTCAATCCCTCCCCCTTATAAAGTTTGCCTAATCTTTTTTTAAATAATTTGAATAAATGTAACATCAGTTTTACGTTATTTCATTGGTGCATTTTACGTTTTGTAATTCTTTAGATAGTCAACGCTGTTTTAATGAATGTCTAACATTGCTGGTGATTCTAATATACGGAAAAAGTAGTATTATGGCTTAATTTATTAAAAATATTGATTCGATCAACCAGTGATACTAATAAGCACGACTCCTGGCCTAGCTATCAATAACTCAACCCTCCCCCTTCTTAGAATTGAAATCTAGTTGCGCTACAGATTTTAATATCGGTTGAAATATTAACTCCACTGCTGCTTTGTCAGTATTTTTTATGTATCTAGTATTTAACTCTATTTTCCATCAACGTACAGGTTTTGTTATTTTTATCTCCTTCACGATCATTCCAATTAAAGTTGGAATTATGTTTATTCTATTTTTTAAAGTTAACCATTATTTTTAAAGAAATTTAAAATTGTGAGTGTACATGTAACGAAGAACAATACATGAAATACGATGTGCGACGTACTTATGAAAGCCTTAAAACTTTGAAAATTTCAATCAAGTAAAGCTTTTTGTTTATGCAAATGGAACGAAATTTCATACGGGATTCTTTATACTTAGGTCATTGGCGGCTCCTTTATTGGAGCACATGAGCATGTGAACACCCAAAGAAAAACGAGGAAATAAATTAACAAATTAAATAAAGTAATATTTTAATCATATTTCCATATTTTTGCCAACTTCCATTGCGAGTTAAACCCCTTCCTCTCATCTCTTTTAAAAACGTACATGGCAAAATGTTATTGTAAGAATGTAAATTCCGAAAATTATCAATACCGAGCGCCCAGTTTTTCCAAAATCGCATGTGTGATCGAAGAAATTCCGGTCGAAACCAGCTTAAGGTGCAAACAGAGCGCGGTCTAACTTGGCGCTGTCTTTGATCTGGTCAATCCCTTCCTTTCATCTTTTATGACTTTCTTAGCATATCTGAAATTCAGAGGTCAAACTAGGGAGCATGGTGACAGGTCATCAACGCCACTTTCTTCTGTTGAAACTCCCCTTCATTTTGTTGAAAACCACAAAGTCGTTCGGAAAGAATGGGAAGTCGTATTATTTATGGCTCCTCAGGCAGAGACTTGCTGAGGCTCCGTTTAAAAGTGCGCAAAATTACAAGTCAGCCTGAGATGGGCATAAATCAAATCCCTTCCCATTCTTCTCGAATCAATTTGTGATCAGGTACAAAAGAAAGGGAAGATTCAACAAAAGAAATGGGTGGTGTCAATAGCTGTCAAGTGCTCCCGTTTTTACCTCTGAACTTTAGACCACCCTGAGAAAGTCATAAAAGATCAAAGATTACGACATACCGCAACAAAACAAAGCGAAGTAGGGCTACGCACTGTTTGCCTATGCTGCTTATGTAGACAAAACGGGGAGAAGAGTGTGAGGTAAAGGCACCGCTCATATCTTTCCATTCGCATGACCTTCAGTGCGCGAATGTTAGAATATTTCGCCGTCTCTTTCTTGATTGTTGTTTATCCGAAATCTCCCTAGGTTTCTTATATTCAGTTACTTAATTTTGTTTGTTTATTTGTTTGATTGTATGATCTTCCTTCATAGAAAGTAAAATGTTGCACTTTTTCTAAATGCTTGTTATTTCGTTTAATTGCATTGTTTTCAGCTAACTTTTGAAAACTCAAATGTATTTCAAATCTGTACATTAAGTAGCACTGACCGATTTTATTTTAGAAATTTATGTATTGGAAGCCCAATTTAAATAATCCACGAGCCGCCACTGACTTAAGTAGTACCTTCAAACCACTTTACTAAGTCTCCTTGTTAGAATTTTAGATGGAGTTTTTAAAGCATTGACTTAGTGTATCATTAATGAGTAGGCATTTATTAATTAATATAAATGATGCGCACTATTATTTTTTATGGCAAACTTTTGCAAATTATGATATTTTTTATGCGGATTTTAATGATGTCCTAAATATTTTATGAGAAAGGTCCCACATTTTATAAAATAATTACTTCTATTCTTGGTTAAAAATTCCATATTCCATGCTAAACCTTTTCACTATTTTTTTTTAAGTTTTACAATCTAGTTGAAAATATTGCCGATGTTTTTATTTTGTTTAGCTTATCTAATCTCTAATTAAATAATGAAACTTTGTATCAATCACCATAAAAACAAAAATTCATTTGTGACTTTGTCCCCTTACCTTACGGACACATGTTTACTTTGGTTGATGACGGACTCTTAAAAATTTTCAGCTCGAAACGCGTCCTGTGTGTTGCTTTGTTTTTATGGTGATCGATACAAAGTTTCATTATGTAATTGCGATTTATCGCCAGTTTGTCGGTGCTGTTTCATCTTTATCTAATCTCTATTTTTCAATTTTTGTAAAAAGGCAAATATTTTTACGAATTTTTAATGTTTACAAGATTTTGTTTCTAATTTAAAAAAAAAAAAAAAAAAGTTAATTTGTTACAAATATATTTTTTAAATTATATCAAAAATTTGACTGTATATTCCTAGATTTCTTTTAATATTGATTTTTTTATGCTTTCTCAAATTGAACAGAGCTTATTTATATGGCTTTATTTGGTTTTTATTCTACATATTTTCTTAACTTGCTTAATAATTGAATTGAAAGTAACAAAACAATTTTCAATAATATGTGATTAAATAATATGCAGATCGATAATATATTGAAAGGTGTAAATCTTAGTACCAGGAATGCCAACATTTCAGGTGTAGCAGAGAACAGTAATGAATTCAGGAGATGACATCCTCATGATTAAATACAGAATTATCTATTGATAAATTTAGAAACCAATTACGTGCTAAGAACTTAAGATTTTTTCATCTCTATTTTCGATGTAAACTGAAATGTTAAAAATTTGTTTTGAAAAACAGGAAAAAAAATTTAAAGAAGGAAAAATATATATATATCATTAAATTATATTTTTTAATTTTTTTAATTACAACTGAATTAGCATAATTGTATAAAGTTTTAAGAAAATAAGTTTCTTTCTTTTCCTGAATAAAAAAATAATCGTTCTCATTTAAATTTCAAAAATTCCAATTAAAATATTGTTTAAGTTGGGGCAATACCAGCTTATTATTTTTGTGAGCGCAATCTCTTTTTATACTTTTACACATACTTATAATTTTTATTTTACTTTTCAGATTGGCTTAGAGGATTTTGACCAACTTGATCTCCATATTGTAATTTAAATTAATTGTCTTCGTTATTTTTTATTGTATAATGCACCAACAACCATAATATGTCATACTATGTCATCATAAATATGTCTTAAATCTGCTTATTTCTACTTCAACAAATGTAAATTAAAAATAAATTTTCTTTGTATCAGTGTGAAAATGTATAATTTAAATATATATATATCCATATTTTACAAAATAATTATAAATTTATTGTTAAAATTCGTCTTATTTAGTAATTACGCAATCTTTAGTACAAAACCTTCATTATAAATTTATCTATTGTTTAATGTATTATATATATATATATAATACCTTTGAATGCAAAATACGGCAAACAAGTTCTAGCAACAAAATCTGATCAAATCTCCAATTTAAAGATAGGTAAGTATAAAGTGAATACATAATACTATTAAGTAAATAAATAATTAACAAATTCTAACATCAAATTACCGAAGCTTCAATTCAGAGACGGCACACAGCAATACATGCATAATAGCTTTAAAGAAAAAAAAATCAGAAAAAAATATATGAAATGATAAAAGATGCCAGATAAATAGAATAAGAGTAACCCAATCACATAAGAACAAAAAATGGAATTTAGATATCTATCAAATGATTATAAAATGGAATTCGAAAAAAGACATGGGACAATGATTAATCGTCAATTTGGCAGTTCATTTCACATGTCAAAAAATAGTGCAATATTTCATAAAATATACTGGAAAATTTGCTAAGAACAGTATATTTCTGCCAAAAATATTGCAATTATAGAAGGAAACGAAAGAAAATAACCGATGAAAAATAGTTAACAAAACAAAATTACTCACAAACCATGCTCTGTATATTATACTGTACAAACCATGCATCTTAACAACATTTGAATTGAGCACATGAGATCACAAAAAGCTAAATAACATCGGTTAATTTAAATTTAGATATTAATAGATGAACGAAATCCATAAAATATATTAGACAAAAATTATTAGAAGTAAAAACACAGTAAACTATAATAAAACCATATTTAATTTTGACAAAAACAATTATTTGAAAGAATTATATAATTATTATCTAGCAATAAATAGAACAGAACACCCCCCCCCCCCCCATAGACCAATAAAGTATTATTGGCTAAAAGGAATTGTTATTCACAGTGCTGCCATCTATATATTATATTTCAAATAAATAAACATAAGTGCTGCAAATTAGATATTTTATCTAAAATAGATAAATATATAAATAAAAATTATTAAAATAAATTTTAAATAAAGAAAATATATTCAATTAATTTTACCACATCTAAAAATAATAATTATATAATTTGATATCCATGGTTGCAGTAAATTGAATTGAGACAATAATAGATGAAAGCATATTCATAAAATATTAATCAAAATTATTAGAAGTAAAAACAGAGTAATTAATAAAACCATATTTAATTTCGAGACAAACAATCATTTGAAAGAATTGTAAAATTATCCATCAATAAATATAACAGTTTGTAAATACATTTACCTCTCACTGTAGAGCAATAAAAATATTATTATTAGCTAAAATGTATTGTTATTCACAGTGCTGCTATCTATATCTTATATGCAATACTGTACTTTTAAACTTTTGATCACCCCTTGATCCATTGGCTGCAGTTTTGATGTAGTGTTAGGTGTCAAGTAAACTTTTGTGTTTTTTAATTTTTTTTTTTTTTTTTTTTTTTTTTAGGATGAGTAGGCAGTTGTCAAAAATAAGAGCAATTGTGCTACTCTGCAATCATAAATTTGTCCATCTTTTGAACCCATTTTTCACAATTTTTGGAAGTCATCGAAGATTTTTGGTTAAAGTCATAATCGACCTCTAGTGTCGTGCCTTTGAAAGGTGCTGGGTTTTTCCTTTATCTGATAGCTAATGGTTTCAATTTTTGATGTCCAGCCATATTTGCACCTAATATGAGTTATTCTTGCTTTATTTTGTTTTCATCCAAAGCATTTTCATTTTTAACCCTCTGAGCGTCTGAAGGCTTTCCTGCATTTTCACATAAATACTCAAAATATTAATATTAATTGAAATTTTCTTTCTAAAATACACTTAACATCTCTTTATCATACATATTTCTTAAAGTACAATTCTGTTACAAATATTTATGTCTACAGCCGATTTAAAGTGTTTTTGAGAAACTGAAAAATACGGGCAAAACGCTTAGAGGGTTTAAATGATAATGCTTTTTGTGGCAAATATGGAAAAAGTAAGGCAGTCTCAACTTTATTAACCCATTAAAGCCGGAATTAGTTCGCTTTAAAATGCAAAAATTGCATTTCATACCAATTTTTCAAAGTAGCATCTTTAGTCTCCTTCTATTACGGGGTTTCTTTCATCAGATAAAGAGAATATTTCTCTTAAAATATACTGGTATACAAACAACAAAATGCAGGGCATCTATCCCGTTACCATATGGTAACAGAAGGCTTTAACGGGTTAAACATGTTTTCTGATGTCTTTTTAATCAGTGTGCCCGTTTTCCAATTATCATTTTCATCGACATTTTTATTTTCTCCAGATATTACTTTTACAACAAGATTGTATTTACTGCATTAAAATACAAAGAATGACAAGGATTTTGCAGCTTCATGAGTGTCATTACCATCTCTATTATTAAAATAAAACCCTGAAATATGAGGGTTAGGTATTTTTTTTAAACCAGTTCAACTTCAGTGAGCATCATAAAATGTATAGAACGAAAGAATAAGTTTGAAATATCCAGATACATTTTGAGAAATAGGGAGAAAAAAAAATAGGTTATAAGACAAAAGTTTCTTAAACAGATCTGCACTTTACTATTTGGATGTTATTTTAGAAGTTAATTCACAAAATATTCTTGGTTCCAAGGAAAAATTTATGAAATAGAGGAAATTTCGAAAAGCTGATCAAATTCTCCTATTTGTTCTGAATAAGAACGCAAAGAGCTTAAATAAAATTTATCAAAACTTTAATAAATGAATTATAGAAAGGGAAATTTATTAAAGTAAAAAAAAATAGCTAATTTAAAACTATATGTGATTTCACATCACAAGGTCCGACTGTATAAATAATTTAAATTAATTTACAAACATTGAAACATTTTTCAGGATTTTAAAAACTTGTCATTGCTACTGGATGCATTAGGGAAATAAAATAAAAGAAATAGTGAAAAATAATTTCTATCTTTGAGTAAACTATTGTTTAGATGTAAGCATGAGAAATTACTGGACATAAAATTCGATAGTAAGGGTGGAAAGAACAAACATGGCCCATGAACTCAAAGTTTAGAAAAACATAGTGGGCCAGGAACCTATTTCTAACATCAATCATTTGCATTCTTGAGTCTTTAACCAAAATTTTCCTTTTTTACATCCTCTCCAAAATTTTATGGTATTCTTCTTGTGGCAGCCTGCCCGTGAATCCTGAGTTAAACTGAAATTTTCAGGAATATTTTCCATAGGTAGTACAACTAACATTCTATATTGACTAATCTCATCAAATTCTCTCGTGTCTTTGCATATTAGCAAGTCTGTTCAAAATATATAACTAGGTACAAATTTCACAATTTTTTTAAATAGATTTATGTGCCAGTTCTATTCATGTTTGTTCCATTTTTTTGCAGTTTACAGAGGTTTTAGAAAAAAATATCAATCAGCGGCATAAACGCATTTACAAGTTCACAATTTCATTGCAAATAATATCTGCAAAATTAACCATATTTATAGAATTATTTGTATACTGTAGCAAAAAATCAGCAGCATAATTCCATTTCATATATTTATCTAGGTGGCGAGCTTAGCTCCAACTAACCAGTTAGGCTAATTAGGAATTTCTTTTTTAAATTATTGGTTTGTAAAAAATGACACAAAACAACTCAACTTTCAACTAATATTTTTAATTAAACAATTTGTTTTAAAAATGAGGTATATATATATATATATATACTAAACTACTTTGTTTTTCTAGATAATTACAGCAATAAAAATAATTTTGAGTTACAAAAATTCACTAGAAAAAGTTACTTTTAAAATTTATATGTGATTTTTTTTTTATTATTTTAAAAATTGAAATAATAGAAAAGTACATATAATTGCTTAAAAATATCTTTATTTAACTTTAAAAGGGAAAACAAATCTGGGCAATTTTTGTTGCAGAAAACTAAATTATTTATATTTTAGGTTTTTCTATAAGAAATATTCTAATTCCCATGTTTATTTATTAAAATAATTAACACAACTAAACTATCAAAGAAACAAAGTACATTCAAACTCTTCTAATATAAGCATGGCTGAAACATGGAAACAGTTAAAATAAGCAATTTGCATATGTTAAGAATGATTCATCATTTAAACTACATTCAGGGGCAGATTCAGATAATTGTTGTTGTTTTGTTTGGGAGGGCGTGGTAAGAGAATACCGAGTTACATATAATCAATCAACATAGTCATCATTTCTGTTAGTTAAACCATACCTTGCAGTTAATTATTAAATGAATAGGGAATTATACTATCATACTGCAAACAGTACAGTTGGTTAAAAGAAAAACAATAAAGTTTGGGTAAGTTTTTGAATTTTATTTTTTGCTTGTTGTCTTATTAATCTATAATAGTAAATTTTTGCGAAAATATTTTTTATATGTGGTAAAATATGTGTTAGGTGACATTATACATGATACAATACATCATAAAAATATATATATTTACAGTTATTCTGTTTTCACATCTTCTTTTCCTGAAAAACTCCATACTTTAGTTTATTTTTCTTTTCGGTGGCATTCTTGATAGCAAAATTTCTAATTTTTAAATTAATTTAAAAATGAGAAAACATTTAAACATTAATAACTATTGTCTGTGTAGCACACTTAGTCAAATGCATAACTCAAAGCATAAATAAATGAGCTTTAGTGGATGGGACAACAGCTTAGTGTTTTAGAATGAAGTTATGAGGGGGCAAAAAACAAGGGGTTTGAACTAGAAAAAATAAATAAAAATGTCATGTTATATTTCAGTCTATTATTTGCTTTTTTGCTAAAATTTCCTACTTTTTTTCCTTACTATCCTGGTCAGGCTATACATAATAATGGAATCTGACATGTCCCCTTGTCTCTAAATGCCCATTAAGAGTTCGAGATTTCTTGCCACATTACAAACTCATTTAAATGAGGAATACATCACTGGACTTGGAGTTTTGAGGGGAGGGAGAAATGTCAAAAGTGTGCAAACATATTTTTCATAGAAGTCAATTTTTTGTAAAGCAAAACCAAGGTTGTTCACTCAAAGAAGATAACTGAATAGAAATCTCAAGGAGGAGTTTAACATCCTTGAAAAGTCTAAATGTGTCTTCTAAGAGATCTGTATTACCTTTTGATCATTAGTCCAGTACTGTGGAGATTTGTCACTCAGGGCTTCTACGACTTCATTGCAAAAGACAGGAAAAAAAGTTACAAACAACGATGGCAGTAAGGCGGCATTTTTCAGTTTTTGCTTCAGGGTGGCTAAACATCCAGAAACAACCCTGCGTTAAGTGAATATATGAGCGAAGCGATTTAAACACATACCCTTGAAAATTACCAATGTAGGTGGCAGTGACAGTACATTTTTCCCTCATTGGTGGCTTTCATCAAAAAACATTCACATGCATAAAATTTTGAAAGGTGCTTTCTTGATTTGTATACTTTCTTTGAAAATTGCTATGGACCTTACCCTCTTCTGAGCCCATAGTGTCAAAATTTCCACGCTATATACATTTTAGCCAGGAACAGATCCAAAGAGTTCTTTTGGGAGCGAGGGGGGTACAGAGTTACTTATAATTCACATAATATTGTAAAGTAAAACCTGTGAAAACGAAACCTGTCTATAGTGGAATCCTGCCTTATGAAAACATTTCATGCTGCCGGAGAAAGGTACCCATTCAACTATCCCTGCTAAGTAGGAAATCTAACAGCTTTTACTGTATTTTATAACCATTAAAACACCTCTTGAAATAATTTTAGTTCTTTAAAATCAGAAAAATTATGCTCTAAACTTGCCATAGACCTAATAGTATATATTTCTCAAAATATTTAAAAGTAAGAATTGGGATACTCTTAATTATCAAAACATTTTCAGTAATATCGGTTCACCTGGAAATTTCTGCGGTTTTTCAAAGCGAAGTGCGGTTTCATCTGCTACTGCTGATAAGAAGTAACCTTGAATGACCCAATTATGTACTTTCGGTCTTTTCTGCTTGCGTTGCATAATTCTTGCTTGGGTTGTAGCATAATTTTTAGTTTCAGCGCAGTGCTAAGAATTGAGATCCAAAAAATGCATTTTCATCAATTATGCTCTTTTATTTCAAGAAAAATAAAATACTAGTCAGACTGTTCGTAAAATTTGCGCTTGTATATATTGAGAAAGTGCTGTTTCAGATGAAACACTTCGAAGCTGGTTTGAGAAGTTTAAGCATGGAAATTTTGACCTCGAAGAGGATGCCTGCTCTGTACGACCATCATCATCTGTAAAGGAGGACATCTTAAAAGAAGTTATCAAATGATCATACACTGTACTTTTTGGAATATTTAGTCTGTGTGAACTGTGTAAGATGGATTTTCAGCGATAGCTTCTTTTAAAGTGTTTGAAAGAAACTATATTCTTTTAAAGGGTTTTTTTTTTTTCGTTATGATGGTCGTCCAAACCAGCAGCATCTTCGAGACTGAAATTTCCGTGCGTCAGCTTCTCAAACCAACTTCGAAATGTGTCATCTGAAACAGCACTTTGCCTGTGTACAGCACAAATTTTACGAGCAGTCTGACTAGCATTTTTACCTTTCCTGAAATAAAAGAGCATAATTGGCGAAAATTAACCTTTTGGTTCACCATTCTTAGCACTGCACTGAAACAAAAATTATACCGCAACCCAAGCTAGAATTATGCAACGCATGCAGAAAAGACCAAATGTCTTATCTGGGTCATTCAAGGTCACTTCTTGTCAACAGTAGCAAAATAACTAGACCAAACCACCCTTCAGTTTGAAAAACTGCAGAACTTTATCCGGATGACCCAATACATTTATCATAACTGAGAAAGTAGTTACCCTGACTGTAGCAAAGAGAGTACCTGGATTTAGAAGAAGCCCATTATGGCACCACGGAGGCATGGTCCCACCAGTATTTTTCGCTCATAAAAAAATAACCTATACATATTTTATAATTTAAATATTTAAAAAAGAATTATTTACTGTGAAAACATTGAGCAAAGAAAATTATCTTTAATTTTTTTCAGCATTTTTATTTTTACTGTCAGTATGTGTTTTCCTCCAAATGCAATAAATCACTAAAGTGTCCAATTCAGCGCTTTAACTCCTTCACACATCCTACAAACGGATATCAAGTTTGGTGATTTAACTGATCTCTCAATGCTAAAACTTCCATACTTTTTTGCAATAAATGGACATTTGGCGATTTGTCCATAATGCAAAGAATGAGGAAGAATAACTGGGCTTCTTTTAGGATATATTAATCCTATAGTCTGAAGGAAATTTGGGTGATTTTTGTATTACTATTGCCGATTAATTCTTAAATCATGCAAGTTTTTCAACCTTTTAGCACTTTCTTTAAACGTAAATGTATGATATTTGAAAACTCATGAGCAAAAGAAATTGATAATTATGTAATATTTGTTAAAAATCATTATTGGTGCATTTTTCAGCAATGTGTAGCAAGATGAAAAGCCAGTATTATTTCTTTGTATTACATTTGATAAGTATTTTTCTGTATGATTTATATGCTTTTTAGTTTTTCAATCACATAATGCTTGATTAAAATAAGTTAAATGGTAATATTGGAATATTTAATATTTTCATTAATTTTATAAATATAAAAGTAATGTTGATAATTTAATAAAAAAGAATTTTATATCTCTAAAGTAATATTAGTTTTTGATTTTAATGTTAAATATAATTTGTTTGCATATTTGAGTAATAAATACTAATATACGAAAAAAAAAAAAGAACATTTGTTATGGTGCACCAGGCCCTATCAGCGAAAATAGACATGAGATGTCACCGTAGGTTATAAGACCAATTAACACTGGATAATTAAAAAAATCCTTGTGTTGTAATACGTAAGCGTATGAACAAAAAAAAAGAAAAAGAAAATCTACAATAGCTAAAAAATTAGCATGAAGTTGTTTCATAGCAAAGAACCCTTTCAATGTAAAATGCAAAGTTAAAAGATAATGAGAAACAGGAGCAACACATTACTTTGCTGCTGAAGTTTTTCATTCTTTTTTGTCATTTCGTTCTTAAAAAAGGGGAAAGCTTCCTTATGAAGCCATGAAACAGCTTCAATCTCATTATCTAGCAGTAAGCTTAACCCATCAAGGCCGGAATTATTTTTCTGTTTAAAATGCAAAAATTGCATTTCGCACCAATTTTTCGAAATAGCAACTTTGGTGCCATTTTATCGGGGAATTTCTATCATCAAATAAAGCAAATATTTCTCTTAAAAAATACTAGCACAAAACAGCAAAATGATTGGAAGCTATTCTGGTACAATAATGTACCAATAGGCTTTAATGGGTTAATCTATTTCACTGTGTGTTTTACAGTACATAGGTTATTACATACCGCAGTAAAACTTGAAAAGATTCATTAGGAACCAGAAAAAGCTGTTTCATAGAAAGAAAACGTATTACGAAGCTTAATTGTATAGTGTTTCTTCCATTGGAATCTTGAAATGTTTTTGTTTAAGACTAGGTTCTGTTACAGTTAAGTAATAAAGTTTAATGATTAAAATACTCCAGATATTGTATTTTCTGTATACATACAGGAAATTATCAGAATGCAAGATTTCTTCACATTAAAAACGTTGCATGATAATTTTCTTTGTCTGTGTTCTGGTTCAATGGAAAATCTATATAAAAAAAAGTACTAGCAAAGCCAAGTATAACGGAATAGGTAGCTTTTGGTTATTGTATGAAATATCATAATTTACACTGTAAAAAAAACGGAAGAAAAAACTGCAAAAAAGGCTGTTAATATTTCACCTAGCAATCAAACACAGCTCTTTCGTTAATTTACAGTGATTACAGCTGTATAGATAGCGACATCTGTCGGCGTTGTTGTCATTATCTCAAACGAGGGGAATAAACACATTTAGGTCAGCGGCAGGTGCAGTCCAATAATGAAGTGACGCTTCGATTCTACGAGAAATGGCCGCCATTAGGAGCGAGCCTAGAAAGTTGTAACAATTACACCTGATAATGGATTACAAACATATTTCAAAGAGTAAAAGTAAGTTTTATCTTTGTTTTCTTATATTATTGTTTTAATAATATCATATAAATTCTGTTATATATTTATACGATACTAATTTTGTTTTTAAACCACGTGTATATCACGGCAGGAACTTTCACGTCATTTGTCTAAAATAAATATTTTGTTTTAAATCGTAAAAATAGATGATTTTGCTTAGGGGATGTTGTTTTGTTGGGGGGGATGTTGATTTAGTTATGTTGTTTTTTACTTTACCTCAGTATGTTCTTCTAGAACTTTGTTATTATTACGTATAATTTGAGTTTAAGTATCACAGGGAAACTTTATGCAAGCATTTTTTTTTTTTTTTTTTTTTAAACAAGATCCCTGTTTTTAGCTATGCCTTATTACGCTATTATATATTTTTCAAAACTCCAGTTCATACGTTCGCATTCGAATATACTTTCTAAATCCTATAAATATTTTACCAGCTACAGTTTTCGGTTCACTTTGGACAGTAATTTAAGTATTTTTATTTATTTAATATATTTAGCCGATATTTCGAACAGTGATTTATTTTCCATTTTCAAATCATTTATTATGAGTAATCTGGATGCACTATTTTATCAATTCCTAAAATATTCCTTGTTTGTTTACTGTCGCAGCAGTAATTTGCAACAACTCGTTTAATGTTTTTGTCCATTATCTATTTATTTTTTACGCTTAATTTTAAAGTTTTTATGTGAACAGATTTTTTTTATTATTATTTTATTCTACGTTTCTTGAACTCATAAGTGTTTTTTTTTTTTTTCTCCCCGTGTTCATTTTTCAATCAGACCTGATATTTATGGAATTAAATGTAAACTTATAAAATTATCTTAGCATAAAATAAGTTTTCTATCAATATAAAGTTTCCATATCAGCAAGTTGCGTACAATAAGGTCTTGTTATTAATTATATATGAATGATAGTTTAAATATCAGAAAGTTTTGCATGTTCGTGTTGAGGGGGGGGGGGGGAAATAATGGCTACATTGAATAAACAAAAATATTTAAATAGATACAAAAAATAACCCTAAATTTGTTGGAGGAAAAAATATATATATATGCATGATTTAAATTAGTGGGTATTTTCAAATACAAACAAACGGTTAAACAAAGTCCTGTAAATAAATACTGAATAATTAATTAAAAGCTAGATAAAGTAAAATCTTCCTTTGTTTTGATTTATTGAAAAAACATTTTATCTCTATAGGCAAATGACTAAAATTTTTGTGGGTGATATACTTAACCAAAAACCGAAATTTGTATCGTATATATGTATAACAGAATCTATTATATAATAATGATATTAAAATAGTGATATAAGTAAACAAAAAGGTAATACTTAGCGCCCAAAGTCTTTGAAATATGTCTCAGGTTAAAATAAGAAAAAAAAAAACAATACACGGAGAGGGAGGGGGGGGGGGTAAAATATCAACAACAAATGCTATAAGTTTTACAGTGATTCTGTTAAAATTGCATTAAAATTAACAGCAGAAACGGCTGTAAAATTAACAAATCTGCTGTAAAATAAAAAAACTGAACTGCTGTAAAATTAACCGCAAAAAATGCTGTGAATTTACAAAAGTGCTGTTTATCCATGAAAAACAAAACTGCTGTAAATTCACAGCAAAATATGCTGGCACCCATATTGCCAGCATTTTTTGCTGTAAAAATACTGTGATTTTTTTTACAGTGTAGGCATAAAATTCCTGTCAATTAGTTTTATGTGAGTTTGATCAGCATGCTTTATTACTTTGTGTCTGTATAGTTTATTTCATATACAATTTTATTAGTTATAGTTAATAATTACAATGTACTGAAAATTGAAGAAAAAATTGATATTGCAAGTAACTTATCCCTTTAATATTTTGTAATTTTATTTAAACTTTAAAGAAAATTAAGTCTAATTTTAATCTTTATTACTCAGTTTTTAAAGGGAAAAAATTCCTTCCGGCCTGTACCGGGAGGAAAAGCTTAGCTTTCATAGGCCATGTTTTTAAAAATTCAACTCATTTACTCAAACACCCGAACATAAAAGGCTTTGAACCCGATTATAGAAGATTCAATTCCGGTTTTCGTTAATACTGAATTTGAATGCGAATTTCAGCATGAGAGTTACAGTATAACAAAAATCAGATTGTTTCAAAATGTCAGCTAGAATTTCAAACTACCACATCTCAGTCATTTTTTAAAATAAAGCCAAAACAAAGATTGTTTCAGAATCCTTGTATCACGTTCTAACACTTAACGGAAACAATATTTCAATTTATAACTTTTCTGTGCATCTTTTTGAATTTTTAAAAATTTTAAAAATTTTAACTGGCCACCATTTTGAAACAAGATAGAGGATGAAGCTGGGCAACGAACTCGGTCGAGACCTTCGTATGTCCTATACACATAATAAGTCACTTCCAAATCGGTTATATATATATATATATATATATATATAATTATAATATCTATGAATTTCAAAAAACATATCAAGTTCTTGTATCATTCTACTTAAATCTCCAAAGAGATAATTAATGATAATGTGTAGACAGAATACCACATAGCTAATAGATTAACACGTGCAATCATAATATATATATATATCAACATTTGAACGGAGGATGGTTTTGGGGTCTGGGGATCGTGATCGGTGAAAATATACCCATTTTTTTTTTTAATTGCTTTCCTCCGAATAGCTGCAATAGGTAGCTTTTGTAATGAAAGCTACCTAAAAAAGAGAGAAGAGAAGAGAAATTACACTGAAAAATGTTTATTTATATTATCTACTTTTATGGATTTTTTTTAATGGTTTTTCTTTCACTTATTGAAATTTTACAACTCACTTTTTACATACATCCAGTGAATCAGTTAAAGGGTTACATACGTTCTAAACTTTCAAAAAATCGATTTTTTTTTTTTTTTGACGGAAATTAAATTCTTATAGTGTGAAGAATTATGAGCAAAAAGATTTAAAGTGATATCTCAATTACAGTAAGACTCCCTCAAATCCGCAACCTTCAAATCTACAAACTCCTAAAATCCGCACATCATTTCAGATGTAAACAATGAAACTACAGTTAAGACGTAGATGAAAAATTTAAGTTTTTTATATTTTTATATCATTCTGTACACATTTTTGGCCCCACCAGTGGTCGAGAGGTTCTGCTCTCAAAAAGCTGGTAGACGGGAGGTTTCAAACCCAATCGCTCCCGTTTATCTAATCGTTCGGAGTTTTCGTGGTTCTCTTCGGACCTTGGATTTTCTTGCGTAAATACGGCTTAGGTTCCCTCAGAGAGACTACCACGAAGGCACGCTTCCCTCCCCCTCCCCCTCCTTTGGCCTATATCCCTATACTCTAAAAACGAGATTTTCAAAACTGAACAAAAAATACTCAAAACTGAGTATGTCGCATAGTCAAAATTCAGAATCAAAATTACTCAAGATTGAAACATGTATATATTCATTTCTGAAAACATGCACACACTCAAGAATAAAACATTATGTACTCACTCATATTTGAGTATGTCCATGTTTCAAAAATGAGTTTGAACTGATCCTAATCATTTTTTAGTATGTCCATGTTTCAAAAATAAGTATGAACTGACCTCTATGTGCTCAGTTTTGAGTATGTCCATGTTTCAATATTCTGAGTATTTCTGGTATTTTAGAATTGAAAGCATTGTGTCGTCATATTTGAAATAAAAGGTTTCATAACAAAATGAAAACGTCATGATTTACTCAGATTTGAAAGTTTCATAACAAAATGAAAACGTCGATTTACTTAGATTTGAAAGTTTCATTTTTCTCAGTGTAGTGAAGATAATCGGCCGTCATAATTACACCACCTGTACACATTTTAATATGGAATTCTGGTTAATATGATTGAACTCATGTTTGCTCATGAAGGAGGCCTAAATTTATTTCTGAAATTTTTCCAGATAGCGCTGATATCAGTGGCGGTTACGATCTTTTTACCAAATACATTTATGTATTAATCTAACTTTTTGGTTATTTAAGTATGGTTAAACATGAAATAAAACTTTGTTATTTTAAAATTTTGATGTGAATTATTAGTGTATATTTATAAGGAAAGTTTCACTGGATAATTCAAGAAAAAGTTATCTCATCATTATGCACATTTAGTTATGCATTATGAATTATTTATTTGACCTTTACTTTCAATATTTAAAAAAATAAATTAATTAATTTTCTCAATTTTTATTACTTTACTTTATTGTAATTGTAAGCATTCATTATAATTTCGAGTGCATTATTAAATTCAAATTATTGCTTAAAAATGGAAACAAAAGTGACCAGAAATCTGCAAAACCTCTGGTTTTAAGCTATGTGGATTTAAAGGAGTCTACTCTGTTAAGAAATATATGAGAAAAAATGTGAGTGTGCACACGATCAATAAAACCGACCTCACAGTAAAGATTCTACTAAAGATTCATAGGTGTAACAAAAACATTTCAAATGAGCAGATTAAGGCACAGGAGGGTCCACAGTATAGCTCAGGAATAGCAAATTAAGTGTAAGTTGAAAAAAAAATTATTAATATAATTTTTTCTTCTAAAACATTAAACGCGATTTTCTGGAAACTACATTTTTCAACGTGGGAGAATGATAATTTTCAACAATTTTTAACATTTTTGGATAAAAGTTGTGCTTATCTACGCATAATTAAATTGTCTAAGGGCCATCGAGACACTTTTTTTAAATGTTTAATTTTTTTATATTTTTTCAATAAGTTTAACAGTCAAAATTTTAGACGACAAAGGATTTTTTTTTTCCAAATAGTGTAATTTTCTTATTTTTCAAATGTCAAAAAATTGAGCCGATGGCCCTTAGCGACAACCTTATTTTGGCCCTTAGCTACAACCTTATTTTACAAGAAGAAACTGAGATTTATTTTTTTTCTACAGGAAGTTAGGATGCTGCCCTCCAGCCCGGATAGTTTGGTACAGGTCAACGCGGCTGCAAATTTCCGACGGACCAAAAGTGATCAAATTTTTTAAGCGAAAATTAATACTTGAAGCAATAAAAAACACCGCGAAATTATTAGTTTTTCAATTATTTTTATCCCCTTCCTTAAAAAATAAATAAATAAAAAATTTCAAAATATGTCAATTTTTTGTTGCCGTTGTGTAACCCTTTAAACTACATTTTTATATAATTGCTCTCTTGCTAATGGTGACATACATGTGAATAAATTATGTTTGATAATATTGCTTTATGAGTTCGTTTAGCTAAATATATATAACTTGTGCCTAAGTTTTATTTTTCCTCCTGTTTTAACTTTCGTAAAAAAATTCAGAAATGCTTAGTTTTAATGTAATATGAGATGCAGCTGTAGGACATTTAATTACAGAAAATTAGTATTGTATCAAGCCCACTTAACATTGCACACACTTACAATTATTTTTTGCAATATTTTCAGTTGGTAGACTGAGATAGTAGCACCAAAATTAATAATCATGAATACTTTGGATAATGACTTTTTATTTATACAAATTGTAATACAAAAACATAAAATTGCTCTGCAAATTTTTTTTAAGTAAATTATGTCATAATGCATTAAAAACAGAATAAAAAATATAGAAAATTGGAAGAAAAAAAGTAAGTGTTGAATATCTTCACCTGCTTACCATAGATGGCAGCACCAAAAGTTAATGAATCATAAATACTTTGGTAGTGTTGATTGAGTTATGAACTAGCGGCAGCGACAGCACGATTCCGAATGGTAGGACTTGGAGTAAAATCTTCAAAACTTGAAACTGGGGATTTATCTTTAATGAGCGATATTTTCCCCTCTTTCCTCAAGTGCTGAGGGAAGCCATCGTTTGTGATCTGATAATAGCGGTTTATTGAAAATTTATTATTTATCTTTGTGATAACCGGCCTTTAGTTAGTGTATTGTCTTTCGGTTTAAAATTGCTTCACAGATAAAATATTTTTTAATTTGTTATAGTGTAGATCCTTTGCTGTGTTTATTAGTTAATCGATTCTTATATTGCTGCTCGGTGGCTTATCTTTTGAAAATATAAAATGATTGTGAATTTTACTGCTCTAAAATGTGGTAAAACTATTCCACAAATAGTCACTTATTAAACCACCCTTCTATATTATAAATTAAATTCGACATATTTTATATGGAAATGATGTTCATTCACTAAAATGAAATCAGTTACTTAATATTTATTCACACATATTGCAACTAGTAAGAATGTTTATGAACGACTAAGAAAACAATTTCTAGGAAAATTTGCATGTTTAATCTTAAAATATGTTGTGACGAAAGATTTTTTTTTTCAGTCAAACTACTTATGTTACTTACTGCAATTTAAATTATGATAAATACAAAATATTTATATTAATTTTGTTGTTTTTATACAATAAATATAAAATAATAAAATAGCATATTTAGCTTATCTTGGCATAAAATTGTGGCTATTATTTGAAAATGGCAGAATATAATTACTTCATAAAATCAAGAATTACTTAAATCAAGAACAATATTAAGCTCATATAATTTAAATGCCTTTGAAAAATAATTTCATCTTTATCTGCCTCAATATTCAAGATGATAGTTTAAAATTATAAGTAACTCTAAGCGTAATGACTTAATCTTCTGCTAACTGATGGCAACACAAAACAAAATGAGATAAGTGTTTTGAGGGAAGATTGGAAAACATCCCTCTTTAGGGATAAAGTCCAAGTTTCAAGCACAGGGAAGTTTCAATACTTATATTTTCGCCAAGTGTTCCAACAAACTTTTTCTTTTATTTTTCGCCTAGTCTATTTTTAGCTGTACTAAATAGAAAATTATACTTTAGAATTTTATACTGTAACTGAATGGTCGAAGAAAACACAATTTCACAGCAGAAATAAAAATGTTTTTCCAAAATTGATTTGAAATAAATAGGTTTTCTTTTCTTCATTTTTTGACAAATGAAATCATCAGTTATAAGTACATATTGAATTTTTTACTATGATGACATTTATAGGGCTGTCGCGAGCAGAAATTCTATTCAAAACCCCAACTTTTACAGCTATTTCTAGAAGGACTCCTGCTTTGATCGAAAAATAGAAAAACTGTTCGATTTTATAGTTTATTTCTTTATTTTCTTTTATTTTTTAAAAAGTATTGCTTTAATCATATTTATCATACAATATTATTACAAATTCTGAACACATTGAAGTTTATGTGACATAGGAGGGTAAAAAATTGAATTTTCAAGATTTAATCTATTATTTGGCCAACATGATTGCACAAAGCAAAATAATTATAATAATAATATAGATAATGCATTTTGGTTTGTAACTCAATATGTACTTATAACTCAAGATTTCATTTGTCAAAAAATGAAAAAGAAGGAAACAAAGAAAGATTTTTTTTAACATCCGGGTCAAACATAAGATGTTTTCAATCCATTCCCTTAATTTTTATTTTAAATATAAAATAACTGTAAGGATTATTTTACACATTATTAGCTTTTTTTCGCACTCAACAACACGACACTTTCTGACACATTTTTAAACGTAAAGACGTAAAATTGGCAGACCTGTCTATTGAAGAGATTTGAAATCGAAATGAGTTTTCCATTTTTTTTTTATGACTTATCCAGTTATAAGCCATTGTTGCCCCGTGACGATACGTTTTTCTCTTTTCCCACGCTGCTGCGTCCGGAAATCCGGTTCAAAACGCCAATTTTGACAGAATTTTCTAAAATATCTTCTGCCTTCAAAAAAAAAAAAAAAAAAAAAAAAAGAAAAGAAAGAAAGAAAAAAGAAGAAAAAAACATTCAGCTACATAGTTTCTGAATAAGAACACCTGCCAATTCCACGCGTTTCTAAACAAAAATGAATTCGGAAATGTCGTATTTTAATTTAATTATTTTTTAATTAATAGTTATTATATTCCAGTTCTTTCAACATTCTATTAATCTATCAACAATATTTAACCATTTTCATAGTTTCACTTCCCAATATGAATCAAAATTTAATTGTAAATAACAGAAAAATATTAAAACACCCAAAATTACAGTAATGGACATCCTCTGTTCCAGTAATGGATTCTATTTGTTTCAGTAATGGACACGCCACAAAAAGTAATAAATATAATTGTTTTTATGACTGTATTTATTACCAGAATTTATTGGAGGTATACTAATGAAACAAAATAGTTATTTTCAAATAAATTTAGCAATTAGGATATCAATAATTAATAAAATATTTGTGAGAATTATTCACTGTTTAAATTGATTACTGTCATTATCACAATATCGATATTTTAAATAAATATTTTATATTTATCATAATTTGAATTGCAGTATTTAGCATAAGTAGTTTGACTGAAAAAAAATATTTCGTTACAACAAATTTCAAGATTGAAAACATGCAAATTTTCCCGGAAATCGTTTTCTTAGACGTTCATGAAAATTTTTACTAGTTGCAATATGTGTAAATAAATAAAAATTAACTGATTTCATTTTAGTGAATTAACATCATTCCCATATAAAATACGTCGAATTTAATTTATAATATAGAAGGGTGGTTTAATAAGTTACAGTTTGTGGAATAGTTTTTTCTACATTCTAGAGAAGTAAAATTCACAATTATTTTATATTTTCAAAAGTTAAACCATCGAGAGTAATATAAGAATCGATTAACTAACAAAGACAGCAAAGGATCTACACTATAACAAATTAAAAAAATATTTTATCTGTAAAGCAATTTTAAACCGATAGACAATACACTAACTAAAAGCCGGTTTTCGCAAAGATAAATAATAACTTTTCAATAAACCGGTATTATCATATCACAAACGATGGCTTCGATCAGCACTTGAGGAAAGAAGGGCAAATATCACTAATTAGAGATAAAGCCCCAGTTTCAAGTTTTGAAGAATTTACTCTAAGTCCTACCATTCAGAATCGTGCTGTCGCTAGCCGCTAGTTCATAACTCAATCTCAATCAACACCACCAAAGTATTTATCATGAACCTCTATAGAGGTTCATGGTATTTATGATTCATTAACTTTTGGTGCTGCCATCTATGGAAAGCAGGTGAAGATATTCAAAACTTACTTTTTTCTTCCAATTTTCTATATTATTTATTCTGTTTTTAATGCATTATGTCATAATTTACTTAAAAAAAATTTCCAGGGCAATTTTATGCTTTTGTATTAAAATTTGTATAAATAAAAAGACAGTATCCAAAGTATTAATGGTTATTAATTTTGGTACTACTGTCTCAGTCTACCAACTAAAAATATTGCAAAAAATAATTTTAAGTGTGTTCGTTGTTAAGTGGGCTTGATACAATACTAATTTTCTGTAATTAAATGTCCTACAGCTGCATCTCATATTACATTAAAACTAAGCATTTCTGAGAATTTTTACGAAACTTAAAACAGGAGGAAAATAAAACTTACGCACAAGTTATATATATTCAGCTAAACGAGCTCATGAAGCAATATTATCAAACATGATTTATTAAAATCTATATCACCAATAGCAAGAGAGCAATTATACAAAAATGTAGTTTAAGGGGTTACATACAGCAACGAAAAATTGACATATTTTGGAAAAATATTTTTAGGGAGGGAGTAAAATTAATTGAAAAACTAATAATTTCACGCTGTTTTTTATTGCTTCAAGTATATAAAAAAAAAAAAAAATGTTAAATTTGATCACATTTGGTCCGTCGGAAATTTGCAGCCGCGTTGACCAATACCCGGGCTCGATGAGCTTAAGCATCCTAACTTCCTGTAGAAAAAAAAAATTAAAATCTCAGTTTCTTCTTGTAAAATAAGGTTGTAGCTAAGGGCGATCGACTCAAATTTTTTAAAAATAAGAAAATTACGCTATTTGGAAAAAAAATTCATTTTTCGTCTAAAAATTTGAACGTTAAACTTATTGGGAAAATATAAAAAATAAACATTTGAAAAAATGTCTCGATGGCCCTTAGACAATTTAATTATGCGTAGATAAGCGCAAATTGTATCCATATACAAGGTGGTCATAATTAAACTGACGGTACTGAGGGTGTTCTGTAGAGCGATCTAATTGCGAGAATGGCGCCAAATTTTGTAGGAAGATTAAACAAGACGGGAGCGAAGGATACCGCGAAAAAAATTTAGTTCCAAAAGTCACCGCCAGGGGAATATGTGGCGCTGTGTATTCGAAAAAGAGAGTTTCAAAAAATGAAGAATCAATACTGAAATAAAATTACCGTTTATTTAACGAATTTAGCAATTTAATCCAAGCTCAAAATGGTAACAGTTTATAAAAAGCGAAAAATTTACATAAACACTGCTAAAGTTTCTTTATCTGCAATTTCACTTACAGAGCCCCAAAGAAAGCAACAGCAGAAGAAGTTCTTTATTCAAATTTAACGTTGTATCTTTTGGCCCAGTGCCAGCTTGTCCGGCTTTAAAAGGTAATGTGCTACTGTTAGAAGCAATTTCATTAAAAGTTATCTTTCATAATGTCTCCTTCGTTAGTCGAGCGAGCTCTACTAGTCAAATTCTTTTACCTCAACCAGTGTAATGCGCCAGCCGCTCTTCGTGCTTTTAGAAACCACAAAAAAATGCGTAAAGGTAACGGTCGTTTGTCAGTTAATGGTTTATAAGCAATGGTTGAGAAGTTTGAGAAAACAGGTTCTCTAAATGTTCAGTCAGGCAGAGGACAAAAACCCGTATCACAGGATACAATCGAAGAAGTGGCAACGGCGATTGTCGACAGAGCACCAGACAATATTGCTACCACTTCCAGCGCTCGTGGGATAGCTCAGAATCTGGATATGCCTTATTGTACGGTATGGAAAATCCTACGAAAGATTATCCACTTCTATCTGTACAAGATCAGCCGTGTACAAGAGTTACGTCACACCGACCATGATAAGCGATTGACTTTTGCTCTCTCTTTTCTTGCCAAAATGGAGTTGGATGATGCTTGGCCCTGGAAAATCTTATGGGGAGATGAGGCCCACTTTTACCTGAATGGAGCTGTAAATACCCAGAACTGCCGAATTTGGGATAACAAGTCACCAAGAGCATTCAAGGAAATTCCTTTGCATTCACCAAAGATAACTGTTTGGTGTGGTTTCACAGCAGATATGTTCATAGGTCCATTCTTCTGTGAGAACATTACTCCGACAGGACCTGTTACTTGTTCTGTTACTGGAGACAAATATCGCCAAATGCTAAACAACTTTGTTATTCCGACACTTCAGCAAAGACAGTGCCTGGAGAAAATCATTTTCATGCAAGATGGAGCCCCCACCACATATTGCTTTGCGGGTACAGCAGCTGCTACGACAGAAATTCACAACAGAAAGAGTCATTAGCCGCTGTTTTCCAACTGCATGGCCACCTTGGTCCCCTGGGTGTAAACCCGGCGACTTTTGGCTAGGGGGTTACCTAAAGTCTGAGGTTTATCACAGGGGTGTCCAGGACCTGGCTACGTTGAAGGATAACATATCGCGAACTGTACGGGAGATTCCTGCAGACATGTTATTCTCTGCTGTTGTAAATGCTGTGCACAGAATGCAATATGTGGTCCACAAAAACGGCGGCCACATCGAACCTAAGTTGGATGTGCTAAATAAACGGTAATTTTATTTCAGTATTGATTCTTCTTTTTTGAAACTCTCTTTTTCGAATACACAGCGCCACGTATTCCCCTGGCGGTGACTTTTGGAACTAATTTTTTTCGCGGAATCATTCGTCCCCCGTCTTGTTTGATCTTCCTACAAAATTTGGCGCCATTCTCGCAATTAGATCGCGCTATAGAACTCTCTGAGTACACCGTCAATTTAATTATGGCCACCTTGTATGTCAAAAATTGTTCAATTTATCATTCTCCCATGTTGAAAAATGTAGTTTCCAGAAAATCGTATTTAAAGTTTTAGAAGAAAAAAAATATACTAATAACAACAAAACAAAAACATGCAAATTTTGCAAGAAAGTAAAGAATATGTAAATTTATTAAATGAAGCCAGCTCTTAGCATGTTCATTAAGATTTTCACTGAAAAACAGTGGAACTTCGAAATATTATTTTCTGCTTCCTGATCGGTTTGGTTAAAAGTGTTAACAATAACCCAGATTTTAAAATATACAAGGGGGAGTTATGAAAAAAAAGTAATAAAAGATAAATGTTTATTGGTTATTTTTTTATAAACCAAAAACATTGAAGGGTGTCCATTACTGGCACATATACCCTACATATTATTCTTTTTTAATATTGAACTGAAAAAGGACTCCTAATATGAAACCTTGAAACATTCCTTTCCTGAAAAATTAAATATTAATCGATGAAAAAAGAAGAATAAACAGAAAAATTATTTAAAAATTAGACCACCATTTTAATATGCTAGTATGTATAATAATAATAATAATAATAATAATACGAGATCTAACAAGGACGTGATGGCCTGGCTTCATAAGATTATCAGTTATGTAATAGACTGTAGTATAATTATGGGTCACTTTATTACATTTAGTGTAATTAATGTAAAACTGACGACAGGATTTCATATAGTGTCTACAGAAGTAATGAAAATAAAATCATAAAAATAAGAAAAAACTACCGTCTTTACATTGGCGATTCAACGCCAAAGATAGCAACCGGTCTTTCCGATAATCATAACATAAATTGCTTTGTATTGATGTCCGGCACGGATACTCACTAAACGCAGCTTTAGTCCTACCATTAGGAATTGTGCTGTCGCTAGTAATTTATGACGGCCGATTATCTACACAAGGGTTGTAGGTATAGACCCGATGGAAGAGTGCCCTCCATGGGGATCTTTCCAAGGGAACCTAACCCGTATTTACGCAAGGTCATCCAAGATTCAAAGAAAACCACTGAAAACTAAGAACAATTAGGTCGACGGGCGCAAATGAGTTTGAACCCAGCACATCCCGTCTATCAGTTCTGAGAGTAGAATCTCTCGGCCACAGGTAGTGTTATAAATACTTTGAATAATGTTTTTCCATACTTATAAGAAATTCAGTAAAATAACATGAAAATTACATGAATTTTTCTTTTAAATTAATTTTGTTTTAATGCATTAAAATGAAAAAAAAAAGTGACTTACATGCTAGTAAAAAATTACAGCTGGAGTTTTCTAAAATGTATCCATGTTACTACAAATTGAGGAACAAAGAACTAAGCCATGCATGCAGTCAAATGTGAAGATGGAACTTATGACAAAATAATTCAAGGAAAACAAACAAAAAATCTGTGAAGCACGCACAGATTTCCTAAAACAATAATGAAAATAATTGGATTAAAAAAATTATTTTATTAAAATATAATATAAAAATATTTATTATATATTTTGCAATATTTCTAATTAAAGGCGGGGACGCTGATATCTGCCCCCATACGTCATTTTGATGTCACAGCAGATGGGGGCACATATTTTACTTTCGTTGAAAACTGAATATCTGCCCCCATGATATGTGCCTCAAACCAGTAGGGGGGGGGGGCACTTATCCAGTGCTAGAGAATTTTCTTTTCGTTTAGAGTTGGATATCTGCCCCCATACGTCATTTTGACATCACAGCAGATGGGGGCACGTAATTAAACTAGTCGTTGGGGGCCACCGTAATACTTACCCATCATGGATATGCATAATGTAAAATATTAAAATAAAAAATGGGTAAACTACTTATAAAATGCATTGCAATTCGAATAAAATCGTGGCTTGATGACGTCAGGTCCGGAAGGCTCGATTACTGAATTGCTTGAAAGAAACCTCCTTATAACTCCAAAAAAAATAATCCTATTAACTAGCGGTTCATTGCATCTGATTAAGCGTCAAATTTCCAATTAAAATATATCTTAGAAGTGAAATTTGGATGAAATACAGGGTCATGAAAAATCGAAGAGTGTGGAAAATAGGATTCCAAATATCTCGGCAACTAATTATCCGATCGATTTCATGTTGTATGCAAAATTTGTTTTTTTATTGTCTTTTATATTCATTTCTTAAAATAAACAATTTCGAAAATTTTTATATACCTTTTATCAAAACGAATATTTCGAGAGTTCGAAAAAAATAGTTCCGGTTAATCGAGGTTTATGAAATTAAATAGGCTTCTTCCCATTATTACATACTAAATACATACCAAATTGCAAGTCTCTGTCTCAATTTTTTCGGGAGATAGAGCGTTTACAGACACACAGACGGGCGGCAATTTTTTTTTTTCTAAAAATATGTTTTTCGGAATCTCCAGTGTCTGAAACGTGAAAGTCCGTCAAAATTTTTTTTTTCAATTTTCAAAACGATTGCAAGACTTACCCTATATACTACGTATGATGGGTAAGTAAAATGTATACATACATCAGATAGATGCATTGTAAAATGTATTTTTAACCCTTTAACGGATAAAGCATTTCAATTGTTAAAATAATGAAATAAAGGATTGACACCGGAAATTATGAACAAATTTATTTCTATGTATAAAAAAAGCGATATTTCACATATATAATAAATGGAAAACATTTCTATTAAAATTCTGCTGTCACTGTTGAATTTCGTAATTAAAGTTTTGTGGTTTCCTAGGGAAACCAATGAACGTTAAAGGGTTAAAGGGCTCTCGGTTATTCTAAGGCTGTTCAAATCCAAAGGAGCTACTTTCTGACACACTTCTGAATTCTTTTTTGTTAACGCATGAAATTGGCAGGTGTTCTTATTCAGAAACTATATAATCGAATGACGTTTTCCATTTATTGGTAAATGCAGAAGATCTTTTAGAAAATACTATCAAAGATGGCTGTTTGAACCGAACTTCTGGATTCGACAGCAAAAGAAAGAAGAAGAAAGACAAGTCGTCAAGTGAGTAAATTTGCTTATAAATCGATAAGTAATTCATTTATCAAAAAATAGAAAATGTCATTCAATTCCAAATCGCCTCAGTAGCCAGACCAGCAAGTGCAATACTTTTGCGCTTAAAAATGAATTTGTAAGTGTGTCAGAAAATTTCACGTTGTTGAGCGGGGAAAAATATTTCTTTTAGAACCGCCTTAAAATCTTATACAATAAAAATAAACATTAAGTTTGTATACACTTTTTCCAATTAAATAATCCCAATGCTAGAATAGAAAATTATAAGTCTGGTCTATGTCATTTCCTCACTACTTCAGAAACCTATTTGAGAATGGACCTATCCATTAAATAATAAATTGTTAACATTCGTTAAAATTAAAATTGCATATAAATAATCTGCATATATCAATTCATGACACTATATGGACATATGGGTGCAGAAGCATAAGTGTAACCCTTGAAATCACTTTTCTACCAGATACTTACAAAAACTTAAGTGGGTACCACTGGACTGACTTAAACAAATAGCAATGGTTCTACACCAGCACCAAATCAAATATTCTGCTACATACTACTCTTATAAAGGTTATTTGTGACTTTTTGCACCAAATCACATTTACTTGGCCACCGAAATTTCTTTCTTCTCCCGCAGAATTGTACATTTCATAAAACTTCATGTATATCATTCAATTAAAGAATGTATTCCAATTGCTTTGCTTCCTCTGACCCTCCCCTTTGTAAATCTCATAAGGAAGGCTGATATGGTAACATTTATATTTGTGGTTCCTGTCTACTACGGAAAGGGCAAAATTTTTCCTCATAAATTGTAAATAAGTCCATGCCTTGTATAAAAAATCCAAAAATAAAAATAAAATCTGAATGATGACTGTAACTACAGTTCTAATTAATTAAAAATAAAACCATTTTAATTTGTATAAAATTCTTTATAATTCTATGTAGTTTATCTTGTCATAAGGCGTTATCCTATGACACAGTGCTGATCCTAAGGTACCTACATATTGACACGTGCACCAATTTACATATTTCAGATAGTAACATCTACTTTTGATGCTTTTTATTCCATGGATAAAAGCAGCCCATAAAAGTATATACTTTATGCACATTTTCTTAAATCTTTATAGAGTTAGAACAGGTCAAATTTTGTTGATGTTAATCTTAAATCTACAAACTTTAGTTTAACCGAAAAATCATCCTATTGAAACGTTTCTTCTATGAGATATAGTGAATGAACCCAAACATAATCTAGGCTTTTTTTTTAATTCAAAAACAATGTTAATTATGAAAATTATTAATAAGTTCTTGTTAAAAAATATTATGAATTATAACCTACATTATTTGTTTACACAAAAAGAATAAGTCATTAAAAACATGGCTATGTACTTATTCCTATCATTAATTTTTGAGATATAGAGAATGCTCATATTTGGATGATCCAAAATATAGTATTTATTTCGTTACATTTTGCCTCCCAATAATACATTATTTTTTCTAAATTTAGGATAAATGCTTAACACGTTTTCTTTAAAACTCTATGAAAATTTAAGTCACGTGAGTAAAATTGCTTATAACTCAATAAGTAATTCATTTATCAAAAAATAGAACATGTCATTCAATTCCACATCGACTCAATAACCAGACCTGCAAGTGCCATGCTTTTGCGCTTAAAAATGAATTCGTAAGTGTGTCAGAAAGTTTCACGTTGTTGAGTGGAAAAAAATATTTCTTTTAGAACCGCCTTAAAATCTGATACAATAAAAATAAACATTAATTTTGTATACACCTTTTCCAATTAAATAACCCCAATGCTAGAATAGAATATTATAAGTCTTGTCTACGTCATTTCATCACTACTTCAGGAACCTACCTCTTTGAGAATGAATCTATCCATTAAATATTAAATTGTTAACATTGGTTAAAATTAAAATTGCATATAAATAATCTGCATATATTAATTCATGACAATATATGGACTTATGGGTGTAGAAGAATAAGTGTAGCCCTTGAAATCACTTTTCTACCAGATACTTACAAAAACTTAAGTGAGAACCACTGGCTGACATAAACGAATAGCAATGGTTCTACACCTGCACCAAATCAAATATTCTGCTACATATACATACTACTATTACAAAGCTTATTTATGAAATTTTTGTACCAAATCACATTTACTTGGCCACCGAATTTCTTTTCTTCTCCCGCAGAATTAAACATTTCATAAAACTTCATGTATATCATTCAATTAAAGAATGTATTCCAATTGCTTTGCTTCCTATGACCCTCCCCTTTGTAAATCTCATAAGGAAGACTGATATGGTAACATTTATATTTGTGGTTCCTGTCTACTATGGAAAGGGCAAAATTTTTCCTCATAAATTGTAAATAAGTCCATGCCTTGTATAAAAAAACAAACAAAAAAAAGAAAATCTGAATGATGGCTGTAACTACAGTTCTAATTAATTAAAAATAAAACCATTTGAATTTGAATAAAATTCTTTATAATTCTATGTAGTTTATCTTGTCATACGGTGTTATCCTATAACACAGTGCTGATCCTAAGGTGTACCTACATATTAACACTAGCACCAATTTTCATATTTCAGTGAGTAACATCTACTTTTTATTCCATGGATGCTTTTTATTCCATGGATAAAATCAGCCCATAAAAGTATGTACTTTCTGCACATTTTCTTAAATCTTTATAGAGTTAGAACAAGTCAAATTTTGTTGATGGTAATGTTAAATCTACAAACTTTAGTTTAACCAAAAAATCCTCATATTGAAACGTTTCTTCTACGAGATATAGCGCATGAACCCAAACATAATCTAGGCATTTTTTTTTCAAATTCAAAAACAGTGTTAATTATGAAAATTATTAATAAATTTTTGTTAAAAAATATTATGAATTATAACCTGCATTATTTTTTTACACAAAAAGAATAAATCATTAAAAACATGGCTATGTACTTATTCCTATCATTAATTTTTGAGATATAGAGAATGTTCACATTTGGATGATCCAAGATATATATAGTATTCATTTCGTTACAGTTTGCCTCCCAATAATACATTATTTTTCTAAATGTAGGATAAATGCTTAACACATTTTCTTTAAAACTCTATGAAAATTTAAGAAAAAGTTCATAAACTATATAATTTTCTGGTCTGCTTTGATCCAAGGTAAGGCTCCTACAATTCAGGCTGACTCACGTCGCCATTTAACTGCTGGTAGGAGAAGAACAATTGGCCATGGCAATTCTACCCCATACAGAAGAACGAAGAGCCCGTTCCGTAGAGAATTTCCTTGAAAAGTGGCACCAACATGACCAGTCCTTCTCATGTAAAGGTGTCCAGATTTGGCGGTTTATCGCTTGCTTGGCAATTTTAAAAATGTTGCCGGTCGTGAAAAAATTATAAAAATGGTCAATATCCAGATTACGCAAATGAAGTACAAAAAAAATTACAAAAATGATGTAATAATTTGTTGAAAGCAATTTTTTGTTATTTACTAATACATATACTACTGTCAATATAAGCCTTATTTAAATACGTGAGTTATAGAAATGCAATTTTGTTTTCTAGCCAATGTTGAGCATTAATTAAATTTTCAATAAATTAAATAACTGCTCGATCAATTATTTAATCATTTTTCACAATATTATTTTCCCACATTGTATTAGCAAATATATATGCTGATGACAGCACTAGCTGTAATGGATGAAATCTTTAACATATAAATGCAAAAAAAAAACTCCTTTTTGTAGAATTTAAGGATAAAAAAAAGAACTACACAACATTAAAAATATGTTTATCATTTACATTTCATAATTTATAAATAGCATACTCAAGTGAAAACAATTTCAGACAGCCCTTTATTAATAATATAAATTAATAATATACCAAATGAAACTATGGAGTAAACTAGTGCAAAAATATAAACAAAGTAAAACAGAGCAACTTTAAATATGTTTTAAAAAAATTGTGTTCCTTGCTTTGATGAAGCATTAGATAAACATTTGAAAGAAAATCAGATAAACCTAGATTAATTATCATGCATTAAATTATTATTATTATTGAATATTTTGTTGTATAAATCAATGCTTAAAATTGCTGGCCCGGCAGCGTGGTTGGTAGCGGAGGCGACCACCACAGTGAAGGCTCGGGTTCGAATCTTGGTAAGACATGGATGTCATTGTGTGTTTGTCTTCAGTGCTGTCTACTTCCTGGTGTCTATCTCGTCCTCGTCAAGAAGAAGATTTATGTAATTTGTCCACATCTTGTATGTATTTCTGTGAATAAAAAAATATGATTCATTCGAGACAAAGAGTCTAGTAGCTTATAAGTCTGAAAACAATTCTCCTTCAAAAAAATGTTCAAATGCTTAAATTGTATAATCATACAAATAAAACATCTTTCTTACACATATGTGTTATTTTCTGGAATGTCAATCATAAATTTAAAACAAGAACGAAAAATCACGCGTCAAGCATAGATTATGTAACACTTTCCAACAGTTCCAAAATAATTTTACAAATATTTACCGTTTAATAAGGTGACAGATGATATCCAAGTAGACAAGGGATGACCGCCCTGGGATATCTAAGTAGACAATTTGAAAAACGCATAACATATTTAAAAACCCAATTTCAGGAATTACCAACAATATTCGGAAAAATATCCGAATTTGTGCAGCCCTGTATATAATCTATAGATTTGTATATATGCTGCGTAGAAAGCTAAGTTTTAATTCCGTTAGCATTCGGTGCAATTCGGTGTGCATAGCACAGTTTAAAATTCACCTTCTGGAATTTCCATCAATAAACGGAAATGTACTCGAAAACTTTTGTGCTGCCCTGTATACGATCTATAGAATTTATAAACACCAAGTAATACACAAAAAATGAGTTAAATTTAAAAACGCGTTCAGCAACTGAAAACGCAATTCCAGCAATTATTTTTAACAGAAAGTACCGAATTATTTTGTGTATCCCTGAAAATTAATGCTATACACACAATATTCTATAGTAAGCCTCTTGTAATTCACCTTAGTGATATTATATATCAATTTCAATATGTTTGAAATAGTAGAACATTATTAAAATAAACTGCAAATGATTTTTCTCCATTAGACCGTAATGTAACAGAATTATTTTGAGTGTCCCTGTAAAGGAACTATAAGTGCTAGGCACACCATATTCTATAGTAAGCCTCTTGTAGTGCACTTCAGTGATATATATCAATTTCAATATGTTTGAAATTGTGTAACATCATTAAAATAAACCACAAATGATTTTTTCCCATAGATCGTAATGTAACGGAATTATTTTGAGTGTCCCTGTAAAAAAAGTATAAGTGTTACACACTTGATTTTCAATACTGAATATTCTATAGTAAGCCCCAATATCATATATCAATTGCATGACGATTCGAGTATATTTATGCGAGTTAGAGAACGGACAGACAGACAAACGGCAGACAGACAAACCGAATTCATAAACACTTTTCAACTATGTTGGAAAGTGTTACAAAGAGTTAACTCGGAAATAGTTTTATAGGGAAGATGTAAGCTAAACCCACAAAATTTTGACCACCTTATCTTATCGGCTGGTGCTGGCCGTCATATATACAATATTAATTACATTATTAATTATTAGATCTTATTCATACAGGGGTGAATTCCTTTAAATATGTTTCATTCTCTCTGAAATAAATAAGAAATTTCTAAATGGTTTTACTTTTTATTTACTTAAATATATATGTATATTATATAGTGGTATTCAGAGTTTCAATATTTATTGTGAATAAAATAAGGGAAATAGTAACAGTATTTTTGCTCATTTTTTGTATCACTCAGAATTAGATCGATATATTCATAATCTTATATCAGCAATATTTTTTAGTTTAAGAAGAATTTTTGAGCAAAGTAAATAGACCGGGCAAATTTAGGGGGAATCCTACATAATTGTGAAGAAGCTATTAAAGTTAATTGATTTGAAAAGCCACCCCCCTCTTCTAGATCTAAATATTTACAACTGCCATATTGGGAATCTGCTGTTAGAAGCTGTCAGTTTGAAACAAAGTGAGATGCCTACTTGATGCAAAGACCTACCTTACCTAAGTCATTACTGAAAATACACAAAGCCACTTCACAACGTGGAATCATCACTTGACGTTTGATGAAGTGGATGCTCTCAAAGTAAATTACACTTTTAAAAAATCCTTATATCAAGAATTTTGAACTTTGTTTATGAATTGAAATAAAAACTTTTACTAAATGTGTAAATTAGAAACCATATTTGTCAATATTTGATAAGAGCTCTCCATAGCAAAGCATACCTTGAGATTAGTTAAGTGAAGACATTTAGTAAGTAAGTCACACAGCAAAACGGTCACAAACAGCCTGACCCATAGCACTCCCACAGCTATAATTACAACAAATTGTTAGTTGTAGAGTTATACTTCCAATTGAAAAAGTGCTTTAAATGTTGTTCTCTATGATATTAAAAGCCAAAATAGTTTTTTTTTTCTTGTAAAAGTTAACTTAATTTTTTTTATGTCCCTGAGTCCTATAAGTTATATTTAGTAAAACATTCTTCATGCTGTAATGAGTAAAATCAAATATAAACTTACTGAGTTATGATAATTTGCATTTTATGAATTTTCCAGCATTAAAACTGCAAAGACTGAAAATTCAGACTATCATTCACACAGAAAGTTTTTGTTAAAAAATACTTTGTTGTTGTTGCTTTACTTGTTAGAGCATAGAGTATGTTTTCTAAATATAATTTATAAGACCAAGGGATTGTATAAAAATTTTAATTTTGTAAATTATGTAACTCACAAAAATAATTATTTTTACTTAAATATAGCTTCTAAGATGATGTAGAATAACATTTAAAACTTGCTATTGGAAATACAGCTATAAAATTAATGGTTTAAGAATTAGCCGGTCATCAATAAAAGGAAACATCTCTGTGTGTGACAAATATTTAACAACAGATTAACAGATAAATTTATTAAAATTACTTTGTACAATAAAGTATAAATGTTTTTGTGTATATTTTAAATTATGCTGTTTCACACAATGCAATAATTAAAAAAATATATAATAATCCACCATTTATACATTATAAATAAACTGAAACTGTAGATAAGTTAATAAGTTTGTTGTTATATTTTTTTCTACTTCAGCCCCTTTTCAAGAGATTAACAAATGAAAGAAGATATTGAAGAAAGATAACAAAGGGTCATTCCATGCTAAATGAGCAAATCAGCTGTGGCTGACATGTCATAGATTTTAATGAAAATCAGCATAAAAGTAGATCATATTTATTTATGAGTAAATGTAAAATAACAGATTTCAGGATTGTTTATTTAATTATTAAAACTTACATTAAAAGTTGATATAAGATCGAGGTTCTGTCTACATGCTTGAAATTTCAATTTTCATTATTATCCGTAGGAGCGGAAAGACTATATCAAAAATTATTTATAATTAAGAATGAATAATAAGTAACAGATTGGAGTGATTTAGTAACTGTCTTTTTATTCCATAATGAGAAAAAAAAATAAATAATGAAAAATTTTGAGAGGAAAATGCAATATTTCTATTACTTGTTTGAACATGAAGGAAAGGTCTTAAAATTTTAAAATTGTTTGACGTTATAGATAAAAGTATATATTCTAAATATAGAAACTTTCATTCTTGCCTTTTTATTCCTTAATGAGAAAAAAATAAATAATGAAAAATTTTGAGGGAAAAAATTTCATATTTCTATTACTTGTTTGAAAACGAAGGAAACATCTTAAAAATTTTAAATTATTTGACGTTATAGATAAAAGTGTATATTTTAAATATAGAAACTTCCATTCTTGCCTTCAGTTTATTTTTCCTCAACAATATTTTAAATTAGAGTAGAATAAATTATTGATTTAAACGGGGCAAACAATTATATAGTAATCAAAGCCCCGGAGAGATGGCAGCACTACATTTTTTTTTTTTTGCAAGATGGCAGAAAAGCATGGAAAGGCGCACAAATTTGAAGTGAAATAGCCCAAAAAACATAACAAGTATTACCTTTTTGAACTCATTTCTCTTATGTTAGGAATCAAAAGGCAATCTTGAATTTTTTTCAGCATATCATGGGCTTTTTGAACTTTATGCTTCTGCAATATTGTTAATGCCAGGTTTTTCCTTCATTTGATTTTTTAAGTATACATAAGAGGAAAAATTGTGATTTTGTAATTTTTTTTAAAGTTTCTAAGCTATTTTGAAGATGAAGAAAATAAATGCCAACTTCCAAATTTGAGAAATTTGGTTTTCATATGTAACATTACATCGTACATCAATTTCACATAGGTTTTTTAATTTCTTCGATTTTTTTTAACGCTTTTAATATTCTCAAAATTTTCAATTTTTACAAACAATTTAAGGTTAACCATGGTGTTACGAAATTATTATTACTAAATAAATATGATAATAACTGTCCATGGGTTACAATATTATGAAATTTTTTTATTTATCTTACTTATAATAAAATCCAAAGGCGAGAAAGTGTCTGTAACGGTACCGGGCTGTACCACTCTGATCTGCGAGTCGACCGTAGTTAAACGCCATGTTAGGCTTACTGAAAAATATATGCTAACACGTAATAACACTAAATGATAATATCTTCTACTTGAAATAATGTCTGTTCAGCATATTTTCGTATAAAACATGTATATCATATCCAGTTATAATGTTTTAAGTTTTAAATTAAAAATAACAGATTAAACATCCGATTACCTGATGTAAATAAACGAATAATGTTGCCATTCAAAAACACAAATCCCATATCTAGAAAAAAAAAGGAATGACTCTTTGAACGTTTCATTAAAATATCCAATTATGCTCTTAAAATATTTGTAAAAGCATATTAAAGTCTTTAAATATTTAAAGGATTTTTTAAAATTTATTTCTGTAAGCATTTTATTCCTGAAAGCACTTTTTCAGAAATAGCGATGATACCTTTCGAGGCTTTGCGACCAGCATTTTAGATTTCGTTCGTAAATACTATTCTGGCGCCATCTTCTGACAATAAATACAAATTATACGTTTCTGTTGGAAAAAAAAAATAAATTAATAATACAACTTTATTATAATTTACATAATAATAAAGTTGTAAAATAATATAAAATGTACATAAGCATATTTTTAGAATAAGAAAATTCAGGATGTATTGATTTATTACAAGATCAACTTTTTTTAATGATTTAAATTATTTTTATTATTAATTTTGAAAGGAAAATATTTGACTTTGTGTAAAAATTAATGCATTCTTTTAGATTATGAAGAAACTAAAAGATCGTTTTCGTATTATTGAGAGCGAAAATTAATACCTATAATTTACTTACCATAGTTAATTATTGAGACCTTAATTAATTATTGAGATCATTATTAGGATTAAAATTTTAATTATTCAGAAAAATATTTGGAAATTTTGAGTTGAAAAACCAAAATAATGGAAAAGATTACGTTTCGTAAAATTTACCATTAACATAAGGTATGTACATTCAGGATGTATTGAATTATTACAAGATCAACTTTTTTTAATGATTTAAATTATTTTTATTATTAATTTTGAAAGGAAAATATTTGACTTTGTGTAAAAATTAATGCATTCCTTTAGATTATGAAGAAACTAAAAGATCGTTTTCGTATTATTGAGAGCGAAAATTAATACCTATAATTTACTTAACATAATTAATTATTGAGACCTTAATTAATTATTGAGATCATTATTAGGATTAAAATTTTAATTATTCAGAAAAATATTTGGAAATTTTGAGTTGAAAAACCAAAATAATTGAAAACGATTACGTTTCGTAAAATTTACCATTAACATAAGGTATGTACATTCAGGATGTATTGAATTATTACAAGATCAACTTTTTTTAAGATTTAAATTATTTTTATTATTAATTTTGAAGGGAAAATATTTGACTTTGTGTAAAAATTAATGCATTCCTTTAGATTATGAAGAAACTAAAAGATCGTTTTCGTATTATTGAGAGCGAAAATTAATACCTATAATTTACTTAACATAATTAATTATTGAGATCATTATTAGGATTAAAATTTTAATTATTCAGAAAAATATTTGGAAATTTTGAGTTGAAAAACCAAAATAATTGAAAACGATTACGTTTCGTAAAATTTACCATTAACATAAGGTATGTACATTCAGGATGTATTGAATTATTACAAGATCAACTTTTTTTAAGATTTAAATTATTTTTATTATTAATTTTGAAGGGAAAATATTTGACTTTGTGTAAAAATTAATGCATTCCTTTAGATTATGAAGAAACTAAAAGATCGTTTTCGTATTATTGAGAGCGAAAATTAATACCTATAATTTACTTAACATAATTAATTATTGAGACCTTAATTAATTATTGAGATCATTATTAGGATTAAAATTTTAATTATTCAGAAAAATATTTGGAAATTTTGAGTTGAAAAACCAAAATAATTGAAAACGATTACGTTTCGTAAAATTTACCATTAACATAAGGTATGTACATTCAGGATGTATTGAATTATTACAAGATCAACTTTTTTTAAGATTTAAATTATTTTTATTATTAATTTTGAAGGGAAAATATTTGACTTTGTGTAAAAATTAATGCATTCCTTTAGATTATGAAGAAACTAAAAGATCGTTTTCGTATTATTGAGAGCGAAAATTAATACCTATAATTTACTTAACATAATTAATTATTGAGACCTTAATTAATTATTGAGATCATTATTAGGATTAAAATTTTAATTATTCAGAAAAATATTTGGAAATTTTGAGTTGAAAAACCAAAATAATTGAAAACGATTACGTTTCGTAAAATTTACCATTAACATAAGGTATGTACATTCAGGATGTATTGAATTATTACAAGATCAACTTTTTTTAATGATTTAAATTATTTTTATTATTAATTTTGAAAGGAAAATATTTGACTTTGTGTAAAAATTAATGCATTCCTTTAGATTCTGAAGAAACTAAAAGATCGTTTTCGTATTATTGAGAGCGAAAATTAATACCTATAATTTACTTAACATAATTAATTATTGAGACCTTAATTAATTATTGAGATCGTTATTAGGATTGAGATTTTAATTATTCAGAAAAATATTTAGAAATTTTGAGTTGAAAAACAAAGATAAAGAAAAAGATTACGTTTCGTAAAATTTACCAGTAACAGTAAAATTTACCATTAACCCTCTATATTACCTAATATTACCTTAACGGTTCAGGTCAGTTTTCCTTATTGTCGATAAACAGTGTATGAATATTTTTATCAATTATTTAAAATTTTAACTGAAAACCCCAATTTCTACTCACCGTCCTAGGACGGGCATTTACACTAGTGTTAAATAATTTTCAAGATACGGAACTTTAAACTTGCAACTTTGAACGATTCCATACAAGCCATTCTATGTCACAAATTTTTTAAATGTCCAGAACTTCCAAAATATTTCATTTTTTGTCAAGATATTTTGAATAGCTCTATTTAAATATAAATTGAATCTGTGTACCAAATTTTATTAAAATCGGTTACTATGTGGCCACGACTTTTCCTTAATTTTTGCTCATTTTGCATGGAATGACCCCAAAACTTTATAAACAAATAAGTTTTTATTCAGGATTTATTTTATACTAAACAATTAACACTAATAGGAATTTAATAATTCACATAATGAATTTTATGCCTTTTATCATATAAGTATGTATATATATATATATATATATATATATATATATATATATTAATTTAATCACAGTAAGAACAAAAATAATATGCATAAATATTCTGTACTATTTGAAGATTTTAGTTTTATAAATAACAGTTTTTAAGAATAAAATATTTAGTTCATAAATAGGAAATAATTCAAAAAGCTACTGATTTGGCACACGTTTTTAAAAACAAAAACTGTCATCTTTATCACTAACTTAGTAATTTGTTAAAATAAATGTTGAAGTTTTAGGGAGGATATGGAGGATGGAGGGGGGGGGGAGGGGATGCAGAATGCTTTTAATCATCAACAAACTTGAGATACTTCAAACTTTCACTTAAATATCCTGAGAATTCACCTGATATTTATGTACTTATGAAATCTGAACAAAATACTTTCTCTGGTACAGATGTCACAGACGCAACAAGGTTTCTTATTGCCACCAAAATGGCAATTTTTTGCATTGTGGGACAACATGGTGATTTTAAGCGCTCTAATATTAATAGCTGAGTCCAGGTGTTGGGGGATGAATGGGACAAGGGATGGATGGGACGTTCTCAATATTTCAGGCAATAATTTTTTTTTAGCTGCTTCCTATCCTCATAGATTTTACTACCATAGTGTGCTTCAGAACCAAAAGCAAGACCACATGGCTGTTTTCAGTTTCCTTCAAATTATCATTTCCTAAAAACTCTGCTTAAAAGTAAATTTTTTTACATTTGAAGTTACTTAAATATCTTATGCAATATAAACAATTAAGATATGTTGTAGTTTTTTATTTCAAGGCTCAATATTGGTAATTAAAATGAATTAATATTAACCATTGTGACAAAATAATTTAAAGACAAAATGGCTGACAATTGAATATATGCATCATGGGGATGATTGGGACATTTCAAATGGGATGAATAGGATTGTCTCATTCATCCCTAGAGGATGCTGAAAAATATATTTATTAGCTAAATAATATTATATAGTTTGATAAATTAATAATTTAGGGTAATTATTCTTTTAACATTTCATCCTCATTGTAGTTATCGTCTTCAGCCATTGAATGCTTCCGTTTATGGGCCTTTTAAGGTAAAACTGAGATGAGTCCAATATGATTGGCTAACAAATAATTCTGGAGATCATATTACAATTTACAATCTCTCAGCTTTTGCCCAGGAGGCATTTTTTTTCAACTTTTAGACCTTAACATTGAATAAAGGGAGGAAAATATTTGTGTCCCATTCATCCCTGCTGTGGGGATGATTGGGACATAGAAGAATTGTTTTTTTAATTTCATAATATATTTCTGCATAATAATAAGCTTGAATAAATATTGTGCATAAGATGCAGTCAAACACTTAATGTATGAAATGTGATATATAATATTGATAATAACTTAAATAAAATATTTAAAATAAACATTTTTGTGAAAATGTCCCATTCAACTCCCATCTCCCCTATTCTTGACATTGTGTGTGTTTTATATTAAATTGTATAGTGTGTGTGTTTTATATTAAATTATGCATTGTGTGCATAATTTTAATTAAAATTGTGTGTCTTATAATTGTGTGTCTTATAATAAAATTTTGTGTGCATTTTAAATTAAAATAAATTGTTTCATACTAAAATAAAACAGTCACACTAGGTCTAACAGATATTTGAAAACTGGGTTTTCTTGTCAAAATCGCACCACCAAAAATGTGTCAAAATCGCACACATCTGCGACATCTGTTTCCTTATTCTTAATGAACTTCAACCATTCATCGATCGATTTAGTAACTAGTTCATAAATTTTAATAATTATTCAAGCAATGCAATTGAAATGCTTGTGTTGTCTGACAAGTAATATAATATACACATACATTAGTAGTAGATCCTGGTTATTGGTGACACCATTTAATTGGGACAAAATTGAAAATAATTATTTTATTTCTAATAATTAGAGCAGTTGTTTTATTGGCACAAATCATGCTAAAACCAATGTGTTCTAAATAACCGGAATCTACTCTATATAGATATGCATCAACCACTTGTTACATAGTTCAACTAGTACTGTAGCAGCATATAAAAATATTACAATCTTTGGTTTAATATTCACAGGAGTTAATGAGATTCGTTGAAATCTTTAATTTCATAAAAAAATATACTATTTTTAATTGTTTTAAATTTAAACATTTCAGTTAAATAGAGCATTCATCTGGTTTATCATTTCTTCAGGTTATATAAAAACAATAAAATATGTTTTTAGGTCCAGAAAATGCTAAAAATAAAAAAAATTCAAAGTATCATAACTTGGTAATTTTTTATTGTAAGAGAATTTGATATTTTTTTAATATCCTTCTTAGATACAATGCAACATTTTCCTAAATATAAATTATAGGAAAGGCAGCAATATAAAAAAAAATTCTTTCATATTTTATCATGTATACAACCTCTTGCAAAACAAATTCCATACTTAAGGCTGCTCGTCAGTAAACTTCCCGATTCCCCTCGCTAATGTTAATCCAATGGGGCATCGGATGCATTCGTATTTTTAAAATATCTCCTCGGGAAATTAATATTTTTAACTTCTGTTTCTTGTGTACTGTTCTTAAAGAATGTCTCTTTTTTTCTTAGTTATCAAAATATTTCTAAACTATGTGCTTAATTTATATTTTTATGTGTTAAAATCTTAGCGAAACTTAATACAATTTTAACATTTCATATAAAATTAAGTATATATTTTAGAAAAAAATTGACAACTAAGAAAAAAAAGAGACATTCTTTAAGAACAGTTGAAAGAAAACAGAAGTTAAAAATATTAATTTTCCGAGGAGATATTTTAAAAATACGAATGCATCCTACGCCCATAGGAATAACATTAGCGAGGGGAATCGGGAAGTTTACTGACGAACAGCCATAAAAGTTACTTGATTTGTATACTTTTTGTAATTGGAAGTACACTGGTAGGAAAAATTAAAGGATGAAATATAAAATGTGCTGTATGTTAATTTAAAGTCCAATGAAAAGTAATAGGTTGCTAGCTCAAGTTCAACATTATCATTCAATTTAATGGGATTCACCTTCGCTACCCAGACAAATGCAAATTTTTGTGTCCGGTCATTAGCTACATGTAGAAAGAGGTGCAAGAGATTCTAATTGAATTCTTTAAATCCTAATTTTAAGGATTATACAAACAGTTGATAAAATTTTCGCATGTGGAAGATGAAACATGTCGTTGAGAAGACATTTGATGGAATGGGAGAAATAGTGTTTAAACAGCATAATGGAAGGTAAACACCTAACAGTAGCCAAAAACATTGTCAAGAATCTGAAAATGGTTTACTAACACGGGTGATGTATGAAGGCATCAGATGTAAAAGTTGAAAACATGCCACAACAGACTCTCAGGACCATTATTTGGCGACAATTTCTAAAAGAAATAGACCATTGACATCAGTCAAAATTGAAAGGTAGTTTGCTGCAGTTACAGAGACTTGACAATCCAGATATACTGTGAGTGACAGAATGCATGAAAGAGCGCTGTACGGAAGGAAACCCAAGATTTGTGTACCAGTCAGGCTGGGAAATGCACTCAACTGCAGGGATCATTGTGATTGGAGCACCATAAATTGGAGCTATGCTCTCTTGCTGATAAGTCTTTTTTTTTTTTTTTTTTTGAATGATTCCACACATGTTACAATCTGAAGGCAGCAAATCAGATGCAAATAAGCCTGAAAACATCTGTTAAAAGCATCAATACAAAGGTGGTGGGATCATGGCATTAGTTGACATCTGTATGAATGGCTGCACCAAACTACACATTTTTACTAATGCAACTAATTATGTTAAAATACACAGAGATGAGGTCCTTTATTTTATGCCAAGTTGTTTAGGGGTGCAATCTATAATAACTTCTTTCTGATGGACGCAAGGTTGGAAAATCAGAAAGCTTGCTCTGTGGCAGGATAAATTGCAGTTCTGTAACAGAATTTAACAGTAGCAGCATTTGGCACTTTTGCAGCAGAACAAACTATTTTGTAGTGGTCTTTATAAATTTTTGTTTAACCTCTTTGCGATGAGCATCACATATAAGTGACGTATAGCATGTACATACATGCTTACAATCCTTACGTTTTCTTACCAGTATTTGCAAGTAGTAATTTTTCCCTCATTTAATTAGAGAATTTTTGCAATTAAATCAGGCAAAGATTTTTACTCGGAAATTACTGGTGCTAAAAAAAAAAAAAAAAAAACGAGCACAAGAAGATTGTTGTGAAGGGGCTAAAAGATTGACGGCAGTTCTTTTATGAATAAAATCTGTAGAACATTGAGGTGTCCCTTCAAAATGGGACATTTTTCTAACAAATTCTTACTAATACTAGTGTTTCCTCTAGGCCATTATTTAAGAGCACAGCACCCTACCATTATTAAAATGAGTAAAATGCACCCTGCCCTTTTTAACAATATTTAAGTGCATACATACCACTTTAACAATATTAAAGTGGTACATTTAAGGTAATGCACCCCTAAATGTACCTAGAGATCTCTCCTAAAAATCTTTCCTGTACCATGACATTTCTTAATGTGTCAGTTCAAGAGCTTGTAAAAATTATAGAACTTCTTCATTTCTTTAGGAAAAACACAGTGTCTTATTTTTAAACAGTGATGTAATCAGGCTTTTGAATTCCTGTGTCCATGCACCTCAAACTTCCAAGAAACTGGGTAATTGTTTGACAAAAGTGGGTTCTTCTTTTAGAAATAAATCCTATTCAATGTATTTAATAGAAAAAATGCATCTTTCATGTTCTTTCAAGGTAAAAATTATGCAACTTGAGGGACACATCGCAATTTTTTTTATACATCCCTTCTCAGATTTTCTGCCATAACCCAGCATCACTGTTAAATCATGTTGTAATTTAATTGTATTTTTTTTTTAATTTATAATATAATTTGAAATGAATGTTACTTTATTTATCATACCAAAAATTTACATATTTTTCTATTTTTTTAAAAATTATTATTGTTACTAAACACAGTACCATTTTCTCTTGCAATAATACCCTTTTCTATTAACTATTAACTTTTTTTTGCTTCAGTGGTGTCTTATTGTTACGTCCTGACTTTTTTAATTATAGAGTAAACACTATTAATACTGGACCCATGCTTTTATACCCTGTACTACCATGCACTAATGAAGTAATGCTTTAATAAGTTTGGGTAATTTTTAAATTTAAGGTTTTCCAATGAATCTAATGCTGAATTTTATCCCTCACTAATCTCTATTTCTCATAGATGGCTCAACAGTGCTGTTTTATGAGCAATTATCATCTTTGGATTCAGATGACATAAAATAAATATTGTAAGAGCTGAAATTTAGACACTGGACCTGAAACAGAAACAATTCTTCAGTTAATAATAAACTTCATTGGCTTTAATGATGCTATGAATCTTAGCTGCAAGCATCATAGCTTGTGAAAACATTCCCTCAAATATTATGTAATGGTATTTCATAAAGCCTATAAAAAGCAAAAAAGGTTATGTTTAAGTTTTCCCCTTGGTTTTTAAAATTATAAAAATTTGAATTTTGATGCAGATTTTAGGTTTTGCATTTTTGTAGAAGAATTTATTCGGAAACCAAAATTGGAGCCACCCCTAACAGATGATAATGCTCATCTCCATCACGTTGTAATGATGAAAGACTGTCTTGAGGGTGAAGTAATCGATCAGATAGTATGGTCTGGATGTTCTCCAGATTAAAATCTGATGGAACATGTATGGGATGCTCTAGAACACTGACTTGCATCACTGTAGACCCCACTGGAGTTCTGCACAGGTTGGGTTGTACCCGACCCAAACCTGCAAATTCCATTTGAAGTCAACCCACAACCCGACCTGAACCAGACAAAACAATTTCTGGACCCACAACCCAACCCCGCAAAAATAATTTTCGGTGACCCACAACCCGACCTGAACCTGCAATACCTTGACCCACAGTGAAAGGACAATAAATTATGTTTTAATGCTGTAATGAAAAGTAATGTACAATTATAATCTCTAATACCAATTTTATATTTTATATAGAAAAATGGACAAATCTATATTCTTTAATATTCAAATATAGTGAAACCTCGGAATAGTGGACACCTCGAGATCATTAAATAGAGTCCTGTAGCGGGTCGGGTTGCTTTTATTTATTTTTTGGGGTCAGGATGATTTATTTTCTTTCTGTGAGTCAGGTTCAACCTTGAATAATTCTTCCGGCTCATATTTAGGTTTTAGCTTGTCCGATTGTTGAGATGTTCACAAAAAATTTGAACAGAACTATGAAAATAAATACATATTTGAATGTGAATAAGTCAGCGGTCTGAAAACTGCTTTTTTTAGTAGAAAACTACAACTACAACTATTGTATCAAAAATGTAGTTAACTACAACTATTTGTTAGAAAAAGTAGTGACTACAAACTACTTTTCAAAAGTGGTCACTATTTCACTACTTTTAGATTTTGTCGAAAGATTCAATCTACACTCGAAATTAAGGACAAGGAATTAGAATTCTGCAGGGGTCGGGTTGTGTAACCGACCCAAACTTGAAAATTCTGCTTAAAGGCAACTATAAACTGACCCGAACCCAAAATATTTATACCGCCAAATCCGACCCAAAACCGAAGGAACAAAAAATTAATCCATATTTCAATACTATTATGAAAAAGTAGTCCACAAAGAAGATACCCGGTATTCCATCAGATATGAAGCGTTAACTGTAAGAAAATTTATTCTTTTCGTGAGTTAGCAATTTGTTTTGTTTTATCAGCAAGAGTCAATGAAAAAATCTGACACTGAAACTGAAATTTGTCGCTGACATTCACAAATTCTTGAACAGAACACATTTTGTAAAAAAAAAGCGAGTTATGATCAAGTGTTTAGAAGAATTGCATTTTTTCTCCTTTCCAAGAGTGTCCGTTATGGACGTCTTATTGTATACATATTTTTAACCTGCAAAAATATTGTGCACATTCTTTTGGAAAAGCAGGTCAACCTGAACCTCAACTTGCAACCCGGCCCACAGTAAAAAAGTAAAAGTCAACCCGACTTTTCCCGAACTGCAATGAAAAAATATAGTGCCAACGCGACCCAATGCAGGATTCCAGACCCCACCTAATACTCTTAAGAAACTTGAAGGTGCAATTCATCATGAATACACTCTGTTACCACAGGAACTCCTGGACATTTTAAAACAACATATGGAAAATTGCTGTAAAGCTTGCATTTTGGTATGAGTGACCAAACACACTATATTTTCTATGAATGTCTAAAAAGTTCTAACACCAACTTCTCTCTACTCTACTTTATATCACATTTCATGTTTTTTTTTTAATATATATATATATATTGCAGAAATAGGATATTGTGCGTTTTGAAGATTATCAGGTATAACAATATAAAGATCTTGTGCAAGCTCTATTTATTAGCTGCAAAATCATTTAAGTTACACAAGTTTTTATATTATTTGTTACTGCAATTGTTCCCACCAGTATACTTTTCAATCATTAGTGGTTTAAGAAGTAATCACTATTATATCTATTTTGAATCACCTAGTACGGTGTTTCCTAGTGCACATATAAGAATAATTTTCAGTGTATTAATATTTTTCAAATTACAGTCAATTATTTGAATATTTGTATTGTAAAATGTGCTGAAAGTCTTAACTTTACAATTGTCTCTAAAATTTTTATTTATTGATATAATCTTAAAATTCCAGTATGTGCACTAGATAAAAGAATGAAATGTATTTTTAATTAAACAGCTTTGCATATATCATATTTGAAGTATTAATTGTAAACCTATGTTTATTCAAATGACATTTAAAAAGTTCTCACAGTATTTCTGTGCACAGTGTGTTAAGTTTAAAATAAATGAAAAACATATTCAGTTAAATCAATAGAAGCTAGAGTTGATGTAAAAAACTAAAGCATTTATTCTTATAAGATCTAATCTAAACAATAAATACATTCAAATTCATTAACATTCTACATCAGATATCAGTTTTATTGTTAAAAATTTTTTTAAAATAAAAAACAACATAATATAATTCTGTACAACAGTATTAATTGAAAATATGTTTGTACATTTAAGCACATGATTTGTTTCTTTAAAATCACATTTTTTTTTCTTTTAATACTTCTAGAGCGGGAGTGCCAACTTTTTTGCCTATGGGATGTTTAATACCACTATATCAGAATATCAGTTTTAGCCTTATTTAATCTCATAAGTTTTTACCAATAAGCAAGGTGAATATTACTATTCAGAAATAGTGGTTGCTCTAAAGACTGCAGGTTGGACACCCCTGCTCTAGAGCCTAAAAAAATTATTTTTCAGTACTGAGAATGAAATTTAGTATTAATTCCATATAATACCTAGAAATTACAAAATAAGGATGGAGAGTTGAAATTTTGAGTAAAATTTTGCACTTACCAAGCTTTTAAAATTAAAATCTTATTGGGAGAAATATATAGAAAAATTCAAAGAGTAGGTTTAACAAGTTAAAGGAAAGAAAGGGAAAATCATTTGGCTTCTTCAAGTTTCAAATGTTTTATTTCAATCTTTTCACATATACTACATTCTGTAAAAAATTTACCTTATGAATTTGAGTTTTAATATCTTTATTCACAATAAAGGGTTAATGCTTTGTATTTCATTGCCTATAAAATTTCAGTTTTCTTTATAAATAAAAAAAAAATCCCAAAATATCAGGATAAGTAATACAAATTACTGCAAACTTGGAAAATATCATAAAATAAAAAATAATAAAATTAGTGTTTGTAAGATTTATTTACTTAACTGTTACCACTTTTTGTATTAATGGTCATACACCAAACGATACATTTTAATAGAGAGGAATTAAAATACAGAGATTGCTTATTGTTTATGAAAGATTATTAGCATTAACAAATAAGCATTTAAAATGATAATGAATACATGTAAAATATTTATTACTTCAGGTTTTTAAAGCATCTTTCCTTAAAGAAAAATTAATCATTATAAAGTTGACCTTAAATTTGTATAAATATAGCCCCAAATTTCAAAAATCTTTAATATGTTTAATACAACAGTGAGTAGGTAAATGAAAGATAAATTTTATGACTAGTGGGTGTTTTTTTTTTTTTTTTTTCAAACACTGGGATCAAATCTAACTGCTGAAAATTAGTATTTGGTGACACATATTTGATACAGTAATTCAAATCGTTTCAAATTTATTCATTTATGAAAAATACTTTGAAAAAGCAATCTAAAATATAAATAATTAAAAAATGAGTATATTACTTCAATATTAAATAAAATGAAGTTCCCAATTTTAAATTTCAAGCAAAGATAGTTATATACTTTGTTTTCAAAATTTATAAAAGTACATTATTAATTTTGGATGAATTTCCAGAAAGAAGTGACTTTAAAACATCAGAATGAAATAATTTTCTATTATTGATAAATAAACAGCTAAAAAATAACAGAAGGTTACTGTTGACATATCTAAGATATTGTTTAAATTTTCATGATTTTCATATGCTGGAACAGGCAATTTTTTCTCAATGTACGTCAAAGATCAAACTCTTCACATACAGAATTTCCCATAAATTTCAGTGTTACTTAAAAAAATTCAAAATTACTTTCATATGTAACACACCACCTGATTCAGAAAAATATTAGAATAGCCAAAATGAGTATAAAGAAACTATCAGTTAATGAGATATATAGTTCACATATTACTACAAGTTGATGATCAAAGAAAAATATTTTCATTTAATTAGAACATGACAAAAATTTAGAGTATACAGGTAAAGTTGATCAAAATAATATAAACATTGATCATTACGACTGGTATCGAAGGAATTTTGTATTCAAGATAAATGTGTATTGCATCAAAGAATTAGGAAATTTAAATCTTCATATGATGTCAGTGTCCTCAAATTTGTATTTTAAAAAGAATCTCTATGCTTTAACAAGTAAAGCAGTAAATATTCCATTTATATATGATTAAAACTTACCAAGTTATGATACTTTGAATTTTCGTCATTTTCTTATAAATAAAAATGGAAAAAATTAGGATATTTTTATTAAATTTTTACTGCCTGAAACACTGAAAATTCAAAGTATCATAAATTGGTAAATTTTAGTAATATTTTCTGATTTACCTGTTAGAGCATGGAAAAAGTTTTCCTACAGACCTGGACACTGTGTAAAAATTTAAATTGCGTAACTTAAAAAAAAATAACTACTTAGACATAAATGGATTTTTTGGAATTGGAACTATACCTCAAACTAATGATTACAGAACTAGCTACTGGTAAATGATAAGAAGCGACATCCTGTATATTATTTGCAGAAAAATAATCCTTTTAAAGTATTCAGTAAACTAATCATTACAAACTTAAGAAAGATGGAAAAATACAAGTTATTTTTCCTTTTCTTTATTTTAATAATGAAAAATTGGAATAAATGAATTTTATAACTAAATATCTACATGAAATTACAGTACGAAAGCAGCAATTTAAGTTTAGTCAATCAGGTACTTTGAAAAAAAATTTAGGCTGAAAAATGGATGCTCTAACTAATAGGGAAAAAAAGGTCAACATTGATAAAAGAAGTTAACAGAACTAATCATTTCATTCTCATAATCATCCACCTGAACTACAATCTTATAATTGATAATATCTGCATAATGTTAGTGCGTGAATTCTGCTTTTCATGAACAATAGATACACCAGCCTACATTATGTTTACATTATACCACACTTAAAATTAAGCCAAATACAGGATAAGTCTGAACTCTATAAACAAATTACAGGAGATTATAGGTCATTGGAAAGACAAGAGACAATAAGGATTGCAATCGACATAATAAAAAAAAATTAGTCACATCAAAAAACATCTATACAGTAATAAATGATAACCATTAATATTGAATAAAAAGGAAACAATGCAAATTAGATAAAAGGGAGTGTGCAGAAGGGATGGCCAGTGAAAAAGAAAAAAAAATGTAAATAAGATCAAAAGGCAGAACAACCATGGTAAGCAGTTTAAAATGTTAATAAACTGGTTCTTTATATTTCTGCGATAATGTCACATCAGTAGACAACTTATGTATCTTTAATAGTAACCAAAACAACTGAAAGATTTGCTGAAATATGGTAGTCCGACCAGTAAGTGAACAGCCTCCAGTGAATGAACAATTAGTAAATATTTTAAAGAATAAGGTTTGAAAAACTCGCCACTAGTTAATTATCATGTTGGGTTTAAAAAACCCATAATTCAGTAAAAAATTGTTATAAGTTATTTGTACAAGTTGAAAAATAAATATGGTATGAAACATAAGTGTTTTTTAACTGCTGCTTGTTCATTCACTGGTAAGAACTGTTCATTTACTTGGTTTTTGTATAGATTTTTATTAAGACTCCCCTAAAATCCCAAACAAATGAAATATAAATTTTCTTTTATTATTTTTTAATCATTTGTATACCAACACATGTATCTGCACTGTCAGACACCAAAAGGTACCGTTTATTAAAATATTATCAATATATTTAAAAAAAAATTTGCTTAAGTGTTCATTTAGTGGTCGGACTACCCTATATTAGATACATGGAAAAGTTGATTATTATAGATACAAACATTATGCCTTAAGAGATTTCTGGTTTATGTTCAATTAATTTTCAAGGTTTACCAATGTTGATCATATATAACATGACACTGCATTGTTGGCTACCTAATAGAAGACTGTTCAAAAAGAATACAAATGTCAGTGTTAAAAAAAATGTGTTTTGCAAAATCTTCATTTATATGACAAATTGAATCCCAAATTTATGTTCATAAGATTTTTCTGTGGAAAGTTTTGCATGAAGCAAAAATGCATATCTATCATGTGCAGAAATTAATGCTTGGGATGAAGATCCATGGTGAGTGAAATTTATAAAGAGGATATTCTAAATATATATCACTAGGTTTTCGGTCTGTATGTTTTATTTTTCTATTTTTCTGATGAAATAAGTAGATTAAAATCCTTGGTTCCATAGCAAAAAATATTTGTCTTCATTTGTAATATTCCTTTATATTTTGTCAGTAAAGTTCAGGCTCACCATGTATAATGTTACGACATATTTATATATTGGATAATTAAAAATAAAGATTATGGCAATTATATCTTAAACTGCAGATCATAGAAGCATACTTCTAATTAAAAATGTATTCAAATTAATTATAGTTAAAGTATTTCATTCATAAGAGGCTGTACATGTATTAAACAAGTGGATAAGTGTAAATGAAGATCGCACAAAGGGTTTCGTTTAATATTCCTATTAAAACACTTTATCCTCTCTTTAATAAATTTCATTTTCCAAAAAAAAAGTGTCATTTTTTTATAAAGTGTTTTACCAATCTATTTTTTGTTTTTTTCGAATATCTGAACCGGCCGATAGCGGGCGAAGCCCGCTATTATACTCTGTCATAATAATATCTGTCATGTAGACTAAATGCGATATTTGAAAAAAAGGTAGTTTTCTCCCTCTCCCCTTCTTTATTAGCAATCCTGATTCACATTATTAATTACATTATTGTCTATTAGCGTTTTATTTATTTTTTCTACTGGTCTCTGAGCCCTACAAGCTATGCTCGCCAATCCCTGTTCTGACACGGCAAACTCTAAAAACATACTAATTTGAATAACTCTAAAATGATTACGGAAGATTGAATTATAATTAAGCGACCAGTGGCAATCTGCTGTAATCGAGTTTCCATTCATTTTCCTTTCACTGATGTATTTTAAGGCCGAATCAACTGCTGTTGAAAGAGCTAACAACTGTTTTCGTGATTGATTATATGACATCAATTAAACATTTGAAAAGCAACGTGTGTAAAATAGCTAAGTAAACAATGTTGCTGCATAAGGAAATTTTATAATGATGTTATAAAAAATTGGGTATTTATCTGTTATCCTGTTGACCACTATCCAGAAAAAGAAAAAAAACTTTTGCCAAATTATAGGAAAAAAAGTGTGTTACCGTGGTGTCACATTCAATAGACATCACATGCATTACACATGTTTGTTATGTCTTCAAGAGACTTTTATTCAACATTTATATGTATTTTTAATGATATTTTACCCATTTATCAGTTATTTCATTAATTTAAAAAATAATGATGACCTTAAATGGCACGCCATATTAAAAGAGAAAAAGTGTTGAAAAATGCTGCTATGCATAATTATGCGCAATAGATCAGTTTCAACTGATAAACACTTATCCATCAGCAGAGGGGGATAATTAAGAAAAATATTGTAAACAAATAAATATTTAAAGATTACTTTTTTTTCCTTTTCATTAATGTATTATAGTTACTGATAGTTGACACTTTAGTGAGTGGGGCTTTAGATTCTAATGGCAACATTCTTCCATTGGTTTTTTGGGCAATAGAGTTTAGCGAATAATTTGGCGATAGTTTTTTTTTTTTACTGGAAAGTTGTCAACGGTATAATGGAGAAGTACTGAAAATTGTTTTCAGTAAGACATTTTAAATGTATCGTTTCCAATATGACATATTTTTCAAAGTTTTCTTCGTATTATTAAACTTAATTTTTAATTGAAGGGAAATATTTTTATGCTGTTTTAAAATTTGCAATAATAGGTAAAATATTTTGTCGAAATAAATTAATATCTCGAGTAAATATATTTTTATATTGGAACTGTTTGGAAATATTGTTATTTGAGTATTTTAAATATGATGTATTAAGTTTCCCTATTTAATGCTTTGAACACTTAATAATTTAATTATTTCTATTTTAATATTCACACGCAAGTATATTTTTTATTACGTAATTTTCTACAATCACTGCTTTTAAAACATGATCAATTAATTATATTTTTAAAGTTTTATTTCTGTTTTGGAGAGTCACGTATAAATACATTTTTTAATTGAAAGGGAATATTATTATGTGCGCTATTTTACAAATTGGCAACAATTCAAATAAATTCTGTGCTTTAGTTGAATATTTTTATCCACTTCTTGGAATCGTCCCTGACCACTCAGAGAGATAATGAAGGGTATGAGATATTCTTGGAAGCATACCTCTATTTGCTTCAACACATCTGAACCCTCACATGGCCAACCGGCATTTTTTCTGAAAAAATTAATTCTTGATATAACAAGGTTTTGAGCAAATCTCTTCAACATAAGAATTGAAATTAACATTATATAAATATATAATATCAAGGGAAAAATATTTTTTCAAGATACTGAAAGTATACTGTACATAGTCAACATAGGTGACATAACTAGATGACACTACATCTTAGGTTAACATCTTAAGTATGGTTGGAAAGTGTTAAAGAGAGTAATTAAAAGTGAAATGTTCAACCTTTCATATATGTTTCAGGTATCAAAAACAGAAATTTAAATATACCAGTGAGGCAGATTTTCTATATTCTTATTCTAGTTTCCTTATATTGCAGTTTTATTAGGAAAATTTTGATTTCTTTTTTTTAATGGTGTACAATAAATTTAAATGCTATTTTCAAACAAACTGGATCTTTATTTAATTTTGTCTTTCTTATAGTGTGTTCTCTAAAAATAAGACTATTTCCATTACAAAATGGATGTCAACGACAACAGGTTAAGTTGTGTTTAAAACGTTAACTAATATTTCACTTAGAGTCAAAGGAATTTTTTTTTCCTCCTTATTTGTAGGACAATATTTTTTTATACAGGTTATAAGAAAAGGATGGCTGCATAAAAAAATCAATTTTGTATTTTAATGCATATATAGCATTTTGTAAAACAAATTCCATCTAAAAGCTATATAGTGATATCTCAGCTAATGAACATAAGACGTTCTGAAATTAGGTCCATTAGCTGAAATGTTCATTAACCGAAACAGATTTCTTGTCCAATTAAGATGCAATACTGCTGTGTTATGTTAATGCATATATTAGAAAAAAAAAACATTCATACGCCAAATCCAAGTTTATTAGCAGAGTCAGAAAAAGGGGTAAAAAATGGTCATTAGCCAAGGTACGATTGTTCATGAGTTCAATCCATTTTATAATTGAAATTTTATGATCTGCAGTTTAAGAGAATTACCACAACTTTTATTTTGAATTATCTATTGATATATACACAATCCATTCCAAAATTTCCTAGACTGGTTAAATTACCAACCAAAGAGCTGCATGTCTGCAGGTGATGCCGAAAGCAGGACTACACTTAGTCTTGTAAAATGGTACAATTTCATGCTGTTATCTGTTTTGTGATGCTAAATGCATCTGGTTTGTCATAACAGTGTAATGTGATCATGTCGTAGCTCGCAAAGGTTGAACAAGGAACAAACATAAAATTGAAGGCACTACTGTTACTGGATATTGCTATTTGGAAGTGTTGAAGCGATTCATGACCCGAGTATGCAGAATTCGTCCTTAGTACTGACAGCAAGGCAGTTGATTGTTTTTGCATGACAATGTACCAGCACACAGTTCAATCATTGTGCGAGAGTTTCTGGCTTCTAAAAGGGTTGTCATGCTCAACCATCCCCCTTACTCCCCAGATTTATCCCCCTGTGACAATTTCCTATTTCCCAAGTTAAAACTGCACCTAAAGGGGACCACCTCAAGTGACTGCGACTGACCATTTGATACACATTTGAAAAGGCAGAGGTGTTTTTATGACTATTACAGTCATTGTAAAAAAGTGTGTTCAGTCTAGCGGGATTATTTCAAATAAACAGGTAAAAATTTTCATTTCAGTTCTTAATTTTTTCCTTATAGGATCAGTCCAGGAAATTTTGGGACACACTGTGTATATATAGGAAACATTGGTAATCATCAAAAAATTGTATTTTTATGTTTTAAACTAATGTATAGAATTTACTCAATCACAAAGCCAGATATCTAAAAATCTCATTAAAAAAAAAATATATTTAATATGAAATTTCAAGGTATAGGTCACAAATAAAAAACAGATTTAACCCATATGACATTTAATGTTTTTAAGTATCAAACAAGGAATTTCTTTAATATATGAATGAAGTATATGACTTGTATCATCAAACACATATCTCATTACTTTTTCAGATAAATTTATTAAGTCATTTGGTTTGAAAATACTTGATAATTTTGTAGCATTAATCTGCTCAAAATAAATTCTCTTATGAATCTATAAATTTATACATACATACATTATGTATCACATACTGGGTGTCCCTGAACTCTTGCAGCAACAACAAAAGTACGCTGCAAGATGGACAATACTTACTATAAGTCACAGTCAACTTATTCAGTAAAAGATAAAAAAAGTCACACTCCAAACCAAACCTGGGTTTTTGTTCATAATTTAAAAAATAATAAAGACAATGCGGCAATACTTTTAACAAACTTAACTTGTTTTGTGTTACAAATGATGACAACACACCATCTATATAACTCTAAATGGTTTGTATGTCAGTAATAGCCATTTCCTGCACTTCTGGTAAGGTCATCAAATTTCTTACAAAGAAAGGTAAAGTTGTTGAATATTTCTTTGAAATATCTTAGTTATGATTGACAGTACAAGTTGTGGTAGCTGACAGTATATATGGTACCACTGATTGAACTAGTCTGCACTTCAAGAACTTGTTATATTATCATCACATTTTACATAAAGCAGAGTAAGTCTAGTAAAAATATTGTTACAATATTTTCATTACTATTGAAGTTATAAACAAAATCCTTGTTTGGCTTGGATACCCCATTTTTGGTTGAATTGGATTAGGACTTAAAAAAGTCTATGCAAATATGTATCATCTTGCTGTGTACTATCCAGCTCCTTTTTTTTTTAATGCATGAGTTCAGAAATACTCTGTATATACCAGTGAATTCATTAATTGGCTTAGAGAGATTGATGAGTATCCCAAGAATGACATGATTTTAAAAATATATATAAGCATTTACAACTAATTAGATGATGGCTGTCTGCTTTCAGTGCTTGTAGTCAATTTATCAGCTTCCACACCTGTACTAGAGGATAGCTTTACAGAGCTGATATGAGGCATCAATGCTGAACTTTGATGATGTGCTAGAATTTGAGGCATTGTGATACTAACAGTTTTACTCTTATCTGAATGTTTAGTATCATCAGACGTTGAAGGCCATGGTACTTGCTCTACTTTACTCAGTCTTTCACTTAAAGCTCTTAAAGCTATTTGCCTAAGAAAATAAAATAATTAGTTTAAATAAACTATGCAGGAAGTGCAGATGATAAAAAACAAAAATATTATTTTTTATGAAAAAAAAAACACAATTGTAATAATATTTTAAAAATAAATATTATTCATAATTAACTAAATACAAATTAATTAGAAAAAAAAATGATGAAAAATAGTTTTAATGCAGCAGAGTTTCTCTCAGGCAGTTTCAGGAGGGTGCTGTATGCTGCCAAACTTTTGGTTTAAAAAATTGCACTCTTCTTGTCTCTCACCTAAAGTATAGCATTCTTCTAACCCCTCAGTAAAAATAAATGCCTTAGTGCATTTTCTACAAAAAAATTTGCTTGCAAAGTAAAAACTGACTTCTTGTTGTGTCTTGGAAAGAGTGCCCTAACTTTTAAATATGAGTGCACTAACTTTTAAGTGCCTTTAAAAATAAAAATAAAAAGTACATAAGGATCTAAAAAGTACCCTTAAGAATCAAAAAAGTGCCCCTTTCCGTTCGGCAGCATCCTGCCTTTTTTTAAATCTGTAGGACTGCAGCAAATATTTGATGAGAAAATATTTTAGAGGAAAGAGCGTGTTAACTGCACTGTATGGTGGTCCTTAGCCAGCGTTTAGAAAAACTACTTTATTTTTGTAGCAAACTACAACTACTTTATCAAAATGTAGTTAACTACAACTAATTTGTTTTAAAAAGTAGCCAACTACAAACTAGTTTTCCAAAGTAGTGGAAGAAAAATTATGTTTTCTGCAAGAATGGTCTGCAAAATTAAAATTTATGAATGGACAGACACAAGAATACTTAGAAAAAAAGAAAAAGTAGGCTCCCCAGGGTAAAAAAAAAAGCCATTTTTAGCTAAAATTAAATTTTTTCCAATCTTTGTCATTGAAAATTCATAGATTCTATACATTCTCCCAATTTTTAATAGTCATGTAAATGGAACAGTTTTCAGGCCCATCATTTCACCTTTGCTTTTGCAGTGTGTTATAACTTGATTATTTATTATTACTGCAAAATGAAAGTGGCAAAAATTAAAAAATATATACAAATTCAAAAATTTAATTTGTGTGTACTGTGGGGATGAAGAAAGGGAAGTGGATATTAGGGGGGGGGGATAGAATTTAGTTGATGAATTATTCATTTATTGTTACTGCAAATTAAAAAATAGAGCTGAAAATGTTCAAGAAATTAGAGAGTTTTAAAGACTTTAAAATGTGTATATTAGAAAGGTACATCAAGAAGGGAAGCAGAAACTTCAGGGTTAAGAACTAGATGACTAATTATTTATTTATTGTTAATTCAAAGTAATAAATAAAGCAAAAAAAGAGTTTTAAAAATTTAAACAATATGCAGGGGGGAGGACAATTTTTTCTGAAGGGGTGTGGGTGGGAGGGAGGAGGCAGACTTTTTTTTTTCAAAGTAACACATTGTGCAGTTCTTTAATCTTAAAAACTTAAAGAATTTTAAAGATGTGCAGAAGAGACACCAAAAAGGGGAAGGCAGAAATTTCAAGAAAAGGAGAATTAAAGGAAATTTACTAAAACACAAAAGATTTTGATCCTTTAATCTTTGACGTCTTTCTGCAAAAAGAAAACATGTCCTGCAGAATGGTCTTTGCGCTATTGCATAGCTTTTCTTTAATCTCCTTCAAATATTATGATTTGTTTCCCAAATGAAAATCTGTAAGATTTCCATGAGAAATTCTTGCCATTCTACGACATTGCTGTAGGGTTAGTCATTTTGACAGTAAAAATAGCTATTGGGTTGCAAAAGTAAGTTCCATTTTTCCAACAGAATTTAGTAAGTGGTTTTATATGTATTGTGTCTGGTAATACATGCTTTTGAAATTTCTCTTCATAACCTTCAAAATGTAGTATACGACAATTGATTAAAATGTAAATAACCTAGTTTTTTATTAGATTTAAAATGGATAGTTTTGTGCCAAATAAATTGTCATTTGCGGAAGGACATCAAAGAAAGGGTTTTCTGCATGGACTTGTGACTGGAGATGAAAAATGGATTTACTACGAGACTCCTAAATGTAAAAAAAATGGGTACAGCCTGATAAAGCTGGTCCATCACAGCCAAAGCAAAATATTTATTCTGATAAGGTTATGCTCTGTATTTGGTGGGATATGAAAGGCGTTGTATATTATGAGCTACTGAAACCTTCTGAAACTGTTACTCGCAAAGTCTACCGATGACAACTAATGTGTTTGAAGTGAGCTATTCAAGAAAATCAACCAGAATGGGAGAATAGACACAATAAACTTATTTTGCAGCATGACAATGCAAAACCACATACTGGAACCGTCGTTAAAACTTACTTAGAAGGCCAGGACTGGGAAGTGATATCCCACCTGCCATATTCACCAGACATTACTCCTTCAAATAACTATTTATTCCAGTCAATGTAGTCAGCCATTCAAGACATATGATTTACATCTTATGAAAGTATCAAAAATTGGCTTGATGAATAGATCTCTTCAAAAGACGACTTCTTCAGACAGGGAATCTGTAAATTGCCTGAAAGATGGGCGAAGGTTGTGGCTTCTCATGGAGTCTACTTTGAATAATAATGTACCACTTTTATATATACTTTCTAAATAAATACGTAATTTTAACTAAAAAACGGAACTTACTTTTGCAATTATCCAATAAATCAAAATAAAATTTTAAATATATAAACAGTCTGATGCTTAAATCAGAATATTAATCTGGTGCTTCAGCAATATTAATTTAGTTAATTAAAACAAATTACAATAATTTCACATGATCAGGGCTTGACAAATGCGGTCACCAGGTTGCCACTGGCAACCAACTTTTTTTATCTGGCGACTAAGTTTTTTTAATCTGACTTATTTTGTTTTATTTATGTATTATTTTTTCTATTTTTATGAAAATTGAACTAAAAAAGGAGCATAAACGACATTTTGTCTAAAGCCAAGTTTAAAAGGCATTTTCCATTTCATGCACATAAAACGCTGTTCTTTTCCGCTCTAGTCGGCTAGCATATCACATGATTAGAATGTAGGGAGAGGGGGGGAAGTTTCAATAAGAAATATTGTCAATCCAACTTATGTGGCATCTAAAAATTGGATGCAATGATAAAAAAGTGTTACGCTTTTTTGTAAATTTCAAATCAGATTTTTGTGTTCAGAATTAAAAGTGATTAATCTATCACATTCATTTTAAAGAATAATAACATATAAGTGATTATAAGTAATTCATTCAAAGTAAATTTATAAAACTTAATTAAAATTTCAAGAAAAATTGATTTTAATAAAAATATGTATTTTTAAAATATTTTTTCCCCGCTTAAAATGCTTGGCGCCTCGCGTCTGTGTGCAACACACACATTGGACATTAGTTCGGCGTCACTCTGTCTTGACGACAAGTGTCTGGTTCTGAGTTGTTTCTCAATAATATTTTATAATTACATTGTTTGGATTATTATCTGCAGTAAATGGAAATAAAAAATCATTGATTGCAACTTTAGAAGGGTAAGGTAGTTTTTTATTTTTATTATTCTTAAATTCTTATTGTAGGTCGTTGGATCAAAATAAACCTCAGTCGGCTGCTGATTTCGATTTAATCCAGAGCAGGAAAATATTTTTCTTTTCTTTTCATTTTAGCAAAGAATATTACATAATAACTGGAGTTATTTTGCGAACATCACAATGTTGAATTAAATTTCTCGTAAGATGTCTCATTATAGATGCTGCAAAGTTACAAAATATTAAGAAATAAACTTGAAATTATATTCAAAGAACAACAACAAAAAATAAACTTTTATTTTTAATTTGGCAAAACTAAGAGAGGTCATTAAATGCAAATTTTGAAACAATTAAATCAGAATTATTTGACTTTCTTAATTCGATAGGCTAAATAGGCAAAAAATCATTTTCCAGCTTCACTATTTTATAGATGTCCTCTCATCAGATATAGATTTTGTAGCATTTAACTATTTGGACATTTGAAGCATACGGCAATCAGCATTTCCCTAACATGTCGGTTAATTCAGAGTTTACAATATTTCCTTTATTATATTTTTTCACAAAAATATAACTTTGATAAGTTTCTTTAGAAAACTTTGTTTTACCTTTTTAAATTATGTACTATTCTAAACTATGCAAGTAATAATTCTAAACTATGTTTGTTATTATTTTTTCTCACTTAATTCATAAACAAAGTTCTCTGCTTTTTGAAAATCAATAACGGGGGGGATATTTTTTTTTTTTACTGGCGACTAGAATTTATACCTGGTTACAAAATTTTTTCAGATTTGTAAAGCCCTGCACATGACAAGTACAAGTTTAGAAACAAATTTACTTTGTAATAAATCTGGCAGAGATAAAATGTTTTTTAAAGCATAATTTAACAATGTAATTTTAACATTATACCTATGGCTATACGGTGGATACAATTAACTTTAAATATTTTAAGAGAAACAATTAATTCCTAATAAATTGATAATATAAATTTAAAAATAATTGATGAATTATTTAATGTATTTTATGTTAAAATATAATTTTAATCCTTAAAGTCGTATAAAATTGGAAATTTTCAGGGAATACAAGTGCTTGTCACAATAGAAATATTGCATAATCAAAACACATTAAGTTGGATCAAATTCCTATAACACAGCATCCAAATACAGTCAGTCTCTAAAGTTTAGGCACACACTAAAATATGATAATGAGATTGGAAGAAGAAATAATGGAATAATTTCATGATAAATATTAAAAATGTAATAGAAATGGGTTAGAATGATATAATCATACATTACGTCATTTAGTTTTCGTTCCATTACAGAATTTCAACAAAAGTGCATTGGTTTTCTTATTAGTAATTTCTATTGGCTGTCTTATTAAAAAGTCTTAATCCTGCTTAAAAGGTTATAAACCCCAAAGCAGAATATTTTGCAATGTTCTGCAACGAACTTTCAGCTGATCAAAAATGTTCTGCAAGAATAAAAAAGTAACGCACGGGGAGATTTTCTTGTATATGTAGGAGTGCGATTTCATCTTGTATAGAAATGCTAAAGATATTTCGTAAAACGTTAACACACACACAAACTAAAGAAATGACGAATTTTGCAATTTTACTTGGATCGAATTATGAATTTCGCGTTTTTTTTCTCGTTATCGATTGACGATTTTTGCAATATTTATTAGATTTTTCTCTCGGGTAACTTTCTACCTATGATCGACTGACAAATTGCGAATTTCCCAATCTTTTTTAATGAACAATTGAAGAAGTTTTTCCGGTGATTTATAGATGAATTTACTGTTTTTTCCAATGAATGAATGGTGAATTTTGTTGAAAATAAGAATTTGAAATGTTCTGCAGAGAAATTCATTGTTCTGTGACGTACGTCGCACTTTTAAGCATATTCTGCTTTGGGGGTTATAAATATGAGTGATTTCTTTTTTCATACTCACTGTTTTTCTGCTTTTCATGTATGATAGACCTGCTGTAGATAAATGTTTTAAAATGTGATCCATTGGACTCTTCAATTAATGCAACCACATACCTTCTTGGATTTTCAACATCAGAGTAAGGTTATCTCTGTTTTGTTTTTATGTGTTAATCAGAAAAAATAGCTCATCATATTAGAATTTATTGCTTAGGAGTTTTATCATTTCTTTCAGTGGGAAAATAAAAGCAATGGCTTTGAGCAGAAAAGAATAAGAAGTAGCGCTGTTTGAAAGCAATTACTTCCCAATATGGAACAGAAGAGCAACGACAATATTTTCAGCTAAGGAACTAGATGAAATTTTAGAAAAAGAAGCTGATGAAACAAAATATGAAGAAATAATTAAATCAAGCATATGCATTCCTGTTAACCAGGGATGCCACTCAGAAAATAACAAAAAAAAAGAAATTATGTGCAAAGTAAAATTTAAATATTTTTCACAACATTTATGCTTAAATTTTGAAAACTATATTGTTTATAATTAACTAAATAAATTATAAACAATAATATTTATAACAAACTATTTTTCAACTGGCTTAAAAAAACACTTTTTTTTTTTAAACCTTAAACATTTTATAACATTATTTAATCATAAGTTTAAGTAGAATTTTAATTTATAGTAATCAGATAGTAAATTTTACAGAATTCTCATTCCTCAAATGTGTTATTCTCTGCACTTTTTAGTGCTGTGAAAGTAGGGGTGCACAACCTTTATAAGAGGTGGGCCACTCACAAAAATGACTGGCTTGTCGAGGGCCACCATCCAACCAGTTTGACGAAATTCGTGATTTTTATGCGATGAATTTCTATGTAATGGCCCATAAATGAGAGGGGGGGCAGGATTTTTAATTTCATTTTTTCTAAGGGAGGGGAAACGGGGGTGTCACATGACTTTTTTTCAATAGGGGCCTTGTTTTGGGAGGCAGAAGTGGGGGATGACATTTTTTCGTGCTACATGACAGGAGTGATTTTTTCGGCTGTTGGAGGTCGGGGTGCTTTTTCAGGAGTGGGGGGCAGGATTTTTTAGTTTTGTCTTTTTCTTAGGGGTGTCACATGACTGGATCGTATAGGAGAATGAGGGGGTAAATATCAAGTTTTTTTTTGCTGTTTGTCTTAGGGAAGGAAGTGGGAGGTGTCACACAACTTTTCGAATAGGATAACGACTGTAAATTGTTGAGTGGCTGATTTAATTAAATAAATCATCAATAATATAATTATTTTAGATATAATTTATTTTTATTTTTATAATATTAATGCATTAAAATATTTAAATTTTTAATTTATAAAACTATTTTGTATATCTAATTCAATACTTCGTATAATTTTATACTATTAATGTTTTCATTATGTAGTTTGCTATTATAGTTTTTCCTCTGGGAAGTTTTCCCGTTTCAGACGTTTTATTTACATGGTCCCCTGGAAAAATTCTTAAACGGGTTTCACTGTAGTAACTTCAGCAATTTTTTTTTTTTAAGTTCTATGCTTTTCTATGTTTCCCAGTCTTTGAACAAGTAGTTCAGTAGTCTTAATTTGTTGTTTGACAAATAGCAGTCTCATCTCTCCTCCCCTCCCACCTTTGAGGTTTTTTCTCTAACTATACTTCCAGTTTCCATAACTCAGCAACTAACCCTACAATTTCAATGCAACAAATTCCAAACATTATAATAAATTTAATAGTAACCTTCTATAACATTTAGGGCTGGCACGTTTTTGCCAAAGGTGGTAAAAACCATGGAAAAAACCGGTAAAAACCGTCCTGGCAAAAATACATTTTTGCCACTTTTTGCCATAGTGGCAAAAATAGATATGTTTTATTTACAGTGATGTAATTAATATATTTTAATTTTTAATAATTTCAACTCTAATAATATGTAATTTTATTTTTTTATTTACCTTAGAATATTCGATGCATCATTTAAACAGTTAATCTAAGTAGATTGTATTTTTTAGTAAAATACTTTAGTAATCAGTTTTACTTTTTAGTAAATAACTTACTGGCTTTGGTTTAATCTCTCATAATTATTAAACAATCAATCCTTATGCTTCAGTTAATTTTGTAGCAAAGTCTGAGAGAGAAATAGCACTTGCCAATTTGGCTATGCTATGAGAACAACAGTTATTTGAAGTTAAATTTAAAAACAATAGAAACAAAACCTTTTGCAAGATAATTCATTCTCATTTCCTATGATCAAATCAAGATTCAAGTCTGTAGCAGGTATAATGACAGTGGGAAAAATTGTAAGAAAAATTACCTAATAAAATCATTGTACCCTCCCCTCTCTTAACTATCGTCAAACTATAAGATTAAATGCCAATTATGGATCATTGTAAATGTCATTTTCACTTGATATTAAACACGTTACATGTGTTTGTTACGTCATCATGTGAATTTTAATTTATTTTTGTATTTTTATTAAGGTTTTACTAATTTTTTTTTTTTCATTATTTAAAATGAAAATTATGTCAATAAATGATTACCTCGTGATATTAAAGGAAGAAAAAATATAACAGATTAGTTTCAACTGGTGTCACCAATTTTTGTCCACAAAATATTTTTATTTTTCTATATTTGCTTCAAGCCCATATCTAATGTTTACATATATTTTATAGTTTTTTTTTCTACGGTTTTTGACTAAATAAAGAGGATTGAATTCTTTACAATCTTCCGTTATCATTGATGTTTACTATGTTCCGTAATAAATTCCATTATTACATTTAAAATACTTACAATTAATTCACAAATTCAATATCTTAAAAATATCTGTTTGTTTATGGTTTAATTTAATAATTCTGCATTTAAACACATAAACTGTATTCTTAGTATTATTTTGACAGAAATAATCTGGATAATTCAAATTTTATATTTGCTATGTCGTTACGTCATGAGTGAACTTTATTATTAAAGTAACCCTATAATTTAGATTTTTTTTTTTTTTTTTATTGAAATTCATTCATTTTTTCAACTTAAAATTTTAGAATGACAATATTTTTTCATTTGTATAATTTGGTGAAATTGGTCGACGGGATAAACAAGTAGTACCGTTTACTTCTATAAAGTATTTGTAAAAGTTATACCTAAAGGCTCAAATAAAGATAAAATGAAGATTAATTTGGCAAATGTTTATGCATTAATATTGTTTTTTATTATAGATTTTTTAAATGTAGAAACTGTTGATTTAAATTTTTTCATTTTAAAGGCAACATTACTACATTAATTTGAGAAAAGTAAAAAGTTTTTACCTGTCACCATCACATAAATTTATCTACAAAATTGATTATGATTGATTATTGATATTTTTTTATTCATATTACCAGTGAAAATTATTTTAATTAATCAAATTAATATTAGTGAAATATGTAATTAATATTCTGATTTAAGTCTCAATTATAATATATACAAAATTATATTATTTTATTATATTTATTAAATCCAGCCTTTTTTGCCAATTTTTGCCGGTTTTTACCAGGTTTTTTCCAGTTTTTGCCACTGTCCTGGCAAAAATACCATTTTGCCGGCAAATTGCCCAACCCTAATAACATTAAAGTGAACTTATGAGTTGTGTATACCACTCTTTTTGAATAATAACTTCAGATTTTTAAAATTTCATTTCAGAGTATCTCAGGTTCAATGGGTCTGATCACAAAGCTGTTTTGCTCATTCGACTGGATATCAATAGAACTTACCAATTTTAGTTCTGAGTTTCACCACCAGTGGGCGCTTTCCTATCTCTGGTTGGTTCTATGGGCCCAATTACAACAGGATTTGGCTCATTCGACTGGATTTTGATAACTTTACAGATTTCAGTTATATTCGTATAGAACAGATTGCACCCTCTGGCAGTGGAATTTCTTGTCTCGGGTTCTGTGGACCCAATTATGAGGGGATTTGGCTCATTTAACTGGATTTCGATAACCTTAAAGATTTCAGTTATGTTCGTATAGAACAGATTGTGCCTCCTGGAGGTGGAAGGTGAAACTAATGGACTTTGCAGCTTTTGCGCAGCACGCCTGCTATATGGGGCAGCAGACAATGGGGACCCATGCAGGAGGTTTGTTTGGTTAGAGATTTATACTATTCAAAGTTGCAATTAAGTGTTTTTCCAGTGCATGCGCAGCACGCCCGATATACAGTGCCAGAGGCTTGTGCAGTTGTAGGTTTTTCGCATATGAGTTTCGTATGATTTGAGGCCCCAATGTAAATTAGGGGCCTGCTAGCGGGTTAAGCCAGCTAGTATCGAATAATGTTCATATAAATTTAAAAAGATGTATTTTTGTTCTAAATTTAAATGGGAAGTTGATATTAGTGAAAAATATAGACTGCTGGATTTTGTGTAATCTTCAAAAATGAAGAAGTTTTATTGAAAAGGAAAATAAGTGTTTACTGTTTGGCCATCAAAAAAATTGTGGTCAATATGTCAGTGATTTTCTACCCCAAAGTAAAATTGCTCTCACCTTAAATACTGATGTTAATAATCTGTGGCACAGAAGATGTGATCACTCACACATGCAGTGAATGCTTATAAAATTATATTAAGAAAATGTAGTACAAAACACTTTTAATATAAAAGAGAAACATCTAAAGTATTAAGGGAAAAAAAGCAAGAAAGATACCTTCTCCTTTCTGCATCATGTGATTCAATACCGGGAATGTTAACAGTAATAGATGATGAAGAAGCCAAATTATACTTCCTTATAGGTTTTTTACATATCCTGATATATACTAGAAACTCGAAAACAGCATTTCCAATAATTATGAAAGGAGGTTGTATCACATTCGGAAAGAAGCTGAAAGAAAAGAAAATTTTCAGACACATCTATCATGCATATAAGTATCATAAATGGATTTATTTACTAAAAAATCATACCTAAATAGAGTGAATACTTCATTAACATATCACTACCAACTGATAGAATAATAACAAATACTAGAATAAACATTGATCATTATCAGAGATGGGGAATTACTCACAAATGAATCTTCTAACAAGGTGAGTGAATTTTTAGGCAGCCTCTTAAAAAATTGCAGGCTATGGAAAATATTTCAAAAACTTACATTTTTTCACTTTTCTCACAAATTGCTGTGATGTAAACAATGCTTTAAATTAAATATTTCATTTTGAGAGATAAATTGAAATGGCATATTCTTCTTTTTTTAAATTATGAACTGTACAGGCTGTCCAACGTATTTAACAAATCAAAATAAGAAGTAGAATGTGTTGACAAATAATATAATGCCTAATGACTATTTTATATTATGAAACAGAAATTTGAAACTTATTTGGCCCATTATTTTATTGATATGAAATATATCTCCTTTAATATAATTACAATTGCAAATAAAATATTTTATTGTAAATCATACATGTAATGTTTCTCAGTCAAATCTCAAACTCAGATTTGAAATAGACTTTCCTCTGTTGTATATATTTCTTAATTTTTTTTTAAATGTTACAATAAAAATGCACTAAAATGAATTATTTTTGCAATTGCATATGCTTTTTTATGAAAATTTTCGACCGCATTATGCTGACTGGTAAAAAATCCTTGAGCGACAAGTTTTTTTTTTCAGAAATTCCCCACCCCTGTTTGTCTAGAAATTTTAACAGTTACAAATTTTCAGTGAACATTATGGCTTAGATAAAAACGGGCAGCCCTGTACGATACCTGCTATAAACAAATATATTAATTTTAAATCTCTTTCTTATGAATAATCTTATTAATGATGCAAATAAATACCACATGTGAGCATCTGGTAGCTCTACTAATAGGAGATTGTAACTTCTAGTGTTCACTCTAGAAAGAAAAACGATGCTAGTCACTGAAAACTGAAGCAGAAAATGGTACTTGTTGTTTAGAAAAGAGCAAGAGAAAATGTATTTTTGAATTTAGTAATAATAGTGTATATATATATATATATAATGTGTGTATGTGTAATTTTTAGGTATGATAAATAAAGTAACATTATTTTAAAATGATTCAATGAACTATAAATAAAAAAAATTACAATTAAAATACAATGTGATTCACATTCTCCTGTGTTTTTCTTAACGAAATGAAGTTCTGCAAGTTTTTGTATACGCATAGTTTGAAATACTGTGGTATGGTGAATATGTTTGAACGAGCAGGGAAGACCAAGCTATGCTCGGTCAAAATTAAATTTGAGTTCAAATATCATGACCCATGACCATAATGACCCACTAATTGAATTTTCTCGAACATGTGACTTAGCCCAACAGTCTTCTCGTGCCCGAAAACCATTGGATGCAAAATTTAGTGTAAATTGAGCTGCTTTTTAGATCTTGACCCACAATGACCCAGAACTGACCCACTAATCGAATTTTCTCGAACATGTGACCTAGCCCAATGATTTTTGCGTGCCCGAAACTCGTAGGATACAAAATTTAATCAAAATCGTTACAGCCGTTTTTTAGATAAAATTAATTTGACCCGCTTTGACCCAAAAAGGACCCACTAATCGAAAGTTCTTGAACAGGTGACCCAGCCCAATAGTCTTCTCGTGCCCGAAAATAGTCGGATACAAAATTTCGTCAAAATCGTTTGAACCATTTTTTAGATACAATTAGCTTGACCATGACCCAAAATGACCCACTAATTGAATTTTCTCGAACATGTGACCTAGCCCAACAGTCTTCTCGTGCCCGAAAACCATTGGATGCAAAATTTAATGTAAATTGAGCCGCTTTTTAGATCTTGACCCACAATGACCCAGAAATGACCCACTAATCGAATTTTCTCGGACATGTGACCTAGCCCAATGATTTTATCGTGCTCGAAACTCGTAGGACACAAAATTTAATCAAAATCGTTAGAGCCGTTTTTTAGATAAAATTAATTTGACCCGCGTTGACCCAAAAATGACCCACTAATCGAAAGTTCTTGAACATGTGACCCAGCTCAATAGTCTTCTCATGCCCGAAAATGGTCGGATATAAAATTTCGTCAAAATCGTTTGAACCGTTTTTTAGATACAATTAGCTAGACCATGACCCAAAATGACCCACTAATCGAATTTTCTCGAACATGTGACCTAGCCCAATGGTTTTCTGGTGCCCCAAAACGGTAGGATACGAAATTTCGTCAAAATCGTTAGAGCCGTTTTTAAGATAAAATTTGCATATATATATATATATAACCACACACAAGATTTGCTCGTATTAGAATATATGATAACTGTTCAGATAACAATCCAAATGAAAGCACAGTGCATATCACGGCAACATTTGGGGGTGGAACTAGAAGGAGCAATTGCCTCCCATCAAGAAATTTCATATTTCAGAATGTATAAATCATTACAGATCAGACTCCAAAAGAATTATTTAGAAATTGTACAAAATCTAAAATGTCAGATTTGATTACAATAGAAACATTAGCATTAAATAAACACTTTAAGCATAGAAATGAATAATTTTGCAAAAGCCTTGCTACTGCTATTTTTCAAAATGAGAGACATTTATAGTCTGTGAGTTAATTTTAAAACTATATGTAAGAATAAAACATTATCAATTGCTTCTCAGCTGTGCACAACAAATCAAAAGAAATCTCCCCCCCCCCCCACAACCCCCCAAAAAGAAAGTTTTGAAATGGCACCCCTGCTACACTTTAACTGTAATGTTGAAGAAGTGATTGCACCACAGTAAAATGTTTGTCTTTTCTATCATAAGAAGTGTCTTTTTTTGTTTGTTTATGTTCATGTATTGAAGATGTCATTTTCTGGTAACCATTCACAGATTATAAACTGCATGTTTTAAATGGTTTCTTCTGTAAAAATTACCCTTTCTGTTTACCAGCTCCACATAAGACGAATGGGTGGGAATAGAATTTGTATAGGATTTCATATGTTTCCGGTACTTCAGGAGAAAAGCTGTGTTTGCCAGGTAAAGCTTTTTATAGGAGAGAGGTTGGAGGTTGGGGAGAAGATTAGTCTTTTTTATAGCACCTTTGGGGATTTACATTCCTCTAAATACTAGCATTTCTCAAAACTATTATTTTGGGTTTACAGTTTAATGAATCAAATGTGCCACAAAAACAGGAATCTCCATTTTTTTCATATAATTCCAGTTATGTTGTTATTGCTTTACGAAATTTCAGATTTTATTCACACCTTTTACTTTAAGGAAGAAAATGAATCATGTTTAAACTACAAGACTGAAAAAAAATATTTGATAAAAATTCAGATAATTATTACTGTATAAAAGAAATTTCAAATTTTAACCTTCCAATTCATTTCTCCTCCCGTCAAGACATTTCAGTGACTTACCAGATCGTTGGGAACTTTGTAACATTGTAACAGACAGAATTAATCTTTAGAATTTATAACAATTCATAACTTGTATATTAATAAATTATATGAAAAATAATGTAATTATAGGAAAGGTTCATTTACTAAATCAAATATTTTAGAGTATTTTAACATTGCATGCAAAATTTTTTCATTATAATGTTTTAGATCAAAGCAAAATGTTAAAAATCTTATTTTGAGAAAAAAATAAAAATAAAACTTAACACTGTATTCTGTTCTTTAAATTATTATTATACAAATGTCTTTAGCTCAAGTTCTAAACAAGATAAAAACAAAATTCAATCTTGTCTAGAAAGTTATAAAATAAAGTTTTAATCTTAGGCTAAAAATAGAAAATAAATATTTTGACAGAAAATTTCAATTTTAATTTAGGCAGTTATTTTAACATAAAATCAATAAATGCAGAAAATGTCACAAAATCATAGACAAATGCATGCAAAAACTTTATTTCAACAACAACAATTTAAAAAAAAAAAAGAAAAGAAAAAGAAAAGGGACAATGAAATGATTGATCACCTTAGTACTATATCATTCATTTTTTCTCACTACTCATAGAAAGGAGAAAAAAACAAGGGCCCAATGGAACACATAGAAAGAGATCGGCTATAAATCTGTACTTTTGCTGTACATTTATTTGTTTTATCATGTAACATTTATTAAAATAACTTTCTGTGTTTATGAAAGCATTTTTTTCAATTAACAGTGTAATGTTTTCTTTTTTCAAGTCAATAAATCTCTTTAACAATATTTACAATAGAATTTACTTGTGTGCAAAATGCGCTAAAATCATGAAAATTGGTAGAAATGCATATAGCAATTTGGTGCACCATTTGTAATGTCAATGGTATTCCAAAATGTGGATTATCTAATTTAACACTAATTCGATGTGGCCGTCTGTACCATTTCCACTACCTTAAATAAGACATTATCACAAGATGTGATGAAAGTGACCTTCCATCTGCCCTAATCAGCACTAGATTAGATTATCCTCTTTTCAGAATGTAGTTGACATTACATGCTGTACACCAACCACTGTGTACTTCTAACACTTTTCGTGATTTTGTCACATTTTGCACACAATAAGTTAGTTTTGTTGTAAATATCATCAAAATATTGTCATTATTGTCCAAGTTAGGCCAAAAATTTAGGCTCAGATGGAAGTGAAGCACTGTGTGATTTTGACTGAATGAGTAGATTACAACTCTGTTTCCTAAACAAAAATTGTTTGTTGCAGTGTATACTCTACCACCGCTTAAATTTTGTAAACATTATACTGAAACACCCTGTATATATTCGATATTATATAGAATATCTGCAATTTCAATCTTAAAACCTATGATATGCTAAGACAGAAGAAATACGATAATTACTAATCCATGGTAATAAAAAGATTGAGAACTGTTACTCTGGGCCATTATTTAAGGGAACAACACCCTGTCCTTTTTACAAATAGTAATGGTATGCATCCTTAGTTATACCCAGAGATCTCTCATAAAAAAAAAAAAATCTGTACCCCTGTATTTTTAAATTGAGCTTCCAAAATTATAGAACTTACTCATTTCTTTAAGAAAAACACAAATTATTAAATCAGTGTAATTTAACTGTATACAGAAATTTCCCCAGGTTTAAAAAAAAAAAAAAAAAAAAAAAAAAAAAAAAAAAAAAAAAAAAAACAGGGTGCTGCTGGAGGGAAAGTGAGACTTTTAAGATTTTAAAGGACACTTTTTTCATTTTTAAAGACATTATTTTGATTTCAAAAGACACCTTTAATCTTTAAAAGTTGTGTTACTCTTTTCAGGTCATGACAATAAGTCAGTTTTTATTATGTAAGCAATTATTTTAATACAAACAGCAGAATTTTTTGAGTGAAGGAGAAGAAGGGTATATTTTTTTTTAATCAAAAGGCAGGTAAATTGCAGCACCCTCCAGAAACTGTCTGGGGATAACTGTGTGTATATGTTTATTTATAATTGATAAAGTATTCAAAATTAATGTTTTATGTATCATTCATACCTAAAAAGTGTTTTGGCAAAATCCTCAAACAAGGGCGACCCCCGATTTGGCGATTTTTTTGACGCGTGCCAACCTAAAACTCGGCAACCTCCAAATTCTAACCAATCAGAACGCATGCTTCCTACGGTAAGTTTCTTCACAAAGTAAACATAGATTTTATTCATTTTTTCGACTATTTACAAAGTTTTAGTAATATTTTCTTCACGATTTTTCGATTTTTACAAACTTTTAGCAATATTTACCTGCGTATTTTTATATTTTTACAAACTTTTAGCAATATTTCTTCCGGATATTTCGATTTTTACAAGCATTTAGCAATATTTTCCTCTGTATTTTTGTATTTTTACATTTTAGCAATATTTTCCTCCGTATTTTTCTATTTTTACAAACTTTTAGCAATATTTTCCTCTGTATTTTTCTATTTTTACAAACTTTTAGCAATATTTCCTCCGGATATTTTAATTTTTACAAACATGTGGTTATTAACTTACATATGTACGCTACGCGTACATTTTCCGGAAAAAAAAAAACCTCTGGATGTATGGAACTCAAAGTGCAGCGGTTCTAGAATATACGAAACTCATACAAGCAGCGATTAGTAACTTATATATGAATGCTGCACGTACATTTTCCGAAAAAAAAAAACACCTCTGGATGCACGCACCTCAACGTGCAGCGGTTCTAGAATATACGAAACTCATACTTCAATAAAATCAACAAAAATTCACTTACCTTTTGTTTGTATTTAATCCATCTTTTAATTAGCATTAATAAACATATATAAGCAAACGTAGCAGCATGTATCAAATACAAAAATAAACTGTCTTGTTGCCAAAACGTCTATAGAAAAATAGTGTTGCCACTACAATAATATATATATATAACACCCATATTTCTCATCTTTCGTTTTTTTCTTAATTATTTCACAGGAATTATCCTTCTATGACATACCACAAAACGTAAAATCATTAAACTTCACAAAATACATTCCACAAACGTAATTCAACAAATTTGACACACAATAATCCAATCATAACCTTCTTACATCTTTGCATTGAGCTCAAAATCCAATCCAATCGCCAGAACAAACAACAATAAACCAACCAATCAACCACAGTAGGCATGGAAGAAACATAACAAACGAACTGGTAGCAAGAAAATCTCATTTATCGCTTCACCAACTTCGACGACGCCAAGCATCGCCCTTGTTTGAGGATTCAACCAGTGGTTGTTTTTTTTTTTTACATTACTAAACATAATATACTTTTTAATGAAACAATGTATTTTTCTACTGAACTAGTGCTTTTTTTCTGCTTAACAGTTAGTGATCTTTTTAATTATGGAACACTCAACACCGATGTTTTGACATGCTTTTCAAGCCTGCGCCAAGCTACTATTTTCTGTCACCATCTTGGAGTCATGGCAAGCACAACATTTATAAATAACAACATATTAGAAAACACAGGAAAGCGTAGTTTTACACAACAATCAAAATAAAGCAAAAGTATATTTTTACAACATAAATTTAATGGAAAATGTTACCTATGTCATTTCAATCTTTTAAAGTACACTACTATATCAGAATAATCATTCGATAATTCAAATTCTAATTCCACACAAACTTTTACATAAGATCTTTGCGTCATTTCAATCTATTAAAATGCCCTACCATATCAGAGTAAACATTTGATTATTTAAATTCCAATTTCATGACATACACAACATTTATAAATAACGATGTATTAGAAAACACAGAAAGCATGTTTTTACATAACAATCAAAATAAAGCAAAAATACATTTTTTACAACATAAATTTAATGGAAAATATGTTACCTACGTTATTTCATTCTTTTAAAGTGAACTGTACAATTAGAATAATAATAATCATTCGATAATTGAACTTCTAATTTTGCGCAAACTTTTAGATAAAATCATCACGTCATTTCAATCTTTTAAAATGCACTACTATATCATATATTACTATATTAAAATTTTAATTTTACACAAACTATTAGATAATAAAACTTATCTGGTACTCAAGAAAATAATATCCATTGGCACAGACAACATTTGGCTAAGATGCTTTACACTCACGCAGAAAAAAAAAAATTAATCCGTTAAAAAAAGGAAAAATGTCGCCAAATTTAGGAGCTTTTTTCCTTTAATGGCAACCTAGCCATTGTATAGGGCAGTTGCAATTGACGTCACCTTGGAGGTAAACAGTACAAATAGGCAGTTCTGATTGGTGGAATTACCCTTACCTCCAAGTGAATACAATGGTTGATCAGCTGATTGCAACTGCCCTATTAAGTTATTCGTTTGGCGCAGTCTTGAAAATTACGCCAACCAAAAAGTCGCCAAACTTTTGTTTACATGTTTGCGTGAGTGTAAAGCATCAGTTCAACATTTTAACACTCGTCAATAACAACCTCACTAATCAAAGCAACAATGACAAATTCAAAGTTCGTCTAAAACAACCTCGCTTGCCACTGTAACCGCCACTTGGCGTAATAAATCACATGACAATTAAAAACTAATCATTAACTCAACAACTATGCAAATTTTTCTTTCTCCATATACGGTTCCATAATACGCAACACTACAACCAATCATGTGCAATAGAACGCCCTTCTACAACCAATCACATGCTTTCTCAAGTTTCCATCATCAATAACATAATACATACTGCACAATCATTTCCCTTGACTTTCATGCAAACAAAGGTTACAATAACAAATTTCAACACCTATAACTTAATACAAGCATAATAGCCGGGTTACCATAAAAGAAAAACAGTCCCCAAAATTTTGCGACTTTTTTCTTTTTTTTAACCAATTAAAAAGAAAAAAACAGTGTGTGAGTGTAAAGCATCATAGTCTTAATTACCAGCACCCTGTCCTTTATTTTACAGAGTGAACATTAATAATAAGGGCAATTCTCCATCCCTAATTTTATTAAGAAAACTGCAATATGCATATAAACATTTTGGAGATAAATGTAACATTTACTTACAGTTTATTATTTTTCTCAAATTTTAATACCCTCAGTTATATTGCTCATTTGGATGTATGCACTTTTTTCCTGTCTTCCAGCAGTCTGTGTAGTGCATGCAATCAACACACAAAAAATTTTCAATAGATACTTAATTACATCCAGTGTTGGAGTTTATTACAGAATGGATGTAATCAATTACAAAAATAATTTCAGTTTCCAGGAACCAGAGTTGTTATGTTTCAAACATCAATTTTTTTTGTAAAGCTGTCAGAGATGGTGTCAAAAAGTTAGTGTTACCATCATATATCAGGTGTAACTCTGTGGTAGCCACAATAAAATCTTATCTGAGCAACTGACCACTATTTTTATAAAGTTTGTGAAGATAAACATGAGAAAATTGACTATGATATTGCAATAAAAGTACAGATTTTCAATTAAAAAGTAACTTGAGATTATCTCCAGAGACTTGCATGCTTTGCTGTTGTGTGTGACAAGGCTCAGAGTAAAAGGCAAAACTGGGAAATTTCATTAGTGGCCAGTAGTAGCAGTTTCATAAGTGGCCACTTTTTTTAAACTAGTGGCCAATTTTTTATTTAAAAATTCTAAACAACAAACTTTTGTTAAAATTTAATTTAGCATTCATCTAAAATTAAATAGCCCAAATAAATACAGTAGAAAGATCTTTATAACGCAAACCTAAAAACACAAGGTTGTGCGTTATATAGATCCCTTTTCACACATAATTAAATTTAGCTTGTAAAACATGGCCAAATATGTGTGAAACATACTAAAATACATTAGAGTATCTTTATATTGTATTCTTTATTACGAGGAGTTGTGCAGATTATAATTTTTTGCATAATATAGATCATTTCACACATTGTTAAATTTACTTTATAAACATTGTCCAAACATACCTGTATCAAATCATAGCAATTTTTTCAGTAATAAGCTCTGAATTAAGGAGATAAAGTTGATCTAATGTATCAAATTTAGTCCTATAGAGAATAGCAACTATTTATAATGTGGGAATTCAGGTGTTTCTTAACTAAAAATTCATGGTTTACATCTGAGAAATTGTGCATTATATGGAGAATTGCGTTATATAGAATTGCATTATAAAGATCTTCTACTGTATGTTAATATAAACATATTTCAACCAGCAAAAGTAGAAACCTTGATGAAATGCAAAAAAAAAATTTAATTTAACTTATGTTTTAATTCATACTTATGATTACACTGCAACCTGCAATATTTGTATATAATAGATTGTAATTGATAATGATTACTACAAGTTTGATCACAACATATGAAGAAATGGAAAAGTTTAATATATGAATCACATAAATAATAATAAACATATAAATACCTAGCAAATGTAAAGCCATCAGCTGCATCACCAACAGTTCCATTAGTATGATGCTGGTAAAATCTTAAGTAAACCCAGGACGTTAATAAACCTGAAGTAAACATAACAGGATAGGTTCCTCTTACTATTCCTAAGGGCCACAAGATCAAACTCAATAAAAGTACGCTTAATGGAACATTTCTGTTCCTTAATTTACCACATGGCAATGACAACAAAATATGATCTGGCATGATCTGTTTAACAGCAACCGATACAGCTGCACAATACCCTGCTAATCCATGAATCTGTACAGAAAATAAATATCGTGGATCAGAAGTAACAGTAAAAATGAAGATGTAATACATAACGGATAAAAACGCTACGGACGTATTCACAAGAGCAAAAAATGTTAACATTTCCATAGCTCCCCACAGGGGTTCTAACAGTTTACCACAAAGTCCAACAGTAATAACATCAGCTAATAACAACCATAATCTTGTTTCTAAATAACAATGAGTAAATGCAGTCCACACCCAAAAATTAGGAGGGATTATATAACCTGGTGTCACTGATATCACTTTCACAAAAGTTTCACTAAATGAAAAGATGTAGCATAAAACATTTATCAGACATATGAATTTCACCACTACACTGCTATTTTTTAATGCAGCTCCTAATTGTTGATTTAAATACAGAAGATTTCGTTTGATCATCGACACTGAAATACTGACAGAATGAGCCATGTTCTACTTCTGATCTATTATTTATAAACACAAGTTAAATTAGAAATAAAGTATGTAGTCTCCGAATTTTGGCATGCTGTATCAAACTCATCACAAGCACATACTAGAGAAGGATTCACTGAATATTTATTTAAGGATTGTTGACAATAAATCAGCCTTCTAGTTATTAATCAAAATCCTACTTTTATTTAGCAATGCAATATTTGCTTGAACCACGGAAGTTAAAAACCTAAGGATTATAAGATTTCATTTTGTATTCAATAGCAGTGATTTGACTAATCTCATAGCAGTGATTTAAAAAAGCAGCTGTGTTCTAAATGCTACAACCAGTCTGTGCTGGTTACCAGTCCCTGTTTTGGTTTTGCGAAGTTTTCGCAACATGCATATCAATCTGTCCGTATAAAACAGTCAGATTTGACAATCGGTACAATAGTCATAAAATGTATTCGCCGTCTGTTACGTTCTGGATATAGATTTATCTTTTACAATGTATTATTTTCGTTTAGGTTAGGGGTTTTCTGGGGTTACATAATACTCATATCTAGCATGAAAACTCTTACTTTCACATCTGTAACCAAGCTATGTATATATTAAGTCTGATTACTTTTAAGAAGGTAAAGTCTCTTTCTTGAGTTCTTAAAAATTATCATAAATTGCTTGCTCTTATCGTCGAAAACATACAGGATATAACGAAAATACAGTGGTCGATCAAGACAAAAATTTGGTTTCTCTTCTGGCCCCTTCACAAAAATCTATTTCATAAAAAAGAGCCCAACACGAATGTGCAATTGTTTTTAATTGGGACCTTTCATAAAACGGATCTCTTCGCATAAATCTATTTCATAAAAACAAACAAACCATTCATAAAATTCTTACTACATAATGATTTGACATTTGTAATATTTCGAATACACGATCGAGACACGAATATCGAGCTCACCAGAATAGAAAATGTTAGCATATTACAGTCCACTGTTTTTCATTGAATTTGGAATGCTTGCATGTCCAGATTTCATTTCCATATGAGTTGTAGGTGCTATAAAATATGCTCATTATGAACAGGTAGTGGAAGGTATACGCCGTATAGCTTCTGGATTTTTTAAAAATAAATTCCGTATGTCCCCAGTTTCTCAAATAAAGATATAGTGTATATATCCTTTGTTTTGTTTTTAAGACTACAACACTGATTATGATGTCAGTAACAGTCTATACCAGGGTCTACTTTTATCAGTCTACCAATATTTTTAAATGATGCTTGAATTGAACCATCTTTGATCTATGTTAAAGCTGAAGAAATTCATCCAAATCGGAATTTTAAAATGTAACAAAACATTTATTGTTTGTTTTATTATTTAGATTTGCTTGTTGTGTATTTTTTGTTGTAAATAATAAAATACATTGTTTTCTACCACAGGTACTTTATTTAATTAGTAATTTTTAAAATCATTTAATGTTTTTCTATGTGTATTATGTTGTCTATTTTTCAAAAGGAAATATTTAGAAGGATTTTGTAATTGCTTATATGCAATGTACTAATGAAATTTTCATAAAATTGTTGCAAAGTAATTGTTTCAAATAAAACTTCTTAAAAATTAACATTTCTTATAATGTTACATTAAAGGGAAAAATTAGTAATTGCTGTTGCCTACAGGGTGGCTAAATAATAATTAAAAAAAGTTAAGAAAACTATTTTCCCAAGTATTTTTCCTGTTTGAAAATTTCTTGAAAATACACCCTACATGTTACAAAGTGGGCTTTTGATTCCTGGACATTCCAGAAGACCACCCAAGGCCAATAAACTACAATCTTTACTGACCTTTCACTCTGATACTGCCTATTGTGAAAGAATAAAATTTTCCGGCATGCCATCAACAGTTCAACTCTTGTCAGTTGACTATGATTAATATTAAACATGTGACTAATATTAAAATTCAAAATGTTTTAATATTAACATATTTACTTATCCTATTTAATTTTATATTAAAAATATTTTTTAAAAAAAAACTATTATATTTAGCACTTTTAATTTAGAAAAAGGCCAGTAGGTTAAAAAAGTGGCTACCAATAAAATCACTTCTACTATCAGCCATTGGCTACTAATGAATTCTTTCCAATCTTATCTTTTGTTATATAGGCCATATGTGATGGAATGACATTTTAAGTTGTAGAATTAAGTTAAAGCAATTACCCTGAAGCTATTTACAAATGAAAATTGACTTTTCAGTCTCCACATGACTGTTATTAATTAAAAGATTTAAAAATAATTATGAAATTATGATTTTTCCTATTTTATTCTCTCATTTTTGAGTAATTTCTTATTGCGTGATGGAATGAAAGTGTTGCTACCATGTTTCTAACCTGGTATTTAAAACTGGAAACTTTTGTGAATTAAAAAGCCATTCAGTTTTTAAACTAATACATATCTTAAATGTGATGTATAAACAATATAAAATTATAATTTAGAGCAATCTAGGGTTGTAGTTATTAACTGTTATTTGACGTGACAGAATGACTGAAAGTTTCTTGAACATTTATTAAAAGAAAATCGACTAAACTAATAAATTTCATAATTTTTTTATTATCCAGAATGATCATAAGAAATTACATTTTATAACTATTCACATGTGGCAGCTTTTTCAAAAACATATCGAGCATGATTACCTAGTTTATTTTGCATCCATTATTATCAAGTATATACCTTTAAGACTATTGTAAACCATTAAATATTTTACTACATGCATTCATTTATTAAGAAAATACAAAATAAACAACATTTAATTTTTTTTTTTCACAGTTTACTTCAAGACTATTATTTGTACACAACTTGAAATATTTTACTTTTCAGCTATAACCTAAACATTTTGAATTTAAAACATTAATTTGAAAACTTGGAATATATTTCAATATATTTTTTTTTAACTTAATTTATAAAAATTATTTTAAAAAAATATTTTGATAAAAGTTGACACTTTTATGGAATTGCCCATATAATGATAGCTGCAATTTTTTTAACTGTAGTTTTTATTTTAATGCAAAATTTTGAATGTGGTTTTGTTTGTAATCCCAGTAGCAGATTTTTCTGTGTAATCTGCAGCAAATCAAGATTTATCTGCGGCCCAAGAATGCTGGCCCAAGCTTACTATCATAAAGAAACATGTAATGCTCACTGCTGCTCAGAACCGTGTGTGTATCTGCCATTAAGTTTGAAACTCGCGGCAAGATATTAACACTATTTCATTAGAATCCTTATCTATTTCTATGTTTATGTAAGAAATTACAGTAGTACATAAAATAAGCAAAATTTGCATTTACAAAGAAAATATAAGAAATAAATACAATAAATCTAGTGACTAAAACTAAATTTTAGCAATTTTTCTTTCCCAGAATTTATTTTAAGGCTGTTAGATTAATCTACAAGGTATAAAAAAATCTGCAGTGCCTACTGCACTGTTTCAGCTACTGGGTTTATAATATAAACTAACTAAATTTTAATGTGGGTAAATAAAAGAAAGTTGATTTTTTTATCTCTATAAAGTTATCTAAACCATAAAAGTTTTTGTTTTCTATAATATTTCCAGGCACTGGCTACAGTAAACTGTAAACCACATGTTAAAAGTATTCTTTTTATAGAGACTATCAAATGCAAAAATGCACAACCATTGATATTTGTGAGCATTATTACAAATTATCAGGATTAATCTAAACAAAACATTCATGTATGTTTTGTATATACAGGTTGTCCCTTCTTATCATTCACCAATGGCTAATTCCTAAATCGTTAGTTTTAGAAGTACCTATAGTTCTAAAAGTAGAAATGTTTTAAATGTTGCTCTTCATCATGTGAAATTAAAAATTGGCATCCTGGATTCTGTAAGTTATGTTTAGCTCTTATTCTTCTACAACCAAAACTTATTGAGTTATATTACATTAAATTTTATGAATTTTCAGTGTTTTTCTGGCACTTAAAACATGTTTTTTCATTTTTAGTTCCAGAAGACCCAACGCATAAAAATATATATATATTTTTTTTTAAATCTGCCCAAATTGTTTGTTGTTGTGCTCTATTTGCATTGTTTGTTACTTTGAAGTACTGTCAACTCTCAAAAATCTACAAATGCCTAAAATCCTTGCAATGAAATTTTCAGTTATTCAGCGAAAATATCAAATTGATCCTATTTGATTAGTTGATTGAGGGATTCTAAACTAGACAACTTGTGCTGATAAAGCACAGTAATTACTCAGTAGGGGATACCGGTACACACTGGACCTATGGGCACAGTGGACTGACCACCCCCTAATATTTTATTTATTTAAAAATTTTTTAAGTTTCTCTCCTATCCTAATAGACAACAGCACTGCAATGATTATTTATAGCCTTCAGAAAATATGTTTAGCTCAGATTGAACTATTTTATCCTGATTGGTTGTTTTGAGCTTCTAAAAGTAAAATTTTTCATCATCATATTTTTATTTTTTTAGTAATTAAAGGTTGTAGATAAATAAAATAAAACAGCTTTTTGCAAAGCTAAGATACTCGTTTTTATTTTACTTTAAAGTTAATATGTTTAAAAGAAAGCTATAAACAATATTAATATGATTATTTATTGAACTTCAACATGGGGTACAGTGGACCACCCACTCCTGGGGCACAGTGGTCCACAATCCACTCTGCTCCTGTAATGCAGAATGTTCAAAATATTTAGTAATTGCTTATTTTCTATAAAGAAAGATTGTTTTAAAGTAGATTTAACTATAAAATAAAGTAAACAAATAAAAATAACAATTTATTTAACATAGTAAGAAATATTTGGTTTTGTATTTACTGCCTTTGATAAATATAACTGTAGTCTAATTGTTGATGATTCTATTCAAGTAAGATTCATAAGACGCAAATTGAATGGAAATCAGTTTATTTCTCCCGAAACTATAGATGAATCTGCTGTTGATGTCAATGATTTCATAATGTTGCTCTCAGACCCAAAATTATTTCTTGAAAATTCCAGGCTCAATCTTACTCATAAGTATTTTGGAATTTCATTTGCAAATTTTAATGTGCGCTGATTTTTTTGTACTTAAGTAATAACTTCAACTAAATTGCAATTGTTCCTGTATTAATCTGTTATTATTTTCAAAATATAATTAATTTTTTGTTTTTGTTTCAAAATTTATATTACTATGTTATTTTGTGGGTGAAGGAGCTAGAAAAAGGAATTAGATTAATGAAAAATAGATTTATATTGTATTTTAGATAATACCTAATAGTGGTCCACTGTACCCCGGTGGGTGGACCAGTGTACCCCGCTTCCGGGGTACACTGGACCACTTTACAAGTGTATATAATTATTTATTTTTTATTTATTTATTTTTTTTTTTTTTAAATGTATTGAAAACTATGTTGTGAGAAAATTATGATGGATGTAAGAAGGTTTAAGGAATATTCAAAAATAATTTCATTCAGATCGCTCAGTCTGTTAAAGAGAAAAAAAATGTTAACTGAAAAAGTGGTGTACCGGTCTCCCCTATATCACAGATGAAAAATTTAAGTACACAGTGTAGGATCTGTTTTCCGGAATGCTTAGGACCTAACCTAGGGTATTCTGGATAAGAGGATTTTCCATAATTTGGAACATTTTATTATAAGAAATGTACACATCTGTGTTTATCACTAGTGTGGACTAGTGATAAACATGAATAGTGTAAATACATACTTACAATTTTGTTAATTTGATAACTTATTTACATAGAATAAAAAACATTCTGAATTACAATTCAAATTATAAAAATATTACATTAACAATTAAGAATTAGTTTTAGGACTTAGGAACAGAATCCTTTGCTGTGGATTTTTGGAACATTCCTATTAAAGTCGATTACTTAGAGAATATCTCTTGCACTAATTGTTCTTGTATCCTGTACATTGACATGATTTGCTGTTCCTGGAAGTAGCTTCACTGTTGCATCCCCCAAATCAGTTGTTCAGTGAAAAATATCAGTTGCTCATCTGTTTTTTAATGCTTTTTATTGTAATTTTTATATTTATTTATTGAATTTGTAAATTAATGAATACAAGCAATACCATTATTTATTTTTTTCGACTCTATAGCAAAAGGGCTGCTATGCAGGAATTTTTTTTAAAGGGCACTCTTGCACCCTGTTCCAAAAGCATATTTTGAACTGGATTGTTTAAAGTCCCTTTTTATCAGTAGAATTTTGCAACATCTTTTTACGACCGACCAACGAATTTCACTATTTATCAAAGAATTTTGCGATAATTTTCCCCTGATTGAAGAATTTTGCAATCTTTTTTGACGATTGACTAACAAATTCGAGATTTTTTTTTTTCTCCCGCAATCAGTTGACGAATTTCATGATATTTTCTTTCTATCAATTGGCAAATTTTGTGGCCTTTTTCTTGCGATTGATTGCCAAAAATTGCAATTTTTTCTGCAACTGATCGATGAATTTTGCATTTTTGCCACAGCCGACTGAAGAATTTCGCAATTTTTTCCGACGACTGAATGTTGAACTCTGCAACTTTTCCCCCACAACTGATGGACGAATTTTTAAATATTTTCCTTCTACAGATGTACGAATTTCAATAGGTTATTTCGTGACCGATTGACGAATTTCACATTTTATCCATGACCAATTAACTGCCATATGTTTCCATGAACAATTGGTGAATATTCAGATTTTCCCCTACCATTTCCTGGTGAAACTCGTAGGGTTTTTTCATGCGATCGATGAAAGAATTTCACGATTTTTTCCGTGACTGAAGAATTTAAAATTTTTTTTTTTTCATCTTTTGAAACAAATTAAGCATTGGTTATTGTTTTGCATTCCGGTTTTTAAAACGTTCCGGACACAAGGATCCCAAATAATGGATCCCACACTGTATAATGTCTTCAGAGTGCTTATCAGATAATATGCAGTCTGAAAAAGGAGAAAAACTTGTTTTTTATGAGGGACTTGCTCATAGATAAATATTTGAATTTTCTGTTGACAGACTTTTATGACTAAACAAGAACTGTTGACTGTTTGCGTGAGGCAAAAAAAAAATAATAATTAAAACAACAAAAGAATGTTCCTAATTAAACTACTATTTATCAAGTGTTTACCAAGTTTAAATTTTAATTTGAAATAGTGATTATAAATTATCAAAATTATTCATTAAATAAATAGTTTTTAATGAATTACTTGTATTTTCATTGTACTGATTTCTATCAGCATTTATTATGTGTAACATATAGTTATTTCATAAAGATATCATTATTCAGATGTGGTTCAAAACAAAACAAAATAATCTTAAATATGCAAAATTCAGCAATCAACAAAACCCTTGGTGCCAAGCTGTGACATCTTTGAGAGTATACTGTATTGATAAATAAATAATCAACATCACCCATGTATAAAAAAAATAGCAAATAAAGTCTTTGTGCAAGAATATTAACAGGAAGAATACCAACATTACAAATGCACAAATAATACATAAAAAAGCAGCAAACAGCTGTTTTGAATCCACAAACGAGATTCTTTTTCAGTGCAACAAATAGCAAAGCACAGCGTGCTAGAAAAAGCAAGACTGGGCAATCCAGGCAAGACTCAGTCTTGCTTTTTCTAGCACGCTGTGCTTTGCTATTTGTTGCACTGAAAAAGAATCTCGTTTGTGGATTCAAAACAGCTGTTTGCTGCTTTTTTATGTATTATTTGTGCATTTGTAACGTTGGTATTCTTTCTTTTAATCAACCATATAAATATGTGCCTTCCACACACACAGAGAGAAAAAAAAAGAAAATTGGTTCTTCTCTTTGCTTCCCCAGCACATAGCTTAAAATCTTTAAAAGTTAAAACTCTTAACTTTTTAAAAATTTTATACCCTATGTATTATGTTGTGGTAAAAATAAATAAATAATCAAGCATCTGAATTACTTTCCTTTCTCTTTCCAGCATACTTACTTTTAAAACATTTGCTGTGCTCCTATTTATTACTTTGCATTAACTATAAATCAGTAGTCAATAAACTAAATCCTCCCTTGAAATTTCCACTTTCCCCTTTGCTTGTCAAAAGGAAGAATTTTTAAATATGGAAAGGGGGTTGCAAAGCAAAAAAAATTTTTTTTTTTAAATAAGTTTGCAGTGATGTTGCTAGGCTTTTGAAATCTCTGGTCTTTGGGACCCAGACACTTCTATAAAACTGGGTCACATAAACACATAAAAACTTTATTTTACTTAAGTAAGGTGTCACACAAAATATACATACAAAATAAATAAACCACTGGTATGTTTCGGTTTCATTCAAGATAAAAACCATTATCCTAAGAATACAACATCAATCAAGATGAATGACACTGGACAACAAAATATATAGAACGTACAAAACACATAAAAGCGCCTTTATTATCAATCATGAAGAGAGGGCATTTATGTGTTTTGTACGTTCTATATATTTCGTTGCCCAGTGTCATTTGTCTTGATTGATGTTGTATTCTTAGGATAATGGTTTTTATTTCGATTGAAACCAAAACATGTCAATGATTTGTTTTATATGTACGTTTTGTGTGACACCTTACTTAAGTAAAAGAAAGTTTGTTTTCATATGTTTATGAAAAGGTTAAAGTTCTCTTTTAAATTTTAGGATTTAAAAAACATTTTAAAACTGGGTCATTTTTCACAAAAGTGGCTCCTTTTTTTAGAAATAAGACATATTCAATGCATTTAATAGAAAATATACCTCTTTTGTGCTCTTTCATTATAAAAATTATACCTGAAGGACCCATCACTATATTTTTATGCACCCCTTCTCCAATTTTTTGCTTAAATAATGTGCTATAGCGAATCTTTGACATCACTGAGTTTGATTGTTTTCACTCTGACTCCAGAGACCATTCTTTCAGAAAGACTTTTAAACTAATAAATAAGGCTTGTTGAAGAAAGCATAATTTCTGCCACAGGGATATGTTATTGAAAATAACTAAAAATAAATGTTATATTGGATGTGGTTTTTCTTCACAAAATTCCACATAAATAATTTTGGAACAGCCATGATGTAAGTGCAAGTTAGTGACAAAAAGAAATTACATGATGTGGGGGGGAGCTTATTCTCAATGCTGTTTCTATGATATCAAAAAACTTGTATAAAACAAATAGCTCATTTTTAATTTTACTTGCAGATTTTCACTTTTAGTGAAGTGATTTTTTTTTTTTTTTTTTTTTACATTCTAGCCACAATAATTGTATTTTGTTGAGGTATAAGGTTTAAAGTAAAGCAAATAACTTTTATTTAAGTTATCAAACCTTTTAAAATATACAAATTTCTAACCTCTGTTACTTAAAATGTTGCACCTATCATCGTTTAAGAACAATTAACCAACCTCTTTACCAATGTTTTAAAAGGATGTCCTTAGCCAAATTCGTGTTGTATATTAACAACATTTTATTACAAAATATGTTTAAGGAGAGAATAAAACTATGACCAAATAACTTCTGTTACCAAATTGTTTATTTTATGCTTGAAACTTCAAGAAAAAAAATTATCACTTTTAGCGATTGTTTGGCCACTTATTGAGTATATCCGTCAATAGATTACATAATAATCAATATACAAATTTTTCATATATTAAGTACTTCTTCATAACAGATGTTAATTGAGATAACACTAGTTACCAATACAACTTAATTCAGTGATTTCTCTCATATGTTAGGAATGATGTTTCTGGATTACTACACCAAAAATCTTCTTAATTAAATAAATTAATAGCTAATTTTGAAAAATAACACCTGTAACCTCTGTTACATTCAAAAAGAAAAAAAAAAATATTGTGAAAAAAACACTTCATTTTGTTTACCTATCAGTCTAATTATTTGATTATAGTACCAATTCTAAGCTGATTTTATTTGTAATTATTCTAAATTCATAACATAAGGTTATGAATCATTCATAACAGAGGTTATAGAGAAAAAAAACTCTCTCCCGAGAAAAATGTAAATCAGTCCACAGTATGTGATATTTATAACAAATAGCCCAAAATGACTATTGCAACTTGCTCACATCAACTTCATTTGTGTTCTGTGATATACTCTTGACAAGAACAATATATAAATATATATCTGGTAACATAAATTACACAAATTAGGGGTTTTTTAGTGAAAAAATATAACAAAACAGATTTGAATAATTTATTTATGAAATATTTTATTTATAATAGTACCTGTTATAATAAAATGCTTATACAAAAAAATAAAATTGTGATAGTACTAAATAAACAATATATTTCAAATAAACTTCATCTTGTGACAGTCAAACACATAAGTAATGAATTTTTTAATATATACTGTCAAATTCAGTTAATATGAGAAGAAAGGGAATTATAGAAGTTCTCGTATTAACTGTTACTCTTCATACTCATGAAGATAATAAAAATCTTAAAAATATACTCATAATTAAACTAATTATTACTAATTGCTGTAATTATCTCAATGCTAAAATTAAATTAATATTATAAAGTTAACATAAAATATTCTGTCTGACTTTATGGGTGTCATTTTCTTTAAACAAAATCTCAGTACTGAAGTCAAAAATCTAATGAACTAGTAATTGCAAAGAACATAAACGATGTAGTAATGCAACTGATCACATTCCTTTTTCCCCAGAGATACTTAAAATAGTCACTGCAATTTTTGAGCTGTTGGATTTAAGGAAAGAAACAAATTTCTTCTGTGCTTCTTCCTTTCCATGGCTCAATTGTAAATCTTATAAAGAGTGGTATTTGAAATGCCTTTATCTCTACCTTCTTTCTTTCATTATTTCAATACACTCAGGACATTCCTTTGCATTTTCTTGGTGGGTGTATTTGTGAAGAGGGGTGGGGGGTCTCCTTGAAGGTTGAAATTCTGTCTGGTAAAACTACTACAAAAATATATATATATATATAATTCTTGTAAAAATTACTACCTTATAATAGTTGTAATGTAGAAATATTATCACAGAGAGAGAAAGAAGAGTTCAATAAGAAAAGGATTTCTTTCCTAATTCTACCCTACATTGAAAATCACATGGAAATGAACAGATGATTTGCTCGTGTTATCTGTGATCATGCTTTTGTAGCTTGTAAAAAGCACAAAAATCTTTAATATAGTAGTTTAGATAAAGAACCATTCTTAACATGCAACTTGCTCTCGTATTAGGTAAGTTTGGCTGTAAGTTGTGTAAGTTTGACTGTATAACACATATATATATATATATATATATAGGCTTAGTAAATATTGTCTTAAACATAAATCTATTTTTTTAAAGGTTATTTTAAAAGTAATAGCGACACTGAGTAAAAGGGCAAAGGAAAAATTCTTCAATTTCAAGACATAAAATCTGCATGTAAATTTAAAATGACCCAATATTATATTATATTTATATATATTTAAAAATGAAAACACATGTGTCTCATCCTTTGTTTTTCACATGTGTTTTCATTTTTAAATATATCAACATTCTAATACCATTGCTCCTGAAGTGCATGATTTTATGAATGTTATTTTAGTTTTATTACCTCAATTCTTTTTAAAGCATTTTTAATGGCACTATCATTATCAAGTAAAATGTAAATTTACTTGATTATCCACTATAGCTCTTTTTTAGCTGTACACATTTTAAATTTCATTATATATAGAGAGAGAGATAACAGAAATTGGGGGAAAACATATGCAATAAATAAAAAAAAATATATTTGAATCGGTCATTTCAAAAACCACAAAAGTCAAGTTTTTTCCAAATATAATTTTTTTGTCGCAAATACTTCCTTAAAGGTAGAGCCATGATCTGGGTAATTACCACATAAGTCAGTCCTTCCTCTGCAAACAATACCTTCTAATTTCCGTTCATTAATTAAATGACATAAAGTCAGGGACTGTTTTTGCATGCAATACCATATTAAAATATAGAAATGTTCCTGTATAAGTGCTATCTTCATTAATTTTGATTAAAAATATGTTTAATATGACTTATGTTCAAATTAAATACCACCTAACCTTGTTTCTTACTAAAAGTCAGGAACAGTTTTTCTGTTTTCTTCTTTTTATTATTCATAAATTATAAAAATTATTCAATATTTACAAATTCTGAAGTCCAAACTCTATAATCAGCCCAAAAAAACCCAGAAAAATTTGTTTACATGTGAATAATACAGTTTTTTTTAATTTCTGAAAAGTTCTGATGCTGTGACTTGTGATTTTTGAAATGACCGATTCATTTAGTATATAAGTAAAAACATGCAAATAGATGTAACATGACTGAATAGATAAACATGCAAATACGTGTAAATATATACATGTAAATACTCCTAATTAATAATATAGTATTTTCCTGTCCTGTTTTACAAATTAAAAAACATAAAACAAATCCTTTTTTTTTTTTTTTTTTTTTTTTGAAAGGATAAAATAAATATGCACTCAATTTGTTTGTCAACAAATTAAAAGATTGCCAAAAAATTTATGGGAAATTACCAGGCACACAAAGCAATCCCAAATGTCAATAAACTCAGCAGACAGTCTCCAAAACAGATTTGTATCAGGGTTGTGCCATATATATTTTTTTTTCACAAAAGTTTCTACAAAAAAAAGCCTGCATTGAGCCAATGTCATATATAGTAAAAGTATATTTTGGAATGTTTGAGAAATTTATATTAAGTTTGTTTGTAAATTATATAATTTTTAAAACATAAAATAAACCTGCCACTGATAGAAGGAAATGAATGAATTATTGCTTGTTTTATATTTTTGTATCATTATATTTAAAATGTGTGTTTTTAAATTCAATTCAATATCTTATAGGTGAACTGCAAGTTAAAACATGGCAAGCGATCCTTCAGAAACTGTAAGTGTATTTTATGATGATTTAGTGAGTGCATCTTATGAAAATGAAACTGAAGTTTTAAAAGAAGAAGCTAGAAAGAGAAATTATGTTTGTGAATTTTGCCTTAAAGCTTTTCTGAACAAGAGTACACTTCAGAATCATATTTTAACTCATACTGGAGAAAAACCGCACATCTGTGCAGTCTGTAATAAACGTTTCACTCAGAAAAGCAGTTTAGCAACTCATGCACTTATTCACATAGGCAAGAAACCGCATGTATGTGATGTATGTGGTAGAGGATTTACTGACAAAAGTACTTTGAGAAAGCATTATTTAATCCATTCTGGTGAGAAACCCCATACTTGCGAAATTTGTCAAAGAGGTTTTGTTCAAAAGAGTACACTCAGAAAACATTATTTGACACATACAGGCGAGAAACCACATGAATGCTCTGTTTGTTCCAGGAAATTTGCCCAAAAATTTAGTCTTCAAAAGCATTATTTAACTCATGCTAGTGATAAGCCATATGTTTGTCAGTTTTGCAACAAAGCTTTTTCAGGCAAATGTAAACTAAGTAGACATGAACTGACTCATACAACTGAAAAGATACATTGTGATATATGCAATAAAGGTTTTAAAGGGAAGGGAAACTTAAAAAGGCACAAAATGGTACACCTTCCTGAAAAACTTCATTTTTGTGAAATATGCCATATGGGTTTTAAAGGTAAACAAAGATTTGAGCGGCATTGTGCTGCACATAATAAAGGGGGGAGTTTTAAATGTGAACTGTGTGACGAAGAGTTTTCTGATGTACAGTCTTACCAAAAGCACCGTTCTATTACTCATTCAATTAAGAAGACATATAAGTGTAATTATTGTAATCAAGTGTTTTTGCATGAGATAGGTTTAAAGAAACATTTTCTCATGCATAACTCTAATTCTAACTTTTTTTGTGAAGAATGTGGTGAATCTTTTAATGAGAGGAAAGTGTATGAAGATCATTTAGAAAATCACATTGATGAAAAGCCCTTCATGTGTGAGTTTTGTGAAGAGAGCTTTGTAACATTTGAAGAATATAAACAACATGAACTGGAACATGTGGATGATGAGAGTTTTAGCATTAGCAATGAAACTAGTTTGACAGAACAGTATGAATCGCAATCTGATTCTGAAGATTGTGTAAGAATGTGTGAAAAATGTGGAGACATCTTTGATAATGAAAGTGATTTTTCAAGTCATTTGTCCTCACATACCGAGTAATCAGTTTCAGCAGATTTTATTATTTTTTAAATCGTAGTATAAACATTGAGCTACATACTAATATATAGTCTTTGATCCACTTTAGCTGTGACTGCCACACTAAATTAATCTGCAGTGACTCCATTCATTGGAGTATAAATATTTTCTTGATCTTTATAACTTATGATCTTTTTTTTGTTCTATCTATACTCTTCTCATGTTATAAATAAAGCATACAGGGATGTTTATAGGACAGAATTTTTCCAGATTTCATATTGATATGCAAAGATTTTTTTTTTTAATAGGATTTTATAAATTACACGAAACAGTTTGTAATGTGTCGCTTTTTTAAAGATGGAAAAATCCTCTGTTTCAAGATGTGTTGCATTTTTTAAAAAATATATTCTCTCATTATTATTATTATTATTCTCTGTAAGAAAAGCCCTGTAAAATATTAAATTTGGCATAATAAATGTAATAAACACAAAACACTTAAAAAATGTGTTTCAAAAATTATAATAGAGGGAGTAAAAATTCTCTAAGGATTAAAACACAAAAAAAATATATATAATGTTTTGCAATAGAAGTACCTATATTTTTAAACGTGATAATGAGGCAGTTGATCTGCCTAATTCAATGTGCAGGAATCTCAAAACACATAAATTTCACTAATTCACATATCTATGAGCGCTTTCCACTCATTAAAAATCCTCTCAATCACCCATCCAAAAAAAAAGTATGAAATAACTGCTTTATACAGTTGCATGTCAGTTATAGTCATCAACACTCTTGGCAATCAGTCTCCAAATCTGGATTTGGTGTCTGAATAGTTTCTCAGCATTATAGCAACCTGGTTTTCTATCACCAGTTTCTTGAATTATTATTCAAAAGGCATAATAGAATATGAGTCTAATAGAAATTTCTTTCCCAGAAGAAAAATAAAGTGCCTTTTAAAAGTTGTTCGGTGGAAAAGACAACTGAATGAGGTATTCGTATGAAACTCATTTTAACTTTCAGACTTGTATGCTGTCTGAGTGCACATGATTTAGATATTATTCATGTCAAACATATTATTCATGATGTTTTTTTTTTTAAATATCGTAATTTTGTACAACAAGTTGGCTGAATTTATATATATATTTTTTTTTTCACATACATGCATAAGACACATTATATTCCTTGTAAAAATTGCTGTGCAAATAACATTTGCATTCAAATTTCATGTGTTTAGTTCTATGTATGTGAAATTCACAGAATTTTTTGTACAATGTTTGGTTGTATTGATGATTTACAATCTGCTAGAAAACACTGCATAATTATTAAAATCATAACTGAAAAATTAGAAATTGTTTAGGTATACTATGCAAATTTTTACTCCTTTTCATTATTTTCTTTTAATTTTTTATTTCATATTTCTAATATTCTACTTTTTATTTTTTTTCATGCAAATTTATATTAAGAACATGTTTTTTTTTTTTTTTTTAAATTATTATTATACAGAAATTTTTGTTTCCTTATATTCATTACTAGCTGACCCGCTTGGCATTGCCCAGCTTAGGATAATAACCTGAAATGTGGAGTTCTTGGAAAAGATTGCTCTTAGCTCTGAAGTTATTAAATGTACTTTTTAATACGTATCTTTCTATATTCGTGTATTTAAAAAAAAAAATTATCAGAACTCCCATTAAGGGGCAAAACTATGAAATTTCATTCGTGGCCATAAGCGCCCACTTTTTTATTTAATAGTACTAAACAATAAACTATTAAAAAATTTCTAATAGTGTTAATCTAAAATTAAATAGCCCAAATAAATATGTTAATATTGACATATTGCAACCAGCAGCCATAGAATCATTGATGGAATGCAAGAAAATTTTACTCTCTCTCCTTGTAAGAAAAGTGGCTGTAAGTTGGCCAATGGCAGACAGTTTTTAATAGTCTCTTTTTTCATTTAGTGGGCCGGTGACTGGCACTAATTTTGCCCTTTACCTCCCATGCAAAAAAAGAATGAAAAACCCTACCACAAGTCTCTTAAACATGAAATGATATCTTTGAAGGTACTGAGAGAAAAGAAAAAAAAAGCCCTCAGTGATTGCAATCTAAACTGCAAAAAATAATGAAAAATATAAAAATAACATATAGGAAATATTTTTTTTAATATATATATATATATATATATATATATATATTTTAATAAAAAGTACTGTTGAAAGCAGAAAAGAATTTGATGTGAGAGGGTATTCTTTATTTTTTTGTATTTCCATCTGGGCCATGCAGATGGCAGTTTAAAATGGTAGGAAAAAAGAAAATATGTAAATAAACTTCTGACAATGTTTTTTGAAATAATAAATATAATTTTTTTTTAAAACAAAAGATGCTGTTATAACTAGGGAGGTACCAGGAAAAAGTATGTCTTTTTGTAAAACAATAGGGGACCAGGCGATCCCAGAAGAGGGTCATTACACCTGTACCTCTCTGAACCAAAAGAAAAAATATGTAAAACATCACATTTTTAAAATGGAAGTACACATTAATATTGTAAAGAATGCTGCTGTATGAGATGTGACTCATCTCCCCCTCTAGTAAATATATGATGATTGCAATTTAAATTGAGATCTAGATCTGCTCCTGTATTCAGCCCTTACTTTTTCTGTAATAGTATGTAGCTCAGTGGGTATTATATCACAAAATTCCATTTGCAGATTAATTTTTTTTTTTAAATCTACCATTCTTCAGTACTATATTAAGCTTTATCTTTTTAATTTATGCTACCCCTTCCTCTCATGAATGCTACCAAAGCATTAAAATGCTCAAATTATTGACATTGAAATTTATATGCATCTGTTTTATTTGTTGTAAAATATTTAAAAAATTACCCTTTTTCTTTCAAAGCTGCTCTTTAATATTTTGTGCAATTTTTGTAAATAAGTACTTAAAGATATGCTTCCAGTTTTTATTATCTCAAATATAATCTTTACATTTACACGTATACTATTGGCATAGAAATCGGCTAGGATTAGGTACATAGATATAACAACTAACTCAAGAAATTCTATTAAATTGAATTTTCAGAATGTATTGATCAGTACAAATAAAATTACTACTAAAGCTAATATTATTTTTTTTTATTTATAAATGACTTTTAGGGTTGATGTTGGTATTTGAAAATTACCTTTTCTTCATCCTTTTGCATAAATTTACTGTATAATTTTTCTGTTTTATGTATGTGGTTACATTTTGGCTTATCAACTGATAATTACTTGCTTACTACTTCTGTCTGCTGTTAAGTTAATGAGAAAAAGAAAATCATGCCTATGAACCTTTGTTGTAATTTGAAAACTCATTCATTTCCAGAGCTCTGTGTTGCATTCTTTATGTAATTTGGAACTTCATTGCCATTAATCAAATTAATGATGCTACCAATTTTAAGCCTTCCCACCCCCCCCCCCTCCCCCCGAGAAAGCTGTGAGCTTCATGAATTGGGACATTCCTTATTTTATTCAATGTTGCATGTTTTTGGTCTTAATGCATAAACTTGTAAAAGTAATTTTTTAGGCATATTTAAAACTGTCAGCATAATTAGTAAAAAAAGAAAAGAGGGGGGGGATAGTTAATATTTGAATAGAACAAGTTTGTTGTTTAGGTACAATAAGTTGAGAATTCATTATTTTTTTTTTTTTTTTTTTTTGTGTGTGTATGAGTTAAAAAGGTATTTATGTAATAGCTTGAGTCCCCATCATAAGAAAAATCATGTCACTACAGAGGATATGAATTTCTTTTCACTTTGCTAAACAACGTACAACCAACAGAGTGAAAAATGTTGGTTGTACGCTGTTTAGAAAAGTGAAAAGAAATTCACATCCTTTGTAGTGCCATTTAAATATTCATGGCGTAGTTTCAGTCCTGCTGAAAATTTAATAATTCAGTCATCAATGTATTTGCATGTATAGACACAAAGAAAAAGACAGCATGCATTTATTCTTAAATACTACATCCACACACTGAGGCAAGAAGCCTCACACAAAAGCTGCTTTAAATTGAATCATGTTTGTAAGTATATTTTTACTCATTACATTAGAAGTAAGAAAAGAAAATAGTTTTTCCCCATATATGTGTGTCTGCATCTAGATGCTGATACATGTACTCAGAGTGGATTTTAGAGATCACAGATTCCACTTAAAAAAATCATTATAGGCCTTACCTTCATTGGAAGAAATACAATACGTATTTCATGAATCATGTTTATTCATCTTTATGTGAACGCTTCTTCTATTACTTAGTACCCTACCCTGACAAAGAACTGCATTTCAGTTTCATTGTAAAACATTCTAACAGCCCTCATAAAAGAAAAAAGTTATACTCTGAAAGTTTGCTTTTGAGTGTGTGACCTATTTAAGCACTGGGCCTTATTCAATATAATGTACTAATAACCGGCCCCTGCATATGCTTAACAGTGAATATAACCAAGGTATAAATTATGCTCATTGACAAGAAAATGTCAAAATACAGTCATAGGTTAATTTTCAAATTGCTTAGGTATGGTTTTTTATTGGTGCATTGGCCATTTTTAATTTTCTGGTTTTTTATTGGTGCATTGGCCATTTTTAATTTTCTATCAAGTATGTTGCCAAACATGCATAAGCAAGATTAATAAAAACTGGAAGAAATATTTATATACAATTCTATTAGAAAATTTCAAAACTGTGAAGTACATATGGTTTATGACCCTTTATGGTAGAGGGGAGGAATGAATGCATAGACAGTTATTTTATTCAGAAAATGTTCACTAGTTATTTATTTCTAATTTTTTAATCTAAAGTTTTTACGTCTGCTGACACTTTATTCTAATTTGGTACTTTTGAAACTTCCAGTTTCCATTTTATTTATTTCAGCTTTTTTTTTTTTTTTTTTTTTTTTTAATAAATCTGTTTGCTAACTTTCTCTTTTGAAAATTATTATGTATAAGTGAAAGAGTAATTGATATCTTATTCATACTTGCATATGTATATGCTTGTACATAATCTATGCCATACCATCTTTCAAGTTTAGATATTCTGTAGTCCTTCAAAATCTAATTTGTTATTTGAGATTTCTCATTTATTTGATTTTGTCTTATGCAGTGATTATTTAGTGGTACCATTAATTAAATTGCAATTAGTATCTGTAACGTAGTGTATGTTTATACCAAATATTTTTTATATAAAAGGCCATAATGGTAAAATGACCATATGAAAGTAAACTAAAATATATTGTTTTATCAGGTTATAAACATGAAGCAGTAGAAAGAACAAGAAGAATTTTAGAACTTAAAAAGGTACCTATCAAGTAAAAAGGAAAATATAAAAACTAACTTTTATATCAAAATATTTAAAACTCTGGCATTCTGTTTTTTTTTCTCCTACCCTGTGTAGTTTAAATTCTTGAACAGAATTAAAATTGATGCTAGTCTTTTTCAAATGAGGAGTAGCAATCTTGATATTTGTTTATTCTAGCATCATTTTCTTCTTCCATAAAACAAATTATTCCTCACAATCTTTTTTTTATTTGTTTTAATTTCATGACATGGTTGGGGGGAAAAATAAATCATTTCAATTTGAAGATTATTATTATTTACTTTTTTCTTTAAGTTGATTTCTTTTTTATATTTAAATTATACTTATGAAGTAAATTTTATTTGTCTTTTGCTGTGCTGAATGTGAATGATTGTACAGCAAAATTTTCAGTTATTAGTTGTTGCTAAATGTAAGAATATATTAAACTGCATTTTTATTCATTTTATATACTTATATAAATGTAAGAATGTTGTTTGCTTTTGATATAGAAATGCAGATTGTCTACAGTTTAGTTACCATTATGATTAACTTAAACAGCTGTTGTATCTATATATGTATTTTAAATAAATTTATTTTGTTATAGTTTTATATACATATATATATATATGTATAATTTGTTAGATTATTCCATTCAAGAAAAATTACATAAATCTCATTCTCATAAATCTATCAGAAAATGTTTATTAGATTGTTTTCATTTTCGCCAATGTGTACTAACACAAAATATGATAAATTGATAGAATCTGAATAGATATTTTAACCGTGTGCTGTAATACAACTAACTTTGAGATTTTATTTGATTAAATAGTTAAATTAATGGTTACAGAAGAGATTTTTGGTTACATGTACCATATTTATTTTTTTATGTTTTCTAAATGACTCAAAAGAATATGTACCATAATTTCCAGTGTATAATCTGTGAATCAAACAATCATGCTTCGACCCAGAAATTTTATTTTATAAAATGTAACTTAGTAGATGGCTGTAAATATTTAACTTCAATTATTAAATATAATTTTTGGGTCTAAACAGAATTGTTTGATCCATGGATTATACGCCGGAAATAACGATATATTTTTTTTCTTTCAAGCTTTTATGTAGAGTGTATGTGTAGTTATATCATTTGTTTTACAGATACGTAAGAAAATGTGTATTTGTTAAAAACTCTTTTGTTTGAAGACAGGATGACATAAATTGGTGCTCATAAATTGCCAGTATCATTAATCATACTCGGGAACTACATGGCTTTGAATATAATACACATTTTTTAAATATTTTTTTACACATTCCCAAAATTACATTTATTCTGCCTTTAACATGTATTCCTTAAGGATGTCTTCACAGTATTCTAGTTCTATCCATACACATTGTATAATAACAACACCCATGGTTTGCATAATTTTATCCATTTACTAAGAATGTAAAGAATACAGATTGAAGCACAAATTGGAGAGATTTATAATAGATCCATTTTACAAAAACCTGTACTTATGCCATGTAGTTTCTGAGCTCTGATTTTAATGGAATTAAAACTTTATCAATATACTCAAAATTTCTAAAAAGGGATTTATTTGTAAACTGTCTAAATATAGTAGAGCATCAATTGTTTCTCATTAATATGACATACATGACTTCATATTAATGGGAAAGTATTTTATCTTTAGACAAATAAATAAAAACCTAACTATCCCTAGAGCTTTTGTACAGTTTTACTTGTTACGTTTATGACTATTCTGAATGTAAATGCTTAGTATTTTGTTATATACACATCAAATCTGACTTGATCATGTGATCATAATTATAAAAAAGTATATTTTTAATTAGTAGTTAATTTAAATTATTTCCCTTGTATTTTTTGTATATTTGAATATTAGGAAAATATTATTTATTTATTTAAATTATTACATATTAGGGAATAAGTAAATTCTTTATATGTTATATTTAATTTTAATTGGAATAATATGTTAGATTTAATCACATGTTTTATAATTATTGTTGATTTGACTTCTACAATAAATTTATCCTATTTCATTAACGATTTGAATTGTCATATTAAGATATTCATGTCAAACTGTATTAAAATTATCTCTGTTTGAATAGAAGTAATTATAAACTAAAATGAAAATGACAACTCGAAAATACTTGATTGTTTAATTTTTGTTGTTTTTAATTTATTGTTTGATTTGTGCTAGTTTGGATTTTATTATGCACATAGCATTTTATAAAATTACTAATATATTATTTTATGTTTTTTATCTGAATTTATTTATTTTGTTGATTTTTATCTTATTACAAGTTTAATCATAATGTTATTTACACATATCTTCAATGGAGCACTTAGAATATGTTCTAAGAAAATGAATCTAAATTTTTATTGTAATTTTTCATTTATACTTTTTTATTCAAAAGCTAAAAATTATATAGTTTTCTTTTTTCTGAAGAAAAGTCATTAGTTAATCAATTAACACAGTTCAGTATTCTCTTAAAGATGTTAGCCAGTGAGATCTCAAATTCCCTTTGCTATGCTGAACCTGTGGACATGGAGCGCTTTCATATTTTTAAAATATCTCATCAGGAAATTAATATTTTTAACTTTTTTTTTTTCTGTTTTCTTCTTAAAGGATGTCTTTTTCTTTTTTAGTTGACAAAATATTTCTAAAATCTATGCTTAATTTAATATTTTATGTTTTAAAAGCTGATGAGCTGTAAGTAAGATTGTAACACTTCAAATAAAATTAAGCATATATTTAAAAAATAATTTGACAACTAAAAAATAAATTGACATCCTTTAAAAAAAGAATCATGGAAAAAAGAATTTAAAAGTATTAATTTCCTGATGAGATATTTAAAAAATAAGAATGCATTCCATGTTCATAGGTTTAACATTAGCAAGGAGAATTTGAGATCTGATTGACCGACACCTTTTTGACCTCTTTGTGATGAGCATCAAGTACACTTCCTTTTAATTCTGATGCACCACTTTTTTTTTTTTTTGGGGGGGGGGGGGATTGTATTTAATCACTGAAATTATGTGATTAGATAAGGCAAAAATTTTTGTTAAAAAAATACTGGTGTCCAAATTCAATGATTTTGTGCATCCTATATGCCACTCAGGGCTGGTTTTTTGCCGGCAGAAAGTGGTTTCTGTCGTGCCAGTGGCAGAAAGTGGTTATAACCAGTTTTAACTGGCATAAACATATTTTGTGACATAATCTGAGATCTTTTTTAGTAGTTTAAGTACCTTAAATACATTTTATTCAGGATAAATAACAAATAAAATATTGTGGTTAGTTTTAAATAAAAAATAAATTTGTATTAGAAAATGAGTAATGTAACAGATAAAAAAAAAATTTATAATATGGTTGTGTAATTTTATTTATAAACAATTATTAGAGTATTTAAAAATCTCAGTTTAAAAATCAAAATAGAAAACTATATCCAATTATATAGTAGATAATCTTTAAGTTATTGCATTGTATTATTTATTTAAAAATACTCTGAAAAGTAATTTGTTAAAATATAGAATTTTTTTGTAAATTTCTTTTTTTTAACTTTACTTTTAAATAGAAATTCAACTGTAAACAATAATAGTAATAGTTAAACTTACACAGCATCAGATTACCATTATGAAAACTTCTCTTTTTCAAGTGAAAGAAAATTATATAAACAAAGTATATTTATGTGATCATTTAAAAACTTTTTGCTACTCTGAATAACATTCATAATCTTTAGTTTTAATTTTTAACTTAATTGTTTACATGTCAAATACATGTGTGAATTATGAATCATTGCAGATTAAAGTTCTTATTAGTATTATTTCTTAGTTTCTGCTACTTTTTGCCACTTACTGGCAGAAACTTAGTTTCTGCTGTCTATTAAAACCATTAGTTTTAACCATCCCGGCAGAAACTTGCCAACCCTGATGCTGCTTGTCATGAAGAGGTTAATTATTGATCACAAGTAATTAGTGCAAGTTTTGGTTTAATAAATACATATTTTTACAGATTTACCTACATGTTTCTAAAGATGTATCTTCCATATTTTTTGTTTTTAAAAATATAAAATTTTCATGTTAATTTTTTTTAAGAATATCCTCTCAAAATTGCAATAATATAACTTTGTCTTCAAGACTTTACTTTTAATGAAAATGTTAAAATTTAATCAATATGAATGAAATACTGCATGTGTTGAAACAATTATTAAAAAAAAAACTGCCTTATAAAAGTTAGTTTTTCACCATTTTTCTTGAAAACAAAATTATCTGTGTAAAGAACTTCAATCAAATTGTTTCACTATACACAATGATTTTCGCCTTTGATTATTATCAATCGATAATGGTTTGAATAATCATTTAAGAAATAAACTTTCATTCCTTTTAAATTTTTAATTATTTTATGATTAATATTTTTCCAAACCATCTAAAAGTATTCTATGGCAACATTTGTATTGAATAAATTTTCTGAATCATTTTTCTAAATTTAATATAGAAAAAATAACCTATATTCTTGAAAAATTAATAGGAAAACAGTAGAGTCCCAGTTTAACCCTTAAAAGTTACTGAAAAATAATTTATGGCAATCTTTTGACATTCTGATCAGAAAATCAGAGTTCTAAGTTTTTATGACTTCTCTTTCAACTTCACCACTTGATTGACAATAGTAGTTTCTTAATCCTATATTCAGGAATTTCAACTTCAGTAATATTGTAATCCCTTGTACAATTTGAAATGCATAACATTGCTGCAAAGAAATGTTTATTAAAGAATTGGGTTTTAAATCGCATTATTTAAAATTCACAATATTATTTCTAGATAATTACTGTATGCATCTTTCAAATTCAAACTTTAATTTTATTGGAATTAACTTCTGTTAAATAAATTAATAAAATTCAAAATCCACTTTTAAAAATTAATTATATGTGAATGACTATGTCAACTAAAACTACTGTGATCATTTTTTTCCCACAAAATTTTTATTATGAACAAAAAAGGTAATTTTTTTTGTTATTATGTGTGTATAATAGACAAAAAACTTTACTGGCTTATCTTTTTGTGCTTATGTGTGCACTTTATCTGCTATACTGTTTTCTTTAATTGTATTTTTTATAATTGTGATTTGTATGTTGTATCTCAGTATAATGATTATAAATTTATATGATTAAATAAAATTAAGAAATCTTTAATTCCAAGAATTATAGATTTAATGTAAAATAAAGAAAATTACTATGATTTTGTCTGTGTACTGTTTTTCAACCTTATATACACACAAATGCATGTAATATTAAGCTAGTATTTAATTGTATAAGTTTGTAGTATATTGTCTAGCTAGTCTCTTTTTTAAGGTAGTTTAGGATTAAAAGGATTGTTTTTGTGTGGGTGTTGTCTAGATTCTAACATTTTGATCATGAAAGAGCCTGTTTTGCCATTTCTTTTACTTTTGCTAAGCATGATTGAATCTGATTGTTATGATTATTTTACACAGTTATATGCTAATTAGGTTTTTTTTGTGGTCGGCTGGTGAGCATAAATATGCTGGTAGAATTGAGTAGCGTTTGATTTGGGTTGGGTAGAATTTCAGACCAGCAACTTTGCTTGCTCTTGGATTCAGTCACGTGCCATTAGCCAGTGCCTGTTTGAGGTGTTTCTTTCTAGTTGCATCTGATCGGGAGCTTCAACATTGTGGTAAGACATTATTACCATTTAGTGTTTTCATATAAAGATAAGTTGGAATCCAGGAGTTTCTATTTTAGTGCTATAGCAGTATTTTGCCAGTGACATTTTCGTATAGTGTTTTCAGTGTTTCCATTGATCTGAGGAGAACTTTTGTTTGGTTTCAGCAAACTACCAGGGTAGCCATTTAGTAAAGTTACAGTTTGAATTTAGTGAATCCCATTGAGCGTCATTGTTAAATTGATCTTCATTAATCTAAAAGCCTGACTCCACTGCTTTCCTGAACCATTATTGATTTTAAATACATTTTAACTGTATTTCTGAGTCAATGGCTACTTTTTTAGATGAGGGACCCCAAGGGTCCACCACAGGTTGAGTACAGACATGAGAAAAAAAAAATACACACTTCTTTAATTCTGCTGTAGATCATTGTATAAAAAAGTATCAAAAGTTTCAATCGATTGAAAATAACATGTATTATTGATTAGTATGCATGTTTTGAGAGAAGTCTACACATTAAAGTTTGAAGTAACAAAATATTTTAACCATGGTAGAATTTTTGCCCAGCTGCCAAATTTTAAGTCATTTGGATGAAAAGGTTTTCATTTCAAATTACTCAAATTAGTGACCTTCTACTGTTAAATTAATGTTATATATTTTTACTTATATCAACTAAAATAATCCTTTTATACAGATTTTATTTTTATGAATACACTTCCTAAAAACCCAAACGAAAAGTATTATGATTTTCATAACCGTATGATATGAACTTACTATTTAACTCTCCTACTACCATGGAGTCACCTGTAACCCAGAGCAACTTTACTGTACAACTCTAAAAAAGGTATGAATTTTAAAATTCTGAAAAAAAATTAAATTGTTCATTTTATGCTTAACATTTGACTCATATAGGAAAAATTAACAAAATGGATAAATTCTATTTTTTATTTACAATTTATCCACTGAGTACCACTGGGGTCACCTGTGACCCCAATACAAATTTATATATTAGATCAAATTTTGAACTCAAAATTTTATATTTTACATTAAAACACATTTTTTGTAACAAAATGAATGATTTTAAGGTTTATAATATTACATGTAACAAAATAAAAATCTTAGTGGGGTCACATATGACCCCAGTGGTACTCAGTGAAAGAAAAAAAAAGTTGGTATTTTGTATTATTTTGTTATTTTATATTAAAACACATTTTTGTAATAAAACAAAATATTTATAATCATTTAGTTGTAATATTACATACTCTTATTTCAAAGAATATTGGCCTTGAAAAATAAAGAAATCCACAATAAATTAAGGGAGAGATTAGCCCCCTGCTCCCCCCACTTTATAATTAACCAATGAACCCCCAAAACTAATCAGGGAAATGACTTATCACAATGAACCTATATACAAAATTTGAAGCAAATCAGATAATTTTGCATGAAAAAACCATTTATCTAAATTAAGGGGGGTAGCCCCCATTCCCCCCCCTTTTCCTAACCAAAGAACCCCCAAAACTAATCAGAGAAGCGCCTTATCACAATGAACCTATATACAAAATTTGAAGCAAATTGGATAATTCTGCATGAAAAACCCATTTATCTAAATTAAGGAGGGGGATTAGGCCCCGTTTCTCCCCTTTATACTTAACCAATGAACCCTCAAAAGTAATCAGGGAAGCCCCTTATCACAATGAATCTATATACAAAATTTGAAGCAAATCTGATAATTCTACATGAAAAACCATTTATCTAAATTAAGTGAGGGGATTAGCCCCCCCCCCTTTATACTTAACCAATGAACCCCCAAAACTAATCAGGGAAGCACCTTATCACAATGAACCTATAAACAAAATTTGAAGCAAAACTGATATTTCTATCGATAGTTATGTTACGTACATACATACAGAACCAGCAGGCACATTAACTCTCAGGCTTTGATAGCCTGTGAGCTAATAAAAATGGGACATTAGTCAGACATATTAGTAGAATTAGCTGCACCCTTGTTACTACTCAGTTACACATATGGGTGTTCATTTAATGGAAAATGAACAATACTCAAATATTAAACATCTATTAGAACATTAAAAAACTACAGAATGGCATTTCTCTACAACTACATAAAATATTTAAAATTAAAATACTGTTAATTTATTTAGGACTATGATGTGAATATTTAAAATATGTATATTTTTGTAAGAGAGATTCTGCTAGATATTTTTAGCACAGTGCAGAACCATGACAAAGTGGCAGTAAAATAGCCACGATTTTGTTTCAGGGGAGAGGAGGGGCTTTTATGTAAACCTTATGTGGGGTTATTTGAAAACTTAAATTGTGCCCATGACACAGATTTAAAAAAAAATTTCTGTCTGATTGGGGGGGAGGGGGGGGGGCTTTAGCCTCATCAGTCCCCCTCTGAATATGAACGTGAAAATGGTACCTAATTTTCCACGTGCCATGTTTCGCGTGCTTGCTGTTTTATGATTGTGCTGCAATCATAAAACACTGAGCCCAGTGATTAGCTTGTTGGCCTCAAAATTAGGAGTTTAGGCCAAAGAAGGTCATAGAAGTAGGATAGTGTAATCCAATTTCTTTGAAGAAGGTAGAATAGATTGAAGTTCTTTGTTTAGGCCGATGTTTACCAGGACACAACTTATGCTGGGCAGCTGACCCGGGCCCCTCATCTGAGAGCCCCCCCCCCCCCCCTCTGATCTGAATTAGGATTTTTGTTAAAAGGATGCAAAATGGTTTAAATTGGCCAAAAGTGACCAAAATTATTACATTTTCAAAGATTTAGGAAGGAAGTGTAGCACTCCACTTCCACCCTCTGCTTCCTGTGCCCCAAGTTCCCTCCTCTCCAAAAAAAAAACAATCTACATCATCAGAAAACTAATGTTATAAAATTTTATATAAAAATACTTTAGAGCATGGGGGAATGAAGTAACAGCATAACAAGTGTTAAAATTTGTTGCTATTAGTATAAGTGCATGCCTGCACTTGTCTTTCCATATTATGGAATCGCCCAAATGCATGCTGATGCACTACAAAAATTAAATTGTATAATATGATAGAAAATTCTATATTATAATAAATAACCAAGAGTGGCTGAAATATCTGCATTTACATTTAAAAAGCTCACATGAGTCGTTATATTCCTATACAAAAAAAAGGTGTTCTTTCATCTGTTAAAGTTGTGACCATCTTTCTTGTGATACCCTGTATACAGATGTAAATAGCACTTGATTTAAAATTTACGTATACATACAATAGGTATAAAGTTTAATAATAGTCACTTCAACATAATTCCTGAATAATTTCCATGGATAGATAGAAGGGGGGCCCCCCAAGAATGATGCTTGCCCCGGGGCCCCATATAGTCTAAGTCGGGCCCTGATGTTCACATGTTCTAAACCAACGCTGTCCGGGCGGGTTGACTGTGCAATATTTTCATGGTTTTCTTGTGCGACGCCGATAATTCGGATAATATTTCCCTTCAAAAGTATTCCCTGAACCTGAAGACATTCCTCCTATAGCAATATGGCCAATATTGGTCCTGGAATACTTCTATAATTTTGGTGTATGTTTAACAAATCGCCTTCACTCCTGATTGCGTTGTACAATTAAGTACTATTTTTCATATGTACTATTACATTATCCTTTTACACCTGAGAAAAATTACATGTAGAGAAGAAAATTATTTCATTATTCCGGTAGAAAATTTATTCCTTATCGTATTTTCGTACGAAAGAAAATATGATTGTAGGTGGGTAGCCATTTTTTTAATTTCTACATTTTTTAGGTTTCCAAAAATTATCGCTTTCTTATTTAGTTTTATATTAATAAAAAAATCGTGAATTTGTAAGAATTTTTCCTTTAAAAATAAAAAGATAGTTCTTAAAAAAGAGTTAAAAAAATAAAAATTTCGAGAAATGAAGAATTATTCAATTTGGGGAAGAAATATTCAAATAATGGTTGTAGTATCATGTTTTGATAAATATATGAAGGAAATTAAAAATTACGAAATGGAAAGTGCTGTTGGATTTCATTTCTGCAATTATGAAAGATAAATTAAGATTTTGTTTAATTATTTTGCTTTCTTCTTAAAAGATAGAGTTTATCAAATAAATTAACATCTTGAAATCCTAAATTGTAAAGCTTAAGGTATCTTTAAACCATTGGTTCCCAACCGGGGGGCAATTCCAAATTTGCAACTTACCCATTCGCTTTTTTTTTTCCCTCAAAAGTAATATTGTAGACTAAAAGTAAAACTAATACAAGCAAAATTTATAAATAAAATTAAACAAATAAGGTTTTTGTTGATTTTTTTAAAAGTGCCCTAATAAAAATTAAAAATAGATTCAAACTAGAATAATTATATGAACAATCTTTAAAATGTTTTGACATCTTTTAATTTGTTTTTTTACTTCGTCGTCTTTAAAAAATTCTATAGTTTTTCTGGTTATATATGTTTTTTTCACTTTTCTCAACTTTTTCGATTATTTATTGAAAGAGCCTTGTATTTCTATTCACTCTGCTATGCGCCACATGAAGAAACTTTTGCACGTAAAATTACTTAAGGTTAGATCTAAATCTGACTGTTTTGAACATATTTAACCTAAAAAAATATTTTAAATATCTAAACGTGGTACTACGAACTTTATAAAATGTATACATCTTAAATAGCATTTGAAAACGAAATGGGTGAATAGTAAATATCTATGGCTCTAATGCAGGCCTCCTACACAGTAAATAAATATATCACATGTACATTTTAAATTAAAAAATCCGATAATAATACATGGCGGTCAATTAACGATGATGGGAAAAGAAAAACACAGAAATGTGTTTTATTGGGGAATAACGACAACTTAAAATTGACAAAGAAGATAATTAAGTGTCCAAAGCTTTTCCATCAACTCTTAAGAAGTTACTAAAATGAATTTCAAAATGTGTCAATGTTATTAATTTTAATACTAAATGTGAGTCTCTTCAAGCATTTCGTCAAGATGAAAATGCAGACCATATAACAATTTTGTTTAACACTGAGGTAAGTTGGAAAGGAACAAAACTCCTTTTGGCATAAAGGCGAAGGTTTATAGCCTCATTACATTTATAGAACTATTACATTACATTATCCTTTTACACCTGAGAAAAATTACATGTAGAGAAGAAAATTATTTCATTATTCCGGTAGAAAATTTATTCCTTACCGTATTTTCGTACGAAAGAAAATATGATTGTAGGTGGGTAGCCAATTTTTAAATTTCTACATTTTTTAGGTTTCCAAAAATTATCGCTTTCTTATTTAGTTTTATATTAATAAAAAAAATCGTGAATTTGTAAGAATTTTTATTCATTTGTGATAGAAAAACAAATTACACATTTGTGATAAAAAAAATTCAACCCCTTTGATAAGTTAAACAATCTGGAAATTGTAAGTCAAAGTGACAAATGAGGTGTGTTCGTACTATAACTAGTTTCAGTGAAATGCATTATATCGTCTGTTATTATGATATGATTAATTTCTGTAATAAAATAAGTACATTTTAAGTTGGAACATTTTATCTTTTGTTGACATTTACTGAAAATTCCAATGGGAAACATAAGCCTGGATTTGAAAATTTTAGAACTTGAAATCCATATTTAGACTCTTTTTTCATTTTATGCCTTTTCCTCTGGAAACATCCAAAAAACTGTCGGTAGATTATAATAGGATTGCTATATTTAAACAATTTTAGTATAAAAATTCGGTTTTTAAACTCAGTAATACGGAAATAATATGACTCCATCTTAAATAGGACGTAATCACCATGGCAACCTAGAATCATTACCTATCATGGAATATCATTGAATTAATTACGTATGATAGGATTTAATAGAATGAAGAAAACTTTTATTAATATCTTTTTAAGTTTTGATTCGATTTTCATAAAATTTGAAATGACTCGCCAAAATTCTGCAACGATTATATATATATACAGTCGAACCTCGTTAACGCGAACACTCAAGGGGAAACTTTTTTTGTTCGTGTTATCAGAACTTAAATACATTACATAAAACTGGACGGGGTAATCGGAAACAGTTCGTGCTAAAAGTAATTCGCGTTAAGCGTGTTCGTGTTAACGAGGTTTGGCTGTATATTAAATATCAAACTATTCGGTTGGGTAAGTTTTTGCGCTGTTATATGCGGACAGACGGACGGACCAGACGACGACTATAGGTGCTACGTAATTTACATAATTACGAACGCACCTAAAAATATAAAATGAATAGTTATTGTAAAGGTTCTGTTTAGGCTTCCTCCATGTGAATAGAGTTCACTTTTTAAATAAAATGGTGCATTGTGTATGTGGGGTGGGATCTAGATTTTATCGAGGCTTCGTTAGGGCGTGGCCAATAAAATGTTGGGAACCACTGTTTTAAACAATAACTAATCGATAAAAGTTTTCTCACAGCTTAGAAAATTAGTGGCTTCCTTCTTTCTTCATAAGAAAAGGCCCAGATTATTTTTATATTTATTTCATTATTATTAAGGTAAGATTTTTAAGGCTGAAAACTTTCAGCTATTGTTCATTCTACGAACTTTTTCAAAATCACACACAATATATATATATATATATATATATATGGCGATATTCAATACTGTACGAGAAAATATAATTTTCCGCTTTCTGGTTTAAAACTGGGTGTATTTTCTTTTTCGTATAAGTAATGAAATTCAGAAAATATAACAACTATGCATGCGATTAAGTCTTAACTTTTATTTATTTCCCTTCTGTGTGCTTTATTTATTATTGTTTTTAAGGGTGAGGGAGAGTATTCATAACTTAAAATCGAACTTCATTTATGAAATAACATAAAATTTGCTATTTAGTACGCTGAAAAGTTAAACGGTTCTTAACCTTCATACCCTGTTGAAATTTTACTCAACGTTGATTAAAAACATTTCACACCAGAATTTGTTTTTGAAAATGATTTAACATATTTATTTAACGTAGTTGTCTGTAGCATTTATTTAACTTGCTTTATGAAAAAAAAGTGTGGTTCCAATCGAATTAAATAAATTATAGAAGTGGGTCGATTCGACCCATTCAGGGTAGGAAGGTTAAAAATAATAAAAAAAGAAAGAAAAACACTTAGAGGAAATCTAAACATTTTACGATAAAAGATGAGCCAAGGCAGTGTACTCAGTTGTATTTTTTATTACTTTCCCAGGGAGAATAAAAAGCAAAGCATGCAAATTTAACGAAAGAAATGGAAGCTTTCCTAAGCAATTATTTCCCAAAGGGAAGTGATCAACATGTCGAGGACCCTCCTCCACTATTGTCGCATCCTCTTGCCGTGCGACAAAAAATTGACCTCACCAAACAGGCCGAAAAAGGCCCTGCACTCCGTCGCTTATAGATGTTGGTCGAACTTATGGCACCCCAATTTATTTTCTATCACTGGCGTTTCTTTATGATTTATCTAGAAAAATAGTCGAAGTTTTTAACTTTAAATCTTATAAACTCTGCCACCGTATAACCCCGAATCATGTAACAATATAGAGCCCCTAAACTGTGTCTAGTGTGGCTAAGCGTAGAGTCCTAGTCTATACAAAATCAACAACGCAGCTTTGCAGGAAAATGGATTTTTCTTTTCACCTTGCTGTAATTTTTATTCTAAATTTTTTCCATCAGTTGATCCTTTTGTCTGCATTTATTGAGAATAGATGGCAGCACCACAATTTCAATAGGGACATTCTGCTGTCCAAAAGAAAATGTTGCATTATTTGGTAATAGCAAAGCATGCTAAATTTAATAGAAACTAGTCGTTGGGGGGGGGGGGGGGGGGGGGCACCGTAATACTTACCCATCATGGATATGCATAATATAAAATATGAAAATAAACATGCGTAAACTCTCAGTGCCTGATTTACGGCAGGGCATTCGGAGCACGGGCCCAGGGCCCCCAAATGCTACTGAAGATTTGTCAATTATTGACCAAAACAGTTTTAACTGTTAAAAAACAAACTTTATATGGAAAAATTTGTTTGTTCAAAGATTGTGTATGATGTGTCACAGTAACTTCATATTTTCCTGATTGTCTTTTGGGATCGCCATATTATTTAATTTTAATTTATTTTACCTGTAAGGCCCCCATGGTTAACATGGACAAAGCCATGTGGTTCTGCTAGTTACTTGTATAATTTTTTCCTTTTTCCAGTGAAAGCTTGTATTTGAAAGAAAAGTTATTTGATTATGCTAATATTTTAAATAATTATGGCTTGGTACTGCGGTAAATATTTATTAGTTGTTGCATACTTTATCATTCCAGATATAGGGACTCGCATAGAGAAAGATAATCAGCACCACACAGTTTACTATAAAATTCACTTAAAAATTCATAATTATCAAATAATTATTTAAACGTAAATTAATGATTATCAAATTTAGTTTTTTTAATTAATATTTTAAAGAAATTATCAAAGTCAGTAGTGGTTATCTTAATAAGTACTGCTTTCGATATTATATTTTTTATTCAAAGAATCTGTGCGAGGGGGGGGGGGGGGCATATGCATCTGTGCCCAGGGCCCTCAAAGTTCTAAATAGGTCCCTGTAAACTCTTTATAAAATGCATTGCAATTCGAAAAAAATCGTGGCTTGATAACGTCATAAACTTTAAATGCTCTATAACTCCAAAACTGATAATCATATTAACTAACGGTTTACTGCATCGGATTAAGCGTCTCATTTCCAATTAAAATATATCTTTGAATTGAAATTTGAATTAAATACAGGGTCATGAAAAATCGAAGAGTGTGAAAAATATAATTACAAATATCTCCGCAACTAATTATAATTAGTTGCATATAATTCTTGATGCAAAATTTATGTATTTTTATTGTCTTTTATATTCCTTCCTTAAAAGAAACAAGTTCGAAAATTTTTATATACCTTTTATCAGAACGAATATTTCGAGACTCCGAAAAAATAGTTCCGGAAAATCGAGGTTACTGAAATTCAATAAGCTTCTTCCCATTATTACATACTAAGTACATACCAAATTTCAAGTCTCTATCGCAATTTGTTCGGGAGATAGACCGTTTACAGACACACACACAAACAGACAGACGGACGGCAATTTTTTTTTTTTTTTTTTTTTTTTTCCCTAAAAACATGTTTTTCGGAATCTCCAATGTCTGAAACATATAAATCCGTCAAAAAAAAAAAAAAAAAAAAAATCTATTTTCAAAACGATTACAAGATTTACCCTATACTACGTATGATGGGTAAGTAAAAAATATAGGAAAAACTAATAAAAGTCCCTTTCTATATTTCATGCGCATAGCGTCCGGGCACCCATCCCCGTCCACGCACACACATATAGAATTCTAAGAAAACCGAAATTTACGCACAAAAATATATGTATATGTATAACATTTTGTAAAAATATCAGAAAAAAATATGTATATACTGAAAAAAGAATGGAAAAAGAAAATGAAATATTAATTAAATTATATATTTTCCCCTATTTCTGAACGGAATAGACATTTCTTGAGTATAATGATTGGGTTGTCCGAAAAGTTCGTGTCGATTGGGAAAGTCATTTCGTACCGGAAAATTCTCCCCGTTAATTATTAGACATCGTAATCAATGTCTAATAATTAAATGATAGAATTTTCCGGTACGAATTGATTTTCCCGACCAGCACGAACTTTCCGGACAACCCAATAGAATGCATTTTCTGAAAACATATCGCATTAAATGTGCGCTTATTCTTCTTTTTCAAGTGTGTATTTTGAATCAGAAATCACAAAACTGTAAATGTATGTATGGAAATTGTCATTGTAACGAGTGACCTGGAACGGAAGTCTGAACAATGATGAAAGAAATCACTGTTTAAAAATATTTTATACTTTTCTATCGGGATTTAATTGCAATCTAATAAAGACTATTTTAAATTGAACATATCTAATTTTGAATACCACAAAATTTTAAATTAATTTTTAACAAGTTGGAAATTGTACGTCAAACGTTACAAACGAGGTGCGTTCGTACGCACGTTTTAGAATTAGATTCATGATATCCCGTGCGTAGAACGGGTTTAAACAGCTAGTTAAGTATATATTTTATGACACTGTTCATACAACTATCTTAACTAGTTATATAAATATTCAGATATATATGCATCAGCTAGTTATATAAATATTCAGATCTTGATGATTTTTAATTCTGTGAAATGAATTATATCGTCTGCAGATTAATTTCTGTAATAAAATAAGTATCTCGGTCACTTGACGATTTAACATCCATCGGAAGCTCCTATAACAAAAAAGCACCGATTTAAAAAAAAAAAAATCAAATTTCTTAATAAATATTTTTATTAATATCTCCTAAAGTTTTGATTCGATTTTAATAAAATTTGAAATGTCTCGACAAAATTCTGCAAAGATAATATATTTTAAATTGCAAACCATTTGGTTGGGTAGTTTTTGCGTTGTTATATGCGGACAGACAGACAGACGGACGGACCAAACGACGACTATAGGTGCTACGTATTTATATAATTACGAACGCACCTAAAAAGAACAATAGAAATTTAATTAGAATTATAAACAAAAATTAATTTTCATATGTCTATATCTCTTGATCCAGTCCAATAAAATGAAAATATGCAAATGGAACAATCTCTCAAGATAAGTGAAATTAATCAAGTAAGTGAAATTAATATCTCAATATTAGATTTTGTGGACCGCTGCATACACGTAACCAAGTAAGGTGGGAACCCCAGCTTATCCCCCCCCCCCCCCCACAAACACACACACACTCACTCACACTCACGCACTCACACATATAAAATTATTTTTAAAAATGGTTATCTTCAAAAAGAATATATAAAAAGAAAAATTAAAGCAGGCTTAGAAAAATATATAAATCATATTGCACCCTTAGAAGAACACCGTCACAATTCAAAACAAGTTGGAAATTGTACGTCAAACGTGACAAACGAGGTGCGTTCGTACTATAGCTAGTTATATAAATATTCAGATCTTGATGATTTTTAATTCTGTGAAATGAATTGTCTGCAGATTAATTTCTGTAATAAAATAAGTATCTCGGTTGCTTGACGATTAAACCTCGGAAGTTCCTATAACAAGAAAGCCCCGATTTTTTTTTTTAATTCAAATTTCTTAATAAATATTTTTATTAATATTTTCTAAAGTTTTGATTCGATTTTCATAAAATTTGAAATGTCTCAACGAAATTCTGCAAAGATAATATATCTTAAATTTCAAACTATTTGGTTGGGTAGATTTTGTGCTGTTATATGCGGGCAGACGGACGGACGGATCAGACGACGACTATACGTATTTATATAATTACGAACGCTCCTAATAATTTTTGGGGTTAACCCTGCCAGTGCCTAAACTATGATTTTTTTGCGTCGGGGTAAGCATGAATTTTGGCTCCCCCCTCCCCGCCTACTTCCAAAATAAATAAATAGACAATTTTACTATGATTTTTTTATCCATTGCCTTTATTTTATATTTTAAATATGAAGTAAGTTTTATTATGCATATTGATCTTAATATTTTTAAAATTATGATTTAAAAACAAATGCTATTAAATCTTAATAAGCTGTGGATTGTAATGATGCTATAGCTGGGACAAATAAGAATTCTGACTGGGTAGCCCAAAAGAGCGAAGTCAGCTAACTAAGTGAGGAGCTTTCAAGAATATTTGTTGTATAACAAGTTCTCACCTTTGTTTACTAACACGAAAAATGAAAATATCGTATATGATATTTCTATTATAGACAGTCTTAAGATTTCTATAAAGAAATTTTTCTTTTAACTAATACATTATGTAATGTAGGTAAGATAACTCCCAATTTATAAAGGAACTCTAACAAATTCTTGTTTAGAGAATTTAGTATATTTGTGTCCCACTTTTTACTTACCCATCATACGTAGTATAGGGTAAGTCTTGTAATCGTTTTGAAAATCGAAAAAAAAAATTGACCGATTTACACGTTTCAGACACTGGAGATTCCAAAAAACATATTTTTAGAAGAAAAAAAAATTCCGTCTGTCTGTCTGTCTGTGTGTGTGTCTGTAAACACTCTATCTCCCGAACAAATTGAGATAGAGACTTGAAATTTGGAATGTACTTAGTATGTAATAATGGGAAAAGATTATTGAATTTCAGTAACCTCGATTATCCGGAACTATTTTTTTCGGACTCTTGAAATATTCGTTCTGATAAAAGTTATATAAAATTTTTGCGAAATTGTTTATTTTAAGGAGTGAACATAAAAGACAATAAAAAAAAACATAAATTTTACATAAAGAATGAGGTCGATCGGATAATTAGTTGCCGAGATGTTTGTAATCCTATTTTCCACACTCTTCGATTTTTCATGACCCTGTATTTCATTCAAATTTCAATTCAAAGATATATTTCAAGTGGAAATGAGACGCTTAATCTGACGTAGTAAACCGTTAGTTAATATGATTATCAATTTTGGAGTTATAAGGATGTTTCTTTTACGCAATTGAGTAATAGAGCATTTAAAATTTATGACGTCATCAAGCCACGATTTTATTCTAATTGAAATGCATTTTATAAATAGTTTGCACATGTTTTATTTTCATGTTTTATATTATGCATATCCATGATGGGTAAGTATTACGGTGGCCCCCAACGACTAGTTTTTCTTGTACTGATGGGGGACCCAGTCATCTTTTGGCGCCCCCTTTTGTTATGCGGCAGGAGCACATGCACCGCTTGCACACCCTAGTTTCGACACATATAGTCATTAACACTGAAATGATGCTGATAAAATGGGTCAATAATGTTACAAATAAGTTTGCGATATTACCACCTTTTTCTATTCAATAAAATCGAATGATGGTAGTTCTCAAATGACCTGTTCAACAACGCGAAACTTTCTGACACGTTTTCTGACTCATTTTTAAACGGAAAGGCATAAAATTGACAGGCCTGACTATTGAAGCGATTTGGAATCGAAATGAGTTTTCCATTTTTGATAAATAAATTACTTATAGAATTATATAAGCGATTCGTGTCACGTGATGACCGGTTTTTCTCCCTTCTCTCGCTGTCACGTCCGAAAATTTGGTTCAAAACGCCAACTTTGGCAGTATTTTCTGAAACATCTGTTGCCTTTACCCAAAAATGGAAAACATTTTTCAATTACAAAGTTTCTGAATAAGAACACCTGCCAATTCCATGCGTTTCTGAACAAAAATGAATTAAATAATCTGTCATAAAGTTGCCAGTTTGTATTTGAGAACAACCTTAAAATGGCTGTTATGTGCTTGACCAAGAGGGTTTGCCCTTAGGCACACCACCCTCTATTCTCCTTTTCCCCCACTCATACACTCGCATATATAATGTGTGTGTGTGTGTGTGTAAATTTGAAAAAAAAATAATGCATATTTCACCATAACTTTTACTGTGCTGAAGAAAGAATAATAAAAGAAAGGATGAACCAAGATTAGAATGAGAACAATTAATGTTTGATTATGTATATATTATCTCAATGGTAGAAATGAATAGTTGCTTCTGTAGTATGGTTATAAAATGTATTTTTTTGAAAAATACCATGTTATTGAATCTGTGATTATTATTTTCTTTCAAATATGTATTTTAAGTATAGACTTCAAAATTTATATAAGGAAAATATCGACATATTATGGCAAAATTTTATTGGAGAATTTTTAAATTTTAAACAATGTTAAATATAACGTAAGTTTTAAACTATTTTTTTAAGCAAACAATAGCAATTTTATTTGGATAATAATTGAAAATGATGTGTTTCGGTATAGCCCTATAAAATGATCATCCAGAAATGTGATAGTATTAGCAGATTGCTGAATTTTATTTCTTTTCGAATTTCTTAGGACTGTTATCAGTGATAAACAATACATTCAAAATTAGTGATATATTGCCTTTAATATTTTAAAGTTTGGCGACATTATTTTTGTGATAAACATTATCGAATCCAATATCGCTTTTCTTTAATATTTACTGTCTTTAAAAGTTAAGCAACTAAAATTTTATTACAGAAATACATACACAAGTAATATATCAATGCACAACTTTAGCGCGCTCTTGGGTTTAGTTTACAGCTTTCTTTAACTTAAAATAAAAGAGATTTTCTGAGGCTAACAACCAGGGACCGATTTACAAATTTGGGGACCCTGGGCACAGATGCTTATGTCGTCCCCTTGCACAGATGCTTATGTCGTCCCCTTGCACCGATGCTTACAGCAGTCTTGAGTAAAAAATATATATACTATACATATATATCATTGAAAGCGGTAATTATTAAGATAACCACTACTGACTTTAATAATTTTGTGATATTTAATGATTTTTTTTTTTTTATAAATTTTCTTCTCAATTTTTTAGCAGTAAAAGTTTTATAACATCCTCATAATCAATCTTTAGTGTTCTGTCTCGCTGACGATTTTTCGAAATCGGTTCCGAAGTGAAAGTTTCTTAATAATAATTAAAAAAAAAATGCTGTAAACAAAATCGAAAAGGTAAAAAACGGCCTTTGTAGAGATTGACATCAACTATACAATGGAAAAAAAAATCTTTCTAAAAATATTGAAATGCAAACGAGATATTTAAAAAAAAAATTCTCCCATAAAATTAATATTAGCGAGTGGGTGTTTTCGCGTGAGTGAAGTAGTTATTTTTAAATGAAAAAAAAAATAAATAGATTTTTCCATATTAATTTTGTTTTTTAATAGTTAAAACTTCATCAGATTTTGGCCAATAATTGAAAAATCTTCAGTAGCATTTGAGGGCCCCTGAAAAATGGGGGCCCTTGGCCCGTGCCCTGAATGCCTTGTCTTCTGATATTCAAATTTTACATATTTTAACATACTGAAGACTGCATTAGTAGTTATATATATACAGGGTGTTCTCTATTAACGTTGTCCAATAGCTAATGTCTAAACTGCTAGTTTTAAAGGTACAGTTGGAATTGAGAAAAAAAGTTTATAATGTTGTTCTCAATCATATTTAAAGACCATACATCAAAATAGTTATTTTTGTAAAAGTTATGAAATTTAAATTTTTATACGGTCCCTCATAGGTCATAAAAGTTATATTTAAAAAAAAAAAATTCTCCATACTCTAACAAGTAAAAAAAATATTTTAAGATCAAAACTTACCGCGTTATGATACTTTGGATTTTAAGACATTTCAGCGCTTTCCGGCACTAAAATCACGTTTTTGTTTTGTTAGTGCAAGAAATTACCAAAACCTAGTAACTAAAATTAATGTATTTAGACATAAGGTATTCAGTGCTGAAGATAAATAAGAATTAGACTATGAATATCATTAAATTCCATTTTAAAACCATTACATATTTATATCTTTCCTCAGCTGAATACTAAAATAAATAAATAAATAAGTGAATATAGGTTAATTTGTAGGAAGCCCCCAAAATCATCGGGTCCAAGCCCCTACATCACAGGAAGACGGCCCTCAATGTGTGACTTCTGTAAAATATATGATGTAAAGATCCATTTATTATAAAAGATAAGTACTTTTCCAAAAACTTGAAGATGATGAACTATATTTTTGTTCCCTTTAAGAAGGTTAAAAAGAAAAATAAATAAAAACTCGAAGAGCTATTATTATTTTCCTCCCTTTTCCAATTAGTTGACTAGACCATATGGTTAGAGATTACAGTAGGTGAAGGACAGAATATATCACCTAAGTTGCGGTTAATCTTCGAGAAATAAGGGATTTGATTTTTTACTGTAATAAAAAAGACTTCATAAAAAATCTGTTAATTTTTTTTAGCATTTTTTCTTTGCAACATCTAGCAAGATGTTGTGTAATACGTTCAGTTGTCAGTCATAAGTTTTGAGGGTTAGAAAATTTGAGATTAAGCGTATACTTTTTTGCATCCTTGGAATTTCGCCTTTATTTATTATTAAAGTACAACAGTGCTTATCAATCTGTTAATAATCGATCTCCACCCTTTCCTAACACATCAATTTCAGCCCCGCCCTCCTGCGAAAAGACTTTTAAGGTGGTTAAATAAATGACCTGCTCAACAACGCCAAACTTTCTGACACACTTTCTGACTCATTTTAAAATTCAAAGGCATACAATTGGCAAGTCTGACTGTGGAAGCGATTTGAAATCGAAATGAGTTTTCCATTTTTTGATAAATAAGTTGCTTATCGAGTTATAAGCGATTCGTGTCACGTGATGACCGATTTTTCTCCTTTCCCTCTCTGTCACGTCCGAAAATTTGGTTCACAACGCCAAATTTGACAGGTTTTTTTTTTTTCAGGAAGATCTACCTTCACCAAAAATTAGAAAACGTGTTTCGATTAGATAGTTTCTGAATAAGAACACATGCCAATTTTATGCGTTTTCGAACAAAACTGAATTAAAAAATGGGTCATAAAGTAGCCAGTTTGGATTTGAGAACAAACCTTAAGCAATCTCATAATATAATATAGAAGGTGTTCCTTACTCCGTATCGTTAACCAGTAGCCAATTCCTAACCCGTTATAGTTTTAAGATATAGTTCCAACTGCAAAAATGTTCAAATGTTAATCTTCATCATATAAAAATCAATTTACGTGAAAATAGTTGTGTTTTAAAAAAGGTATGAAGTTTAAATTTGTATAAGGTTAATGAGTCCAATAAGTTATATTTAAAAAAAAATTATCCATACTCTAACAAGTAAATTGTAAAACTTTCATTCTTCTACGATAAAACCTTAATCGTATTCTAAGAAAACTGTTATGTCGAAGATAATTGAAAACACTCTTGAACAATATCGCTTTGCAAATACGTGAAATAGCTGTAAAATGGCTGGAATCCCGTGGACTACGGAATGTACATTATTGTTAAGTATGTAAAACGACATCTTACCAAAAGTACGCCGTTAGGTTGCAGAAGCCAACTTCCTCTTTTCAATCCAAGTCAACCGTCACAACGAAATAGCACGAGGCTTCAAATGCTGTTGAAAGTTTCCTAATGGTACTATAGAGACGAGACTTGGCTAATCCATTCGTTTCAACTTTCACTCTCGTACTTATACTTCGCCAGCTGACCACAGGAAGCTAATTAACACATAACCACAAAAAATGACCGCGAAGCTCAGATTCAGGAAGGCACAATCATACTTGCGAAAGTAACAAAAACGACAGAGAGATGCTACTTTCATGCACAAATGTTAGATGTTAAACAACACGCTTACAACAAAACTAGATTCCCTTCATAAGCGAGTAACTAGTTACTGCCACAAGTGTCTATATGATTAGGGAATACTTGTATTTTAAAGGGCATATTTTATGCAAACACCCCGTGAAAAAGTATCAAATCTGCAGATGAGGCAGATTTTTAAAGTTTTCCCAACATTACGTAGAGAAGATTGATTGCTGAATGAAATTAATTATGAAAATATATAAAAGAAAAGTGTTGTAATTCATAAAATCTGCTGGGGAATCAGATCTTTAATATTTTACAGTATTTTGTAGAAAAGACTAGTTGCTGAATGTGAATAATTATGTAAAATACATAAGAAATGTGTTGTATCAATATCTGCAGATGAGACAGATTTTTAATATTTTCCCATCCTTAGAGAAGACGGATTGCTGAATAAAAATAATAAACAATATATAAGAAAGCTGCCTTTTTTGGCAGATAGGATTTACGCTCCTGAGTGCCTGAAATTGTTACCAATTTTATTCATTTTAAGTCTATAGCGCATTTAAAATAAAATTAAGTGTGCTGTGAGACTGACTGAATGCCAGCGATTGGCAAACACTTTATATTAACTTAACGTGTATATTTTAACCCTTCCCCGCGCGTAGATATATCAATGAAATTCGCTTAGGTGCATATTTTTAATATTTTCAGTTTTCATCTATCTATAATTTTATTAGTTTACTTTGTATAATTTGGATGTCTGTGCTTTTTAGGTGCGTTCGTAATTATATAAATACGTAGCACCTATTGTCGTCGTCTGGTCCGTCCGTCTGTCTGTCCGTCCGTCCGCATATAACAACGCAAAAACTACCCAACCGAATGGTTTGAAATTTAAGATATATTATCTTGGCAGAATTTTGTCGAGTCATTTCAAATTTTATTAAAATCGAATCAAAACTTTAGGAGGTATTAATAAAAATATTAAAAAATTTGATTTTTTTAAGAAAATTGGTTCTTTCTTTGTTATAGGAGCTTCCGAGGTTTAATGATCAAGCGACCGAGATACTTATTTTATTACAGAAATTAATCTGCAGACGATATAATTCATTTCACAGAATTCAAAATTATCAAGATCTGAATATTTATATAACTAGCTATAGTACGAACGCACCTCATTTGTCACGTTTGACGTACAATTTTCAACTTGTTCATGATTGGAATTCAGTTTCGTGCTATTGAGTGATATGAAAAATATATCTTTTATAATGCAAAAAAAAACAAATATTATTATGTAGTTTAAACAGAAGCAATTACACATTTTTAATTTAACCGAAAGCTGTTTTGGCTCGTTGCAATGAGCCTTAAAGTAATTAGTGTGAAAGGAAAATTTTAGATGATATTCAAAACTAGACCGGCTTATTGAAATGGCTAGAAAAGGAGTTTTTACTTTAAATCAGACTTTTAAATTAGACTGCTACATCCGTTTTCTCTTATATTAATTTTATAATATTATTTTGTTTTTCATTGGGAAAGATATATTTTGCATATCACTTCAACGGATGGAAAGGAACTCCAATCATGGAAAACGGACAAACGTGCTAATTATGGAATGTAAAAGAAGAAATATTACAAAATGTTTCTAAACTTAAATCATTCAAAATCTGCTTCATCGACAATATTGTAAGGGAGGGGGGAAGGGGGATGGGCAAAATATACTCTTAATATATATCTTAACATAGTATAAAACAAAGTCGCTTTTTCTGTCCCTATATCCCTATGTACGCTTAAATCTTTAAAACTACGCAACGGATTTTGATGCGGTTTTTTTTAATAGATAGAGTGATTCAAGAGGAAGGCTTATATGTATAATAACATCCATTAAATAGTGGAGAAATACTGTTATTTTTGAGGTTTTTAATGTGATGTCGTAAATAATTTCATTTTTTCCGCTTATACATTGCAAACGCAGGCTGAACCCTACAAGATTTATCAAAATAATGTACTAATTATTGTACACATATTAAAAAGGTCTACAGAAAACACAAAGAGATGAAGGTTTTCAAGGTTAACCCTAAGCAAAGCGAGGGAGGGCCGCTAGTATAATATATATCTTAATGAATAAATAGGTACGTAAATAATTTACTGATAAGGCAGTTTTCTTACATATATTTTATATTTTTTTTTTCTTTTTCATTCAGAAATATATCATCTCTACATAAAGCTGAGAAAAATCTAGCAATCTGCCTCATCTGCAGATATTTTTTTGTACATCTTTACTGTGGGGGGGGGGGGGGGGAGGCGCAAATTTTACTTATGAAATAAATAAAAAGTGTTTATCAACCAGCCGTGTAAACAAATCTGTCAATAAAGCAGTTTTCTTAAATATTTTTTTTTATTATAATCATTTTAATTCAGCATCACATCTTCTCTATGTAATGCTGAAAGCTCCTCAGGATTGCACTAAAATTCTAAGACTCTGGTCGGGTTTCCTGAGGTGGTAATCCCTGTCCCTGTAATGCTGATATATAATAAAATCTGCCTCATCTGTGAATTTTATTGATACGTTCAGATAGGGTATTTGGGCAAAATATACCCTTCAAATAAAAATAAAGTATATAATAAAGGTGTGAATGATCACTTGTTACGAAGTGTACCATCAACAGAGAGAAAAATGTCCAGACAGGGAATCGGACCCGGACCCTTAGTATAACGCACCAATCTCTAGCATTTGAGCTATCAGGACGACATCCAGTCTGGTATTTCTCACCCTTTTATGTTGGCAAGGTTGCTACTTTGCAGCACAAGATGGAAAGTCTATCATGAACACACATCTTTAGTAGCATACGTGAGACGAATTAAATTCAAGCATCGGACAATATATATATAAATTCATAAAAACATTGGATTTTAATGATTTATTTAATAACATTGATATAAAAGACTTACATAAAACAATGTGTATATTATTTAAAGAATTTAAATCTCAATTAAAATTAAAAGGACATATTTCAGTAAATTTTTTTTAAACTTTACTAAATTTTACATTGCATAATAATTACATTATATATGACAATATTATCTATAAACAATGCCAGGGAATTCCGCAGGGCGGAACCGCATCTAGTATTCTCTCTGACCTTTACTTATATTATTATGAAAGAAATATAAGTCCGAACAATGATTATGTATTTTATCGCTATATTGATGACATTATCATATTTTATTTCAATGAAAAAAATTGCACATCACCACTCAATTTTTATCCTACTCAGCTTAAATTAATTTAAAATGATTTAATTAATAATAATATAAACTTTCTTGACTTAAAAATTAATATTACTAATAATTATAAATTAATTTTTGATATTTATGATAAGAGATTTGATTTCCCATTTAAAGTAAATATTTTTACCAATTTTGCTTCATGTTTACATAAATCTGTTTATAAAAATATAATTATCAATTATTTACATCGTATAAAATACTTATGCTCAGATATAAATAAAAACAAAAATATTAGATATATTCGAGATCAAGCAAATATATATGGTTATCCAATTTTTATGATAAATTCAATCATCAACTCTTTTAAATAACATTTATTATATAATTTAAATATAAACAAGGTATGTAATAAATTATTGTTTTAGTGTGCGATAACATATAACAAAAGATATAGAAAATAATAATTATAACATACATTATTATAATTATAACATATTAGGAAATTTAATATTTAATATTTGTTTGAACATTATATACACTTTATATAGAAAATTACAATTATAACATACATAATTACAATTATAACATATTAGGAAATTTAATATTTGATTGAACATTATATACACTTTGTATAGTTGTGATTGTGCGTTGCCGATCACCTCTGTTTAAGGTGTTATTGATGTGCAGTTTTCATACATTTATAAATTAACTTATACAATAACAAATTAAATTATACATGGATAACATTGGTGATTATAACTCATAAACATATCTATTTGCAATATATATAAATATAAATATATATAGTTTTTATTTTTGTCTATGAATAATTAAATTTAACAAGTATTTTAATTACTGCATTGCATTAATTTGATTGAAAAACAGTAGTAATACTATTAATTATCAATTTTATAAATTTTGAGATATTTTGAATTGTTTATGAATTATTTAATTAGATATTTAAATTAATCTATGAAATATAAAATATATTTACAATGTAGTATAAATTAAACATTAATTATTTAATAACAAGTCTAATATATATTTAAGTAGTAGTAAAAATAAAACATTAATTATTTAATAATATGTCTATAATATCAGTGGATTAACACAGCTGGCAGCAAAAACAATTTGAATTAAAATAATATCTCTTTTACATAATATATTCTTGTTAAGAATATCTGAAATGCTGTGCAAGTTGAATTAATTCTGTGTAGATTTCTTCATATAGTAGTATTATATTTTATTTGAATTTAAAGTAAAACTACAAGTTAGTATTGTTTTTTAAAGTTTATTTATATAATTAAATCTAATGAAGTGAGTATGTAACTAATAAAGTGGATATCTAACTAAATATTAATTATGAATTATTATAATACCAATAGATGGCGACACTTTACCTTTCAGGTAGTTGTTGATAATATTGTTAATATTATATTTAATTTAACTATAGAGGGAGCTATTGATTGTATATTAATTTTACTTTCAGGAATTAAAATTGGATGGAGTAATATATATTCACGGATATAATTTTGTTATAAGTGTATTAAAACCAGAATTATTTTGTGTGTTTTTGAATCATTTTGTGTTTGGGTGTCATCAATGATGTTGTTGTGTTTTAAAAAAAGTGTGCTCTCAACTTGTCTTTCAAATCATTTCTCTCAACTCGACTTAGTCAACATGTATGATGCATTGCCATGTGGATGTGAATATTATGCAGAAGTTGTGACATTTTAAGGATTCTGTATAATTATTGTGAGTAAAATATTTTATCTACACTTTACGCGTTCATATTTCCAATTTTATTATTTCAAAACTGTTATCTCGTGGTAATTTCCTGAGGTGTTAAATACAGTTTTTGGGATAATCGATGTGAGTGAAATATATTGTATATTCTTAATGGTTTTTTATTTCCTATTTAAATATTTCCAAATTTTAATATTTCCAATTGTTGTCTGGTAATAATTCAGTGTACCTGGATGATTCTACTGATCTTAGCATTATGCCAGTAGAATTATGAAACACTGAATTATTATTTAAAACACATGTGGGTGCATCCAGGCTGATGAGTACATGTGCATGTGTTTTTTCATATCCAATTCATATTTAATTCTCATGTGGTCCAATTTTCCATTGTATATGGTTCATATTTAATTTATTAATCCATTTGTATTTACTTAATTGCAACTCCAATTTATAATTTTTTTTCCCCTTTCTCTCTATTTCTTTTTTCTTTTTTCAGTATTCTTTAGGTATGAGTAAAATTTGGCCAATTACCATTGAAGCACAAGCTATGGTAATATTATGTTTGCACATGTTAATTATTAGCTATGTGGTATTCTGTATACACAATATCATTAATTATCTCTTTGGAGATTTAAGTAGAATGATAATAGAACTTGATATGTTTTTTTAAATTCATAGATATTATAATTATATATATATATATATATATATATAATTTTTCAGCAGAGCTGAAGTTATGCTCTAAATTAATGAATAATACTTGAATAATCACTTGTTACGAAACGCACCACAAACAGATCGAAAAATGTCCAGACCGGAAATCAAACCGGGACTCTTGATATAACGCACCAATGCTCTACCATTTGAGCTATCAGGACGACATCCAGTCTGGCATTTCTCATGCATATATGTTGGCAAGGCTGCTGCTTTGCATCACAAAATGGAAAGTCAATCATGAACACACATGAGAATCAAGTTAAAATGTTCAATGTGCCAATCATCAGCAACAATGCATGTGTATGGATGCGAGTGCACCCCAAGCATTAAAAGATGAACTTTGACCGACTATCCTAACTGTCGGTAGAAGGTTAGTAATCACCGAGTGATATTATTATGATATTAATTAGACAATCTCTTTTCGAGTAGTTCAAGACTGGTATCAGCAAAAATCACATTAACAGAGAGATTCGACAAGTTGATATGTGTTCCACAAATAATATCGGGCCAACATCATAGGGTGATGAATATCTGACCATTTCTCTCTCCATTAAAATTCCTCTGGAGTGACATGTATCACATGAATAAAATCCGCTGACACCTTGAAAGATATATCATCAATACTCAAAATACTTTTTCCCATTTCAAGGCCAGATCATCTTTAAAAGGGCAGTCGAAGAAGGTACAAAAAGAGGTACATGCAAAGAAAAGTTTTTGTTTAGAATAAATTGTTTAGAATTTTTGTCAGAAATCAGGTAAACCTTAATCTGTTACAAATTTACAGATACTATCATGATAAGTAGTGTAAACAAATCTAACAATTTGAAGGGTTTTTTTCTGTTTATTATTATTATTATTATTATTATTATTATTATTATTATTATGAATAGTCATTCACACTTAAAAAAAATGCTTTGGTAAATGGAACATAATAAATTAAACTGGTATATTTTAAATAAGTGGTTATAAGTACTTGTTGTTTTATTGATATAGATAATTTAATATAGAGAATATTCAATACCAGATATGTTTTGTTGATTTAGATAAATTGAAAACATAGAATATGAGACAATATCTAAAATTCAGAATATTACAACTATTTACACTAAAAACGTTTTCTAAATTAATAATTAGAAATTGCTGATTTAAAAAAAATAATTGCTTTGGAAATTATTCGGGTAAAATTTTGGGAACTAAGACAATATACGACTAGAGGTGTAATTAAATAAAATGACGATTTTAGAAAAAAATTGAAAAAGTTTTTATGAATTTTTTTTTTCTAAATGTTGTAATGTAAATAGTTTTATATAGAAGTAAATCATCTTATTTCTCCAGATGGGGAGAAATTTATTTTTATGCTTTTTAAAAAAATAAAAAAGAGAAAAAATGACAGAACAACATATTCATTAAAATAATTATTTAAATATTAAAATAAAGAAAAAAAATATTTCTTTATGAATAACCGTAGTATAACGAGAAGTTTAAAAAGTATAGGATGTTCATAGCTAGGAAACAATATAAAGGGAGAATATTTTTCGTTTTAAGATGCCAAAATAGTATAAGTATAATTAAAACGCTCGTTTTAATTCAAAGAATAAATATTGTTAAATGGGAATATTTTCCACTACCAGATGCAAAAATATTTACATATCGATGGTATAACTAATTAAAACGGAAGCGTTTTCTTTTTACTTTAGTCTAAATAATGCTCTTAAGTGAGTTTACAATGAAAATTAGAATTAATTACAATTAAAATTTAAATTACATTTAATTTTCCATTCTAAGATGTATATATATATATTCCATTAAAAATATGAATTATCAAATGCAAATATTCATGTGTAGGTGTATATTAAAGAACAATAATAAAGAATAAACTATAAACAACTAAATTTTAAAGTTAAATATTAAAATTCCCAGACTAAAGGATCGCCTGGGTGATATCTTTTCAACACTGCCTATTTTTACCCTTTTAATCTGGTATCTTTATAACAGTTTTCAAAAATATCAATTTTACTTAAGCGTTGCACTAAAAATTCAATTTTTTTTGTAAGTTAAAATCTCAAATGGAATTTTAAAGTTCAACTGTGGTACTAAACATCTGCTTAAAAGTGTGATTGGTAAATGATAAGACAATGTTAAACTAGTCGTTGGGGGCCACCGTAATACTTACCCATCATGGATATGCATAATGTAAAATATTAAAATAAAAATGTGTAAACTACTTATAAAATGCATTGCAATTCAGATAAAATCGTGGCTTGATGACGTCATAAACTTTAAAGGCTCGGTTACTGAATTGCTTGAAAGAGGTTTTTCCTTATAACTCCAAAAATAATAATCCTATTGACTAGCGGTTTATTGCATCTGATTAAGCGTCAAATTTCCAATTAAAATATATCTTTAAAGTGAAATTTGGATGAAATACAGGGTCATGAAAAATCGAAGAGTGTGGAAAATAGTATTCCAAATATCTCAGCAACTAATTATCCGATCGACTTCATGCTTTATGTAAAATTTATGTTTTTTTATTGTCTTTTATATTCATTTCTTAAACTAAACAATTTCGAAACTTTTTATATACCTTTTATCAGAACGAATATTTCGAGAGTCCGAAAAAAATAGTTCCGGTTAATCGAGGTTATTAAAATGAAATAGGCTTCTTCCCATTATTACATACTAAGTACATACCAAATTGCAAGTCTCTATCTCAATTTGTTCGGGAGATAGAGCGTTTACAGACACACACACAGACACACAGACGGACGGCAAAAAAAAATTTCTAAAAATATGTTTTTCGGAATTTCCAGTGTCTGAAACGTGTAAATCCGTCAAAAAAAAATTTTCGATTTTCAAAACGATTACAAGACTTACCCTATACTACGTATGATGGGTAAGTAAAAGGGTGAAAAGATAATAAAAACGGTGAATGAAAGTCTACGTGCCAAAATGACCCGGTGTGCTCAAGAAGAGATAATTTTTGTCTCGATCCACCCCCCTCTGAGGGGAAATGAATTCTATAAAAATAAATAGTACCATTTAATTTAAAAATTGCCGATAGGAAATATTTTGGCACATAGGCACTGTCGAAATCGACAAAGGCAGATATTTGCATTAATCGCTAGTAAAATGGATTACGCAAATTATTTTGTGCGTAGTAGATCCACTAATTTCACTTGGAAAGACATTGGAAAAATTCAGGCGAATAATCCATAAGAATAACTGACAATTTGTGCTCAATATTTGTCCGGTCTTGTTGTACCAAAGTACAGAAGAACTTAGGTATTTGATTTCTGGTACATTTTTTTAATGGAATTTGCCTTTCCATGCCATCAAAAGTCTAAATCAGGGGTTTGTAACCTCTGGCGTAGCCAGGATGGGAGTCCAGATGCTCTAGATACCACTAATTTCGTAAAGTTTTCTTTGCCTTGTGTAATAAGAGAACTTTCTACGATAATCAAGGCGAAGAAAACTGTACAATATTACTGGTATCCAGAGCATTTGGACCCCCCTCCCTGGCTACGCCACTGTTTCCAATTATTCAAACACGGGCCGCAGAATTGCTACAATTTCCTAATAGTAATGTTCGCCTTATTTAATTACAGAAATTCTGCGATTAAATAAGGGGAATGATAGACAAAGCGGTAGCTCTGCGGTCCGCAGTTGATTTGTTGGAAATCCTTGGTTTAAATATATATTGTGTTCTCATTCCGGTGATTAAATTTAGCTACAAAATGCCTCGGAACTGAAAAATTTATTTCAGAACCATATTGTATTTTTTAGGCCTAAATTATTTCGATGTAAATGAAATTTCAGCAAAATAAAGTCCAGTTCCAGATATTATGAAATCTAAAATGTTCAAAATGTGCATTTTCAAACTTTGGTAATAACACATTATTATTTTTTTATGTATATATCTTTTGTATTAATTAATTAAAACGCAAGAAAGTTCGTTTTAATTCAAAGAATAAATATTGTTAAATGGGAATATTTTCCACTACCTGATGCAAAAATATTTACATATCGATTTTAATTAGTTATGCCATCGATATGTAAATAATTTTGCATCTGGTAGTGGAAAATATTCCCATTTAACAATATTTATTCTTTGAATTAAAACGAACTTTCTTGCGTTTTAATTAATTAATACATAAATATTAATACATAAGAAAATATTAATTTAATTAATCTTCTTCACTCTAACTTCAGCAAAATTATTTTGTACCAACAGTAATGAATTCATTGGGTTACAGGTTATAATTTATGCTATAAAAAGAAATAGTACAAATAGTTTGTGGAGCAAATAGTTAAATCTATTCTTAATAATATATTATTTTCTATGTAAAAAACTAACAACTTTTGTAATAAAGATTATTATTATCTATGTAATAAACTAAAAACGGTGTAGTATTTTCAAATTTGTTAATGGAAACAAAAATAACATCGACGATATAGTTGCATAATGAGTGATGAAACATTCAACTTTTTGGAGAGAAAACAAACAATATACAGAGTTAATGAACTCAAAACTCGTTCTAAGGGAGAAAATTTTTGCATCTCTAAAACTGTTCTTTTATTTAAAAACTGGTTGTGTGCAATTATCGTTACGTTGGTGGAGAAATGCATTTTATATTCTGTTAAATCGTAATACTTTCAATTGGATTAAAAAATAAATTTATAACAGGGCTGGTTGTCAAGATTGCATGACAGTGTTCGTGTTCAAAAATGTAAAATGGTAGTTATTTACAAGGGGAAAAAAGAACATACATTTCATGTCTAATAAAAATACAATTTTAATTGTAAAATATATACAAATAAATATTCAGTTTTTGAGAAAGGAAAACAAAAGTATTTAGTGACTTTAAAATTCATTAACCTCTTTCACTTTAACTTCAGCAAAATTATTTTGTACCAGCAGTGATGAATTCAGGGGGCAACCTGAGGGTAAGACATCCACCTGGATCATCAAAATGTTTCCCCCTCCCCCCCCCCCCTGGAAGGTTTGGCATTTTGTGCTTATTAATGGTCTAGAATTTTAAATCTTTACCGCCCCGGATCTTCGCATGCCCCCCCCCCCTCCCCGGAAAATGTGTCTGAATTCAACACTAAGTACCTCAAAGACATGCGCTTTGTTGTTAAACTTTATAACAGTTCTCCTATTTTCTCAAAATGTATTTTAACAAGGGCGGAAATAAATTTTGATATAACATGGATATTTAAAAATGGCGAAATTTGAGTATACACCAGGTTTAGTGGTTTCAATAAATAAGGCTAGGCAAAGTAAAAAACTTAATCTTATAAAACAGTAAATATGAATTGTAAAAAAATAAATGGAAAAATAATATATGAATTCAGGCTAAAAATACTCCAGTGATATATTTTAAATAGGTTTTAAAATGAAAAATTAATTTTTTTTTTAAACATGACATTTAAAAATATACCATCCATTTGTAGTTGGAAGTTAAAATTACAATCTTTTATATCCCCAAATGTGGCGAGGGTGAAAATTAAAAATGAACTACTAAAGGGTTTTTTTCAAACCTTTGAAGGGCAAGTACTTCTGTTGCTAAATTGTTGAAGTGATTAAATGACACCAGAATTTACGAAGAAATTTATTTGAAAATAAGTAAAAGTTTTCTTCACGTACATCATAAAAGCAAAATTTTATTCAAAAAATTCGGGTAGAAATATGCATTTGTTGATTACATTTAAGTGGTATGAATGAATATACTACCACCCTTAAAAGATCTCAACATTTGAAATTGCCAAAATGTTCATTCAGTCTAGATTTTACAGTCATATACTGGGTGTTTCAATTCCGAAGCAAAAGTAAAACGCGATTAAAAAAAATAATAAACATTTGATGGACTTGCTGTTTGCATATTAACCCATTAAGGACTAGCAGTGTCATTTGGTCCCGGAATAACTTCCAATTATTTTGTTGTTTGAATACCACTATTTTTGAAGAGAAATATTATCTTTGTTTGATGACAGAAATTCCGTGATAAAAAGAGACAAAGATTGCTATTCTGAAAAAGTAGTATGATATGCAGTTTTTACATTTTAAAGAGAGAATTCAAATTGATAAGGGATTTAGTATAGCAATGAAAACATTTCAATATCTCGACGCTAGAGAACGAGGCAGAAAAGAAACAGTGGAAGATTTTAATTTTGAAATGACAGAACTTTTTCAGCATGGTTTACAGCTAAAAGTACTCAATGTATCCACCACCGCATTCCATTATTGAGTACAGTCGCGATATTATGCCTGACATAGCTTGAATCCAGTGCCTGATTATGCCCTAGGATATAGACCATAATCTAGGCCAGGCATAATCTAGGTCAGGATAAGCATTCTTCTATACTCCAGATTTTGGCAGCATAGAAGAAATTTGAGAGTTTTAATCTATAAAATATAAAACTTTTTAGATTAAAACGGAAATTTCTATGTATACAAGCCATAATAACCGCAAATATTTTAAAAACACTTCAAATGAAATTATTTGTTCAGTCATTTCTTAAAAATACTACGAAATGAGGAACAAAAGTTCATTTACATAAACATCTCGGTCTGCACGAGATTTACTCAATGCAAGCAACAAATCAGTGGCGTAATCAAGGGAGGGTCCATAGGTTTATGACCCACTTTGAAATAAAAACAAAAAAGTTAACAAAATGCACTTTTTGTATGGATTTTTATTTTAATTAGATTTTGTCTATTTGCTTAGTTTTTGGTATAGTACAGCAACAACATCTATCATCAGCATTACTACAAAAATCGCGTTTAACCAACTCGTTTGAAACTTCTACAGCATGTCAAATCAAATCAAACATTGAGAAACCTAAAAAACCTAGGAATAATTTTACTCCTAATTTTATTCCTAATTTTTTATTGGCAGAATTGGAAGTTAGCAGACATGTTGTGATGCTACAAATAAAGCCAAAGTACACTGGCCTCCAAAAGTTAAGGTACAACCAGTTTTTTGAGGCTTACTATTAAAAAAAATGAAAATAAAGGTAAAAAATATGGTCTATATGATTGATCATAAGTAACTTCAATAAAATCTTATGAAAAAATTATACCCATCTCAATTATTTTAATGTATTGGATACTTATATGTTTGTCAAGAGGAACTGCGAATATCCCACTTTGGGAATTTGTTTAAAAAATTTTTTATGGTTGATGATCTAGAATTGTTAGTTACTCAAATAGTGTTGTTAATGTCTAGGAGATGTCGTTTACTTTATTCGTTAAGATGGCGGTGAATCTGATGGATGGAAATGCGGTTATCACAAGCTGGTGCTTCTAGACGTCTTAATGTGTCTCGTAGTGTAGTCCAAATGCTCTGAGATTAATTTGAATCCAAAAATTCAGTATCAAGAAGACTTGTTTCAGACCGCTCATGGGTTACAACCCCTGTACAAGATCGCTTTCTAGCTCTTTTGCCCCGAATGAGAAGTATCACTACTGTGGCTTAGCTCATTTCAGATCATCGTAAAGCAACAGGGATGACAATACCTACGATTACGATGCATAGACGTCTTCACAATTAAGGACTCTATGCAAAACGACCCGTTGTGTGTGGCCCTCTTAATCGACAACACAGATGTGCCCGTTTATGTTGGCCAAGAGAGCACGTTACCTGGAACACACAACAATGGGTTTCCGTACTGTTCACAGATGAGTCCCGGTTAGCTTTGGAGAGTGATTCAGATCGTGTGCTCATCTGGAGAGAACAAGGCATCAGATTCTACCTATGTAACATTGTTGAAAGACACGGTTATAGAGGAGGTGGAATAATGGTTTGGGCTGGAATCTCTCTTTTAGTCACAGTAACTTCTATGTGTGCTATGGACGAATTCTGATTGCTGTGACATATCCGGACGAGATCCTTGCTCCGTTTGTCAGACCGTATGGTGGTGCTATTGGTGATGAATTAATCTAAATGGTTGATAATGCCCGATCGAATTGAGCTAGAGTCGTTGATGAATATCCAGAGGATCAAGGTTTGGAGCGAATGGAATGGCCAGCACAATCTTCGGACTTTGGTCCTATAGAGCATCTTTGGGACAATCTCAGCAGACAGGTGGCTGCCGTAAGTCCTCCTCCAAAGTACTTAAATGAGCTGGAACAAGCGTTGTTTCATGTATGGAAGTTGTTTCCCTATCCAGTGTCCGACAACTTAATTGACAGTATGGAAAATCGATGCCACAAATTCATTACAAGTAGGGCCGGACACATGCCGTATTAAAATCCGTTTATTTAAATTTTTTTCCCAAAAAACTGCTATTTTTTTTTTATCAAACAGTGGATTTTTCCAAAAAATGCAATTTTTTATTTGTAAATCATACTTGATGTTAAAATTAAGTAAAATTCGATAAATAATTGTTTAAAGCATAATTCTTCTAAATATAATGTTTTTATCTTCATTTGTTTTCAAATTAGACACGAAAGACTGGTTGTACCTTAACTTTTGGAGGCCAGTGTATAATCAATCCTATAAATCCATTGGATTTATTAGCATCATAAAATGCCACCCCCACCCCCTCTCCAGCTATAAACTATTTATTTGAAATTTAAAAAATCTCATGAGATTTTGTATGTCAAAGAAATGCTTAGTGATGAAAATTAAGATTTTCGTAAAATATTTCTTGTTATGATTAGAAATATTCTGCTTTACATAAAATTATTAGAAGAATTTTTATTCAATCGGATTGAACTTTATATCATTTTTTTTGTGTGTGTGTTAATTTAATGTGTGTCTTTATATTTTATCCAGAACAGAAAATTTAAATATTCTATGCTTTAAAAATTGTACTTTAATTTTAATTCCAGAAAATGTTTCAAGCTTGCAAAAGCCTTTGTGAAAACTTTACTTTTACTAGACGAGGCAGGAGGAAGTGTAGAAAGATTTTGAACTCCGAGCTTATTTATGATAGTGACTGCGAGACCCAGAAGAAATACTGTGCCTATAGCACAAAAAAGTACTTTAAGGCTCCTCCTCAGTGAGATTTCAAATTCCCCTCACTAATGTTAAACCTATGGCTGTGGGATTTATTCGTATTTATGTAATATCTCCTCGGTAACTTAATATTTTAATTTATTTTCTGTGTACTCTTCTTGAAGGATGTCTCTTTTTTTTTTAGTTGTCAAAATATTTCTAATATAATATACTTAATTTTATGCAAAATATCAAAATCTTACACAGTTTCGCTAAGATTTTAACACATAAAATAATAAGTTTAGTATATATTTTAGAAATAGTTTAACAACTAAAAAAGAAAGAGACATCCTTTAAGAATAGTACACATAAAAAATAAATTAAAAAATGTTAATTACCTAAGGAGATATTTTAAAAATACGAATGCATCACACGTCCATAGGTTTAACATTAGCGAGGAGAATTTGAAATCTTGCGTATACCCTTAATCAGGCCCTGAGCACATCAACAAAATTTGATAGTATTTCTTGCCGTGTGTTGTTTTTCAGTGATGGTGAAGATTGGGGATTTGCTCCATAAACATGTGATTTTAGGTAGCTTCACAACTATAAATCACAAGATACAGTTTTGATGTGATCCTAATATCGTGTCGTGCTCGTGCAAGGTATGTGCGCACTACACGTCCGTGGAATTAACTGCAGCAGTGCCATCTACTGTCGAGATTTTGACTAAAATTAAATTATTCATTTTTATACCTTTCAAAATCCCGTATCACAGTGAAAATTAATCAAAAATTTTCTATATCCTTAGATATTTTTTAATTGCGTTTTACATCTGTTCTGGACATTTGAAACACTTGGCATATAACTAATATTAATATAATTTAAGACTGGGTTATGCTATTTATTTGTTTGTTTATGGCAAGTGAGTAAAAAAGATACTTTAAAAAGAATAAATGATGTAAATGAGTAAAAAAGATACTTTACTTTTTTTTAATTTTTCAACCCTAGGATATTGTAGATATGATACCGGCAATGCATAGAAAGCAGGTGTTGCATATAATGACTAGTCTATATATAGAATGGCTGGCGCAAAGTATGAAATATTCAAAATTTTTAACTATTTTATATACTTTGCCTACGCATTGTATGTAATGCCTAGGCATTATATAGAATGAAAAATTCTATTTAGGCAATGTATTGAAAGAGAGTCGTAAAAAGGTTCTTATCGATTTCTTCAGATAAAGTAATAAAAGAGAGTTATGAAAAGGCGTATACGGAAGTGCAGGAAATAGAGATTAAAATATGCAACTTTCTGATTGAGGAAAACAGGAGAAAATAAAATTTGAACCTACTTATTGCAACAAGAGAGGAATATATTTTACTTTAAATTGCACTCAAATGTTTTTATCATTAAAAACATATCTTAAAAAGAGAGCCATGAAAAAGCCTTCATTAAAAATACATAAATGATAAAATAAAATATAAAATAAAATACAGAACTTTCTTACTGGAGAAAGTAAAAATTAACCTACTTGTTACAAAAGGAACAGCTTGAATGGAATTTTGAACTGCACTTCATCGTTGTTTTAGTTTCATAAAAGTACTTCTTGTTTTGACACGTGGTCTTACACATACATTTGACGCATCCTTGGCCGCTTCCTGTGGACTGAACAATGGCAGCTGACCGGAGAAGTATTTAGCGGTCAGTAATGTCTTCAGTTCTGAGTAAATTATTTGGGCATAAGGTGATTTGTGATCCCGCATTTAATTGTTTTAAAATTCATCCAGAAGTTCGAAGTCAGTAAAAACTGTATTCTACGCTCATAACAACTGCCAACAGATTGCGCGAATTTCCTCGTGTCTTGTCGACGTCAGGAACAGGAACTCGCACAGTAGCTCCCGCTCCCAAACTAGCACAAACTGCTTATTAGAATTGCTGTTAGAATTGTCTTGTCATAATTGCTGTCAGAATTGTCTTGTCAGAATTGCTACCTTGAATTACTAGTCAGAATTCTTTTTTTTTTACTTATATTTCCAGATTAAATTTAAAATCAATTTTGCCTTTGATAGCATTCTCCGTTTTAAACCAACGACTGCACAAAATGTTCATTTTGTCTTGTCCCATATGTCTACAAAGAGAAAACTGACAAAGAAATTGATCACCTCATTGGAGATGGTATTTTAGAACCTGTGAAAATATCAGATTGAGCAACTCCAATTGTTCCTGTGCCAAAACAAGATGGAAGAATAAGAATTTGTGACGATTTCAAGTTGACAGTCAATAAAGCGACAGAGATGGAACAATACCCTCTTGCCTCTTCCAAAGATTGAAGATTTGTTTGCTGAAATGTCATGTGGTATATGTCATTCACTAAGTTAGATCTTCGGGATGCTTATTGCCAACTAGAACTGGATGAAGTGTCGAAATACCTGGTGATGATAAATACCCACAAAGGCCTTCTCCATTACACTCGACTTGGTTTTGGCATTGCCTCTGCCACTGCGATTTTCCAAAGAGAAATGAAGAAGATCTTACAAGGCATAAAAGGAGTTTCCATATACTTAGATAATTTGCTAGTAGCCGATAAAGATAAAAAGGAACACTTACAAAATTTACAGGAAGTCTTTAGCCGTCTACAAGCAGCAGGTATAAAATTACTGAAGACATTGAAAAATGCTAGATCGGTGACTGAAGAGAGCTGCTTCAGTAGTGATGGCAAGTATTATCGCCAAAGGGATCTCTACGCAACAAGGGGCGATACTTGTCAAGATAGAGGTAGGATTGATACCCGGACGAACTGGTCAGGTGTGAGATGTGAACTAGGTGCTGATGGACAAGGTGATGTGGACTATTTACCGGAAATGTGATGTCTCCTCCGCAGGATGGATCTGCCAGCCGTGGACTTTGTGTTCTATGATCGTGCTTGGAAAAAGAGTGTTCATAATGTTTTCTTGTTTAAATTGAAGTATTGTGTTTTATTGTATTTCTATTTTGAGGTTGCGTAGTGACGGAGAAACCTTTTTTATGCAGTGAATAATCTCCACGTGCAGCGAACGATTGAAATAAGAACATGTTAAAAACCAGACCCCAATTACCAATAAGTACTTCAAGTGCCGCAGCTGAAAAACATAGCGAACAAAACCAGAGACTGTCGAAACTAACTAATTGGAGAAACTCTGCAGACCTCCCTCCTTCAAACTACAGCTGTCTTATCCCGCGCGTGTGCACAGAACTTAAAAACATTCCCTTCAGTTTCCAAAATGTTTCTGAGCAGTTAAGACGCTCTTGTACATATATGATGTAAATATATTTAATATAATGTAAAATTGGAGCACTTATACGCAGCCTCCAAACGCGACTTAAAACATGTACATCTAGCCAAGAATTATATTATATTCAAAGGAAAATGAATCTTCTGTTTATTTTACACAATTGTCATTTTCTACTAATACTATTTATTATTCTTCCAATATAAGTGAATCAATGGATCAGATAAATATCGCTACAACACTTTGGATTACTACTGTGGGTATATTCAGCGCAAAAAGGAAAATCTCAGATAAGCTGAACAAACTTCTTTAACATATCAAAAGATGAAAATGTATATTAAATTTGAAGACTGATTTAACTATTTATAAAAATAAGAAAATTCATTACGCTACCGACGGTTCCCCTAACAAAGATTATGAAAGACTGATTCTGAAAAAAGAATATTATCCCAGTATCAAAAACGATAATTTAACAAATTTCTAAAAATATAATAATAAATAAAAGAACACTAAAAAAGAAAAAAATGAATGCGATAAAAGAAAATACTCAATTTATTGAAAAACTCAATTCTACAAATTATAGTACATGGAAGTTCAAGATGCAGATGTTCCTGATTAAAGAGGAACTCGACGATATTATAGTACAAGATCCACCAGCTCCACCCGATCCCGCATGGCACAAAAAAGATCGCAAGACTAGAGCTTTAATTAACCTAAGCATCGATGATTCTCAAATCGTAAATGTAAAAAACTTAGATACTGCCAAATTAACATGGGAAGCTCTGAAAAATATACATGAGAGAAGCAATTTATCTAGTAAGCTTTACCTGTTACGGAAACTATACAGTACTAAATTAGCTGAGGGTGCAAACATGATTTCACATATCACTAATATCTTGCAAATTATAGATAAACTTAATGCCATTGGAGAAAATATTAGCGATTCACATATTTCCGCGCTATTTCTGTGTTCTCTTCCCCCCAGTTACAATACTTTGATAACTGCGTTGGAGGCGAGACCAGAAAATGAGCTCACCCCTGATTTTATCAAAAACAAATTAACTGATGAATATAATCGTAGACATGAAATGTCAGAACAATCACATAGCGGATATAACAACAATGAGAGAGCATTTAAAACAAATAGGAGATATACACACACTGAAAATAGAAGAGAACAAAAATATTGTAACAACTGCAAAATGAAAAATCATTCGACTTACGAATGCTGGCACTACAAGAGCAGAAACACGGTACAATCCGGAAATCCTCGTAACAATCAATTCAAAAATAAAAAGAATTTCTCATCTTCATTATGTTATGAAAAAAACGAAACTCATAGGGAAAACAAAGTTCCAAACGAAAGAAAATACGCAAATGATCAGACGCAAAATAAAGCATTAATCACTCAAAAAGTAGGCAAAAATAACTGGATTCTCGATTCAGGATCTACCTCGCACATTTGTAATGATAAAAGCCTATTTAGTAAATTTATTGATTATAATAAAACTTCAGTAACGATCGCGAATGGTAATAAACTGACAGCGTTAGGTTCAGGAGAAGTTTTTATAAAAACATTAACCCCCGAAGGAAAAGAAAAACTAACGAAATTACGCGAAGTGCTTTATGTCCCAGACTTAGAGTCGAACCTAATTTCGGTTAGTAAAGCCGCTAAAAACGGGTGTAAACTAATCTTCGACGATAATAAATGCGATTTGATCTTTGATGAAGAAATATATATTAGGGCGAAAAATGAGAAAAACTTATACATTATTGAGGAAATAGACGATGTGGAAGAACCACAAAATTATGTAAACATAACGTATAACTGTGACAGCAAACAATGCATAGATCTCTGGCATCGCAGACTAGGTCACAGAGATTATGACGCGATTAAATCAATGATAACAAATCAAATTGCGGACGGAATAAAGATAGGAAAATGTAAACATCAAAATAAAACATGCGTAACTTGTATCGAAACTAAATTAACTAACATGCCGTATCCTAAATCAGCAACAAATCGAGCTACTAATATTGCGGATTTGATCCACAGTGACGTGTGTGGACCTCTAGATACACCGACTTTAGGCGGAAAAATTTATTTTATGACTCTGATTGATGACTATTCCCGATATACTACGATATATTTATTATCTAAAAAGAGCGAAGTTGCTGAAAAGATAAAAGAGTACGTAACGATGATATACAATCAGTTCGGTAAAAAACCTAAGGAAATTAGATCGGATAACGGTCGTGAGTATGTAAATCAAGAGATCGATGAATACCTAAAACAGAACGGAATTTTACACCAATTGACTGTCCCGCATAATCCGAGCCAGAATGGAGTTGCGGAGAGAAAAAATAAAAGTTTATTAGATATGACTAGAAGTATGCTATCACAAGCAAAATTAAGCAAACATTTTTGGGGTGAAGCCATAAACACCGCAACATACTTACAAAACCGACTCCCAACTAAAGCAAACAACAACAGAACACCTTACGAATTATGGAAAGGAATTAAACCGAATTTAAAACACTTAAGAACATTCGGTTGTAAAGCGCTATTTTACGTCGATAAAGTAAATAGAGGAAAACTCGATAACAGGGCTCAAACCGGAACGTTTGTAGGTTATGATACACGATCGACTGGTTATAGAATTCACACACAAGGAAAACAAATTATAATAGCGAGAACGGTGAAATTTCTTGAGAATGAAAATGTACACTCAGATAACATTGAGGAGATACAAATCACCACAAAAACATCCGATGACAATACACAATTACCGGATAGACATGAAAATCACTTAGAAATAAAACTTGACAGTGAAGAGACACCATCCGTGCCCAAACAGCAACCAATTGAACCAAGAAGGTCTAATAGGACAAATAGAGGCGTTCCTCCTGACAGATATGTTTGTCTCATAAATAGTTCATCTGAAAACATTCCCGAAAATTGGGAAGATATCGAAAAAATGAAAAATCCTAATGATAAACAAAATTGGATAAAAGCAACACAAAATGAAATCCAATGCCTAAGAAAAAATAACACTTGGACTTTAACAGATCCACCACCCGGAACAAAAATTATCGGCTCAAAATGGACTTTTAAACTAAAAAAGGACAATTTAGGAAATATTCAAAGCTATAAAGCGCGTCTAGTAGCACAAGGATATAGTCAAAGATTCGGGATTGACTATGATCAAACCTTCGCACCTGTAGTTTCGCACGCTACAATACGTGCATTTCTCATCTCTGCATTGCACAAAAGTTTGAACGTTAAACATGTTGACGTTACCACAGCATTCTTGCACGGTGAATTAACTGAAACTGTTTATATGAGTCAACCAGACGGGTATATTAAACCCGGCGATGAAAGAAAAGTTTGTAAACTTCAAAAAGCCATCTACGGTCTTAAGCAAGCCGCAAAGGCCTGGTACACCAAAATATCGGAAACACTCACAAACAATAATTTCATACAGAGCAAAAATGATCCATGTCTGTACTTTAAATCAAATCAAGAAAATCCGATATACATCATCATTTATGTAGATGATATCCTGATAGCAGGAAAGGACAGTGACATCGAAGAAACAATAAACCAACTTAAGAAAGAATATGAACTAAAAAACTTAGGAGAAGTGAATAATTACCTAGGAATAAACATTAATAAAATCAATGATACATATTACCTAAATCAAAACAATAAAATACAGGAACTAGTGAAAAAACTGAATTTAAACGACATGAAACCTCATTACACACCAATGATTGCTGGATTCAACAGACTTGAAGACGATGATAATCTTTTACCTAATAACACGAAATATCGACAAGCCACAGGCACATTACTTTACATATCAACAATCACGCGTCCTGACATATCCGCAGCAGTCAACATATTATGTCGTAGAAATGAAACACCACGCCAAAAGGACTGGACAGCAGTGAAAAGAATCATTTCATACCTTAAAACTACAGAAAATTTGAATTTAACTCTTAGCGCAAACAGCAAGCCCATCCTAACAGCATACGCCGATGCAGACTGGGCAGGTGACTTGAAAACACGTAAATCAACGTCAGGAAATCTATTCATGCTAGGAAAATCGCCGATTTACTGGATTACAAAAAGGCAAAATTGCATTGCACTTTCGTCAGCCGAAGCTGAATACGTTTCAGCTAGCAACGCAGCACAAGAATTAACTTGGATAACAAACTTGCTTAACGATCTCAACATTCCACAAAAATTACCCATCACGATTTTTGAGGATAATATGTCCTGTATAAAAATGACTGAAAACGATAAAGATACTAAGCGATCCAAACACATCGACATACGTTTCCACAACATCAAACTTATGAAAGAAGAAGGAAAAATTGATTTACAATACTGCCCCACTGAAGAAATGACAGCCGACACTCTCACGAAGCCCACTCCCAAACCTGTGTACGAGAAACACCGTAAGAAACTGAATCTTCAACCATTCCCCACACAGGAGATTACGGGGGAGTGACGGAGAAACCTTTTTTATGCAGTGAATAATCTCCACGTGCAGCGAACGATTGAAATAAGAACATGTTAAAAACCAGACCCCAATTACCAATAAGTACTTCAAGTGCCGCAGCTGAAAAACATAGTGAACAAAACCAGAGACTGTCGAAACTAACTAATTGGAGAAACTCTGCAGACCTCCCTCCTTCAAACTACAGCTGTCTTATCCCGCGCGTGTGCACAGAACTTAAAAACATTCCCTTCAGTTTCCAAAATGTTTCTGAGCAGTTAAGACGCTCTTGTACATATATGATGTAAATATATTTAATATAATGTAAAATTGGAGCACTTATACGCAGCCTCCAAACGCGACTTAAAACATGTACATCTAGCCAAGAATTATATTATATTCAAAGGAAAATGAATCTTCTGTTTATTTTACACAATTGTCATTTTCTACTAATACTATTTATTATTCTTCCAATATAAGTGAATCAATGGATCAGATAAATATCGCTACAACACTTTGGATTACTACTGTGGGTATATTCAGCGCAAAAAGGAAAATCTCAGGTAAGCTGAACAAACTTCTTTAACATATCAAAAGATGAAAATGTATATTAAATTTGAAGACTGATTTAACTATTTATAAAAATAAGAAAATTCATCACGCTACCGACGGTTCCCCTAACACGTAGGAGTAATGGTCTTGATAAAATTTTATGTAACGATCCTTTAGGGGGATTGTTTGGGAACTTGATATGCCATTACTTACTTGGTGAGAGTGCAGCGGACACTCGCATCTGTTTGAGCCCGCGCACTTGAATTTATGTAAGTAGAATTTGAAGGGGTCGTGTCTTGTAAGAAAGCTGCTGGTGAAGGGAGTTAGGCGATGTAAGTTTAGAGTAACCTTGGGTATTAGTCCATATGTATACCTGCCTTTTGTCTGTGTAGTCACAGTACTCCTGCCATTCGGAGATGATTCTGAATTTCAGAAACCTCTTGATGAATAACGGGGACACTGGGAGATAATAGCCAATATTTGTGTGTGCTGTGGCTTGTTTTGCTAGTTTATCTTCGTACTCATTACCAAATGTGCCCTTATGGGCCGAGACATGATCTAGTTTAGTTCTATAGAGAAGATATTTTAGTTTGTGTTTCATCTTGAGTACTAGTGCGTGTGTAGTTCTAGGTGAGTGGATGGCTTGCAGTCCTGATAGACTGTTGTTGCAAATGCGGACCCTAAGTTTTCCGTCTACGCAATGGCAGAGAGGATTGCGAACAGTTCTCCCTGGAAAACCGAGTTATTATTTTCGAGCCTGCAGGCCCACTGGTGGGACACCTCACTTCCTTCCGTGACGCAGAAATCTGCCACCACGCTTGTTTTGGTTCCAGACCTATCAGTGAAAATGACGATACATGTGGCAGAGGAGTAGCTGTTCCGTTGTGTTGTTCCGACCTGAAAATACGATGTCGCCTCCGCAGGATGGAATTGCCAGCCATGGACCTTGTGGTCGATGATCGCGTTAGGAAAAAGAGAGTTTGTAATGTTTTCTAAGTTGCAGTATTGGTGTTTTATTGTATTCTTATTTTAATGTGATTGCTATTGGAGGAATGGCAGTGGATATATTAAGTGCATCTGTGTAGATGGTTTTGTAGCCGCGTGAGATTTGTAACAGGAAGATCCTTTGTATTAAGGTTAGTTTGGTTAAAACCTGTTTTGTCAATTTACCCCTCTCCCCCTCAGAAGTATGCTCCATAGGTTATTATGCGTTCCATTATAGTTAGGTATCAAGTGTTTAAATTTTTTTTTGACCCTCCACCCCTCCCATGTTTAGACGTGAATTTGAACGAGTTGTTGTGATATTATATGAGTTTAAGTCTTAAGCTGTTCATGTATGGTATCCAATTAAGATTATAATCTATAGTTATACCATTTAATTTCTTATACGTGATGGATGCTTGTTCGTGTATCCTAATTACTAGTGGACGTATGGGGTCCAATCTTAGCGGTTTGTTGACTACTAGTGCCTGTAATTTTTTCGGTGAAAGGCTAAGGTGTAAGGTTTCCAGTAGCTGTCAGAATAAGTGGAAGGCTGCGGCAAATTCTTCCTCCAGATGACGGTGTTTGCGTCCCAAGAAAATGAAACTGAAGTCATTAGCGAAGGCGAAAAATGTATAACAATGCCAGTTCAGCTCAACTAGCAGCACATTCGCTACCAGCAGCCAAAGGATTGACTCAAGGAAGGAGCCTGGAGGCAGATCTTCTGCAGTTGGTGGGTTGAAGTGCCAGCTCCCCAGTTCATGAGGACGCTCCTTTGCGAAAGGTACGAGTGAGCTGCTGAGTCCATATATGTTCCCTAGACAGTTTAGTATGCGGAGTTTTGTGAGTAAGTCACGCCATTCCACATTGTCGAAGGCGTCTTGGATGTCGAGTGATACCAATGAGATATTATTTCCGTGGGCTGTGCTGTCGGCGCAGGAGTCAATAAGACGTGCAGTGCTTTTTCGCAAGATCTGTGGTCTTTGAACCCAAATTGCCTTGGATGGAGGAGATTGTTTGTTTCTAATAAGTTAGAGAGGCAAAACACAAAGATTTTCTCTAATAATTTGCCTAAGGTGAGAAATAAGTCGATCGGTCTGCATGATTTGGGCTAAGAGGGTAACTTCCCTTGCTTTAGGAAGTATATAACCTCACCTTGTCTCTGAACATGAGGGGATTAGTTAAATCTGAGGCAAAGGTTAGCCCATCGTGTGATAACCTGTGGAATAATTCTGTGTGTTAGTTTGAGAATTATAAAGTCTATGGAGTCGGGCCCTGCAATGGTGTATTCTTGTCATTAAGGGTGGTATAAAGGGTTGTCTTTAATTCTGCTTTTGTGAAATGTTTGTCATATGGTGCATCAAAGTGTATATCCGTGTTATCTGTAGAGGGATATGCCGATGGATCAAAGAGCTGTTGGGTTAAAAATTATAGAATAAATCGAAAACAGTTTGATCTTCAGAAAAATGAATGGAGTTTTCAACGACTTCTGTGATCATTGGATCGATTGCATCTTGTAGAAATGTTAAATAATAATCAATAAAAAAAGACACCAATAACAATATCTCCGAGAATTCCTGTCCAGATATTAATATTTTAGGCATATTGGGTCTTAGTATCCTTAAATATATGAGGGTTAGAGTCGCATCAGAATAGAACTTTCTCGTTCTGCATTACTGACTGCCATTCAAGGGGGAAAGTACACTCATCCTTAAAACAAATGTGTCTAGGCAACAGACAATCTACGGCGAACTTTTTGGACATTCTTCCACAAAATTCCAGTCTTTGATCCGAGTGATCTAATAACAATTCTTGGGTGGATTTCAGTTTATAGGGCTAAAAATAATGCTTTTTTAGGATGCATCATATTGTTGGAGGAGGATTATTACTCTCTTGGTTTATCCGAGCCATAGACTGCTGACAATCGACAATAACCCGAGCCAAATAGTGTTGTAGTGGAGGTTATACAGTAGTATACGCCGTATACCTACTCGATAACTCAGTATACCTTCCGTAGCTATAGCGTATACCCTCTGGTGTATATCTTTGCCTATAGCGTATACCCTCTGTTTTTTTTACGACTACACCACTGGAGCCAAAACCTCTGTTTCAGTGCATTCATAGGTTTTAGATCTACCAATCCCAGGTTTGTCTTTCAGACTGAGCGCCTCAATAAATTTTAATTGGTATGTTGAAACGCACCTATGATCGATTAGACTGTCTGGATCCAGTTCATTGAATCATTTGACAGCAGATTTTGAAAATACGTCCGCACTCCCCGTACAAAAAAACTATATCAATTCTATCCGACTCTAAACGAACCATGTAGCTTAACAACCAGTATAAAGAAACTACACCTCAATACTTAACAGTTTAAAGCAACACTCGACTAACTTTTGGGTGCCGAAACAAAAACACAATCTAAACATCCGTAAAGGATGTAAGGAAAAAATAAATTATTTTCAAATGTGATATTATAATCTGAACTACAACCTGGAGTTTCTACAATTTACAGAATAAAACGATAAATCAATAAACGATCAAAAATTGACCGGTAATAAAACTCAATAAACTAACTAACGATGTCTAATGACCGCAAAATCACCATTTCTTCCAAACAATTTTGGGAAATAGGTAGTTCGTTTCCCACCCTTAAAATTAAAGAATGAAAATTACTTGAAACATTACCACTTATACTATTTACTCTAACTGCGTCATCTAACTGAAAAGGGAGCTTTGACATTAAATTTGCTTACAACTGCTTTTCTTTTTTTTAAATTTTATCCCGAAGTCGGCTGATTAGTTTCCATGGCAACCGTAAATATGCAATACTTAATACAATATTTTAAAGCCATAACTTCGTTGAAAAAAATCATGGGACAATTTTTTTAATTGTTTGTCTTGAGAAGACCTTTCCAACGATATGTCACAAGAACCCCTTTCCATTTGGAATTTCAAAGTTAGACCCTCCCCTATGCCCCCCTAACCCCCCAATTCTTTTAACCAAATACGGTCCCCTTTAAATTAATTGTTTTAGAGATTTGCGAAATTCCGACGCGTTCCAGAAATACAGAGGAGGAAGGGGGTGTGGGGAGACTTTTGGCTGACCCTGTATACAAGGTGTCACTTCTTATCGTTGAGCAATAGCTAATTCCTAAACCTATTTCGATTCATTACATTTCGGTTTCACCGTTTAGGTCCTGTCATTTCAGTCCCACTATTTCGGACTGATTGACATGAAATTTCCAAGAAATCTTTTTATGGAATTATCTAAAGAAATAAGTAGAAGATTTGTTTAAAAAAAAAAAAAAAAAAATCCTGAGTTATATGGCAATTATTATATTTTATGTCGAAAATGAGCTCTTTTATTTAATGAAGAATAACTTTTTTTAAATTTTGAGTCTGCAAATCTCCATATATATATATAGTTAATACTATATAGAAAATAAATCTTTTACAGCTTTTCAGAAATTCTACACTTCGATTTGCATAATACTAAATTGCGCTAATGCTCATATTTTTCTCGGGGGAAAAAAGCCACCCTCTTTAACTTTTTTCAACTTCAAAGTGATTAATTGTTTCAGTTAACCAGTTTTAAATCTAAGCCATAGATTTAATCTTTTTTTGCTTAATTATTAGTTGTTAAATTAAAACTATTTTGGTTTTGCTTTCATTACTTTGTCTCATTTACATACTATTGGTAATAATAACTGTTTTTCCCCCTTTAAATTGTTTCGTTAATTCAATAGGATAAAGGCACCAATGATCGACATCTGTATCAGTGTTGGACAGTTCGAGAATTCAAAGCAAATAATAAGATTTTAGACCATTTTTTTGCGCATTTTCAAGTTTTGAACACAACTTGTGTATATTCTGCATGAAAATGAATGCTTCAAATGTATGGTTTGGTGAAAATACAAAAGATAAGTCGGCAATTCTTGTCAGGCAGTTGAAAGTTCTGCTACGATGTGTTGAAGCTATTCCATCATGGTACAGAAAGATCAGAAACAGGATGGATGATTTACATGTTATTTTATGAATATCTGATAAATGCATTTCATCCTTGGTTGTTGAAGAAGAGAGTCCTTCTTACTTTTCAAAAAAGAATGTAAAAAATATTTGTATCGTAGTTGTCTATTAGTTTTAAGATTTTATTTGTTATTTTAATTTTGTTGATTCAATATACGAGTCATGTTTCTAACTTGTCAATTGCTGACTCTTTCACTTATTGATACAGTCAACTACTGCTGAAAAAAATACTTTTGGAAAATCCAATTCTTTTAACTCTGAATAAATATTTTCGAGCTTTTTTTAAACTCACTGTTAATGGAAATTCTGGTTGATAAGAAAAAATAAAATAAAATTTTCTCTTTCAAATATCCTTGAAAATGTGAGCAAAATACTGTGATTGATTGCTTAGAATGTCAAACATTGGTGCCTTTATCTTATGCCTTTTATACAGTTGTCAACCTTCCGGGGTTTATTTTTTCACGTTAAATAAGCATATTTTGATTATTAAGCATATTTTGAATTATTTAATAAAAATGTTCTTGTTTCTATAGGGTATTTGATTTCATTTAAGTAAAAATTCCGGTATAATATATGTTTATTTGATTTGAAAAAACCCAGTAGGTTAGATTCACAATTATGTTTTCTATGTGTTAAAAAGAGGATTTAAAAAAATATATTTGTCTGTAATTTTTTAAGGGTATTTCGGCTTTAAAAATGCATTTTTCCTTTATGCTTTTTTTGAATGTTTTACATATCATAAATGTCCTCTCAAAGCTATATTTGAAAATTTAGTCACATATAAAATTTATAGTGATTCCTGTTACACAGTTAACGAGCAAGTGGTAGTACTTGTTTCAAAATATTAGATGGGATTTTCTCGAAACAATGTTTTTTTTTTTTTTTTTTTTTTTTTTTAAATCTTAAATATCTCGACAACGGATGAACCGATCTCCATGCGTTTTTTTTAAGTGAAACCTCATATATTTCTCCAGTCCTTTACCCATCCTTTTTTAAATATTTAATTCGTTCGTTTTTTACCAACAAAACAATATCAGAATTTTTGTTGAAACCTGATATTAAGTTTGGTAGGCCGCTATTTTGGAGTGCTACACGTCGCGAAACATCGGGAAAAAGTAAGTCAAAAAAAAAAAAAAAGCTTGGTTTTTAAAAGTTCCAAACATGTGCTTTATTATGTAAAAACCTATCTATTTTTATCTGGATCCTAGACTTTAAAAAATCTTTATAAAATATGCGTATTTTTCTATCTGAAATACTCCCATAACCCTTTAAACCAAAATAAATTTCTAAAGATTTCGTTAAACAAATGTAAAATATCATTCTTATTTTTTACAAAAGAAATAGCCGGGCCAACACGGCCTGGAGAAATGAACTAAATGAACTCCAGGCCCAGCCGGGCCCAAGTCTAATGAAAAAAAAAATGGCACGAGTCCGACCCGTGCAAACCTCTCAATCTCATAGTTAGCAATTTTCAACGCGATTCCGCTAATAATCTATGTATCCGCAATAAGATATACTCCGGGAAATTTTTTTTGTAAATTTATTACCCCAAGAGTTTTTTTCAAAAGTTAAACTTTCTTCTTCACATTCATAGATGCAGTGCAAATTAGAGATACTCTGACGTATTTCATTTCATGGTAGCTTAGCCAACCAATATTATTAAATGCTAAAAGTTATTTTTCCATTCACTCATAGCACCAACTGAAAACCTAATAAATTATCGATATCCGTGTTGAAGAAATGTAGTTCTTGCGTGTAACTGAAATGCATTTAAACTTGAAGAAAAGGAAAACCACATTTATTTTCCATCTTCAAGATCACGGCATTTAGCTTGATGAAAATGCACCTGATCTTGGTGTTTGCGACCTTGTATTTGAATAAACAAAAGCAAACTAAATTATGTTCGCTCGATAAAGAACAAAAATATTTCTTTTGACAAAGTATAGCGTCGACATATACACGGAAATGTACTCAATTTTTTTGTTTTCATTCGTCGGTGTGGTTGGTTGGTTGATTTATGACGGCCGATTATCTACATGAGGGATATAGGCCCTAGGGGGGGGGGGCGCACTCCGTGAGGGTCTTTCTAAGGGATCCTAACCCGTATTTACGGCAAGGTTCGAAGAAAACCACAGAAAACTTCGAACGGTTAGGTCGACGAGCGCGACAGGGGTTTGAACCCAGCACCTCCCGTCTACCAGTTTTGAGAGCAGAACCTCTCAGTCCCTGGTGGGGCCATTCGTCGGTGTGAGAAATAGTTTGGAAGCAGAAATAAAGCCAGTGTGATATATTTCATTAGCCTAACCTTGAATAATGAGAATTTTTTAAAGCTAGATACTACGAAATTTGACTGTACGACTCTTGAATTTGAATAAAACTACATTCGAATAGTAATATTCGTTTTATTATATGACAAAATTTCTGCGTTAAAATAAGATGATGGTTATTATTAAAAAATAATAGTACTCAAAAGTTAAAACTGTACATACCAGATAGTACGAAAGCTGCGAAGACGAGGTAGTCATGGGGTTAAATGTATAACAAATAACATTACGGGGAATATTCCATACGAGGAAAGGATGAAAAGTTTTCAGCCTCGCAGGGAAGGAGTGGAGCTAGATATCTATAATTTTGTACTATATTAATAAAGCATAGTTTTATAATAGACTTCAAAATTTTATGAAAATAATGTTTTTCCTTCCATATTTTTTACAGGTATAAACAGACAATGCACCTACTGACCTCGAAGAAATTTCATAATCTGATTTGGCCAAATGTGGGTTCACAGAAATCCCTCCCCCCCCCCCCCCCCCTATGCAAGGAAATGATGAAAGTCTAATTGAGGCAGATCGAGTGAATAAAACGAGTGGAAAAGTTCTGTGAACAAAACATTAGATCAAAGTAACTTGTGCAATCGCATTATAGTGATTAGATGATTTGTCTGGTTATATCTGGATAAAACTTGGAAGAAAAACGTTATTTTTATTTTTTTTAAATGTCATAGTATGTTTTGAAACTAACTCTGTTCTATGATCATACAAAATTTTAGATCTCTAATTCTACACTTCCCTTGCGAGGCTCAAAACGTTTCACCCTTCCCTTGTAAACTGACTGTAAAATCATATTTTATATACATATATATATATATATATAGGTACATATAGGTATATATATATAGGTACAAAAAATTATGATTGTTATAGTTATTATTTTGCAAAATATTTTCCCCTAGATGATATGCAACGGTCCCATCGTTCAGACTACTTAAGAAAATGAGCAGAGTTATGGAAGCTAGTACACTAAACCCTATACACTTTTTAAAGCTCCATAGCTTAAAAAATGAAAACGGAACCATTAAAGACCCACTCATGTGACTCTCTGTCCGTCTGTCACAGCCTTTTTTCTCGAAAACTATGGAACTGGACAGTTCAAACTTGGCAAAGTTATAAAGGCTATTTTCCCACATATTTATAGATTATGAGCTATTCACAAGTATTTTTAGGAAAAATTTAGGGAAGCTAATTAAGTTACTTGATTTATTATTATTATTATTATTATTACTATTATTATTGTGTATTGTGTGGGGTATCGTTCGAAAGATCTTGTAACACAGAACTCAAAAATACATTTTTTTTTAATTTTAGGAATTATATTTTCAGAGAATCCGTTGAAAATGGACTGCAAAAATATATCCCCCCCTACTTATTTTCAAATCTACTTAAACTAAAATTTTGAAAATAATAGGGGTAGTAGGTGTTCATTTATAGCTTTCAGGAAAACTATAGCGATTTTACTAGGTCGCATTGTTTTTGAGAAAATCGCATTTTTCCGTTACACACATATACTTTACTTTGCGGGAGCTCCAGCAGGGGAAGTTAAGAGGCGCTCGAGAGACCTGTCGACGCGGAATCATCTAAGGATTCTTGATAATGATTTTCAAAAACAATTGTCGGTAATTATCCGAGATATTAATTAAAAACCTATCTAGAAAAATGCGGCATGGGCCTAGGTGGTGTTGCAACTTTGCGACCTCCTTTCGAAGCGCGCTTGGAACAATGCCAAATTTAAAATTTTGTACAAGGTCTTTGCTTTAGGTAAGACGAATAATAATGATAAATAGTCAACGGTTTATCATTCCAAATAAATTCAATTGTTGAAGGCCATTATTGAAAAATAATTCATCGAATAATTCCAAGACATTAAAAGTCAGTAGTTTTGCGGCAACAATTGTTTATGTAAATTATGAATAATTCATTTAAAATGAAAAACTTTTCGATTACAAATCACTTCAATAATCCTGCCTGCAAGTATCATGCTTTTTTGTATTATTGAAATTAGTAATTAATAAATTAAACAAGAACATAATTTTCGGAACAAATTAAAAACACAAAATTTCCTACATTGTTTAGGCCCGAGAAGGGATAGATGTTAAGATGTTTCATTCTGTTGGTTCTATATTTAATGTTAAATTTTGTATAGCAAATAGGGTTAAACCAATTAAACTTTAAAAATTAAAAAAATGCAAACTAATATGATATTTAAACTAGGGTTGTAAAAAGCCCGGGTTTAAAAAAACCCAGCCCGGACGGGTACCCGGGCAGCTACCCACTACATCCCTGATTTAAACACACCCCAAAAACTTAGATTTCGTTCAAATGGAATCGAAATAAATCTTAGACTTCTTAAAGGTTTGTATTTTTCATGTACCTTGCCTTTTGTATAACCGATAACCCATCATAAAGATAATTACAAAATCTCCACTAGAAATATTGTTTGCAGCTTGTGAAGCTTGGAAATGAACAAAAGGTCTAAGATTTATTTTAATAATGCTATACTATTTCAAACATAATAAAATTCATATACATTATTGAGGTGTACTATAAGATGCTTACTGTGATATATGACATGCAAAACAGTTATCATTCATTTCAGGGACATACAAAAGAATTCGGTTACAGTACTGTCTATGAGCGATAAATGCTGGAAGTGAGTTTTTACTTGTGGTATGCGTTTTTTAGTTTAACTAACTGTTTGTATACTCCGTGGTGTGTATAAATTTTGTAGATCATATACATGGGTTACACAAAATAATTTGTAAGCATTACGGTGTAATATGAGCGTGAATTGCTTAAGGGTTTTCTTAACCGAGTTAAGCATTTTCCAGCTAAAGTATATTTAGTATACGTTAGAGATGTTTGTAGAATATAAAAAAAAAACTCATATACAGGAATATGTAAAGAACTGGTTACATTGCCATCTATGGATGGTAATTTATGAAAGTACGTTTTCATTTGCGTTTTTCTCATAAATTAGATTTGAGGCGTGTATAAAAATCTGTCGATCAGGGATGTACAAAATTATTCGAGTGAATTTCTATCTATTGGTTGCTGAAGTTGCTGAAAGTGAATTTTCGACCTTGTTATGCATTTTGTAATTAAGCTAAAATTTAGCACACTATGTAGTGCATACAGGGAAGACCGGGGCATGTTGGCCCATCCGTGATATTTTTCAAACTATCCGGTGGATAGCGTTACTAGCTAAGTGACATGTGTCTTATCACGCATTCTTTCGCCCACAACAGCGTCAACAGTGAAGAAGCAATCAAACGAAAGCCACTTCAAATTAAATTTTTACTCAGGTAAGGTTGTTTTTTTTTCACTTATAAATAATTGTTTTTGATTTGTTTCTAAATTAAAGTTTCACTTTTGTGAATAGCAATCTAAATGACCGTTGTTCAGAGCTTATTTTCTACTTACTGATTTTTTTAAATATTAACAGAATATTTTGATACGACGATCAAGACCAAAATGGCAATATGGGACAAGTTGGCCCATCCCGCAGCCTAAGAGTTTGTTTTCTACCTTCATAAGCCTATAAAAGTAAAAAAAAAATCTCTAATTAAGTGTGTTATTTGGCAGGGCGGTATTAACTAATAGGCAAATAAGACAAATGTCTAGGTCCGTAAATCGCAGGAGCCCGGCATTATAAACAGAAAATAATAATAATAAAAATAATATTAAAAATCCATAAAAATCTAATTTTTATATAATCTAAAATTTATGACTTATCTGAATTCGCAAAATGTTTTTTTTTCTTTTAATGCGTAAAAAGTTGACGAAAAAACTTTGTAACGCAAAAGAGACTCGAGAACTAGTTGTTTCTTGAAAGCTAAGACGTTTCCGAAAGTTTATTTAGAGAAACTTTATTATAAAATTATTGTATTAGTTTATTGCATTCTCTATTATTAATAAAAATTGCAAGTGACATTATTTAAGATTTCTTTAAAAGCAACTAGCATTAATATGGGTCCCACTTTAAATTTTGTCTCTACCACAGCTAGTGCCTCATTTGGTTAATTTGAGGTCAAGATGATTTATAATTATGAAAAAAAAAATCAGAGAAAGGTTCCAAAAGAGAAAATGGAAGAGGCTTCTCTCGAAGTGAAATAAAACAAGAGATCAATCAAAGAAGCAGTAGATATAGCCCGTGAAGAAGAACAAAAAGACAAAGAAAATTCCCTATATCTTCGCTGTTTTAAATCATTTAAAAATAGTAAATCAGGAGAAGAGTGGATTCAATGTATCAGGTGCAAATGTTGGGCACACGAATTATTGTACTACAGTGGATATGATATGATATTTTATGCTTTCATTCATTATGATGATGAGAAAGATTTCGATGAAGGCAGTAGTTAAGTTGAATAAAACATCTTTTCTCATCATTTGTATCGTTTATATACCAAGTTAAAATTACATTTGATATGCTATGTGTTTTTAATTTGCGTTAGCAATTCGAAAATAAAGTCTATTTAGTGGGCCAACCACGCGAGTGATATCACGCGAGTGGTCGTGTACAAATCAATTTATGGGGTTAATTCAATTTTTCTTTAAATAACTAGTAAAAAGAGTTAGATACTGAAGCCATAAACGTGGTGTTTTTCTAGGTATAGTAAAACGGGTATTCGCTATACGACGAGGTACCTTGCAGTGCCCCTGACGGTAAACTAAAGAATTAGCTTTCCTTTTTCAAAAATGGTTAGAGATACGGGAAAAAAGTTAATTAAAAAGTTCTAGAGCACCCTTGATTTAGTATTAATATAATCTTACATGTAAGAATAACTTTATTAGAAGCCTTTTGAAATAGAATTTGTTTACTTCCAATCGCTAGCTTAAATACTCCACTAATTGCATGTAGAAGTGTATATGTCCATTATATGCCCAATTTACTAATAAAACTAACACGCTCAAATTGAATTTCTTATTAAAATGCTCTGTACCTTCCTTACATGACTTAGTTTTATTAGTAAATATACGCACCTTTCTTATGTCACACTTCTGTATATAATTAGCAGGGCATTTAAGCTAGTGATTGGATATAAACAAATTACATTTCAAAGATTGTAATAAAGTCATTTTTACATGAAAGACGTCGAATAATACTAAACCGAGGACTCTCTGAAACTTTGTAATTGACTTTTTCTTGTATCGTGTACTATTTTTGAGATTGGAACGTTAATACCGCAGTTTTCCGCTTGAGAGTGCTTGCTGCATTACCTCATCATGTAGCGTTACCCGTTTTGCTATACGTAGACATACTTTATTCATGGTTGTAGGTAACTCTTTTCAGCAGTTATTTCATACAAAACGGAATTATGGAATCACCCTGTATACTAAAAACATTTAAATATTTAGAGCTGTAAGATTCTACTAATATTTTTTTCTGAGCTTAAATACAATAAAGAAAAGGCCTGAGACAAGACAATGAACTTGTCTGGACGTTTCAGAAAATACGGATTTCGTGCATTTTTAGAAGCTGCCGAATATCACACGAATAGACTGGCTATATTTACAAAAGTTATCAGAAAGCTAAAGCAGCAGGGATTTCAGCCGACGCCCTTTTCAATCTATAGAAGGCGTTGTTTCAGCCCAGGGGAAGGGTTAGTTAAAGCTTATATTAATAGCAGTGCAGAAAAGAAGTTGATTTGAATGAATAAAAAAAGAATCAAAATCTTGATAGATTTCCAGAGCCAACAGTTCTTGGGCTCAGACAAATCATTTTTCATTGTCTAAACTGCAGATATAAAATGAAAACTTATCCATTCATAAAATGAATAAATGATTTATAAACATGTGAAACGTGAAATGATACATTCATTAAGTGTATAAGAATAGGGATGTTTCTAATATTTCAAAACTAGTGTTTTGGTTGGCATACAAGAACTCTGTATGCAGTGGCAAAAATCTAATAGCACAGCCAGTCGATGTGACGCCACAATCTTCCCAATGGTCACAGTCATAAAGGTGATCTAAAGATGATATCTTTATTTCGTCACATTATAACTCTCAGGTGACCCTCACCTCGTGACTTCATTGTGAAGTAACCGTGACCGAATTTTGAGCCATTTGCACATCGTCCAGATGGACTATCTAACAGATGGTAATTTAAAAACAGAAATTTTATCAGTAAATCAAACCCAGTAAACCAAGGCCGGAAGAATCCTTTTTTCAACGGCAGAACTAAGGCTCTTATTATAAAGGCAGAACTTTTCTTGGTCAATTAGGCGGTAAAGCGAACTTTAGAGGCTGAGAAAATTGCTATTCTAAGACCTAATTAATTAAAAAACTATTTAGATGACCGAAAATATCATTCCCTTGTGAACAATTCCAGACATAACAAGTATCTTTCTGCACAAATCCTGTAGCTCTGTATGCTGCGATCTGTTCTAAACACGCACGCGTGCGAGCGCAAACACTTCTCTTTATTATTATAGATAAAACTTTTCCCGATTTTTTTGTATCTGAATGAGAATATCTGAAATTTTCAAGCAAATAGAAATGAAAATGAGTTTATGAATAAATAAGAAAGATTCGCGTTGTTGAACGCGTTAAATAACAATTTCCGTTGAGAATGAAAAAATGGTAGATAAGGGTCTTTTTTACCCATAGAGCATAGACCATGCCACATGATATTATTTTTTCCGAGTAGTATACATCTTGATAAGGAATAAAAATACAGTTATTTAAAAAATATTTTTATTCTTAAAAATAAAATGATTTGAAGTTATGTCTTCATTAATATATATTTTTTTTTCGATTAAGGTTAAGCATTTACAAGATTTTCATCCAATGAATCGTCACTTGACCATTCTGTTGCAGCGTTTTGAAGTGCTTGAGCATATTCAATACTTATTATTATTATTTTTTTAGTGCTTTAATGAAACTATGTCGCCAATAATACAGATATCATATCATGAAGGTGACATGCGCGCAACATCATATAACTATTTTGCACAAGTTTGCACTGACAATACTATTCAACATTTGTATTGTGTATTGGGCCTGTTTGCCTGTTTTCATACAGATATTGTATGCCTTCTGATCTCGTGTGCGGTGATCTTATTTGCATTCTTATATTAGAATCACCTTGCTGGTGTATGCAAAGAAAGTACACCCCAACTCATCAACGCCGTGCATGACAAGCCAAAACCTCTTTTCTTTCAGTGGCATTTCACTTAAAGTTTTTGCCTTTTTTTATGACTTGTAAAAATTTTAAAAGCATTTTACGTGAATATTTGTCCTACAAGATGTATTTTACAACTTTCCTGACGACAAATAGATATTGGTTTCTATAAAAGATTGAGCTACATGTTATACAGTTTGAAACTGTTTCACGTGTTTACATAAAACACATCATGTATTTGAATTGTGATTGTGAGGCATCGGAACGCATCATTTAAATGAAGTGTACTTAAAGCAGCATGACTTTCGGTAACTTTTAAAGAAGATGTTGAGCAAATTTCCGTCTGTAATATGTAAATGTAATAGCCATAAGATCTGCAGACAGAAAATGCTTTAACCCTTTCCGGCACAGACAAAGTCTGTTCGTAAAATGCGAAATTACTGACTGACACCGGAATTTGCAAACGACTTTTTTAGAAAATAAGAACTTCTTATTTTAAACTTTTATTGTAGAAACAAAATTTTATTAGATATTCTTGGTGTCGAATGCAAGTTTGGAATTAAAATTAGGTGTGCCCGGAGTGGGACCAGTGTGGCGGAAAGGGTTAACACCCGTTCAGATAATTCTTTAACACCCGTTTGTAAATCCCGGCTCTTATATATTTTATAAAAATCAATGCTATTTTTTTTTATTTGCACAAATGCAAAAAGTATACTTATATTTTTCACCCAGTCTCTGTAAAAGTCATATAGAAATCCAGGCATTATTTTTTGTTAAAATTACTGGAAACAATTTAAAAACTGATTCGCAACAATACAAAGTACATGTTTGCACGAAATAGAAAATACGTAGTTTTTAGCAGTGGTACATCCGAACTCACACGCAATGTCGACATCGTAGGGACAACAGCAGAAATATTTCGTTCTGTTACATATTAAAAGACTCTATAAACCAATGAATCCACGGAGTCCTAAGTGAAATTCGTAATAAAAATTTGGAAAAACGTCAAGCATTGCAGAAAACAGACAAACATACTGGATTTGAAAGGCCATCAATATGATTTACTCTTGTGTTTCAAGCTTAAAACTAAAGATCATATATTCAGAAATAAAGAAATATAGCATTAAATGATTTTAAGGAAAACTTTTTATTTATATGAAATTAGTGGTCAGGAATCTGCGACACATCTACCTTTGTTCAGTCCGTAGTTCTATAGGGAATAAAATATGCACTGCGTACCTATTGCCATTTTATACTGTTGAATATCACTTGACAGCTAAAATATTGTTGTTTATTGTTTAGAATAGAAATTTATAAGAATCAAAAAGAATTTTATAAGAATTTTGGCTTTATTTTTTTTATTCAAATCTTAATTTTTGTTCGGTATTTGCATTATACAGAGACGTTAATATACTAGAGGAAGTTTTTATAAAAATTGTATTCTGGCTCTCTATATCTATCCTTAACTGCACACATAAGTAGATACAAGGATTTTTAAGGTCTCTGAATCTCGAAATCCGTGGCATTTTTCACATCAGTTTTCCCTGTAGTTACGCCACTGACATTATATGATTTGGCATTAAAGAGGGAGGTAATTGCAAACTAGCTAACACTACATGATAAATTACATTTGAAACATCATTACTGACCATTAAAGACCTACGGCCACATAGGCCTCTAATGATTTTGTAAATGATTACATGATCTGAGCTCTGCCGAATTGCATGGATCAAGATTTGGCTCTTTTAACATAGAAAGCACCGGTGTTATTTTTTTTTAAATTTAAATTAATATTTCTCTTTATTTCTTTTGCTAAGCACATAATTGTCATATTCTGAAGCAAATTATTGTTCCACTTATGATAACCTGTCGAATACTGCATTTCTCACAATTGGCAATGATTCAACATTAGCCTCCCGACGTTCTTATATTCTCCTGATTCTCTTTTATTGGTGAATAATTACATTCTCCTTTTTTTTTTGTATTATTCAAAAAATTATTTCTTGACATTTATTGCAAGATGATAAGAAATAATTTGAAGAAAAAAGAACAGAAATGAAAGTCAGAGGGGAGGGGGGGGGGGGGGATATAAAATATGTAGATGAATGCCAGGTACTTTGAGTGTTATGAAGTTTGAGCAGCACATTTTATCATATAATTATAAAAAAATATGATATTACTCAATTAATTTGTAAAGTAATGAACTTTGTATGTTTCATCAAGATTTTAAGAATTAGCAGAAGAACAATTATTTTACATCACTCCATGTAATACGATTGACATTATAATGAATGTTAGTTTCATAGTTGTATTTTGGGAAGTTTATTTCAGTTTTTGTATACTCTTTGGGAATGTATGCGAAGAAATCATGAAAATTATTTCCCCTTTTCAGACAAGATTAATACTTTTAGAGATATTTTTTTCATCTAGGAAGAAAATGGATACGATATAAAATGAAAGAGAATGAGTTTAAACTTGCAGCATGATCTAATCTAGGTAAAAATATTATTGAGTTAATTTTACAAATTTTAGTTTATATTTCTTTTAAATGCTAAAAGGTGTAAATTAACAACATAATAAATACATAGTAAAATAACTTTTGTTAGGTTGTTTGACAAGTTTTGGCTCACTCCGAGCCGTTTTCAAAAACAAATGAAAATATTCCATAATTGCACGGTATTTATACTATCATTTAATTTTCATGTACTTTTTTAAAGTAAAAATAAAAGATAACGTGTGTAATTTTTAAAAAAGTACATGAAAATTAAATGATAGTATAAAGACCGTGCAATTATGGAATATTCTCATTTGTTTTTGAAAATGGCTCGGAGTGGGCCGAAACTTGTCAAACAGCCTAATAAAAGTTATTTTATTGTGTATTTATTATGTTGTTAATTTACACCTTTTAGCATTTAAAAGAAATATATTATTACAAGGTGTTATAATTTATTATAACTTTAGTTTATGTTACATAAATTTTGAAGAATACACCAATTCATTAACATTTGATAGAAATTCTCTGGATTAAAGCAGAAATGACTTTGTTACGCACATGAGCATGTACATCAGAAAATTCAAATATTACAGAAGAGGAGGAATTGCCAGAAATAAGAAATGAAAGAAGGTTGCAATGAAAAAATGCAGAAAATAATTTTAAAGTATGTCGGTTAGTAAATTTTACAAATATTGCAAAAACAAATCCTCATTTCTCAACACTACATTTGTCAAAAAGGAGATTTTTATTTTGTATTAATTTTTCTTACATAACTTGAAGCTAAATCTTTTCTTTAAAGAAAAAGAATATAGTTAAACAATATCATATGCACCAGGACGAGTAAAATTTGTATTTGTAATAATATGTATAGTATGTTTTATCAGAGGCATCCTAAATAATTAAAATATTTGTGCATAGTGTATTCGGGATTCCAATTCTATTATTAAGATTGTATTTAAATTAAAAACACATTGGTTTGGATCATAATCATAATTTTCATCCACATATACAAAAATTTTTACCCATATGTCAATTTAGATTCGTAAATGAATATCTGAATAGTTTATTTACCTACAAAAATAATATGCCTTTCATAAACATTGCCAAACTTCAATTTTCTTAATAAACGTTTCAAGTACCTAAGACACAAAATATAATAATCAAATATAATCAAGATGTATTACTTTAACAGAAATATAAAAAAATTAAATAAAAAATAGAATATGCACGTAATTTTATGTCGTGTGTAAAAAAAAAAAGAAATCTTGTTAATGCAAATTAAGGTATACTTAAGAAAAAATTGGAAAAAATTTCATTTAAAAAAACGCTTTAAATGAAATTTCTTAAGAGTATAATTTACTGTCTATCTCTGTGTAAATATTATAACACACAGTAATAAGATTAACAGAAAGCAATGCAAGAAAAAACATTGTCCTCATAAAAAATAAATTTAATATTTATTGCTGCTCTTTTATGTTATGGCTTATTTTCCCATTATCCGATAGAAATGGTGGACAATTATGGATAGCGACGGAACGATAAATTAACATAAGGTGGATTATCGATATTAGTATAAGTTTATGACTCTCTGAATATTTGAAAGATCAATGATCCCTAAGAAATAAAGGAAAGGATAGAAAATGTTATGGCAAAAATGTTTTTTAGTTCAAAATGATGAAACCTATGTTCAGTTGTATTTTTATTAAACAGATTGAAACACAAAGTTACAGTCTAATAATTACCGGTGTAGTTAGGGAAAAGATGTTGAATATAGGATTCATTTTTAAAAAATTAATTAGACAAATTATTGCTTGAGAAATTTTCAGAAAATATCTTCAAAGTCGTTTACGTTGATTGTGTTAACAATTGTATGCAATAAAATATCTATAAAAACGACAGTAAATAGATTCACAAAAAGGGACCCCCCCCCCTCTCTCTCTTTTATTTATTTATTTATTTGAAAGGTTACCGAGTATCGGATAGTATGAGTTTCAAATATCGGATACGAATTTATTTGCTGATGAAACACAAACTCTTTATAATTTTTACTTTGATAAAGTTAATATTTGAATTCAATAAAATAACTGTAAAAGCAAGAATAAAGAGATTCACAAGAAAGTTTTTTTTTTTTTTTTTTGCCTAATGTCAGGTAGTTTTGAATATCTCATAGGGACTAAACATAATTTCCATAGTTTTGAATTGAAACACATTCATGCAGCATTTAAAAATTGCAGCATAATGAAATTCATCAGTTGTTTTTCTGCTTTTGCTTTTTATTTCTTTGTTTCATTTAAGCCGGAACTGCGTCACATTATATAAACATATTCATTTGTATAATATATTCCACCTTAAATGTTTTCTTTCACGAGTTGAAAGGTAGGCAGGTAAGAACCACGTAATGAGCAGCTTCGGAAATTTTAGGTATAAACTTCTTTGAAGCAAACATTATTTAAAGTTTTGTTTTTAAATATTGAATCATTTTAATATATAAAGTTGTTTCTATTGGTTATTATTAATCAGACCTTTAAAAAAATCGATAACTTTTTATTAGCATTTATTACCAAAAAATGCCATGAATATAAAACTATTATAGATGCTAATGGAAGATTTTCGAATAAGTTAAAAAAAAAAGAAAAAAACTTATTTACTCGTGTATTTTTCGCACAATTTTGGTAGTATTTTTACTACCAAAATCAGGGGTTGCAAAAAATAAGCGAGTTTTTTTTTTTTTTTTTTTTTTTTTTTTTTTTTTTTTTTTAAATATTATTTGATATTTCATTTTTGTTTATTGAAAAATTAGAGTAACGGTAGAAATTGGTAATCATTACGATAAATTCAATATATTTATAAACAGATAAATATATTTATCTAATTAAATTTTCAGCTGGAAATAAATTAATACAAAGGATGTGAGTTATCACTTTACTACTCAGCGTACAACCAACAGAGTGAAAAAAAAATGTCCAGACCGGGGATCGTTCCATCTTGTGCTGCAGAAGTTGTAGTCTTACCATATAGGAGTGAGAGAATGCTAGACTGGATGTCGTCTTGGTGGCTTAAATGGTAAAGCACTTGGAGCGCTATACCAAGACCAAGGTATTCGTGTTCGATCCCCGGGATGGACATTTCCCCCCTCTGTTGGTTGTACGCTGTGTAGTAAAGTGATAATTCACATCCTTTGTATTTAACATTGAAACATACTTCACACGAAATGTTAGTAACAACATACAGTAATTTTCTTTTCGTAAAAAATATGTTTCCTTATAAAGATATAATTATTTGTAGAATATTACGGAAATAGAAAACCGAAATACACTCCAAGTTCTTCGAGAATGTGGTGTTAGCGAAAGCCGACACTACTCAGCATATGAAATTCACAAGTTAATGTTTAAAAAATGGCAGTGCTCTTTATAACTGTATTTCAATATTTTTAAATGGTTATTTTTTCGTAAGAATTATCTGAGGTTGAAGGCTAACGTGATAGTTTTGTACTTTGTCGATTTTGGTTGCAGTTTATTCTGATGACACTTTCAATTTTGCAACTAACTATCCAAAGTTGAACGTGTTCTCCGAATGGAGCTGCACACAAAATCGAAAAAAGTACAAGACTATCACTGTACTGTAGATTGTCAGTAGCAAAAGTAGCAAAGCATATTTATTTTGAAGCAAAGATTATCATGAAAGTTGGCTATAATCATCTTTTGAGAAGAGGCACCTCCAAAATTAGACGTAGATAAAAAGAGAAGCTGAACAGCACTAGAGCACAAATGAGAGTGACTAAGATTTTCGTCATGTACATTAACAGCTTTTGGCATGTAATAGAACAAAGTCACCGAATTCTTTGCGGTTTGGAGAGGAAACATGTAAAGTGATACAGAATTTGGCGATTTAAATGAGTTTTACTAAAATGTGGAAATTATAACAAATGTGTATAAAATCGAAAACGCACATGACTATCACGTTAGCTTTCGGCCTCAGATACGTTATGCCAAAAAAAAAAAAATCCTTTTAAAACATTGAAATGCAAACATGAAATTTGTAAAGTACGTTTACATCGATTTAACATAGCTTCTGAATTCGTATTCTTATTAGGTTCTTAAGGACAGATAGGACGTTAGTTTGAGAACATTGATGCCTTTTACAACATGTTATCGAGTTATGAAATTGAACAGGATGAAGGCAGTTAGCCAAAAGTTAAAAGACAATATTGCAAGCAAATAATCAACATAGTTTGATTCAATATGCATTTTACCATCCAAAATATGTCCTAACAATCATTGCAAATGTTGTAACGTCAAAGGCAATAGTCTCTTGATCTTGATGGACTATTGGTAGGCTGTTGAAAGATGTTGGTTATTTGAAGTGAATCCCCCCAAAAAGTACCAAACACTAAAATTCCTTCAGGATCATGGTATTTAACTCTTTAAACTACCCCTTAAATTCAAAGGCTTTAGTCTAATTAAAAATTAGTGAGTTATCAATAGAAAAATCTCTTTGTAAACAGCATTCAACTAGCATATTATGGAATGGAAATTCATTGTTATATGGATTTATGGGACAATATATCCGATGACGTTTTGCAGTCTTTTTTCATTGGTATTATGCTAGAAAGATTATAGTAGTGTATTTTCCGAAATGAGGGAAAATATATAAAATAATAAAACATTATATATCTTGTAAATTAGAGTTTCTTGAATAAAATAATGTAAACTTTGTTGCATAAATGTTTTCCTAAGTAGTTTTTATTTATCTGTTTGCTAAATTTTTTGCACTCTTCTGTAGTTATATTTTAATTTTAGGTGGTTTGATTAAATCGGGAGAAATTATGATTAATTCAAGATTAATATAGAATAAGAGAGCACTTATGTTATTTAAGAGGCTACTTCACTCAGACAAAAACACCCGCTCGCTAATGTTAATCCTATGGAGGAAATTTTTAAAGATATCTCGTTCGCATTTCAATATTTTTAAATGATTTTTTTTTTTTGCACTGAATAGCTGAGGTCAATCTCTATGCACGCTACTTTGTACTTTTTCGATTTCGATTACAAGTTTTTTTTATTAAGATACTTTCACTTTCGGAACCGGTTTTGAAAGTGAAAGTATCCTCAATAAAAAAAAACTGCAACAAAAATCGAAAAAGTAGAAAGGAGCGTGCATAGAGATTGACCTCAGCTATCCAATGCAAAAAAAATCATTTAAAAATATTGAAATGCGAACGAGATATCTTAAAATATTTCCTCCATAGGATTAACATTAGCGAGCGGGTGTTTTCGTCTGAGTGAAGTAAGCCTCTTAAAGTTCGCGGGGAACTCGACAGTTTTTCAAAGTTTTGAACGTGAACCAAAATACAAGCAGATTAATTAGATCACCACCAGATTTACTTAAAACTTACGCAGTCTTTAAAAAAAATGTATGCTTTCATACCAAAAATATTGCCTAAGTATTTAATAGTCATACATATGTGTGTGCTAATACGCAGAAGCCAATGAATTGTATTTTTTTATGTCCTTGAAATGTAGCAGTTTAAATACAATGCAAGTTATACTGCATATTATATAGAGGTCTCAGTATGTATCACAACGATGAATGAAATTAAACGATGAACCAAAAAAAAAAATTAAAATATGCATAAATTAGGGATTATTTTATCAGAATCAAATCATATTCTCTAAAGTTATAAGTCAAGTCAACATCTATCGAGATTGATACTTAAATCCATCATTATTCTAATGATTATATTCTAATGATTCTTTTCAACATTTTCTTAAACAGCTGAAACGTGTTTGTGTTTTTTGTTTGTTTAACTTTCTGCCTGCCCGCTCTCTACTTTTCGAGAAAATTATTTGATCGTGATTCAATAAAATATGAAGTGGGTTATTTTTTATAACGTCATCTTCAGAACGTTTATTTAAAGAAATACAATTTGAATACGTTATTTTTAAAGGACTGGGAAATTTAAATGGTGCAGTTTTGTCCAAACGCATAAAAAATTTAATAAAAATATTTAAGTGAATTTTTGTAAAGTTTTTCACCAAAGACTATGAACTTTGGATAAGACTATGAAAGTGACTCTGTCAATGGTGAAAATAAAAGTTTCTTCTACAATTTCTTCATTATATATTTTTCAATAATATAATAGTCATATGTGTGTGCTATTCAATCATTATCATCAACCGTTTTCAATCCACTGCTGGATGTAGGTCTCTTCCAGATTTTTCCATTGTTTCCTGTCTAGTGCTTTGGTAATTCAATTAACTCCAGCCAATTTGCAGATTTCGTCGCTATTACCTGAGGTTGTCTTCTCGGTCGTTTTTCGTTTCTGGAATACGACTGTAGGGTATTTGTACTCCATCTATTGTATTGTCTTCATGCAATGTGCGCTGTCCATTTCCGTTTTAACCATTTAATTCTCTCGATGATGTCAAATACTTTCATCTGATTGCTTATACAGGTCATTTTTTTCTGTCTCTTCTAGTTATGCCTACCACACATCTTTTCATACTTCGCTTGTAATATTTGTTCCGTCCGTTTTGTTAGCGTCAATGTTTCCACCCAAAAAGTTACTGCAGACAAAACACATTGGTTAAACACTTTTCTTTTCAAGCAAAGAGTCATGTGACTCTTCAGAATAATACTGTTCTTCCCAAAAGCACTCCATCGATTTCTTATTCTTCTGTTGATTTTATTCATGATGCTGTTGTCTTATCTTATTTCCTGTCCAAGGTAAATATAACTCTGAAATTGCTTAATCTCAGTGTTGTTGTAGGAGATCTTCTTTTTTGGTGCAAATGAACTGAACATTACCTTAGTCATTTCCAAATTTATTTTTAATCCCACGTTAATGCTACCTTTTGTCAAATATTTTATGATATCTCCAAATCCTTCAAAGCTGTTACTGAAAATTAAAATGTTTTCAGAAATATTGAGATGACTTAGATGTTCCTCATTTGTTCTAATCCCTTTGTTTTCTTAACCCTAGAATGCTACCCTTTCGTCTCCTGGACGAAGCTCATAACAAATAATTCTTCAGAAATTCTTCGGCACCAGTATTTTATTACAGAAAATCTCTGCTTAATAAAAAAAACGTCATTTTTTTAAGTAGAGATTATTTTCTGTAATAAAATACTGGTACCGAAGAATTTCTGAAGAATTATTTGTTATGAGCTTCGTCCAGGAGACGAATGGGTAGCATTATAGGGTTAATCTAGATTCTGGAAAACATTTTCTGAGACAGCAGTAGAAAGCTTAGACGAAATGGTGTCTCTTTGTCTAACTTCTTTTCCAAGCTTGATCTTTGCTTTTTCACTGTCCAAACGGATGATTGCTGTTACTTTCTTGTAAACCTTCTTTATAATATTGATGTAAAGTTTGTCTATACCGATGTCCTCTACAGATTTTACTACTGTTGATGCGTAGACAGCATCAAATGCTTTTTCATAATCAATAAACGCAAGGCCGAGAAGTAAATTACATTCCTTATGTTTCTCTATCAGTTTCTTTACTGTTTGAATATGATGTTTCATATGCTAAATCCACTTAGGAATCCTGCTTGTTCTCTAGGTTGAGCTAAGTCTAGAACTAGATGAAATCTTGTCGTTAAAATTTTCGTAAAAATTTTATAAATATCTGATAGTAAGCTGGTCGGACTGTAGTTTTTAATGTTTTTCTTCTTCCCTTTCTTGTAAAATAGAACCATCACAGGATTATTCCAGTCTTCCAGTACATCTGACTTCTCTAGACATTTGGAAAATAGTATGGCTATATCAGTATTTATATCAGGATTTCGTGGTAGTAAGAATGACTTGTCTATAACATAAGGTATCTCATTAATGAAGTAAAAGTATCAACAAAAATAAATATTCAGAATAGTACATGTCCACTGGCAAGATCAATCTTCTCTTCACCTGTTCTTCTTACTTCACATAATCCTAGGATGTCCGAGTTGATTCTTTATAATTCTTCTTCAAGTTCTGTAAATAATTTTTCGAAGATAGGGGTAGTCCATTATAAGTAGCCAAGGTAATCAACTTATGGCAGGCAAGCTGAACCCGGTGATTCTTAGGGCCTTCTGTCTTCATGTCTTTCTGATCACTGCCGTTACAAGGGGGAAATGTCTTGGAGACTTTTCCATCTTGTGCTGCAGTTGCAGCCTTTCCGATATATATGAGGGAGAGATGATAGACTGAGTATCGTCCTCGTACCTCAATGGTAGAGCATTGGAGCGTTATTCCAAGAATCCGGGTTTGATTTCCGGCCTTGATATTTTTTTTACTCTGTCGGTTTTACGCTTTATTAGCAATTTGTAAAATAAATTCACATGTTTAATATTCAATAATGGCGTAATTTCACTGCTGAAAATTAATTGAAAAATTAATTTAAAAAATATATCAATTTTCTTTTTTTATATTGAAAAATTAACATGTAAAAAGTTTATACTCAAATATATATTTTTTTATCTTAAAAAATATTCTGAATTTTCTTTTGAAAAATAAGGTTAACTTGAATCCGACACGCAATAATCCAAAAGTCAATCTAAAAATAATTAGAGTCAAACCGACCCGCAACGAAAAAAATTAGCACCAACCCGATACAAACCACGTGTCGGGGGGAAATCGGGTTACTCGATCATTATTATCATAAAGGAATGTCTTATGATTATTATTATAAAAGACTGTCAAAATTCATCTAAAAATACTTACTCATATAATAATATTAATGCAATTAATAAAATAGAATATGACATTGTTTTAAAACACATACAGTCAGAGTAATAATATGATCGCTATCTCGACCTGCATTGAAATCGTAATTCAAATTCCGTGCAATAATAATGTAATTAGAAGTCTAATATGGAATCTAAAGCACACTTAATAGCAAAAATAATCGTATTTTCCTATTGCAAATTGATTACAACCATATATATAATCGATTATAGTCTTGTATGCTCGACTTTAAATTTGTAATCATTTATGGGTAGTTGATTTTTAATGTGCTTATTAATGACAGTTGTATGCTCTTATTTAAAGAAGTTTCAATGCGTTTTTGTGATATGCAGGCGTTCAAGTGCATAAGCAAGGTTTAAGGAATAGGGTAATTTCTTTCCTATACTTTTGTTCATAAAGGTCAAGAAAAAACACAAAAAATTTTAATAACAGAAAATAGTAAAATTGTTTAAAATCGAGCGAAAATCTTAAACAAGAAAGAAAAATGATGCACCAAGCATAGATTATGAAACACTTTCCAACACTAACAGAATACTTTAACAAACCATCGCTGTTTAATAAGGTAAATAAAGTATCTAAGCAAACAATTCAGAAAAACGCAAAGCACATTTGAAAACCCGATTTCAGCAATTACCGTCCACAGCCGGAACAGTATTCCAATTCTTTTCTGCAGCCATGTATATAATGTATATACTATTTGTATAAACTCTATAGTATGCTACAATTTAGTTTAGTAATAAAATACATAACACAGTTGAAAATTCATCTTCAGCAGTTTCTACCAATAGACGGAAACATACGTGAATTATTTTGTACAGCTCTGTATATTACCTTAAGCTTTTTATACCGCCACATATTAAGCTGTAGTTTAATTCAGGCAAATACACGCTGAAATTACACTTCCAGAAATTATCATACATAGGCAGCCATGTATTCAGTTCTTTGCGTGCGGCCCTGTATATGATTTTATTTATATTCAACAAACCTTTCTTGGTATACTAAAAAAATTTCTCGTTCAAAATACATAGCTCGATTAAAAACACATTTTAATCACTTTACGCTGATGCACCGTAATGCTTACGATTTTTTTTTGTGTAGCCCTGTATATTATCTGTAGCATTTATACATACCTCATGGCATTGAAAACTTTAGTTAAACGCATGCCTTACTAAAATCCCACTTCCAATTATGGCTTATAAACAATACTTCGGACACAGTACTGTACACGAAATATTTTGTGTGTTCCTTAAATGAACGATAAATGCTATGCACACAAAAAGTATCTTTTAGTAAACCCCATATCAATTTCATTATAATTGAAATGGCGCAACATAATTAAAATATGCTGCAAACAGTTTTTCCCCGTAGATGTAAAAATTTTAATTAAATTAATTTAATTTTAATTTAACTAAATTAATTTAATTTTAATTTAACTTAATTAATTTATTTTTTTATTAAATTAATTAAATTAAATTTCCCCATCCACATTATGTAAAAGAATACTTTTGTGTGGCACTGTATGCATGTGAAAGAAAAAAAAGCTTTACACTCTATATTCTACAGAAAGCATGTCTTAGTGCATCTCAGAAATTGATATCAATTTCATTTATGTTTGTAATAGTGTAATATGATTAAAATGCACCGCAAACGATTTTCCACATTAAATCATAATGTAATGGAATTCTTTTCAGTTTCCCTGTAAACTAATTATAAGTGATAGACGTACCATGTTCGACAGTAAGCATCTTGTAGTGTATTTCAGTGATGTATACCAATTTCAATGTATTTGAAATAGTGCCACGTCATTAAAATGCACCGCAAAGGATTTTTCTCCGTAGACCATAATGTAACGGCATTATTTTGAGTGCCCCTGTGAAAAAATTAAAAGTGCTAGACGTACCATGTTCGATAGTAAGCATTTTTTGTGTATTTCAGTGATGTATATCAATTTCAATATATTTGAAACAGTGTCACATCATTAAAATGCACTGCAAAGGATTTCCCCCCCGTAAACCATAATGTCAGGACATTCTTTTGATGACTATCCGGATATATTTACGCGAGTTAGAGCACGGGCAGACAGACAAACCGAATTCATAAACACTTTTCAACTATGTTGGAAAGTGTTAAAAAACGTTTCTTTAAGGTAAAAACTGCATTCTTCCTATTTTTATTTTACAAATACTGGTAGGGGGAGACAAGTGTCTCGCGGCAGACATCACGTGAATATACTTAGATTCCTGCACCGTTACATCTTTAAATACGATTTGTTTAACAAAAAAAAAAAAAAAAAAAAAACCGCATTTGATAATATCGCACTAAAAGGAAACTTTAAATATTAAAAGGCGCTTTAATGTAAAATCTTAAGCGCATTTTATCGTATTTAAATAAGTACTTTATTTTATTAATAAAAATAAATCTAATTGTTATTAATATCAAAATTAACGTTTATTAAAATATTCCATGCGTTCATTTTAAAATAAAAAATTATGAAATAGGATAATCTTTAATTGTTATTAAAATCAAAATTTACTTTTATTAAAAATATTCCATTTATCTTGAAAAATATAAAGCAACCGATGAAATATTTTTAAATAAAAAAGTTGAAAATACGTACGACTCGAACTCATGCTATCTAGACTCAAATGCATCGCTCTAACCATTCCACCACCAAGCACATAGCCGTTCAGCAACAAAACAATAAAATAAGTAGGCAAATCTGTGATCTGAAGGCAGGAATCTAAGCATGATCACGTGATGTCAGCCGGGAGACACCAGTTGGGGGAGGTTTTTTTTTTTTTTTTAATTACCAAACTAGCACTTACGTAATATGTGAGCACTCTCTAATCAAGATAAGAGAAAACAATTTAACCTAATGTAAGTTAAGTCTAATGTAAGAAAATGGCACCATAATGCATGAGTAAATTGTGATTTTTCTTTCTTGACTTGCTCCAAATTTTGTTTTTTGTTAACTTTGGTCCTGCCTGAATTTGAGTAACTAAAAACTCTGAAATAAGTTTATTTTTTCTTTTAATCTATTTGTATGTAATAACAAACAAAATAACATGGCGTAACATCAAATTATTTAAAACAGCTTTTGACCTACCTACTTCTGCTTCAAAATATTAAATAATAATTGCTCTAAAAATAATAATTCCAACTCTTAAAAATACCCCTAAAACCCATCACAATAAAATTGTGTTTTTATAGACCGGATTTGACTTAAATATTCAGCAAAACCCAATTTAACACGGAAGATACATTCTTGAAAACAAAATGCTAAACGAATGAGTTTTAAACCAGGTCATCGTAACACGTAAGAATGAAGATTGATGAAACAGGATATCAATTTAAAATTATATGCCGTCTTATTGTATAGCATGCGCCATTATATTCGTAATTCATTAAATACAGATATTTTTTAGATAATTTCAATTCAAAATCTTATTACTAAAACTAAAAAGCTAAACTCGGCGGCGTTATAATCCAAAAAAGATCATTATCTTCATCAGTGACCAATTTCGTCTTCTTTTGACCACGGGCTCTGGGGTATTGAAATCGTAATACATTCATGATAATAAAAAACATTTGAGCAAATGCGTTGTGGAAAGAAAGATTGGTGTTCAATTCAGACATTTTTCTCGGGTATGTATTTCTGTGGCTTCAGGGAGAGGCGGAAAAATTTAATTCATCACCAAGGAAAATTCTCCCTCTTTTGCGACTTCTCTTACGGAAATGTTTTATAAAGCTGTATAGAAAGAATTCTACAGAATAACTTACATTTAAAAGTTTTCTATCGAAATCTATAGTAGATATTTCTACAGGAATTTTTTGTATAGACAACCTATAGAGATTGCTGTAGAAAAACTAGATATATGTTGGTTATTAAACTTAATTTTAAAGGATTTTTTTGCGAAAATGAACGTTTATTTCGAAACAAAGTGATAAATACATATGTTATTCAAAGTATTGTCTGTCACTAGCTACAACTCTTTCTCATCTTTCTGGTAAAAGGTAGATTTCTCAGAGGAAGAACGACATGTTTTTTGAGGCTCTCCATGAATCGAGCCATTTCTTTATTTCTTCAAAAGAAATAAAGTGTTGGTCTGAAAGTTGTTATGCGTAAACTGAAACAACTGGAAATCAGGTACTACCAGGTACCAGGAAGTCTGGTGAATATGGAGGGCGCACTGCAACTCCACCCCCCTCAGTTTTCAAAACCTTCATCTCCGCTAACCCCCCGTTTGAAGGAAATTACCTACCACTGGGGAAAATGGAAAGGGGATTCTATGTTTTTATAAAATAGGATAAAACGAACACTTTTTCTCAAAGTCATTTTTTCTCTTTACTAATGTGCAATATATAAAGTGCGCCCCAAAAGTTTTTAAACAACCATTTTTTTGTATTTAAGAGCTAACTAAACGAGTAAGAAAAACGAAATAAATTATTCAAATATATAATGATGAAATAAAATAATAAAATACTCAAACAACTTTTAACAGTCATACATTTAATATAAAAAATTAAAACAAAAAAATGCTGTCTCAAAAATATATAGACAACTAGTGCTAACATCTGATTTAAATACTGATATTCAAAATTTGAATATTTCATGTTCATGTACTTGTGACGCAATAGTTTTCTGAAGTAAAATCGAAATTGCCTTGCCGTTTCCGTCTGATTGTAAAGATGGTTCACAATGTGCAGTTTCCCAAAAAGAAAATTTTGCAAATCTGTCGTTTAAAAGCTCGTGGATAGAAAGTTGTAGACATTGCAATACAAATTGGACGCAGCAGGGTTGGTATTTACTGAATTCTGTCTAAAGGTGACAATTTAGAAACAAAATCCCATTATGGACGACCAAGGAAAACAATTAAACGGCAAGACAAAGAGATTTTGAATTTAGTTTCAACCCAGAACCTGTCTGCACGGTCAGTTTCTAAAAAAGTAAACGTTTCAGTACCAAAATCCACGGTCCATCGATGGCTGCAGGCAAGTACATTTCTTGATTATCGCAAAATACGTCGTTCTCCAAAGTTTATAAAACGGCATAAAGACGCTCCTGTTCAGTGGGCTCGAAATCACATGAATTGGACAGATGAATGGTTGAACGTTCTTTTCAGAGTGATGAAAAGAAATTTAATTTAGATGGCCCCGATGGTTGGCCATATTACTGGCACGATATTTGCAAGGAACCACTAAGTTTTTTCAGCACACAATAAGGAGGGGGTTCAATCATGATGTGGGGAGCATTTTCTTATAATGGAACAACCGATATTGCTTTTTTGAGTCTTCAATTTTTCGAAGTTTACCAGAAAACGCGTTATTACTTCCATGGTTACTTCCATTTGGAAAGTTGCTAGGTGGAGACAAATGGATATACCTGCAAGACAATTGCTCCAGTCACGTGTCCAACAACCAAGTAACTGTTATGGACTAGCCAGCCATAATTCCTGACCTGAACCCATTAGAGAACCTCTGGGGAATATTAGCTAAAGACGTATATTATAATGTGCGTCAATTTGCAACAGTTCAAGATCTAAAGCTGCAAATTGAACGAAGTTGGTTTTCTTTAATGCCAGAATTTCTTCAAAATCTTGTTTTGAGTATACCTGATCCAGTTTTTGAAGTGATTAGATAAAACGGCTTAAAATTTTGAACGTTAAAGAAAAAATAATGAGTGGTCTATAAATTTTCTGGACAGTAAAATTTAAGTTTTAATTTTTCTCACAAACTCTGTAATTGTGTAATATTTTTGTATAGTATTATTATTGTCTTGATATTATTTATAATTATAAATTGTTTTGAAATGGTTACTCCCCTTTTTCAATTGTAAAATAAGAAAACCCTGTTGTCTTAAAACTTTTGGGACGCACTGTATAATATTATTCTGCAATGTTATAGAATTAATTAATTAAATTTTCTTTTATTATATATTTTATACATAATTTTATTAATCATTCAATTAATGTATTCTCCTACCTCTCAACTTTTCATTCATTATATACATTAATTTTATTAATTTATTAACTTAATTTTGGTACTTAATTTAAGTACATAATTTAAATTGTAAGATTTATCCACCTGTAAAGAATAATTCTGATTTTTCATTTTTATACTGCTACTAGATAGCAGCACTTTTCCTTATTTCTAGTTTCATCAAGATATTTAAGATCCTGTGATGACTTAATTTAACTCATGGAGTTTGAATTTGTGAATTATTCATTTCAAATTTAATTCATCTACTGAATTTGTAGATACGTTTTAGCAACGTGTGCAGTTTTGCAAACCATACATATTTTTCATGGGATTTTTATGAGGAAATCGTCCACAATTCAAACTTTTTCTTCTTTTATTTTCATTCATATAATGTGCGATATCCCAAATCTTGTATTATTTTAGCTTATTATAGCTTGCACAAGGATGAAATCGTACTTTTATGTGGAATCTGTAGTAATTTGGGCCTGTTGATTCCACTACAGTTCCACAAGTATTTCATTTAATTCGCTTTTTTCCTCCCAATTTGTTTTATCTTATATTGGTCATATATTTTAATTTTTTTTTCTTCATTTTCTGGACATTATTCAAACAGGTATGTGTTCATATTTCAATTTTTGATTTTTATTCTCCCATTTGTGTATGATGTTTCTGTGTTGTCTTTTAACGGTTACATATATATGCACGCACGCACACACTTACATATGCTAATTATGTACTCTACTATGCTAATTAGGTATATATGCATATATATATATATACACGCACACTTATATATGCTAATTATGAACTCTACTAATTTGGTACTCTGCTATGATAATTAGGTACTCTACTATATAATACACCTAGTTTTCATATGTGTCGTAAAAAATAACTAAAATATTTTATTTTTTCATTGGTGACATTTATTTCCTTTAAACAATAAAACAGTTTAAATTTATATAATTGTCAAAGCTTATGAAAAACATACTCATGAAAATATTAAATTGCATCGATAAAATTAAAAAAATATATATTCACAAGTGTATTTTGCCTGTTCGTTCTCTACTGATATTTTTTTTTTATGCGTACAATTTGCAGCAGTTAAATTCTAACAATATAAATTTTCCCATAATTCTGCATGATAAATTAATCTCTCAAGTTTTTTTTTTTTTCTTAGTTAGTTAAGTATTTTCAAAAGTTGATGCGACTGATTCGATATCTTTAAAATTTTTGCCTCTCCAAGTTAGGCATTGTTTTTAGGAAGTACATGTGTTCAACTTTTGAATAAAATTTATAAGGTACATTTATTAAAATAAGCTTCATATCATTAAGAAGAAAGTATAATTTGGAATACTAGCATTGAAATAATGTATACATTTAACAATATTAAATATCGTAATTTATGCAATTTAATTATATTCTAAATATTGTAAACTCTAATGTTATTTTTCATATAATGTGAATGTAATTTGAAATATTATAATACAGAAAATATAATATAACTTGTAATATTGTTGTTCATATAATGTAAATTATAATTCAAAATGTTAAAGTAAGTAAAAGTTATATATACTAGGGTTATTCTAAATGATGGACCCATTTTCAAAAAATTGTATTTATTAAAGTACAAATCCAAAATGAACAATCTTTATACCAATGAAAAGAGGAAGTTTAAAAGTTTTTTTTAAGATATTATAAATGTTCAATGTGTCCACCGTTTGCTGCACGGAAAACATCTACGCGATAGCCAAACTCGTCCCACACACGAGAAAGCAAATGTGACTACTTCTTCTAGGGATTATGTTAAGGGAGCTGTATACGTCCCGCCGCTACCAACAACTCTGAACGATCTGTGGAACCGTATCACTGCTGCCCTTTCACTCAGTAACAGCAGATACGCTTTCTCGTGTGTGGGACGAGTTTGGCTATCGCATAGATGTTTGCCGTGCAGCAAACGGTGGACACATTGAACATTTATAATGTCTTTAAAAAAACTTTTAAACTTCCTCTTTTCATTGGTATAAAGATTGTTCATTTTGGATTTGTACTTTAATAAATACATTTTTTTTAAAATGGGTCCATCAATTAGAATAACCCTGTACATATATGAGATATTAAGCCAACCTCCTCGTGGTATCTTCTGGGTAACGCTAATAGGCTCAAAGATGCACAAATATACACGTTAATAAAAAAGTTCTTACAGACTTATATAGTTACTGTTTGATTTAATTTTTATGATTTACCAATTTCTTTAATTTATTAACTTTTTAAAAAAAATTTGATAAACAATGAAGAAGAAGAAGAAGCTCAAACAGTGTTAAAATGAGAATATTAAGGGAGAATAGATGCGAATACTAAAAATAAAAATTCCATTTGAAAGTTAGCATAATAATATAAAAATAAAATTTTAAATGTAATAATAAATACTAATGCAAATAAACTCTGATAAAAATGCATATTTTTTGTTATATTCAAATTTATCTATAACACAGGGGAAATTATGTGTAATTGCAGCGAAGCATATATACTAAAGTGTAAAGTTAATTAAAGAAAAAAATCTTAAGAACTCACCTCACTACACAACACTGATTTTTCACCATATTATGTATGGATTTTAACATAACAAAAAACTGTGCATTTTTATGAGTTAATTTGCATTGTTATTATAGTTAGAATTTTATTTTAATATATTTTTAATTTTGTATTCGCATGGTTTCTTCCTTAAATTTCTTATTTTATCACTTATTGAGCTTTACCTTTTTTTCTTCTAATTTAAACAGAAAGTTAATAAATCAAGGAGTAACTACATAAGTCTGCAGGAACTTTTTAATAGCATGTCTTTGTGCATCTTTGAGCCTATTAGCGTTACCCAGGAGATAGCACGAGAAGGTTGGCTCAATATTTCCCTTTTTATTTTTTTTTAAATTTTAACTGTTTAATTATATTTACATATGAACTGCAATATTTCGAGTTACATTATACTTTCTGGATTATAGTATATCATATTACCTTTTACATTACATGAAAATGAATATTCTAGATTACAATATTTCAAATTGCATTTACATTGCATGAAAAATCATATTCTGGATATATTCTTTAGAATGCGGTTAGATTACATAAATTGCAATATTTCGTATTTTACTTTACAATACCCTGAATTAAATTTATACATTATTTCAATCAGAGTATTTCAAATTCTACTCTCTTCTTATGACGATAGAGATTTAGTTTGTAAATGTTAAGTCAGTTTTTCTGCAACTCAGCTCTCCTCAGTTTTTCTGCTCATCTGCTGTCCCACCAGCGGCTGAGAGGTTCCGCTCTCAAAGGTGGTAGATGGGAAGTGCTGGGTTCGAACCCAGTTGCGCCCGTCCGTCGGCCTAATCGTTCGGAGTTTTCCGCAGATATCTTTGAACTTTGGGTAACCTTGCGTAAATACGGGTTAGGTTCCCTTAGAAAGACCCCCACGAAGGGCATCCTCCCCCCCCTCCCCCAACGGCCTATATCCCTCGAATAGATAATCGGCCATGGAAAAACACCAACAACACCAATTGCCCATCTGCTGGTCAGTTTAACCCCCAGTTGGTAAAACTTTCTCTAACCGTAATTAGAAAGAGAAAAAAACAAAAAAAAACAAAAACAAAGAAAAAAACATACAAATATAGGAATGATTGATAACAGGCGGATCTTCCTAGCCCGCTAATAAAGACAGTACTGGATATAGATTTGAACGAAAAATAAAAATAATAATCTTTCAAATCAAACACGATCTTTTTCAGAAATTTTCCCTTTCAAAATAGCTCAAAAATATTTCCTATAAACTTTTTTTATTGCTTGAAAATAAAAACTGGACAATTTTATTTATATTTAGTGATAAAAATAAGCTTAAAACAAAACTATAGAACAATAAACTCGCTGAAAGAGGATAAATTTCTGTTATGAAAACGATTCCGAAATTCCTCCAATCTTCAGCATAACAAGAAATTCGATAAAATGAGAAAGTTGTCTTCCCGGTTTAAATTATTCTTACTCTATTAATTTCATTTCCTTTTTTGAGGAATGACTTTTTCTTTACAAAATAATAGAAAAACAAAATTTTCGTTTTAGTTTGCGAAATCATAGTCCAGTTTAAACGATAGGTATTTCGCAAGATAAATATAACTTTCTGGCGTATTACTTTATATCTAAAAAAAAAAAAAAAAAAATAGCATATATGTATTTTCCTAGAAGTAAACTAATCCAGAGCCAATACATCGCCAAAATGATATTTAATTGCATTCAAATTGAAAATATTTGTAATGTAATATGAGTATTGTGAATATATCCGAGTTTCAATGGAATGTTAACCAATATTTAACCAGGGGCCTATTAACCTTTTCAAGAGACGTGCTTAAATTCGTATTTTTTGCGCGCAGTAGTTATAACTATAGTACTACTGTGCGTATAGTAGTTATACTATTACAAATGCAACATATTTCATAACAGTATAATCAGAGACATGTTAGATGCGCAGTTATACATATATTTATAAAAATTAATGTTAATTTCGGTGCCAATTGTGAAAACAAAATTTCTAAAAAATCATTGTCGTAAATTTTGTGACATCATGCTCGCTGAAAGATTAAACGTTATAGTGAAACCTGTCTATAAATATAAATCTGCCTATAATGGTAATATTACCGTTCCCCAAAAATGCCTTATGAAAAATAATCTACTTAAGAGAGAACATTAAACACGTCCTTATTTATAAACTAACAAAGATGTTTGGACAATACATTTAATTAAACATATGTGATTGGAAAAAATTACGCGCAGTAGTTGAAGTAGCTTAACTAGAGTAGTCGCTACTTTTTCCGGTAGTTTGTTGTGTAGTGCACTACATTTTGAAAAATGTAATGTAGTGAGTAGCGCGATACAAAAAAATCAGTAATTTGTAGCGAATAGTAACGCTACTTCAAGGGGGATGCGCCATTATTCTATAGTCACGTGATAGTAACTTGCTTATTTTGTAAAAAATGTGTTTTGCGCAACAATTTGCGAATGTCAGCAACTTAAGAGGCTAATTCACTCACGCGCAAACGCCCGCTCGCTAATGTTAATCCTGTGGGAGAAAGTTTTTGCAATGTTTCGTTTGAATTTCAATATTTTAAATGTTTTTTTGCATTGGATAGCTCACATCAATCTCTATGCAGGCCCTTTTTTACTTTTTTGATTTTGTTTGCAGATTTTTCTTTTTTTCATGAAGATACTTTCACTTTCGAAACCGGTTCCGAAAGTAAAAGTATCTTAATAATAAAAAGAAAACTTGCTAACAATATCGAAAAAGTAACAGGGCCTGCATAGAAATCGACCTCAGCGGCCCAATGCAAAAAGAACATTTAAAAATATTGAAATGCAAACGAGAAGTAAAAACTTTCTCCCATAGGATTAACATTAGCGAGCGGGTGTTTTTGCGTGAGTAAAGTAACCTATTAACTGCGCAGCGGCTAGTAATCCATTGTGTATGACGTCATGGATTTTTCCATTGAGACTAGCTGGTAAATCCTAAGGCTCCTATAGAGGTTATAGGAACTCTAGTAAATCCAAGTGCCAAAATCCAAATCAAAGAAATTAATTTTCTTGCTGGAAACACTTACATTTTTCTACTTACTGATTACCAGATGTTCATATTTTAATGCCGCGTTTCTTCTTTTGAAATTGCTTTATTTACATATTTATCATTTTCTGACATTATGACAGAGAAAATTAATACTGAATTGCTCTGGTCGGCATATAACGAGAATATGTGCCTAAAGTAACATTTTAGAGAATAACACAAAACATTTTCTTGTATGTTATCTTCCTTAATTTTTATTGCCCTCCTTTTTATCGCAGTTATTTGATTGTATCCTGACAAACGCGATATAACGAGGGGCCATTGTATTATACTTAATCCATGACTTCAATTTCAAGTGTAGATTGAATGAATCTTTTGACAAAACCTGAAAATAGTAAAGTAGCGACTACTTTTGAAAAGTAGTTTGTAGTCGCTACTTTTTAAAACAAGTACTTATAGCTAAATATATTTTCGATAAAGTAGTTGTAGTTGGCTACAAAAATAAACTTGTAAACTGGTTTTCCGACCACTGATTACGCGTACATCATTTCTCTTATCTTTAATTTTAGCAAATTACAGCAAAGACTAAATGACTTTTTTAAAAGCTCCTTATCTAAATGCAATATTTAAAACAAGAAACTAAATTAAGGGAATAAAACAACCTTTATCCCTTTGTCTCACGAACACATCAAAATCTGTTTATAAATACGATTTTATACTTCGTGGATTATGCCAAGTTTTTCATGATAGTTATAGCTGAATATTGCTTCTTATTGCAATATTATTGAAGATAGAAATATAAATCTATAGATCAGAGGGTAAAATAATATGTAATTAGCTAATGTTATAAATAAAAGTAATACAAAGGTCAAAATAAGAAAATGAATTATGATGATAAAGCAACTTTTATGACGTTTGCTCGTCAGAAATACATCAAAATCTTACATAATAAATTTTTATAACTTCAATATTTACTTTATATTCAATATTTTACTATGCCAAATTCTCTCATAATAAATGATTTTCAAAATGTTAGCTCTTATTGCAACATTATTGAAAATAAAATGATAAATCCATGGAGCAGATTGATAAATATCATGTAGTTAGATAACTTTATAAATTAAAGTAATGCAAAGTTTAAAACAAGAAAGAATATTATGAGAATAAAATAACTCTTATGGCTTTTTTTTTTTTCAAAAATATATCGAAATCTATAAATAAATGCGATTTTCTGCTTCACGTGTAATGTCAAATTCTTTCACGATAGTTATAATTGAATATTGTTTCATTATTGCAACATCAATAAAAATAGTAAAATAAATCTATGAAGGGGAGGAATAAATATCATGTAGTTAGCTAAAAAAGATTGTCGTTTTTTCTTTCTTTTTTTTTTTCGTTGGGGGTGAAAGAAGCGTGAGGCGGCAGATGCTCCCCCTATCCCTTTTCGAGGGATTTTCCTTTATTTACCTGCTGCACAATTTCAGTAGGTGATAGAGTAAATAGGTCAGAATGTCAAAAAAAAAAATTATTTCGTTTAAATAAATATATATAAGGTAGACATAGTATATTTGGGCAGACAGGTGTTTACTCAAATATGATTAAACTATTTCAAATTAGCATAAAAAAGTTATATACTCGAGTTTTAATAAACATAAATGAAAATTTCAATTCGAATCTTATCGAGATAGTAATTAAATTTGCCATAAGTGTTGGATAAAATCTGGGAGTCTATAATAATGATAATAATTAAATAAAGAAATTAAATAATCTATTTCAATCTTTACTCTGATAAATATCTATAAATTACACCAGAAGACTATTACATTCCAAAGTATAATTAGTAGATTATCCCGACTAGCATGATTAAATGTTTATCAGTTAACCGAGAATTGTCTAATTAGATATAGCAGTTATATAGATTTTCCTGTTTACCATTAAATAAACACTGACTGTAATTGTGAAAGTAATTAATCTGGTTTCAATCTTGTATAAAATAAAACATATAAAAAAGCCTTGGACAATCAAGAAAAATAGTAGAGACAACAGGGCACAAATGAAGATATATGGATAAGTATAATCAATTAAGGAGAGAACAGTCTAAAGATAGAAAATAGTTATACTGATAAATTGGCCAAGGCATGATTTTCCATTCTACCTACAGTAGGCCCGAGCTAGGGCTGAAAAAATTTCAGTGCCCTCAAATGCTGAACCTCAACTTAAATTTGGTCTCATGTATAGCGAAGTTAGAAATATATTTACAATTCTAATAAAGTTACAAAATGTACTGCTTTTTTTTTCCCCACTATTTTAATTGCTGTTTTTTCCTTTCGTTTAACAATGGTTTGCGTTCACCAGTACCATAACTTTTGCTTTAATCAAAATAATATTTAGTTGTATATTATTCGAGAGATCATATCAGTCAGTAAACGAATTTTCTTAAAATAAAAGTGAGTAATTGAAGATCCCGAACAGTGCGGCCCTCAATTTTCTAAATTGGCCCCAGACAAAATGACTATGGTTCTTTCGTAATACATTAAGCTAAAATATATTTTAATTGATTAATTAAATATATTATAATTATTATTAAAATATAATATATAACAAAATGAACACAAATCTTGATAAATGATTGATAATGCCTTTAAATTTAAGAACGAGTTTTATTTAATATTAAATTTACCGCAAGCGATCAAATGACTATTTTAAAACTTTTATGATAAGGGATTTTTTTGCCTGGTGAAAACTGTTTCATAATTTTATTCAAGACCAAATCGATTATTTTACAACCAGTCATTAATTCATCGGGTAATATCACATATATGTTTTATCTATGAAGGAAAGAAGCTTACGTGCCTCGGTAGCGCAGTAGGCAGCGCGTCAGTCTCATAATCCTCTCATCTGAGTAATCTGAAGGTCGTGAGTTCGATCCTCACCCGGGGCAGTAAAATTTTTACGTCGTATGTATCCCGACATAAAGTACCATTTCTGCGCTTCTCATTTACATTTATATGTTGTTTGATTGTGATCCCTATACATTATAATGTAAAAATACAGCGCACTCTTTTACTTCCAACGAACACTTGTTCGAATTATCCAAAATTCGAATTAAGGCTGTTCTCAAATCCAAACTGGCTACTTTGACACATTTTTTAATTCATTTTTGTTCGCAAATCTATCAAATTGGCAAGTGCTCTTATTCAGAAACTTTGTAATCAAAAGACGTTTTCCATTTGTTTGGTAAAGGCAGAAGATCTTTATCAAAATACTGCCAAGGTCGGCGTTTTGAATCGAATTCTGGTCACGGAAACACGAGTAAGGGGAAAATTGTGTCGTCACGTGACACGAATAGCTTATAACTCGAAAAGTAATTTATTTATCAAAAAATGGAAAAATCATTTCGATTCCAAATCGCTTCCTGCTATTTTATGCCTTTACGTTTAAAAATGAGTCAGAAAATGTGTCAGAAAGTTTCGCGTTGTTGAGCAGGTCATTTGAGAAAACCACCTTAAACAAAACTTGTACAATACTATGATTAATATCAAATAACATGAATAATAAGTTTATGTTAAACAGTATAAACATTTGTTTGTTAAATAAATAAGTAAATTTAAAAATTCGCAAAGAGTGCTATACACCCGCAATATTCACTTTCATAAACTTATGTATTTAGCTTTAGTTTACACAGTTTAAAAAAAAAAAAAAAAAAAAAAAAAAAAAAAAAGCATTCTAATTCGGGATAAAGATGCCCGGTGTACAGGACATTGAAAATAGTTTTTAATTTAAAATTCTAAATAGGTTTATTTACATTTAGTATATTTTTTGAATTGCCCCAGAAATATACCAAAAAGTTAAAACGTTTTTTTTTTTTTTAAAAAACCTTTGTATTAGCCACATGCCAGTGGTCCATCGCGAAACATTTAACTATTTATAGCACCTTTGTGATTTTGATTGCGCGTAGTTCGGTTACTTAACTGTTACATTCGTTCTTTATTTATTTATTTATTTATTTGTGAAGTTTTAATTACGTTTGGCAAGTTACTTATATAGGATAATATATGGAAATAAAGAAATGTTGAATTATTTACATTAGTTTAAGTGCAAATGTGATAATCTTCCGTAATTGGAGTGTACGCAGATATAAAAATATTTATACTTGAAAATTATTTAAAAATCTATAAAAATTCTGTGAAATGAGATACAGTTTTCAAACAAATTGCATTTGAAAGTAACTTCTATATATATATATTTCTCTTACATGGCGCGGAAATAAGGCTGAATTTCTAGCTTACCGTTTGGCAACAAACGTAGTTTCCAGAGCTCAGACCAATGAACAGACTAGATTGGCTAAGATCAGCTCTGCCTCCAACTCCAATATGGCGGCTAGTGTGAGAGCAGTCAAACTCAAACTAGCAATTATTAAAGGAAGTGGCTAGACGTCCGACCATTCGGACTTTTAGCTATTTAGGCACAACGTCCGACCATCGTTTGTGCACGTGCGTATGTTTGTTTACAGCTAGAGATTTACCCATGAACATAGGTCTAAATAGTTTAGATCTTTAGTTCTATGTTCATGGATTTACCACTTGTATTTTTATATTCGACTGTGTAAAAATTGAAATTATGGTATGTTTAGAAATTTTAAAAAATTGCAGAAAAAGCGAAATTTATTGGTTAGGTGTTGCCACCGTCAATAGGACGTCAGTGTTACTCACATACATGTTTTTGCTTTATAAATAGGATATTCAATTTCATTCATTGATTAAAATTTGCCATTGCTGTTATTTGCTAATAAGGAACAAAGTATTAATAATCAAAATTTCATTTAATGAAAAATTAGCAACTTGAAACTGCATTATTCTGACTGATTTTTTGTAACGCACAAGAAATTCGGCACTATAGGAAGTTTCCCATACCGTAAAGTGCATGTGACACAGTCATTCAAAATCTTCGAATTATCTAAACGAGTCTTTCTAAAACTCGAATTATATATGATTTTTATTATTGTTTTGAATATAGCTCTTAAGGGAAATCTAAGTTCGAATTAACCAATATTTAGAGTAATTCAAGTTTGAATTAAAGAAAGTGGACTGTACTTTGTTTAAACGTCGTTTTTCATCAGACTTGGAAAAGAAAAATAGGCCGCTTTCCGATTTTTTTTTTCATTTCCAGTATTAATCGAACAAGAATGTTATAGTAATATACAATTAACCAATATTTCGAATTATTAAAGTTTGAACTAAGGAAAGTGGACTATACTTTGTTTATACATTGTTTTTAATCAGACTTTGAAATGAAAAATGGGCAGCATTCCGCTTTTTTTTTTCTCATTTCAAGTATTAATTGAACAAGAATTTTATTAGTTGATGAATACTAGTCGCAATACAAAACTAGTCACTTTTCTAACCATTTGTAAAGATTTAAGAAATTATATTTATAGTTTATTTTACCTTGGTATGTAGAAACTTTAGAATAAAATATAAATAAATAGGGCAATGCCTTCTCTAACTTGAATTTAACTGTTCCGATCATTCTGGATAAGCTTATATTCTATGTCAAACAAAAATCTTCCTTTGACCTCCATTGTTATTTGTATTGTCATTTTCCTGTTGGTCTCTTTTCAGGTTAAACACGCTTCTAAAACAAAATAAAAATTTTAGAAGAAGTGAATAAAAAATGAACGATTAGCGAAAATACAATTGGCGAAAAATGTATTTTCTTTTGTCATCCTTACGACTAATAAGTACATTTTAAATTGGAAAAATATATAATAACTTGAATTTATATATATATATATATATATATATATATATTCGTCCAGCATATTTTTAGCATTTTTATTGCACTATATATATATATATATATATTTATTTATTTATTTATTGCACTATATATATATATATATATATATGTATATATAGTGTAATAAAAATGTTAAAAATATGCTGGACGAATGCATTAAATTTTCTTAGTTAAAGTGAATTACGCCTTAAAATTAAGATTTCGGTTATAAGTTTTTTCATTTATACGTATTTTTTAACTTTGGCTTGAGAAACTCATAAATGATGCTTTACTCTAAGCTATAAAGTAATTGATTTCAAAACTAGTCGCTTTTCTAAGAATTCATAGAGATTTACAAAGTTTTATATTTAGAATTGCTTTAGCATCCCCTCGTTAGTAAACTGTTTATTTTATTGTTTCCGGAATTGGCTATATATTTATTCTAACTACAAACTTACTTTGGCATTTTTTTTTCCATTATTAGTAACTAACCAATTATAAATATTATTTTGTTTAAATGGGCCAGTGCAAATTATTGCTGAATATTAAAATTGTGGTACGAATTAATAAAAAAGTAATCCAATTAATAAATAAAAAAATAAATCCTAACAATTTTTCAAAATGTAAAAGATACCTCATCAAATAAGGCAAAAAATTCAGGTATCAAAATAATGAATTAATCCAAAACATTCAACATCAACCACATATCCTCACTTGAAAACAGTTCATTTTATTATTTACAGTAATTAACAGAGTACACGAATTGGCTCTACATTTACTACTGATTATAAATTTACTGTGACATTTTCACAATTATTAGTAACTAATTCAGGGGTGGTGAACCTGCGTGCAGCGGTAACCCCTGGAATAATCTGTCATAAGTTTCCCTTTGTCTAAATAGACTAGTGCAGATTATTACTAAATATTAAAATTATGATGCGAATGTATCATTAATGGGAATGTATATTCTAATTAAGGCTCAAAATGTAAAGGATGAGTCTTCAAAAAAGGCAAAAATTTCAGATATCTAAATAAGTAAATTAATCCTGTAACATTTTAAATTGCAAAGTAGCAGACATTTTAACAAGACAAAAGGGCTTACATAATTTTCTTCATAAGAATTTTAATAACTGTAAAATTTATTTAAAAACGGAGATGGGGAGGGGGAGAAAGTGAAAAGAAATAGTGAGGTGTTATTTATCATCAACCATATTTAGTTGTACTAAATTTGGACATCTTTTTGAGAGGAAATCATATATATTTTTTTTTCAAATCTTAAAATCATGTACGTTTTTCGAATATCTTTTAAAAATTAAATTGTTTGGAAATCAATTTAAAAAAAATAAAATCCTTAATTTTTTTTTTTTTTTTTTTTTAGAATTTTGATTATAAACTCAATTTAACAATTTTCATAACGAACAAGTCTTCAACCGATTACTTCCTCACAATTTCAGTAAGTTTAATAAAGCAAAAAATAAAAAAGATTATGAGAAAATTGAGTTTTGATAAAATACTTAGGTTTCAATGATTAAGAAAAAAATAAAAATATCGTCTGCAGAGATAATGTGAAAATTGAGTTTTGATAAAAAATACTTAGGTTTCACTTGTTAATCTTAGTGATATCAAGTCACTAGTTCAAGAGACGTGCGTAAGATATATATGTATTGCTACACTTTATTTATCAACACCAATTACTGATAAAAGAAAAACCCATATCTTACATTTAATACTTTCGCGGTTTCGGACCTGAAGCTATATTATCGTCGTTTGTATACAGCCCATTGTCATACCTGACTAGAACTAGCAGCAGGAAGTTCTAGCTCTTTGAATTGCTAGAGAGGCCAGGAAAGTGAGGTAGATCCTGACTGGTCTCAGTGTTCACTACTCAGACAAACGTTGAACTGTCTGGTTGGTGAAAGCAGGTGGTCGGCGCGATCCGAAAGTAGCAGATGTTTCGAATGTAAACAATCTCAGAAAGTCTGTGTGGATTTTAACTTATCATCTGGATTACTTATTTTAGTTTTATAAGTGTATCGTTTGCAATCATGTTTTTAGTGGAACTGTCAAATCATTTTAAAATATACTCAGTGGTTTTAAAAACTTAAATAAAAAACACGTGGTTTCATAGTGATAATTTTGCATCATGGCCGAATTACATTCTTCAATTTTTTATCTGTTTTGTAGAGAACACCTAAAACAAAACTTTACATAATGGTTAAAATTTTTTAACGATGTAAAAATGTGTACAAAAGACCGAAGTGGATGCCACAGAAATTTCAAAGAAATGTTTGTTTATGTCGCTTAATTCTTTGAAATGCCATTTCCTAAGTATATAATCAAAACTGAAAAAACTGAGGACAATCATGTGTTATATGATACTTACGAGAAAAGAAAGGATTTCGATGACAATGGAATTGCCAACCAGAGAATGGTCAATGCCATTCGACACATGTCTCAGTTAATGAATATAGCAGACGATATTTTTGGTGCCATTGAAATCCAACTTCGTGATATTTATAAAAGAACTGTAAAACTCAATTTTAAAATCCAACATTGTCAAGATATTGTGGATAATTTAAATGCCAAAACAGTCAAAGTTCGTAAGTACAGTTTATCTTATTTTTATTTAAGGGGGGGGGGGGGGGAGAGAAATCATCCTTTACATTCTTCTCGTCTTTCACTGATCTGCAAACATATAGAATACAAACATAGAATGCAATCAAAACAAATGTAATATATTGTACTATATTATATATAATTTCGGACATTGTCTGAAAAATGTCTGTTTAACGAAAAACAATGATTGCATGGTTTCGTTTGGTATAAATGTTTAACCCTCTAAGCGTTTTGCCCGTATTTTTCCGTTTCCCAAAAACAACTTAAATCGGCTCTAGACAAAAATATTTTTAACAAAATTGTATTTTAAGATATATGTAAAATAAAGAGATATGAAGTGTATTTTAGAAACAAACGGGGAAAGAAAATGTAAATTATTTTAAGTTTTACAAATATTTTTATGAAAATGCAGGAAAGCCCTCAGACGCTCAGAGGGTTTTAAAGGGGAAAAAAATTAAGACATTTTCTAATTAAATTGCGATAATTTAACCTTCGGCTGCTAACATGATTTACGGCACCATAGTTAGGGGGCTGGGGTGACACATCACACCTGTTACAATGGGAAGGATAATTTCAAATCTGAATTTGAAGTTTCAAATATGTCACTTAAATATTTCTCCCCATTACTTTATATTCATATGTATTTTGCAATATAGTAAAAGTTAAATAAATTTAATAATGGAGTAATTAAAATTCTTAGTGAATGAAAATGTTCAAATATGGTGGTGTAAAAAAAAATATATATATTAAAGTTTGTAAAAAAGATTTTTATCGTGTAATAAGTTTGCATTAATAAATATACAATTAGTTTCCACACTAACCTTTATAGAGTCGAGTTAACACGCTGTTTGATTATCGGTGTTTCAGCTTTATTCAAGGTTATATCCTGCCTCTCAAGCTGAAATTCGGCCTTGAGCATCCGCGTTCTTTGAATATGAACTGGTTATTAACGTATGTATCACAGATAAAAGTAGATTGTAGTTTTTTGTTTACAGTGTCTTCCAGTACAGCTCTCGTTTCTTTTATTAAAATATCATATTGTTCTTAAATATAAACTAAACATGATATCTTAACTTCTTTTTACGGATTTCGGTATGTAACAGAGAAAAGTTAGGAATACTTAGGGACTTACTAAAGCACAGGCCGATGATGCCGTTGCCCTGGTCTTCCTGATTTTAGTGTTGAACTGGTTATTAACGCGTGTATGAAAAATAACAGTGGATTATTATTTTTTTTTTTTTACTATTTTGCACTGCAACTTTTGTTTCTTTCATTAAAGTGTAATATTGTTCTTAAAGATAAACTACACACAATTTATAATTAACTATTTTCAATACTTAACCTTACTTAACTTAACCTTACTTTACTTAAACTTAACCTTACTTAACTTAACCTTACTTAACCTTACTTTACTTAAACTTACTATTTTCAATACTTAACCAAGACACGGGTGTTTGCAGGGCCTGGATGCCCTGATTTTGAAGCCCCCCAAATTTGTTATCATATTTATACAACTGAAATGATTGTAACAGTAACGTGTGTGTCTGATGATAAGAGGAATATTTTTCGTTTGATCCCCCCCCCCCCCCATGGTAACTTGCGTTACATTTAGAATAATTCCCTTCAGCAATTTTAGTAATATTACACTAAAAATATTCAAAATGTAATGTTTATATCATTTGACCAATAAAAATATATTGATAAAACAAAGTGAAATTCTGATAAAAAATTACTTAATTTTAGTGTTATTTCTTGAACTCTGAAAATTATATTTACTATGGTAACTTACGTTTCTGAAAAAAATAACGTAAATTACCATAATAAATATAATGGCCAGTGTTCAAGAAATAGCACTAAAGGTAGGTAATTTTTATCCAAATTTCGCTTTGGATAGGTTTAATTAACAAATCATATCAAGTTTACATTTTCAATATTTTTTTTGATGTTATATTAAGAAATTTACTGAAGAAAATTATTCTAAATGTAACGTAAGTTACCATGGAATGACCCTAAACTGTTTGATGTAATGTATTATTGCTAAATACCAAAACGTTGCTTCATTTTCAATTATGAAATTTATGGATTGAATTTTTGAGTAATTTTTTCATCCTGCGCTATATCTGTATTCAATATTTTCTACTTTAAGAGTAAAACAAGTTTAAAGACATATGTATTCTAAGGCACCGATTTTTTTAAAAAAAATAGTACAAGGCTGGTGTCCGTATGTACATCGGATGCTAGGCTCCGCATTAACTTGATCGTGCCGCCTTCTATAAAAATACTAATTAAAAACTTCTACAAAAATTAGCTAAAACTGTCATTCAATTTCTCGATTATATAATCGTGGGATATATCGATTATATTATTAGCCTTTCGGTGTGGGGTCAGATTTTCTTTCTCCTTTTGGGAAAAATTCCTGTTTAAATAGTTAAAAGTTGTAATCCCAAAGTCAAAATTTATTTTTTACGGAAACATAACAAATAGATTTCCATATACCTATTTATAAAACAATCGGCTTTAAAATTTTTTTGGTAATTGCAAAATGTTTTGTCATTATTAAATTATACTTAAATTCATATCACAACTTTCAAAATTCACGTGAATTCATTGACTCTTATATATTAAATAAATGATTCAGAAAAATAACGCTTATTTTTAATAATAAGAAGAAAAAGAAAATATTTATTGCATTTAAAATGAAATTTTTAGTAAAAGAAGCCTGTTAATGTAGAGGCATGTATTATTAAGAACACAGATTATAACTGCCTAGTCAAACTAAATAGATACTCAAGGCCTGGTATGCATTAAGCAGGGGTCGATGCAGGTTTTTTTTTTCTTGGAGCCCATTTTGTGAAAAGTAAAGGTTATTTTTGTGAAATTTATTATATTTTTGTGAAAAATAACATTTTGTAAAGAAAGTTGAAATCGAGTTAATCAAATTCGAACCAAGCATTTATAAACAAAAACTTTTTTAAATCCTTTTGCGGAAGTTTTCCTCTCTGGTAAACTTGTTTGTTTACAAATTACACATTTTAAAACATCACAAAATAATAAATAGTAAGCTTTTATGGAATAGAATTTTGTGAAGGGGTCCATTTTATCAAATTGATTTTTGTGAAGGGGCCCATTTTATTAAATAGATTTTTGTGAAGGGGCCCTAAATAGGCCCCAAATTTTTCCTGGATCGACCCCTGCATTAAGGGACCCCTTCCTTCTTATATTGTCACAAAAATTTAACATTTTCGATTCCCTTAGAACACATATATGAATAGATAATATACATATTTAGATAAATATATTTTTTTGTTCTTATCATACTCTAAAAATTCAAAAAACTGATTATAATCAATACAAGGTCAAAGAAATATTTAAAATATCAGTTTTAAGAAAATTGAAAACCAAAAGTTTTGGGCTCCCAAAATTTGAGGCCCCAGCCATAGCCTAGTTTGCCCGTGCTTTAATCAGGTCCTACAGATATTATCTCGATATGAGGGAAGCAGATTTAGCATGATATTTATAATCATGCGATCTATTTATATAAGGTGTATTCAAGAAAACAAAATATCACTTAAAATAAATGTATTTTATATACTAGTATATAACTCCAGTCAAAAATGACAGATAGTTGATCGGCGATGCATTTTCATAAGACTCCATACAAACAAGCATCATGAAGATTTTATTATTGAAAGGTATGTATTGTAGAAAAGTACATTTTAAAAATGACAAAAAAGATTTCTACAAATACAAATGATAAGGATTTTTTTTTGTCGTTACTCAATATTAAATGTTTGAAATAGTTCAACGATTGGACAAAACATTCAAATTAAAATATTAAAAAATAATCGATGTGCGAAAGTTTTTGTAAAAAAGTGTTATCAATGCGTTTCTAAAGAGCTTGACTCCCCACAAAGCTCATTTTTTGATTATATAAGCAAAATTAAATGGAAATTACTCGGTACTATTTATTCTTTATATTTTAATTACGTTTCATAAGAAAAAATCATTTTATTTACGATGGAAACAAAATTTCAAAATTTGTCTGTATTATCTGCCAGTAGATGGTGCCAAAATATTTAAAAAAGACGCGTAATATAATACTGGATTGATCACCGCAAAGCCTCTCTACGAAAACTCTCACCGCTATTTCTGAAAAAGTGTTTACAAAAAAATTGATTACAGAAGTATTGATATAGATGTTTTATATGAAAATATGCTGAACAGACATGATTTGAGGCAGAAGAAATTATCGTTTAGTTGTCATATGTTAGTATATGTTTTTCATTAAGCCTCACATGGCGTTTCCCTACGCTCGGGTTCGCCATGGAAGTAGGTTCGCATCTACGACTCGGTTCGCTCTGGAATGATTACCTACAACATACTTTCCTACACTTGGATTTGTCGATAGATGACTGCTAAAATAGTTTTTGAAGGTTTTAAACAAAATATTTAAAAGCTTTAATATGCTTTTACAAATATTTTAAGAGCAGAATCGGATGTGAAGCTTTCAAAGAGTCGTTCATTTGCGATTCATTTGAATTTGTGATGCTAAAGGGCAACAGTGTTCGTTTGTTTATATCTGGGATTCAGATGTTTAATCTGGATTTGTAATTAAGAACTTAAAACATTATAACATGATATGATATACATATTTTATAAGAAAATATGCTGAACAGACATGATTTCAAGTAGAAGAGATTATCATTTAGCTGTCATGTTATACTCATTGATATATGAATCAACTTTACTTATTTTTCAATCACTTAAACTATAGCTAAGAGAAAATATAACAAAAATATTTAAAGATATAAGTATGACTTTTTAACATTTAAATATTTTTCTTTCTTTTTTCTTTTTTTCATTTTCTCTCTTTTGTACTTTTATTATGTGAATGAGTATCATCCTCATTAATTAAACTTTGGAGAAATAAAAGAATTCGTTGAAGTTGGTAAATTTCTGGTTATATATACTTATATACTTCTACTGATTTATGAAATATTTTAATTAACTGAGGATGAAAAATATAAAAATTACAATATGCAAGTGCTTTATAACAGAAGTGTATTTTCTCTTGTTCACACATTTTTGTAACTATTTTGGAAAAGAAACACATAAACAAAGATAACAATTTTATTTTCTAATGTGTCCACTCTGATAGACCTTTTATTGAACTATCATATTGCATCTTGATTTCCAAGATACGAGCTTTTCTTAAAATATAAAGGTTGACTTTGTTTCATTCCACGACCACAATCTTCCAGATTCCATTCAATGTTTTGGGATGCCGTTTATAAAAAGCTGGTTTTAAAAGTCCAAATGCACCATAATCCATAAGGAGAGAAGTCGGGGGACTTGAGTGGTATACATTTAAATAGAAATTCTCATTTTTTCTAAAAATATAGCATTGATTTAGAGGTATGGCTAATAGCCTTATCCTGATGGAACTTAACACAATGAAGATTATTTGGATAAAGTGATGGAATGTTTACTTTAAAAACAGTTGTTAAAACATATTTCTGATGGTAATCGGGGTTAATTTTGACATTTTTTTTTTAACTTTCATTATTTTAAGTTTTCCGTTATAAGAGAATCCACCAATAACCATAAAACCTTTTAGCAAAACCTTCCTTGTTTTTTCTGAACCGAAATTTCAGGTCTTTTTCGGTAGTAAATCAAATTAATATACCTAAGTCACATCAATTGTAACTACATATTTCCATTGTTCACCTGCCAAAAAATGTTCATACAATAATCTGCACATAGTCTTGCGCGGACAAACATTTTCACATTAGGCAGTGAACATCATGTTTCTTTGTTTTGATTAGATCAGATGTCAGCGTTTAGATTAAATCAGATTTTATAATTTTGTTTATAGTTCCTTTAGAGATGTTTAAAAATTTTGTGATAGTTCTTTGGGGAGCTGATTTTTTTTTTCTTTTTTTTTTTTTTTTTTAAACATGAGATGTGACTTTAGAAATAATAAACGGTGAACGTACCTTTGTTTGGATATGCACTTTTTAACCTTTTCCAAGTCAAATGTAAACTTTTATCTTTCTTTCTTTTTTTATTAATTATGTAACTTATTTTACGTGTTAAAATATTAAAAACATGCATTTCACACCTTTTTTAAATAATTGAATACGAGTATTTCTCTTCGTAAAGCGTAAAATACCGTATAGTCTTCGATCCATTGTTTATTTTCCAGCGATACCTTTAAAGCAAAGAATATTTTTAATGATGCAGACGATAATTAAATTCTATTTCGAATTGATATAGGTTTTTTTTTTTTTCATTTAAATTTAAATCATAGAGAAAATCAAAATCGTTACAAAAGTGTCTGAACTCCCTCTGTAATTTAATGATAAAGTTTGTGTGACAACACATTGAAGCAAAATTATTTCACAACTTTTTCCTTTGATATCTTGAGTGTCTGATTGTGAGTTCAGCAGACCTACTTCGGGAGATCGTAAATTGTGACTCACGCCACTGAAAGGGTTAAGTCAGATGCAGTGAAACCTGTTAAGCTGACCACGTTTTCGTAAGCTGTCCATCAAAGTTAACCTCTTTGAACTGGAATCAACGACAGTATATGATGTAATAACACAAAAATGTGTTTTGATAGTCTATTTTGTATGCTGTTTGCCAACTTAGTATAACGTATATTAAGTGTTTTAGTTCATATGTTTCGTCGTAAAGTGACACAAATCGAAAAATGAAAATGGTAAGTAATATGTAAGCAAGGTAAAAAATGATTTCAAGCGAGAAAACATATTGTGTTTTATACAGGGTGCCTCTTATCGCTGAACTATACAGCTAATAATTAAACCCTTAATTTTAGAGGTGTATTTCCAATTGAAAAAATCTTTCAAATCTTGTGTTTTCCATCAAATTAGAAGCTACTTACGCCAAAATAGTTATTTTTGTAAAAATTAAATAAATTTTTTTATACGGTCCATGGGTGCTATAAGTTATATCAAGGGGAAACACACACACAAAAAGTTTTTGTACGACTAAAATTTACTGGAGTTATGATACTTTGAATTTTATAAATTTTCAGCGGTTTCTGGCACTGTAAATGGAAAGACGTTCTTTTAGATCTGGAAAATATTGAAAATTCCTGAAATTCAAAGCATCATAACTCGACAAGTTTTTGTTGTAAAAGAAAAATATTTTTTTTCTTTCCTTTGTATGACGTGCTTTTCTAAATATAAGGGGCCATATAAAATTTCATTTTCGTAACTTTTACAAAAATAACTTCATTGACACAATTCTTTTTTTATGAATAAAAACAACGTTTGAAACATTTTTGCACTAAAACTAGCGATTTAGCAATTGATCAGCGATAAAATGGGACACTCTGTATAAAAGTGATCGGGGAATTTTTATATCTAAAGTCAAAAATAGCTTACATACTCGATATGAGTCACGTTATTATCCTATTATGTAAAGATTTGTAGAGAGAAGAATTGTATAATGTTACAATTACAAGTGAATCTAATAAAACTGCTACGATTCGGCCATTTAAAAAGATATTTAAGGGAAAGTTCTAACTTTGTCAAAAATTTCGATTTTTTAAACTTTGCAATTTTTGCATTACTTAAGTGTGTAGATTGTTACTCTTAAAGTGTGGTTCAATGCTACTCCAATTCCTCATAATATTTTTTGCTCGTTGAACGTAACGCTATTGCAATTTTTTTTTTTTGTTGTTGAAATATGTTTTTCAAACTAGGCGACCACTTTTCTCAAGAACTTTTTTTAACAATTTTCTTCATTTTCTTAAAAAAAAAAAAAAGAAAAAGAAAAAAGAAAGAAAGAAGAGAAAGGTAATGGGTTTGGCTGTAACTTATAAAGTATAATTTTTATTGATTATTTTTTCGAGCTCGCAAAAGGTTAAAAAAAAAAAAAAAAAAAAAAAAAAAAAGACGAAAAAACTATATTTTTTGTTTAAATGACCGTCATTCTATCAAAAATTAGCTTTTTAAACTAAAAAAACCGAAGAATTTAATGCCCTTTCACAATTTGGCGACCAAATTTCTTTCAGGTGCATGTGACCATAGAAAACGGTCGCCGGAATGGAAGTTCATTGCGCGCATCTTCAAGTACTCCCCAGTCCCCATCGCACTATAGGCGTATTATTCATTGTTTTTTAAACACAAAAATGTAAATATATAACTGATATGTCAATGATGATAATGCAATAGTCCGAAGGTAATATCTATTTTTTTATAATCGAAAAAAAAAATCGTAAAATTCACGTGAATTTCAGGCAAAATAAGTAGAACCTCACCTTAAACGTTCATTTAATGACAAATGTGTACGTATGTTTTGTGATCCACTCGTATTAATATCTCAAAAGTCACGTTTTTTGAGTTGTCTCACTTAACGAATATGTGTGCCACATTTTAATATAGCTCATAGGCAAGATTTCAACACAGTTTGAGTTAAGTTATCGTATAACTGTTAAATTTCCAAAGAATCCAATTTTTTTATTTATATAAAAATGCAATAGCATTAAAAATATTTGAATAACTAGAAATGTATCGAATGTTTTATGTAAACTATAATAATTTGAAAAAAAAAAAAAAAAAACTTTAAAGTGATTTATTTGAAAATGTGCTTATTTTTGTAATTGCATGAAACATCTTTTGAACTATTTAATGAATTTTTTTTACAGATTATAGATTATTTTTAAGACAGAACCTAATTTTTTTACTGACCCCCCCCCACCCCCAATCCCCACGAAAAATGTACAGATCCTCCCACATGTATATATATATATATATATATATTACGCTATCGTACGTGGAACAGAAATCGCAATTATTTGTTAATTGTTTAATGGCAACGCCCGAATGAAACACATCTCATTGGATGGTGCTGCCATCTACAGGAATAAAAACAAAACAAACAATTATTTATTGGTTATAGTGCAAATAAATTGTAATTATAGTTTGTCAACATTAACAATTAAATAGATATATTTTTATACATTTTCATTTGAAATATTGATTTTCGTAAGCATTTAATATTTATAATTTAAAAAATGCAATTAGCAATGTAAAATTAAAAAGGAATTTCTAGTAAAAAGGGAAAAGTAAGTGTAATAATTTTCCCTGACCGTTTCATTTTTTAAACATAACTGTTATACTTTTGAATTTAGCTCTTATTTAATTTTTTTACAAGCTTTTAGTATAAATAAATATTATTCAGTCTTTTTTTTTTTTTTTATGAAGTCCACTCTACTGTTATATTTTTCTATGACAGTCTGCCCGGGCAACGACGAGCGGGTCAGCTAGTTTTTTAAACATTTCCAATACTTTCAGCTTTATTTTTTAAATAGAAAAATTGCTACTTACGTTATTTCATTTGAATATTATAAGTGCCCTCTTTTCTTCTGCAGGATGTTTGACGGTTTGACATCATGCTAAACAGTATGGCCGTTTTTCTGGGCTTTTTTTCTAATATAACATAGCTTGAAATAAAAGATAAAATTAAATGAAGATACTCGCTCTATCCATTGAGACTAATTAAAGACATGTAAAATCCTTCATACTTAGCTTGAAAAAATAAGCTAAAAGCAAAAAGAAGATAGTCCATTAAAATTAAATCATTTCACTTTAGATAAGCTAAGACCGTCACCCGGATGCTGTATATGTCACAGACGTGTTACCAGTAGTTTGGAAAGTTTGGCGATTTTTTTTTTTTTCAAAATATCTATGAGAAATTTTAATTCGTAGTTTTTGTTTCATTGAATCAACGAATGTCTATCGTTAAAAAAATATATATTATTCGGAATTTCTTCTATATAGTTTGTATAAAACAAATCCGCTAAACCCTGGTTAACAATGTTGAGCTGGGAAACTTTGTCCAAAAATTACAATTTTTACTTTATTAATTAAAAAATAGTATAAAATTATATAAAACACAATTTATCAATTTTATACCTTACTCCTTTTTTAAAAAAATATATATAATTCATTATTCCAAAAGTTAACAAAATTTTATTAATATTTATATTAACATCACACAATTTAAATTTGATAAAATTACCTCCTGTTTTGAGGAACCTCGTCCACCCTTTTTTTTAAATTTCAGAATTGTATTCCTTCACGAAAATGTTACCTCTTGTGATGAAATTTTATAAAAGTTTTATTTATAGAAATGAAGTGGATTGCATTTAAACTTTCTTTTAACATTCTACTTGCATGCGCATTCATAATACAACTAAGGTAGAACAGCATACACTTATTATTTTTTTAAGTTCTAAATACACAAAAACCTGTAAAAAAGAAAAAGATTATATAATTTAATACGCAAAAGTTTGAATCCAGAATAATTGGTTACTAGACAAAGATGTCCCATGAAACTTATAAATAATTTTAAATAAAAACGGTTAACTATATGAATTCAGATATTTTCAAATGTAGTTACGTAGGTACCATTCAAAGAAAAACATTCAGCCGTAGTCTGAATCAATTTGGCACCATATATGTCCTAAAAATACCAACATGTTTAATATATATATATATATTATATATATATATATACAGGGTGTCTATAATTAAACGACCCTACTGTAAAGTTGTCTACAGATGAAACTATTGGTGAGAAAGCTGTGAAATTTTGTGAAGGACATAATGAAGGAATGGGAATTTATTTAAGTGAAAAAAAGAATAGTTCACAATTTCGCCGCCAGAGGGCGTTTTTTAATGAATTACCCATTTAGCATACATTTACTATAGGTTACAAATTTGAGATTGCAACAAAATATGTTGAACAAAACTTTTTTCGTGACATGTTTTTAGTATTTCCCAGAAAACACTATGGTCAACTGTGGAACATGCTATCTTACCATTCCAAATGGTAGCTGCAAATGATGGTCGTCATGTGGAATATGTTTTTTTGTAATAAATTATGTAAACTATCGTAAATGTATGCTAAATGTGTAATTCATTAAAAAGGCCATCTGGCGGCAAAATTTTGAACTTTTTTTCCGCTTAAACAAATTACCATTCCTTCTTTATGTCCTTCACAAAATTTCACAACTTTCTGACCAATAGTTTCGTCTGTAGACAACTTTAAAGTAGGGTCGTTTAATTATGGACACCCTGTATATATATATATATATATACTAATATATTTTTTCCCGAACGACATGTGATGTTTTTAACCCTTTGTGACTCAACAACTTCGATTTAAAAAATATTTACTCAAATGTTGGAATACATCATTTTAAGCATGTAAAAAATAATTAAAAAAATTTAGAACCTAAAAATTAAAAAAAAAAATATTGACCAAAAGGTACTTTTTTCACATCTACAATAAACAGAAAAATGCATACTTCTCATAAATATTGTCAATTTTCTAATACAAAATTGAGGAGGTCGGGGCAAGAAAGTGCCAAGCCACATTTTTGGTGAAATAAATCTAACACTGTAATCTGTTGCTTAATATTGTAAATTATAATATCCAACATATAATTTGTTTCTAATGTCACTTGGTGGCAGCATATGTGACAGGTTTCTTTTTTGCCCCAGATGTTTATGCCCCCAAAGAAGATAACTAATTTACAAAAAACGTAATAGCAATATCATTAAAGTAATGCCATATTGTTACTCAGAATATCTCAAATGTTACTAAGACAATGGCGAAAAAACTCTAGGTTATATATCTTGATTTGAGTATTTGATCAAATTTTAAAATTGAAATATCTCAGAAGTTCAAAAATGTGGCTTGGTACTCTCTTGCCCCGACCCTATCAATTGTAAAATATACGAACTTACCTTTGTAAAAAAAACTATTTTGGGATGTCTCCAGTCCTTTGAATTTGACAAAATTGAATGAAAAATTAACTCAGTATCGCCGACTGTTGAGAATTATATGAACAATTTATATTAACTGTTGTGTCGGAAGATAGGAACAATAAATAAAATCGTGTTTTAAAGACCACTGTATAAGTAACATTGACTTCTGTGTATGTTCCAGATATGCATTGAGGTGGTACAAAGGGTTAAACGTCAGAAATCAATGCTAAAATGTGAATACTATTGTTCCAATAGCCTGTAAAATTTTAAGCCATATTTAAAAAAATATATTTTAGTCAAAATGAGATTTTGTGGAAAGAAATCGCCCCACTGTATAAAGTTTGCCCGTTTAACGGTACACCAATACACCCATTATTATTTGACCTTGAATAATGTTTATGATGAAGATCATATACATATTTTCAGTATTATTTAAAATTTATAGTTCCCTTATGTTTCCTAAAGATTAATTAAATTTTTATTTAAACCCTTTCTATTTTAAAGATTAAAAGCAATTATATTTCATCAAATACATTAGCGTTTCTTTTCTATCATTTTTATGTCTGGCTTTTAACCGCAAAAATGATCTTCCTTTTCTGCAAAAAATGCAGCTGCAAAATTATTCAATATGTACGTTAGATATTTTCATTATCCTTTCAAACTTTGCTTTCTGTCTGAAAAACTTAATGATAAATTCAAAACGTTTTTACATTTACGCTTTGGACCGAGCAGAATATTAACTTCCTGGTTTCAATGTAAATGCTGTCTTTAATTAATTCCCAACTGCCAAAATTCTATATGCTCATCAAATAATTCATATACAGAAAGCCACATCTGACTTCTTTCTCATAACATACAGTAGATTGCTGCTCAAAAATTACGAAAATAGCAATAAGTAGCCAGGCATGGCACTCCTTTGATTCATTCCCCCCTGTAAATTAATGTGCCACATGCCTAACTGTCCGAAATTCTTTCTGGCGAAAAATGTGCGATACACATGTATATTTGGTGTGGAAAACAGAGCATCGGCGAGAATGTATTGTAAAATTACGGCAGATCCTTTTTATCTCTGATACGGAGAAGATCAAAAATTTTCATGATGTGAACTACGTTCTGAGTGCCGAGGGGGCCACCTCAAACTTTCAACTCTCTTTCTCTTAGAATAAAAACATTCCATGGAAATCATCTGTTTATTTATTATTCTTGCCATGCATCTTTATACGGGAGGAGAACTATGGGTTATCTGCTAAAAAAAACGATGCAAAGTTATTATGATTATTTACTTCCGAAACCGTCAGATATCACTCGGACTCTAAACAATTTCACAGATTCTGGTGCACCTTAAAAAAGATATAGCATTATTATATATTGGCAATTTCCTTTATCCGTCGTTTATGACGTATCTTTATACGAATAAAAGGAATATGTTAATTGTGTCTGCATTTTGGAACTGTTATGGCTATACGTATATATTGTATAAGCAGACAAGACATTTGAATTTGGTATACCTTGCACAACAAAGTGCTAATTATTTTTAAAATCAAGTACTTGTTTATATTTTTATATGATTTTTATGTGTTTATTACTTATTTTTGTATGGTGGTCTCCCAGGCTTTGAAATGTTTGTTTTATGGATATTACAGTTTGTTTTCAGTGTGTGCACATGTGTATCGCAACAAGATCAGCATTTTTTTCCTATGAAGGGGGAGTACATGTATATGATGAAGATCATATACATATTTTCAGTATTATTTAAAATTTATAGTTCCCTTATGTTTCCTAAAGATTAATTAAATTTTTATTTAAACCCTTTCTATTTTAAAGATTAAAAGCAATTATATTTCATCAAATACATTAGCGTTTCTTTTCTATCATTTTTATGTCTGGCTTTTAACCGCAAAAATGATCTTCCTTTTCTGCAAAAAATGCAGCTGCAAAATTATTCAATATGTACGTTAGATATTTTCATTATCCTTTCAAACTTTGCTTTCTGTCTGAAAAACTTAATGATAAATTCAAAACGTTTTTACATTTACGCTTTGGACCGAGCAGAATATTAACTTCCTGGTTTCAATGTAAATGCTGTCTTTAATTAATTCCCAACTGCCAAAATTCTATATGCTCATCAAATAATTCATATACAGAAAGCCACATCTGACTTCTTTCTCATAACATACAGTAGATTGCTGCTCAAAAATTACGAAAATAGCAATAAGTAGCCAGGCATGGCACTCCTTTGATTCATTCCCCCCTGTAAATTAATGTGCCACATGCCTAACTGTCCGAAATTCTTTCTGGCGAAAAATGTGCGATACACATGTATATTTGGTGTGGAAAACAGAGCATCGGCGAGAATGTATTGTAAAATTACGGCAGATCCTTTTTATCTCTGATACGGAGAAGATCAAAAATTTTCATGATGTGAACTACGTTCTGAGTGCCGAGGGGGCCACCTCAAACTTTCAACTCTCTTTCTCTTAGAATAAAAACATTCCATGGAAATCATCTGTTTATTTATTATTCTTGCCATGCATCTTTATACGGGAGGAGAACTATGGGTTATCTGCTAAAAAAAACGACGCAAAGTTATTATGATTATTTACTTCCGAAACCGTCAGATATCACTCGGACTCTAAACAATTTCACAGATTCTGGTGCACCTTAAAAAAGATATAGCATTATTATATATTGGCAATTTCCTTTATCCGTCGTTTATGACGTATCTTTATACGAATAAAAGGAATATGTTAATTGTGTCTGCATTTTGGAACTGTTATGGCTATACGTATATATTGTATAAGCAGACAAGACATTTGAATTTGGTATACCTTGCACAACAAAGTGCTAATTATTTTTAAAATCAAGTACTTGTTTATATTTTTATATGATTTTTATGTGTTTATTACTTATTTTTGTATGGTGGTCTCCCAGGCTTTGAAATGTTTGTTTTATGGATATTACAGTTTGTTTTCAGTGTGTGCACATGTGTATCGCAACAAGATCAGCATTTTTTTCCTATGAAGGGGGAGTATATGTATATGATGAAGATCATATACATATTTTCAGTATTATTTAAAATTTATAGTTCCCTTATGTTTCCTAAAGATTAATTAAATTTTTATTTAAACCCTTTCTATTTTAAAGATTAAAAGCAATTATATTTCATCAAATACATTAGCGTTTCTTTTCTATCATTTTTATGTCTGGCTTTTAACCGCAAAAATGATCTTCCTTTTCTGCAAAAAATGCAGCTGCAAAATTATTCAATATGTACGTTAGATATTTTCATTATCCTTTCAAACTTTGCTTTCTGTCTGAAAAACTTAATGATAAATTCAAAACGTTTTTACATTTACGCTTTGGACCGAGCAGAATATTAACTTCCTGGTTTCAATGTAAATGCTGTCTTTAATTAATTCCCAACTGCCAAAATTCTATATGCTCATCAAATAATTCATATACAGAAAGCCACATCTGACTTCTTTCTCATAACATACAGTAGATTGCTGCTCAAAAATTACGAAAATAGCAATAAGTAGCCAGGCATGGCACTCCTTTGATTCATTCCCCCCCTGTAAATTAATGTGCCACATGCCTAACTGTCCGAAATTCTTTCTGGCGAAAAATGTGCGATACACATGTATATTTGGTGTGGAAAACAGAGCATCGGCGAGAATGTATTGTAAAATTACGGCAGATCCTTTTTATCTCTGATACGGAGAAGATCAAAAATTTTCATGATGTGAACTACGTTCTGAGTGCCGAGGGGGCCACCTCAAACTTTCAACTCTCTTTCTCTTAGAATAAAAACATTCCATGGAAATCATCTGTTTATTTATTATTCTTGCCATGCATCTTTACACGGGAGGAGAACTATGGGTTATCTGCTAAAAAAAACGACGCAAAGTTATTATGATTATTTACTTCCGAAACCGTCAGATATCACTCGGACTCTAAACAATATCACAATGTTATCATTTCCAAAGTATAATGCTATATAGTTGCTTTGAATTTTTTAGATTTTGTATAAAATTCAAAAGAAATTGCTATAATCAGTACAAAAGAAAAGACCGTTGACCCTTATTATCTAATAATCGGGGAACTGGAGCAAGTTAGATGAAGTGGGGGTGCGGGTTAAATAGGTATCAAGTTTTCAAAGTTGAAAATTGATGGTTACTAAAGTGAATCCTTTAGTATCGGATATGAATAATATATTAAAAACATCATGATAAAAATGTTCACTTTAGAAATCATACGTACCAGCACTTTTCATTGTTGGACTCGAGATACTCTATTGAATCGCAACCAAATTTTACCGAACTTCTGCTTGGTTAACAATCACTGTTAGCAAACCATTATTTATAATTTTTAATTAAAAAAAATATTTTAATCCTCAACCTCATTTTTCTTTCTTTTTATTTATCTGTAGTTGCTACATTATTTATTAAATGAGTGATTATTATTGGGATTTTCGGTGGCCCCCCAAACAAATGTTAAGGTATCCATTTAATTTTTATTATACGAAAATTACATTATAAACACTGTAAACTGCTGATGAAAGAAAGAAAAAGATTTTAAGACAATCTAATTTTTTCGGCTTTTAATCAATATTTTTTGGTATTTCTAAATTGCCCTGTAAAGGAGATTCTGTTTGATAAGTAAAAGCAAAAAAGAACTTCTACTTCAAACATTCTTTAAAATATGAGCAAAATAGTGTGATTTATTGCTCAACCCGTTGAAAACTTGTGTGTTTACCCTACCATGTCAAAGTGAACTTTGTCAACACACAAATGTCATGGAATGTTGTTCATAACTAATTATGCTTTAATTATTTCTCTTCCTTCAACATCTTTCTTCCCACTAAAACATCAATGTATGTCATCACTAAATAGCAAAACTTAAATTTTTAGATAATTTATATACAACCAAGTTAACTATTAAATGTTTAGAGATGCCTAAATCAAAAGACACTTTTATCAGTCCAACAGAAAAATTTGTGACACACATATTTGCAGAAAAATGGAGATAATTTGTAAATAAGAATTATCACAGCCTCGAAAAACACTTTCGAAGAAGGTCATGGCTTAAATTAAAAATATATAGAAAAGTTCTGTTGAAGAGATTGTAAACAGCTGATGTTGCCAAAGCAAATAAAGCACAGACTAGAAAAGAAGGATACAAAAACAGCCAAATATTACCAAAAAGGGTTGAAAAAGATTTATCCCCTTACAAATTTGTATGAGGGTTTATATAGAGAAAATAAACAGTGTTCGGAATTACACTTTTATTAGTTTTAATTAGCCCATTTTTTAATTACTTTTTACTAGTGTAATTTCGATTCCCTCCTCCCCTTCTCTTTCATACTTAAAAATTGAAGTTTTTTGCCTTTTTATGTTATTCCACAATAGACCAAATTACTTTTAAAGCAGAAACTATCTATGTTTGTATGAAAGCCGGTATTTAATATTTAAAAACAAATTTGCTGAAAATGGTGGGAACCCTTACCTGACCCTATAACTGATATTCCGTAAGCAGCAAAATCTCGGTGAAGTCTTATCAGTAAACTAAAAAAAAAATTCATTATAATTTGAAGTTTATTTTTTTATCCTCAAGCAAATAATTATTTTTACATTCAATAATTCTGCATTGTAGCTACGATTTCTATGTCTAGAAAGACAAGGATTTTTATAGTATAAATATATTAAATAGTAAAATCTGTAATTAAAGATATACGAACAGAATTTAATTTCTAGTAGAGAAAGCATACGCCTGGAGATTTTTAAAATTGAATTGCTACGTATCAGATAAACATGTAACATGCCAAGAGTTGGAATTATAAACTATTTAAAAGTGAAGTGAAGTAGTTAAACAATATTAAATTGTATTATAGAATACAAATTTTGTTATTAGACAAACTATCAAAATAGACACTTAGAATAAAGGAAATTATTATTATTTAAAAAAATAATCCAAACCGAATCATTTAATAAAGCTTATTTTAGTAAAGCTTTAACCCATCTGGAATAAATGTTCAATTCATAGTGATGAGAAGCCAGTTAAAATAACGCCTCTGCTCTCAACTTTTGAAAGTGTAAGTTTTTTCAGGTTTTTGTTTATTTGGGGAATTTTCACATTTATATAATTCTATCTGGAACAAAAAGATTGCATTTACTTAACCATAATCTCTCTCTTTTTTTTTTTATTTTATAGATTTTACAAAAGCAAATAAAGCTTTTGACCTTTTATTAATGCATTGTTATCTATTTTTTTTTTTTTTAATTCATCAATGAAATATTGTAAATTGTATCACTCTTCCTATATTTTCTGGATGAACATTTTATTCACACAGCTGAATAAATTTTGTTGAAAGTTGTTTTTGAATTATAAAATATTTCTAAAAATGATGCATTTTTAATCCAGGTGTCAATTTTAATATCCTGCTTTATTTTGTCATAATTTGAACTCTATGATAAAATAATTAACATTTAACAATTTCAAAGATTTTCTGAGGCTTGGTCCCCGGAATTTCAGTGACTCCAAATGACTTAGCTGATGTTCTTATCAGAATATGTTTTTTTTTTTTTTTTTTCGAAAACTGAATACATTTTATAAACATTAAAAATATTTATACATTTTTTCTAAACTACGTACAAATGTTTACAAATTGTGAATATTCAGCTTTAAATGCATATTGTACTATCTAACTCGCTAAGAATCCAATTCAACTGAAATAGTAATAAAAAATTACAATAACTATATACTTATCTACTGAAACTTTAGTGCTCTTTATAGAAAAAGTTCTTTACTAAATAAAATTAGAATACAAACCCAGCATACAGTATGATAAATATATGAATTACAATATGAACAAGTAAAATTACTTTTTTTAGTACAAATGTGTTTAATTTCGTGTTTAAATTTATCATATCCAAAGAAACGGGGTTTTACGAAATTTTTCACTTTTACCCAACTTATTTTTTTCAGCGCCATTTTCATTCAACGACACCATTTGTCTAAATCTTCCACCCTGCATTTTTTTTTTTTTTTCAAAATAAAATTTAACATAACACATAATTTATTTTAACTGTTTAAAAAATGTGTAAACAAAATATTTAATTTAAATACTTTGTTAAAAAATTATATACATAAAAAATACCCCAAGTTTATATTTTAACGCTAAATCTATTACAATGACTTTCAAATTAATGCGTGGGTTGTCTCTACATTCATGATGTACTTTGGGCTTCAACCATATTTAGTTGCCCTAATTTTATTTTATTGTAAATCGGATTATTTCTTAATGTTTCGGTTCCAGGTTGGACTTTGAATCTTGTCCATCGGGTTCGAGTTAACCCGATTTTTCAAAAGTGCAGAATATTTTTTCAGATGCAAAACACATATATTTAAGTATGAATGAGTAAATATACACTTATTTTTAATATAAAAGATAAAATTGATATTAGAAATATAATTGTAGATTATTTTTCTATAGTATTAAAATATGGATTGTGTTTCTTCATTTCGGGTTTTCCTCTGGTTTCGGATCGACTTCTTCAAATAGAATTATTCAGTCCGAGTCGGGTACAACCCGACCCGTGCAGCACTCTATTATGGAGATGCCCCACCTGAGGTATTATAGCGAAAACTGGCTATTACCTAATAATAACAAAAGTACTTTATTACATACAAAAATTCAATGAAAATTACTTAAATCCGAAGTATTTTTATATAAATAATACAAAAAAAATGCACAAAATTTCATATACATCTGCATAATGAAGATTTATATAGAACAGTTGAATATCCAAGGGTAAATGCTTAAAATATATTTTGGAAGATGTCCAAAATATATATCTAAGCTCTTTTGTTAATTAATGCATTTCTTATTATTAAAAGCAAATATTTCCTACAAAACTGTTCTAGTATTGTTAGAAGACAGGAAACTGGTTTATACCTATTTCAGCTTCTTTCAATTTAATTAAAAAGCTCTTTCTCATTTTGTACTATTCGAGAAAAGTTTAGCAAGAAAATAGTTCAGTTCTCGGCTATTTTTATGTATCCAACGCCTAGTTGCGTGACAAAGCTCAAGATTAAGGTGGGGTCAGTTATCATAATTTACTGATACGACATGGAGTAAATAATTTACGGAGCTAAAAGGAATTATTTTATATTTAACTTATATTCTTTTCTTTGGAAGTTCCTTTCAACTCTTCAGTGTATTTAAAAAAAAAAAAAAAGTAGTCGTTAATTTTTAGATCACGTAAAGTTTACTTTGAGTGTGTGTGTGTATGAAAACTTCCTGTACTGAAATCTTACCCCATAATGTTCTTTCTCCGTGTAAAGTGAAAGGTGAACTGTTTTTTTTTTCCCTTAAATTGGTATTTATGTGTAATATTTAACGTGCTTTACAAAGTTAGCATTAAAAAAAAAAGAAAAGAAAAAATATTTTTAATGCATCATATTTCTTCCTTAGCACATTGTATATGGCAAACGTAAAAATACAGTTTTATTGTTTGATGGTAAAAATTATTGTTGGAACCAGAAAAGTTGTAAAGAACAAAACACAAGATGTAATATAAGTGTACTTGCTCCCGATTGGTTGTAAGCAAGTTTCAATTTATTGTGACTTTTGTTACACATAAATTTCGGGCTCATTTTCGAAAAATGTGTTAAGAGTAAGCCGTGGATCATTTTCAAAATTTTTATGGAAAGTTGGATAAAGTATGTTTTCAGCTGTTCAACCGCCAAAAAGTACAGGTACCTATGATTTCTAAGTTAAGCATTTACTAGTAAAGTAGCTTTTTACCATGGGCGATGTCAGGGGATTGCAAGGAGGGAGAGGGGGGGGGGGTATGCTTACCTGAAGTTTGAAATTTTATAACAATTTCTTTATCGTTCATGATTTTTGAGTAAAATAATATTAAAAAATGACAGATGACTTAACAAAAACTAAGCATTAATAGAAAAGAAATTATGATTAAGGGTAAATTATTTTTTTTTAATTATAATAAAACATCGGAGTCATTATAATAGTGTCTCGGCTTATCGAAAAACTCCGTTAAAGAAATTCTGCCTTTTCCCCTCATGTATTTTGTCTACCGTCCCTGATTATTTTTATATGCTATTCATCTTTAATAACAATTTAAGTGCCGGTGTCCTTTTAAAGTATAATATTAATATCTGGACTAGTAATAAAGCGCCGGCGTTTTTTAAAAGACTCTTTAAAAGGCCTTTAAAATCATAAGAACATTAATTTAGTAGAAATGATTTATACAAAAATAGGTTGAAAAATAAAGGGAAAAATACGGAAAACGGTGAACGTTATAAAGAATAAATACGTGTCTGCAAGGTCCCGTCTAGTCTGGATTAGTATTTATCTTACTATTTTGTCCTACGAAGAACAAAGATATGCCGCATGAAAGTTATTAAATGACTTAGGAATTGTTCCCTTTTTAATTAATTTTGTATATTTTAAAAACTAGTGGTAAAAAAAGTATAACAAAAACGAATGTGTGTGTAAGAAGAACAGCCGACGCACAGTGGGGCGTTTTGAGGATCTAAGCTACAGTCCCTGGCCAAATTATTAGACGAGTTGTTTTTATTATAATTTATTAAATATCTGGAAAGATACATGAGGAATTATCTTGAAACTTTAGGAGTGTAAACAACATGATCAACGTCATATATTTCCGAGAAGATTTTTCTTGAAACCCCATAAGGGGCCGTCAACAAATTGAAGAAAAACGAATACGTTTTTGATAACCCTGTAAAAACCAATATCACAAAAGCGTTGAAACGGTATCACACGCTTAGGAGGCTTATTGTAATAATTTGGGTTCATTTTTATGAAGATAGCATGTATACTCGAAGAGAAATTCAGGTTTTTATAAAAACAGTCCCAAATTTTACTAAGTTTTTTGCTTATAATTTGCAGAGTTTTTAATATAAAAACAAGTTATTTTCAGAAAATATGACAAACAAAAGTATACACAATACCCTGCAATCATAATTAAAAAATAATAAAAATTGCATGAAAAATGAGCAGGTTTACTAAATATTTTTTCACTGCGCATGCGCGAATTCAATCAAAATATACTGTGCATAATATATTAGCTAAATATATAGTCCAACTTTTATGAAAGTCTCAAAAACATAGCTTGAAAATTCTGATAGTGATCGTCGATAGAATAAGCTCGAAATTCGCTGTTTCCAAAAGGAAGCAAAAAGATGAGGGGTTGTATCCAAATATACTAGCTTTTGAAAGTTGACATAATAAGAATGAAGCGTCTCTCATTCTATATTTGATACAACCCCTAATCTTTTTGCTTCCTTTTGGAAACAGCGAATTTCGAGCTTATTCTATCGACGATCACTATCAGAATTTTCAAGCTATGTTTTTGAGACTTTCATAAAAGTTGGTCTATATATTTAGCTAATATATTATGCACAGTATATTTTGATTGAATTCGCGCATGCGCAGTGAAAAAATATTTAGTAAACCTACTCATTTTTCATGCAATTATTATTATTTTTTAATTCTGATTACAGGGTATTGTGTATAATTTTGTTTGTCATATTTTCTGAAAATAACTTGTTTTTATATTAAAAACTCTGCAAATTATAAGCAAAAAACTTCGTAAAATTTGGGACCGTTTTTATAAAAACCTGAATTTCTCTTCGAGTATACATGCTATCTTCATAAAAATGAACCCAAATTATTACAATAAGCCTCCTAAGCGTGTGATGTCGTTTCAACGCTTTTGTGATATTAGTTTTTACAGGGTTATCCAAAATATATTCGTTTTTCTTCAATTTGTTAACGGCCCCTTATGGGGTTTCAAGAAAAAATCTTCTCGGAAATATATGACGTTTATCATGTTGTTTACACGCCTAAAGTTTCAAGATAATTCCTCATGTATCTTTCCAGATATTTAACAAATTATAATAAAAACAACTGCGTCTAATAATTTGGCCAGGGACTGTAGGTGGACAAAATTATTGCGTTGAAGTTTGATTAGGTTTTGCTGGGTTTTCGAATGTATCAGTAATAAAATAATCAAACAGTGATAAATATGTGGCTTATTTAATAATTTATATAATTTATATTATTATTATTTATTTATATTATAATATTGTGTTGTCCTTGAAACTACACATGTATTCAAAGTTTCAGCTCAATCGGATAATTAAAAGTGGTTTAAAATTGACTTGCAAGATTTGAATTAAAAACTCAAACACACACTTCAAGTTAATATAACTTAATGATTCGCAAACTTTCGCAGGAGCTTTCGTAAGTTTCCAATACTTTAGAAATGGCACTTTGATTTAAAAAAATGCTTATTTCTTAATAATGCTTAATACTGTATTAAAAGTCAAGATGATGTTTGAAAACAAGATGGCGCTTATTTTCAAACAACAATAGGTTAAATCTTGTGACAAACATGTGACATATGTCCAGTGAACTCCTGCTTTCAAATAAAACAAAAAAGTCACGACTTGCTTTCGAAATTACAAAAAAATAATTCAACTGGTGAAACTCCCTCAAACCAACGGCATTCTTACGAAACTCTTACGGATCCTGACAAAGGAGACATTAGGCTACCAGTATACGCGGTCTTGTTAAATTCCAAGATAATCGGAAAAATGAATTTTGTCCACCAAGATCATCAAAACGCCCCACTGTGCGACGGGGAAACTTCTATGGCGATCGTAAACGATTCGAAGTAATATACATATGTTATGTAAATGGTTTTAGTATATTATATTACTTAAACGAATCAATAACAGGGCATAATTTAATATTTTATATATATATATATATATAATTTTTTCCATTCCTATACTCATTAGATACGAACGTCCTACCATTGCCATACCACGTTTCAATGTGTACACTCATAAATTTTACGATCATCTCCATAGGGGGTCTTCGATCACCACATGTAACATTGTCTCATGATGTTTTACAAAATTTGGGCGGCCTGTGACAATATGAACGCGAGTTATAAGTAGAGATCGACCGAAACAGGTTTTTAAGACCAAAACAGAAACCGAAACCGGATTTCGGTGATCTTTTCACTTTCGGCCGAAACCGAAAGTGTAAAAAAAAAAAATTAAAACTGATTAATACATACATAACTGCATATAATTATTAATTAATTAATAACAAATAATTAATAATTAATAATAACTAATTACGTTACTAATTAATTATTTAATTATACGTGTATTGAACCACGTTTCTAACAAACACACGTACATATATATGTGTGTGTAAGTTTCAAACAAAAATGAAACATAAATAATACAACTTTTTTATTTTACTATTTTATAACAACCAATAATTATAGGCATTTATCAATAATTAATTAACAATGTAGTTAAATAATGTAAAACAAATTCAATAATGAATATTTAATTTTTAAATATATTCACATTTTCAGTTCGTTAATATTTTGCATTTAAATGGATTAAAATAAAGTACTTAAAAGTTTGTTTTTTAGGAAATTAACATTGAATATATTTTAACTATTTTATAATAAATATTATTAATTTAATAGACGTTTAAATGTAGATATATATTTAAATAATGCTGAATATTATTATTGATTATTTAAAATTATGTACAAACATTTTTATGGTACATATGTTTAAATAACATGTTTACTTAAAAAAAGCTTTGCCACTCACTGCCTCTCTTAAGAAAGTATTGAAATGGCACCCTGTTTGAAAATTTTATCTCCGGTGCCAAGTTGACTCTCTGTGCCTCTATCCAAAACTACTAATTTTCATATAAAATAAAACGTAATTAATTTATAAATAAGACAGAAATAGTTTCCAATTATACGAATTTCATCTAATAAAAAAATATTTTAAGTATACGTACCTCGATATATCTTTTGTAATAAATTTCGTAAATCTTCATTTGTTCATACATCATATATTTTAACACCTTTCTCATAAAGCATTTAAAACAATCTGGAATTTCAAAGTAAAAAAATTGTATTACTGTTAAGTTTGCAGCTTTTAAAGATCACGTGATACGCATCTTTTAAGTTTAGTCATATATGCATTGCTTGCTTTATAATGTACACTCGCATCATGAATCAGTCATGACGGATAATGATTAACAGTGGAGTTCACAGCAATAAACGGTGTCTCATTTGAGCCGATACAACTCATATCAATGAGTAAAGTTGAAAATTTGTGACAGAAGGAACGATACTTTAAAATACACGGGGGGGGGGGGGGGATCTCCTATTACCACCTTTAATATTGTGTCACGTTGACCCCGAACACAAAATTTGGGCGGGCTCTGAAAATTCGGTTACGAGTTATAAGAGTTTAAAGTTGTCAGTCCTTTATATTTAGTTTATAATAAAATTTACGGAAGCTTTGATAAGAGTTACCTCTTATAACGATCCGCCATGATGTTTAACCATACAACGTTTGGCAGGCATACAGCAATTAAAGTTCTAGTTACAGCCATTTTCGGGACTTTATATTTTTATTATACCAAAATACTAGGGTTCCTCAATAATAAAATAAAACTGGCATAGTCCCCTTTATAACGATTACATTTACCATACAAAATTTGAGAGGGCTTTGACTGTTAGGATCCGAATTATAAATGTTTAAAGTTATCGGACTCATATATTCACGTTGTAGAAAATTTTGGGTGGAGGGCTCAGATTAAAAAACCAACAGACCCCTCCCCCTCCTTCCCTTTATAACGATTACGTTTACCATACAAAATCCGAGGACTACGACAATTAGAGCATGAATTATAAATGTTTATGTTACACTGAAGTATAGGGGAGGTTCAGTAGAAAACCGACAGAGTCCTCCTTTATAATGATTACGTTTACTATTTTTCTTAAAATTTTAAATATCCGCTGACTTTGCAACATAAGTTTCTTCCTTATCCAATAAATTGTTAATTTTAAGGATCAAATCTTTTCTATTCCAGAAGAAATGCATAACATATAAAAACGAAGATGTGAAGGATTTATTACAGCAGCAAAAATAATTATAAATTCTTTTAGTGTATTTTAATTATGCATTAATTCTGTAGTTTCAAAGTTTTTGCTCACTTTTGTGAGCTTCTCTATTTTCTGATGCAAAATTTTTCAGAGATACATAGAACAGCTTTGATATTCTCAAGATTGGTACACATCACCTACCTGATTTCATTAAAACCAAAAATAGTGCCGCACGGTCCATTTGTTGATTTTACGTGAAATGAAATGACCCACGTAAATGCAAGGTAATTCTTTCTCTTAATGTTATTTTTCATATTATATATGAAATTTATACTGTGGATTAATCTTATGAAACTAGATTTAGATAATTTTGAAAAAGCATGTGTGATAATTCTGCTTCATATATATATATATATATTTGTTTTTCTTCAGACGTAAAATAACTGTTGTGTCTTATCGGTACAACATAGAATAATGTGTAACACTTATACATTATATTAGTGGTATATATATGTATATGAATATGTATATATATATACAGTGTGATTCATAAATATCGAAACAATAGGCTATTTCCTTAAATATTGCCTCTACGCACATACGTCCAGTTGCAAAGTTTCATTAAAAAAAGTACAAAATGTGATGAGATAAGTTGCAACTCCATGGGGGGTCTATTTGAGAAAATACAAAAATTAAATTTTTATACGGTTCCCGTAGGATAAAACTTCCAATTAGCAAAATTTTCCTTATTCATTCTTGAATTAAACAAAAAAATCCATCTTGATATCTGCAAAATTCTCCGAGATATTAAAATCCAAAATTCGTGACTCTAATTCGTCCATTTAAGCAAACTTCTGAGCGAAGCAATATCAGTTCATTTGAAATGAAAGTTAGGGATCGACGATAAATTTACACATTATTAACAGACAATCGAAGACAATGCCTTAACTTTTAGATATAATATAACAACGTATAGATTTTTGCGTTAAACTTGCTTGAGAAATATGCTAGAGATCTGCATGAGACCGAGCTTTGAACCAGGCCCGTAACCGGCACGCCCCACTGGCCGGGTTCTGCCGGCCCGTGTCTTTATTGTTCTTAAGACGTGTTGGACAGGTAATAAGTTTTGTAAAAATAGTAATAGCGATAATCAAACTCCTGTTAACGGAATTATTGGCAATATATTTTAATAAATTACACAAAAATCTACTTTTTGTTATACCAGCTTCAAAAGTTATGATGTTTTTAAACCTATTTTTCATTTATTCCAAGCGACATTGTTTTTTTTTTTTTTATCTTTATTCTATTGCGTATTTTTTTAATAGATGCCAAGCTCCCACTAATCTTCCGTTATAAGTGTGTTTATTTGACCCGGGTTTAATACGAACTCTTTTAAAAAATTCAATTCAATAAATTCGACTTAAAACCTTTAAATTATGTAAGTCTAAGATTCATTAAATAAATTTTCTGGTTTTAAAGTGGTTAACTGGTTCAAATTAATCTACATATTACGGAGGATTACTGGGAGGTTTGGCAGCTATGTAATTGTCATGCGAACACATAGTAATCTAAAGTATACTGTAAAATTTTCTTATAAATATGTATGCAGTATTCTTTGAGGTATCCGCCTACGTTTAAAACGTCAATTTCGATGAAAATTTGCAATTTCTTTTTATTTGATTTTCTTATAGAATGAACATTTCTGTTTCTAAATCTGTTTTTATTTTTCCTGTACGCCTATTAGAAATGAAATTAAAGACCTTTAAAAAACAGCTGACATCGTTAATTTATACCGGAAGTGGAGATATCTAAACTGGAAGTGGATCGAAAATTGAGGTTTATTAAACTGTTTTAGCGCATTTTTTAGTTTTTACAGTTAATATTATATTTTAGCTTTATCTATAGCACTGCCTCAAAGGTTTTTTTTTTTTTTTACTACTTTATCAAGTTATTAGCATTTTCTGCAAAATTTGATTTTTATCAAGAAAAGTTGAATACTATTGCTCTAATTCAAAATTTTATTATTCTATAATCATGAAATTTTTTGAGTAGCTATTTGATAATGTCTAGAGTGTAATGAACTAAAGAATTAGCTCTAAGTGACTTATTTTTTATATATAGCTATTTTTATGAAGAATTACACGTAAAATTACTGAAATTTTCTATGTAATTGTATATAATCAGCTGTATCTCTTTTAGATTTCCATATATTGACTAGTTTTTAGTTCATTACACTCAAGAGTGTCTAATATGCATATGTTAAAAAAATATTTGTGTTGTATGGATTTTTTTTTTGTTTTTAGAGCCGGAGCCGTTTTTATAAAAAAAAATGCTGAAAAATGACTAAAATTCTTCAAAATTTCTAAAAGTCGCATATTTTATATTTTTTCATTATTTTCTTTATTTTGTGTTAGATTACACTGAAAAATACCAAAAAATGTGTCAAAAGTAAAGTTTTTCAAAAAAATGTCTCCGTACGTAGTCTTACGTACCTTAAAATAATCTTAATTGTATCTTAAGAAAAGTGGATTTTTTTTTTTTTTTTTTTTTTTTTTTTTTTTGTACAAATAACGGCCTGTGCAGAAATCGAAAATATGCACAAACACTTGTCTAGATAATGAATTAAATAAAATTAAGTGCATCGCCCATGAAAATGGTTTTCTTTCGCATCTTATCAATAAACCCATCTATGACCTGAAACATAATGTGCGTAAAATAATTTTATATCTCTAATAAACTTAAATTTTGTAACTTTGGCTGTATACCAGATTTGTATGAGAGACTAGGGTATGCGTTAAACAAATGCAATATCTGTATTCGAGAGCCAAACGATCTTAAAAGAAGATACTATTAGGTGCCAATCTTTGTTTAAAACTTTAAATGCATTTTTCTGCATCGTAGGTTTTTTTTTTTTTTTTCAAAATCTCATCTTTAAATTGATATAATTCAATAACCGTTAAAGATAAATGGTTCAAATTTGGAATATATCTTTTTCAAATATTTTACTTAAATTTTAATTCGGCAAATTTGAAAAAAAAAAATATTAACTTTTGAAAATGCGATTTTTTTAAAATAAGTTGCATCATTTTTTTTAATTGCTATTATAAATATTTTTTTTTATTAATATTTTTTAAAATGCTGAATCAAAATTAAAACTTATATATTTCTGTTTAATTAAAAGAAAAAAAATCAATTCGACAAATAATATTTCGAGTTATAACAATTTTAAATTACTCTGAATTTCTTGAAAAAACAGAATATATATTTTTTAATTTTGTAAGAAGTCTTATGATGCTATTCTGTTTACAAATTATATGGTTAACCATCACAAAAAAATCACAATTCTAACTCTATAAATAAATTTAAAAAATAATGTTTCCTTGATACCTTACAGCAACATTGTTTCATGAATTACACGCATTTCAATTTGTGTCTGATCCCTTGTAACCTCACGAATTATTAAAACGGACATATCTCTCTGAGTTTTGCAGAAATCAAGATGGATTTTTTTTTAAATTCAGGAATGTATAAAGAAAAATTTCCTAATTTTATTTTACGGGGACCGTATAAATAGTTAATTTTTGTATTTTCAAATAGACCCTCCCCCTGGAGTTGCAACTTATCTCATGAAATTTTGCACCTTTTTTTTATGAAACTTTGCAATTGGAAGTATGTGCCTAGGGGCAATATTTAAGGAGATAGCCTATTGTTTCGATATTTATGAATCACACTGTATATATATATATATATATATATATATATATATATATATATATAAACCAAGTTTCCTGTTGGAGAAATGTACATATTTCGGAACATTTAATTTCATCATACTTTTAATAAGGGATGTAAAATAAATGAGTAAACATGTTAATTTAGGTTCGAGAATTTTCTTTTCTGAATAAGGATTTCTACAAAGTGTTTATTTTCTGGAATTTCTGCCGTTAAATTAGCATGGTGAGTCTTATACCAGAGACGAGATATAACCTTTTGTTTGTTTTTCCCTATGAAAAACAAAATGCCCATTATACATGCGTATGTACGATAAATTACTTTGATAGCTGTCAATTAAAGGTCACAAGCATATAGAAAAAAAAATATGTTAGTGTGAATGTCTTAGATCTGTGATAGATCACCACTTTAAAAAGTCAAACAGCTTATTGAGTTTGACCAAATACTGCAACCTGAATACATTTTCACGACTCATCAATTTCTAGTGTAGGATAAAACTTATTTGTATTCAGGGCTTTGAGAAAAATGAAGGATTTCTCTTTTTTATAATTTTATCAGTTTAAATTCTAACATAATTAAGATGGATTAACCTGGGACTCGAGCCTTTAGTCGTGCAGGGCTGTTTACCCTGCTCTCTCGTCAGCCCTGTTTTCAAAAATTTGTTGCCTGATACCATCATTATCTTTTCAGATTTTTTTAAAAGTACTTTGCTCTTGAGAAGTAAAAATAATACCAATGTTAAAATGATAAACCTGTGATGTGGAAAACTGTTTTTGGCTGCGCTTATCTTTTTTTTTTGTGTGTGTGTGTGTGTGTGAGTATGCGCGCGGGCGCAGGGTGAGCCATAATTAACCCAGAGTTTTGTTTCTAAAGATTTTTACATTTTCAAAATTTACATCAAGGAATGAAATTTATAATGTTGAAATTATATACAAATAGTGTTTAATATCATTACTATTCACATGTGTGCGACCATTTGACGCCTTTTGACTTAAATGAATAAATGGCATTGAATGAAAATTTAAAGTTCATGTGATAGGCAGGGACAGATTTACACAGACTCCAGAGTAGTACTGGCACCTGTGGGGGCTTTCCCTAATCCTTTTGAAATGTATATTTTTTAATATATTGAATGTTACAGCCTGTGTTAAAATATACACCCCATAAAATTTAATCGGCAAATTGTCGCAGAGGAAACGAAAATAGCCATTCAATTATGAATTAAGTTTTCTTTCAATTTCTGTTTTTAAAAAATATCTTAAGAGACCATCTTCACAGTGAATGTTTACCAAAATCTGAAATTTTCGATACGTGCAACCAATTTTGACAGCATATTTGAATTTTTCAGTACATTGTACTTTTAGATGCCAAACGGGAAGTCATTCGGTCAAATAGTTTAGGAATCATGAAGATTTAAAGTCTGGAACTCGTAACGTGAAATTCCTGCTTAATCGTTCCAAAACACATTGCAGTGCAGGTAGTTTTTAAAGCATAATTCAAAAACTACTTGACAGAATGAGCTTTAAATTAGTATTCGCATATTTGAAGGTTCTAAAAATCTATTCCTGTTAAAAATTTATATGTTATATTTCAAAATTTTTACGAAAATATACATCTTTTGAAAAAGATTTTCGAAAGAAAAATATGAATTGTGACTTATGTATTTTTAAGCGAAATCTATTTCTAGAAGCTTCAAATATGCGAATCGAAAATTACAGCGCATTCCGACGAGTAGTTTTTGAGTTATGCTTAAAACTCACCTAGATTGCAATCTGTTTTTCAACGATTATAAAAAGGAATTTATATTTAACATTACGAGTTCCAAACTTTAAAACTTCATAGTGTCTAAACTATATGACAGAATGACTTCCCGTTTGGTATCCGAAAGTAAAATGTACCGAAAAAAACAAATATGATATTGAAATTGGGATGTTAGTATTAGAAATTTCAGTTTAGTACAATTTCAGTATGAAGGTGGAGAGGCCCTTTGAGCTTATTTTTTTTCAACATTCAACATAAATTGAAAGAAGAGATAATTCCTAATCGAATGACTATTTCCGTTTATTTCTGCGACAGTTTGGCGATTGAAATGTGAGGGGTGTATCTTTTTAGGGTTTCGTCAACACCTACTTAACTCTCTACTTAAAGAGAGTTAGGTAGGTGTTGGTTTCGTTCATCTTTACGAAACCCTATTAGTCCCGCTTTGTTGTCTGTCTGTCACAGAGCCGGTTCTCAGAAACTATACAGTCATGAAATTTTGTGTACTTATAGCTGAATACCTACTATGAAGCTCAAAATCATAAAATTTGAAAAATTCGTATTATTTTAATATATAGAGACAAAAAGCCAAAAATATAACAGCCTTTTCCTATTAAATTTAAACATTTTTCGTTATAGCAGTTGCCAACAATTAAAAATCCACAATAAAATTCTTTCTACAATAATTAATTTTCTTTTGAAAGATTTCCACGTGAAAAATGAAAATGAAATAAAAAGTTTCACTAGTTCAAAAAAAAAAGATTAATATGACGTCATATTGGTAATAAAACGTAAATTTTCAAACATTTCTCAATAATACAAGGAGTATCTGTAAATTCAGAAAGCAGCTTAATATGACATCATTAGAGAATTAAAAAGAAAATTAATCTGACGTCTAACATTTTGAAGGTCTCTATACAACATGTTTAATTTTAAAATTGATTTTTTTTTTAATATTGCATTTAGTCCACAGGACAGATATTATTATGACATAGTATAATAGCGGGCTTCGCCCGCTATCGGACCGGTTCAGATTTTCGAAAAAAAGAGAAAAATAGACCGGTAACTTTTTACTTTATAAAAAACATTTTTGAAAATGAAATTTATTTGGATTTATTAAAGAAAGGATAAAGTGTTTTGAAAGGAATATTAAACAAAACCCTTTGTACGATCTTTGATCACACGTACCCACTTTTTTTTTTTTTTTTTTTTTTTTTACACCGACTGTATATCAAAGTAGAAGTACTATTTAGGATACCCTTGAACATATGCTCTCTTCATTATCCCCGAAATTCCTAATATTATCAGATAAGAAAAATATAAATGTCCGTTATAGCAATATTATCAATGATTTTCAGTAGGAACTTTCACACATTTCAGTAATCTTTCCTTACAGTAAATGAACCGGTTTTTCTTTTTAGTAGAATAATTAAAGATATTCTTCTAATTTTATACGAAAAGAGACAGTCATGATAGAAATATTTTCTATGAAAGAGACTTTCTTAAAACGATTTTTTTCACAATAAATTAAAGCTTTAGAGTAAATTTGAAACTTATTTCTTATCGAATATTTTCGTAACTAAGGCCAAAGCCAGTACTTGTCATTATAAAATGAGAATATTTAGCAATTCTAAAGTAAATGAGACTATTTGGTAATTATAAAACAATTTTCTTAAAGGTTTCAAAAGAATACCGATAATTGTTTTTCATACTCAGTATTGATCTTTTTTAACGGAAGCGAAACAATAGATTTCAAAAACCCGCTCAAAACTTTCAAACACCTAATAACATAACAAAAGCATATTATTCTATTCATTTTAATATCTATAAATAAGTGGTACATTTTAACCTTTTCAGTAATAAATATACATGTATACATATGTTTTTTCTGTGACCCAGGCAGTATGCCTGTATGCTTGTTTTCATGCTTTACTTCATGGAGAAAAAAACGTAGAAGTACGTTGTATTTGAAGTTTATCAGGGAGCTAGTGTCATGTTTAAAAATATTTTTTCATCATAGTTAAATGTAGGGGAACTGCAGCTCTCACAAAATTAAAGGCTGCTGCAGAACTTTTCCTTAAAAAAAGAAAATAAAACCTCCACTTCCACGGTACTAGATGAAAAGAAAAAAAGTTTTCCTGAAAAGGTTAAGCTTCAATTTGACGAAAATTTTGAAAATATAAAAGCATGGCTCAAAAGTTATTAAAGTGACAAGAACGGTTTGAAATGACGAAAAAAAAATATTTGTTATTATTTTTATAATGTGTGAATAGTTAAGAATGCCGTTCAGATGGGAAATTCCTGAAATAACGGTCGTATGAGACGTAAATGTATAGCCGCAGAGACCGGCTATATCTCCGAAGGCAATACTTTAAACTCAATACTTTATCTCGAATCACTGTATTTCAGCGGTTTTGCCACAATTATTTTTGAACAAGTTAACGGATTTACAGGTTTCTATTTTTTCTTTTACTGTATTTCAGTGGTTTTGCCACAATTATTTTTGAACAAGTTAACGGATTTACATGTTTCTATTTTTTCTTTTACTGTAATTTCAGCGGTTTTGCCACAATTATTTTTGAACAAGTTAACGGATTTACATATTTCTATTTTTTATTTTACTGTATTTCAGCGGTTTTGCCACAATTATTTTTGAACAAGTTAACGGATTTACAGGTTTCTATTTTATTTTATTTTATTTTTAAAGAGGAAATTAATTTCTTTACAAACTATTACCTGCAAATCATTTTTTCTTTTTTCTTTTTTTTTTTTTTTCTTTTTTTTTTTTTTTTCTTTTTTTTTTTTTTTTGTTTCAAGTTTTGACAAAAAATAAGATAATTTTTTATGGATTTTAATTTTTTATTACATATTTTTAAAAGTAATTTTTTTTTTTTCAGATATAATGAAGAGACAACGTAAAAAGCAGTATAAAAAAGAAAGATGACTCAAATATATAGAACATGGGCTTCAAAATAGCGGCAAAATTAGTTTTGCAAAAATAATTTTGTCGAACAATGTTAAAAAAATTTTTTATTGTTTTTGCAATTTAACAAATATTTTTTTATTATTTCTATAAAACATAAATACATAAAAGTAAAAAGAAGTAGTAGTCAGAAGTTAATTATAAAGTTCCTAATCCACGCTCAAACTTTTGTCAAATTTCGTCATTTCAAACTCTTTTTGTCTTTTAATATCACGTCTACGATAAATATATCTTGAATGATATATTTTTCTTTGTAAATTTAAGGTGATCAGGCGTCCCAGAAAAATTGGGACGCCTGATCAAAGTCCTGGTTTTAGACTCAACATTCCAGCGTCCCGACGCATTTCTTAATATTCCGGTATTTAACAAAATCTATAAAGATCCATTTCTACATATTTAACTTTAAAAAATGTTTTTAATAGTTGCATATTTATATTTGCTATTAATAGAAATTAAAACTTTCAAGTAAACAGTAAAGCTCAGTTATCCTTTTCAGGGATATGTTTTTTCGTTGCATTGAATATCATGGGAATTCATACCCATTTCTTTTTAGGGTTTATTTTTAATTTTGTGAACTGTAGCGTACATGTTAACAATGTTGAAAAAAATGTTTTAAAACATTGCCAATATATTGATATCCCTGATAAAACTCAAGTACCAACATATAAATTTTTTATCGTCATGCAGTAACGTATGCAAACGTCAAATAAACCCTCACTACGCTTGCAGATATTCTTACTAAACTGCAAAGGGAATCGAAGCGGACAGACGATTTTTTAGTGACGGTAATCTCCAAGAAAAAGTTCAGAAAATTCAAAGTATCATAACTTAGTGAATTTTGATCGTAGAACAGTGTAATTTTTACTGTTTTACTTATCAGAACACGAAAAAATTTCTTTCTAAATATAACTTATAGGATTTCCATGGACTGTATGCAAATTTTAAAAAGTGCAACTTTTTGGAAAATTAATGGTAGGATTATTTCCTCTATATAATCTTAATTCCTATCTAATTTAAACACAATTTACACTGCCTACGCATCTTGAACAGGTAAAAAAATAAAGCGCATTTAAATCTTGTATAAAAATTACAGTTGAATATCTAAGAAAATGCAAAAAGATATCAGTGATATGGTTAGATGCATTTTAGTTACTCTCTAAAAGTAGCTGGATGATAAGGGATTGTTCATAAGCTGCAGTTTATGCAACGCAATTTATTATGTAATTTATTTTAATTTACAAAATGCAACAGATGTAATATATCTAATTTAAAAGTATTAGCGTTTATTTAGTATATTTGTATTTTTTATAGAATTCAGTTTCCATCGTGTGATTTAGGACGAAAATTAACAATATGTGGACCACCCGCCAAGGCCCAAAGAAATGGCATTCCTTGCCATTCCTTTGACTAATGTTCGATGACTATAATATTTTATGAACAAAAAGCCAATGCTAAAAACATTATAGTTTGAAAAATCTGTAAATAGCTTTTTTGAATCACATGAAACCAGTTTTTTAAGTTCTTTGAATATAATAATAAATAATTTAAAAAAAAGCCACTTATGTATTAAGAGTAGAATAGTTTTTAAAAGAGAATTTTTTTTTATATATTGAAAGTAAGAATAATGACGCGGAACTAATTTCCTGTTCGCTTCCAGACGGTTTTAATTTTTCTTTTAACCTGCAAAGAATTTATTATTTTTTCATTTGGTTTGGATTTATATATCGCATACTTATTCATAAAGTGAAACAATTAAAAAAAAAAAAGAAGTTCTTCAGAAAAGGTCAAAAACGTTTTCAAGCATGAAAACTAATTATTTTTTTTTATTTAAAATATATGGAAAATTAATTCAAAACCTTTTATATGTAAAGTCAAAAGTAATTTATTTGTTTCTATATAAGCCACAATATAACAAATTATCTGAAGTTTTGTAAACAGTTGAGTTGTACAACGTCAAAGGCAAAAAAAAAAAAGATAAAATTGTATTTCAGTCAATTTTAATTATATTTAATCGTTAATTTAGATACAGGTTGTTAATTTTTTTTTTTCTGATTTGCTCGTATTTCGGGTCATTTCCCCCAGAAATGCAATTTAAAAAAAATTTTAAAGAAAGAGGGGACTCGAGAGAATGGGATCTAACCCCAAAATTTTGTGCCGAAGCACGTATTTTTTGTTATTTAAATTACTTGGTAATCTAAATAATTACCCATTTTAATTACTTTGTCTAAATCATTGTTACCATTCTATATCATTTTTTAACAATTCAATCTAATTACTTCTACCTGTGCACAGCAGTATATATACCCATGGTGAGTGCGCCACTGTGCGAAGATTACTGTTCGGAAATAGTGGCCCAGGGTACCACTATTTACATAGAGTATTGTTAACAAGTGTGAAAAAAATTACATCATAAATACATCTAAATAAAGCCGATTTCTTCTAAAATAGTGCTTCTCTAAATATCTTGAAGTTCTTCGTCATTAATAGTATTAAAACCATCGCTTATCTTCTATGTAAGGCCAATTGTATATGTATTGTCGTCCGTATTTTCTCTTTTTATAATATACTAGATAATTACAATTCTAATTTGATATAGGTCCCTATCCACAATGGTCAGTTTTGAATTAAGCATTACTCATTCAATTTTAAATATTACATGCATGCGGTTTATTTGTAATGATATTGATCCAGCAAAACTAAAAAAAATTCTGACCACTTTTGTCTAAGCGGATCGTATAAAATTTTAAAAAATGTAACCTTTAAAAATTTATAGAACTATTTCATTAACATAATCTGTGTTTTTACCTTATTTGAATATTTTTGCTATTTACAAGGTCTACTTATTTCCAATACCTAAATTAATTAATGTACATTTCAAAGTTTTAGAGACACCCTGTAATAGATTCATCTTGAACAGAAGAAAGGTTTAATGCTCTAGACGATAGATGGCGTTATATTACACCTTATACGTTCTTGCTTTCTGATACAGAAAGAAAAACACGGGAAAAGAAATATTGAAATTTGTTCTTTTCTATCCATTGAGTCAAAATTGAGCCAGATTTCAAGGTAAATTTGAAAATGAAGATCGATAGGTCCAGGACCGGATTGAAGTATAGGTAAAAATCGCCCAGACTGTATTCCTGTACGGGTCAGATAATTCCAACCCGAACCCAAAAATTCTTTTTGAAGTCGACCCGAACTCCGACAAAATAATTTTCCCAAACCTACACTCTTCAACTAAACCAACGCGAAATCCGAAATGAAAGAAAATTTATCCATTTTTTAATAAAGTTGTGAAAAAATAGTCTACAATAATATTTGTAATATCAATATGATCTTTCGTGAAGATATATGAATACATATCTAATCTAAATAATTTTATAAAACTTTTATAAAAAGTGGTTTCATTATTTAGACGAATAATTGAAGTGGTGTTGAATTCTTCAGACATTTTTCCCCTGAAGGGCCTAGAGCTTCGCAGGGGGAGGGAAAGATTTACATTTATAGACCATTAATAAGCAGAAATCCCGAAACCTTCTGGAGGCTCCGGGGAATAATCCCCCCCCCCTTCTCCTCCTCCTCTCACTATCCCCGAATTCAGGGGTTCATCAATTTATTTAACTAAGTATTGTTTATCGACACATTATCGATTTATATCCCTTTTTTTAGTTGGCACTAGAGTCCTGAATCAGATCGGGTAGGCGTTAGTTGTTTTCATTGTGGTTCGGGTCGAATCGACTCTAGTTGTTTTGTTTCGGTTTCGGGTTGAGTTTGGATTCTGGTGAGTGGGGTTAGGCTTAACCGATTTTTCAAAAGAAAGTCTAGTATATTGTTTCGGATCAAAAACTACGTAATATATGTATATGAATGAGTCTTTACCTGTTCATTTTTCTACATAAAAGATAAAATTTATATTAGATGCATGATTCTAGCCTGTTTCCCCATAATTACATGAAATTGTGTATCAGTTTTCTTTGATTGTTTGCTGTGGGTCGACGGAAATTTTTTTGTCGGGTTCGGGTTGAGTCGTGAGTCAGCAAGATTTTTTTTTTTTTATCGATTTCTAGTCGGGTTGCGGGTTGATTTTAAATTTCAAGTCTTATATAACCCGACCCGCGCAGGTCTCTATTTGGCACCGCCCAATTTCATTTTCCGTTTAAAATTGCCCTTGAAAAACATAATATAATCAGATAAAACAACTTTGATATCTGGGATCCTTTTACAATGGGTTGTGATATTTCCGGAAACAGTTCTGTTTTAATGTTGGTTTTCTCATAAATAAGTGTCGGAGTGAATGTCGTACGGTATCTCGTTACAGATGTCCCAACTTAAACGGAACTTGATGACTTGTTATCGTCAAATAACGAGAGCCGTTCGCATATTTTACTTTAAAATAAAGGAATAATGGTATGACTGTTTTTGTCAGGATGTAATGTGTATGGAGATTACTCATTGTATGTTAATGAAGAGTGTCATACACATTACCGTGTCGATGACTTCAGGATGACGCCTTTTTTTCATAATTTTGGTGTTCATTATTGTACGCTTGATCTAGTTTTGTTGGTTGTAATTGTAATGTGCATTAAGGAAACAAAATCCTACTTTTTTTTATTTATAAATATTTTCTGTGCAATTTTTTTTCTTCAAATGTATATATTTATTTTTACATATTTATTTTCAAATGTCTATACTTTAAAAAGTTATAAATTTAATTTTAAAAAATGAAAGTTTCAAAATTTAACCATGTTTAAAATTTGATATCATCTGAGAGACTAATTCTTTTTTCTTTTTTTTATTTTTGAACACAGACAAGAATAAATATATTAATTTGTCTTCGGAATTGGCCAAAATATTTATTTAAAAAAATAATTTGTAAAAGAAACAAAAGTTTTCTTTACGAATATTTTTTACTATAAGAATAATATTTTAAAAAATTTCTTTCAAAAAAAAAAAAAAAAAATCAAAAGCAATTTAAAGATCATACAGACAGACGACTTTCCTACTTATTATTATTTTATCTACAACTATTGTCAAACAATAATCTTCATGGTAAATTTCTATTACAAAACTATCTTGAAGATTATTTGGAAATAATGGTATACAATGTAATAAAAAAAAATAGTCGTGTGTGGCAACCCCTAATATATAACTGAATAACGTAGAAAGTATGGCAACTTTGAATTTTTTATGTCAAGAAATTCATAGAAATTTAGATATAAAAAAATAGATCTTGAAAAAATACATTCTGAGATAAATGTATTTATATCTCATTTATATCCCAGCCATATACAGTACAACATAAAAACCGTTATATTTTAATTGTCGTATTTACATGAGGTTTGCGTCATTTCATTCTAAAAAATCTAAAATATATTTTAACCCCAAAAATGTAAAAATTTATTTTTTTTCGGTATTTTCGTATCCCGGATCATTTTAAAGGGAGTTAAAATTTGTATTATAATTTATAAAAGCAGTGATTTCTTTTTCATCTAAATGTATACGTATTTGTTAATTGTATTCATGTAAAAAACTTTGCCACAAATATATTTTACATAGTGTATATTATGCATTTTTTAGCTGATTTTCACATGTTTTTTTTTTTTTTTTTTTTTTTTTTTTGAACTACTACTACTACTTGAATTATTAATATTTTTGCCTTATGTAAATTTTTACAGGTCATTTACAACATGCACTAAAGAGCTAGATAAATATATCTTTTTTTAACTTTGTATTCCCGGTTTTTATTTTTATAAAATTATATTTCTCACTTTCTAGTAAACTTCTACTAGCATTTCAAGCTTTACATGTTGATTAAAATTTTTCCAGTTATTTTGTTAAAAAGTATATAAATACTTTAATTCTGAGTACATAAATTCCAAAGCCTTAGTACTTAAAATTGATGGACGGTGTCTTTACATGTTTGCAATTAATTAGAAAATGATCCATATTAGCACATATTCTCGTAAGTCTGAAATTTCGTGTATTCTCAAATAAACGTATCATTTTCTAATTTAAAAAAATAAAAAATAAAATAAAAAAAATAAAACAGTTCTTATGTTTGTTTTCCGCCTTTTCAAAGGCGAGTCCAAGAGAGGGGTCGTCAAGTTAAGACACTTGAACCAAGAAAATATCTACCGAACAACACATTTTTTATATGTAAATGCGCACTGATGTATAGAAAAATGCTTCATTAAGAAATGTAATCCCCCCCCCCTCTCCTCTCCTGAAAAAAAGAGGTAACTTCTACTAAAATCAAGGTTCGGATTGGATGGGTATGATTTATAAATTACGGGAACTTTATAGAGAACAAACTTCCAAAATGGCAGCATGTGTAAACATTTTAAAGACATAATCTTCCTTGAATTCTCCGAATTTTCATTCGATTTTCACCTATTCATTGCGTGATATTAGCATCCAAAACGTCGGGGTGGAGTCGCGTTTTAAAAACCTTAGTATTTAAGGAGGTTATATCAAAATCTACACTGTAAAACATTTGTGTAAGTTTACCATGGTTTCTGTGTGTAACATTACACAAATTCTAGAGTAAGCCGTTCTGATGTTTGAAAAACTCAAATTGCTGGAGTAATCTTCCACAAAGGCTGTGGAACATCCTCCCTCATGCATGACGGATGACGTAGCGCAATGTTAACGCATGCGCAATGATAAATATCGTCAGAAGCAATATGAACGAGGAAGAAATAAATACGATAGACGTGAAGGACGCTGCAACTGCTCGCCATTTTTGAATATTGTTTCATCAAATTAAGAGAGTGTGAGGGTGTGTGTGTGTGTGTGTTTACGGGGGGGGGGGGGGGGCGGAAGTGTTAAAGGTATAAAAAAAAATTGAAAATGGAATAGTTTTACATATATTCGTATAATTCACTCTATTTTTAACAGTTAAACTACCCGAAACTACTTGATATATTATTTATAGTAATTAGTATTACAAATATAAAAGAAATGATACTGCGGATTGAATATTTTAAATAATACCTAAAATAATTTTAAATAAAATTGTTGAACTGACGTTTGAGGCCACTGATCTGCAGATTTACTAGTTTCATTGTTACTGTAAATTTAATTAAAATTTGTTTTTCTGTCGGAGGTGAATAAGCAAACATTTAAGACAGAAAATAATAAATTTTTAACAGCTTTTTTTTTTTTTTTTTTTTTTTTTTTGGAGAAAGGGATTGAGCCCCTCTTTTTTCTATGCCCTTAAACAATATTTCCTTCTTCCTGATTTGTTTTATTGATTGCCAGATTATAAAATATGCAAGGCAGAGTTATAAAAAAAATAATTTTATTAAAATATTGAAAATTTTATTAACCACACAAAATTAATTAAAAGCAGCTATTTATAAAAATTTTGGTGCTATTACATACTGCTAAGTGCAGTTTAACAATTAAATTTGATTACTTCGGTTTTCAGTTAAGTGAAAAAGATTTTATGAATTATGAATATTACTAAAATCACATGTCCGTTACTGGAAATTGACTAATTAAGCATTGCAGTAAAGGACACGTGTCTTAAAACCTTAAAAATAAATGAAATTTTGTAAATAGCCATTAGTACACTGCAAATCCTTGAAACACATTTTACTCATAATACAACACATTTAAAAACACTTGAGGTGTCAAGATGTGTTTCTCATATGCTCAATGCGTTCCCAGGTGTTTGAAAATAGCAAACAAAACACATGCTTCTAATCGAACGCATTCAAAACGCTAATCAGAAAACGCATGTTCAATGATGAATTAAGACATTTATTTCGGATGGACGGGGGGGGGGGGGGGGGTTGCAGTTCCGGGAAGAAAATGCGCTTTGAGAATAATAAAAATTTTCTAAAAATTGAAAAGCTTCGGAAGGCACACTTTAGCGTTCTGGCGGATCACCCCCCACCTCTCCCCCTCCTGGGCTGGCCACATCCTTAAATCAGCACTGGCCAAGAGCCCAAGTTTATAAAAGCAAAAATCAGCTATATTATTTTTCAGCTAACATTTCGTTCAACATTGCAACTAATGAACTGTCCGTGGGAGCCGACAGGAAGGGGGGGGGGGTGGCTCTTACTTGATTTCTAAATTTAATTAACTAAAAATTTCCTCTGATCGTCTCCCCCCCCCCCCCCTCCTCGCAAAAGATAATTTTAGTTCTGTTTTTTTGTTTTTTGTTTTTTTAATACGTTCATATTTTTTAAAAATGATACTAAACACGGGGTTAGGGAGGGACGGCATCCCTGACGTAAAATAAAGAAAACTATATTTATACTATTTGACAAACGCATGTTGTCAGACAGATAATGTTGCTGCATAAAAAATATATATAACATAAGAATCTACTATAGTCTCAAAGCAGAGGCCCAATACTTTCCATTTCCCCGTCCGGGGTGCTCATAGACCACCCTATGCCACTGCATACTGTCCTGCACGTGTCGGGCTGTACATGACCACCACCCCAAACTCAAAATTTTTGCTTAAAGTCAATCCAAACCGAAACTCCCCCCCCCCCAAAAAAAAAAAAAAAAAAAAAAAAAAAAAACGCCTATTTGAAGTGACTGAAATGAATCTAAATTTTAGTACTATTATGAATAAAATTTATATTTTTTGTATAAAAATGAACAAATGTAGACACTTTTAATATTTAGATATATATTTTTCTTTCATTTGAAAAATATTCAAGGACTTTCAATATAAACCGACACAAAAGAGTGAAAATCTAACCCGAAAAACATTTAAAGACAATCCATAAAACCGTGTTACTAATAAAACCATAATAATATCTTCAACCATCCATTTAGATTGAGATTGTGTCATTCCAAAATCCTTCTTTCCCCAAAAAGTAAGTAAAAAAAATTCTAACGCATGCGCTGTTCAAAGATGAAAGATGCGCACGTGACTTCCACTACCGTTCAAATCTCGTGCGCATGCGTTGTCAGCTTCGTAACAAAACGCGGGAGGAACAACAAACAAGCGTCGTGTCGTAATTCTGATTTTCACGATAATTTTAATGTCAACGAGGATGGAAATAGCTCAGTATTAAAAGGTAAGTAATTTTATTTCTTCTATTGTTATGTATTTCAAATTTAATTATGATTAGTTCAATCCAGCGGCCCCTTAGCCAAGACAAGCATTTGCTAAAAATATTGGCGAAGGCTGCCACTGAAATCTTAGGTGACTTTTTAGTTTGCGCTACAAAGTTTAACTGATTTATCTGGTTGCCAGTTCTTGGTTGTTTTTTGCTCTTATTAATATTTTGTTTAATAAACTTTCTTTCACAGAAAGGTCTAGGGAACTTGGTGTTATTTTGAAAAGCTTGGTGCTATTCGAACTTCAGAAAGTGAGATTTCTTGCTAGATTATATTAAACATCTATGAAAACAAACCTAAAAAAGGGCATGTACATATATAACGTTATCACTTTAGGAGGGGGGGGGGGGGGGTTGTATTTGATATCGTTATTATTTTTTTATCCAACCAAAATTTTCTCATTTTTTTTAATAACTTTTTCTTTCTATCAAAATATTTTTTTTTTTTTTTTTTTTTTTTTTTTTTTGTACTGTTAACTGTTTTTATGAAATTACAAAGTTATTAAAATCATAAAATGATTATACCATTTTTTTTCCTGAAAAAATATGGAATACCCCTACGTTTGACATCCCTATTCTTCTGTCATGTGTAAATGTGTATATGATGTAAATGATACTTGTTTAATAGTAAAGAAAACAGAAATAATGTTGTTGATCTATTTTGTTGATAAGAAGTTCTGCTTGCCCCCTACTCGTGCAGGAGACATGTGTAAAAAAAGTTATTACTTACTGTTGAATGCATTATGTAACAAACACCTATATTATTTAAATACTTTTAAATAGTAACTATTTCTTTTAAGTGTTATTTGATATAAAATTATTTCATTTCATATATAATAGTGATATTTTATTGACTTATTCTCTCCATTTGAGTAAGCAAAGTATGCGAATAATAAATGTATAACCATATTTGTATATAACTGCAAACGGAAAATAAAGTTGAAAAAAAAATGGATACTGATAGCCATATCATGAGGAGGTTGGGGGGGCTCTTCGAGGGATGTTAATGTATGATATCGTAAGGGTCGGGAAGAGGGTTCAAAATGCACTTTGAGAGTAATAAAAAAAATTCTAAAATTTGAAAAGTTCTGGAAGGCACACTTTATAGTTCTGGCAGATCATCCCCTCTCTCCCTCCCTGGCTTGCAACATCCTTCGATCAGCACTGGCCAAGAGCCCAAGTTTATAAAAACAAAAATCAGCCATATTATTTTACAACTAACATTTCGTTCAACATTGCAACTAATGAACTGTCCTTGAGTGCCAATAGGAATGCGGAGGGGGGTTGGGGCATTGCCTCTTACTGAATTTCTAAATTTAATTAACTAAAGATTTCCTTTTCTCTGAAAAGTTTGAAAAAACATATAATATCAAAAAGTTGATAACATTATATATGTACAGCCCCAGACTTTTATGCTTGTTTATAGTTGTATATAGTGTATATATAATATATATTACTTTAAGAAGGTGTAAAAATGTATGCAAATTATTTTTGGTTTATTCAAAGTGGGGACACAGCGGCTTGCATTTACATTTTAAATCAAAAAATTATAATACAGTTAAATTCTGTCCAGTTTTAATTTTTTTTTTTTATTATTGAAATTTGTATTGTTTTCATTCCAATACATTATATACTTCAGTTATGAAAAATTTTTTATATTTTTGCATCATCTAATATTGAAATATTTACATATAACTTTTTATTTTATATGTATTGTTTTTTATATTATATCACTTCTGTGTGTATACAAAAATAGAAAAATTGCTTTTTTATATTAAATTGTAAAAATATTGAAAAAATTACTTGTGTATAGAAAACAATGAATAGGTTGCCAAGAAATATGTTGTAAAATTTCCTACTCTCGCCAAGGCTCCTATATTGGAAAAGTACCTGAATATATATCTATTCATCAATTGAATGTACTAATAATTGCTAAACGTTTAAACAAATTGATTAGTTAGAGATCTTTATCTAATTGGTACATGTTACATAACCAGGGATTGCAAATATGGTTGCACTTTTGGTTGCAAATTTTTTTTTTATCTGGCAATTCAGTTATTAGACTGGTTTTTTTTTTGTTGTTATTGGTTTTTTTTTTTTTTTTTTTTTTTTTGTACACAAATTGACCCAAGCTTTCTTGAAATAAGCACAAATGGCATTTTTCTCCTCCTCCCCCTTCCCCAACTTTAAAAAATAAACTTAGAAACTATATTCAAACAAAAAAATTAACCTTTATTTTTAAATTATCAAAAATAAGTTCATCAAGTGTAAATTTAAAATAATAAAATCAGAAATTTTTGAGACTGCCACAGAAAAATAGGCAAAAACTTGTTTTCTTGCTTGACTATTTCATCGATGCCTTCCTTAGTAGATATAGATTTTGTAGCATTCAGCTATCTGGACATTTGAATCTGAACATGCCGATTAATTCAGCCTTTACAGTACAGTAGAGTCTCCAAAATCTGCACAGCTTGGAACCAGAGGCTGTGCAGATTTTAGAATTTTGCGGATTTTAGAGTTTTGCAGATTCTGGTTTTCTGGATTAAATGATTTTTTTTTTCAACTTACCTGTGTCCATTTAGAAGAAGACGTAATAATTCAATTTAAACAAATCAAAACTTGAATACTTTTAATTTACTTGCATATTATTATTTTAATATACAAAATTATTTTTTATTACAACTTTTGAACATTTCTTGTATAGTTTTTTGCTTCAGAATTTTCCCTTATTCTTGATGAAGTTTTTTTTTTTTTGCATCCTGTAAACAGTCATTATTTCTTGCTTGTCTATGCAACTCTGCTGTATCAAGAACATCAAAAAGTTTTCACAAAAATACAAACCTGAGAGAATGTTTAGCTGAATTGAAGTTCTTAGCTTTTTTTATGTTTTCAATAAATTATAGTTACGTTTTTAAACTTTGCCATCTCTTAAAGAATTTCGTACCCCGTATTTTTTTTTCAGGTGTTTGTTTTAAGATAGGGTGTGAAAAGAGTTGTTGGCCATTTATAATACAAACAGTGTAATATCTTGTGCCATTATATGTATTATAATTATTTATTCAAATAAATTTACGTAAAAAATAATTTTATTTTTGTTCAATAATATTTGGAGCAAAGATTATAAGATTACTTCTTAACTGCAAATTTCATTGTTTACATTTTGCAATGAAAGCAGATTTTGGAGTTTTGCGGATTTTCAAGACTCTACTGTATTTCTTTCTTTTTTTTTTTTTTTTTTCTAAGAGAACCATAATTTGAATAAGTTTCATTAGAAAATGAATTGGTTTATATTATCTTTCTAAACTATGTAACTAATAATTCTAAACTATGCTTGTTATTATTTTTTATCAATTAATTCATAAAAACTTTTGTCGATAAAATCAATGACGAGGGAGGAGGGGTAGTAATACTTTTCATTTGGCTACTAGATTTTATCAAATTTGTAAAGACCTGTACATAACTTTAATTTAATAATTTGAAAAATACAGAGAATATTTATATAATAAAGAGAAATAAAGAGAATATTTATATTTTGGATACTTTTTGGTTAGCTGGGCGCCAGTGAAATACATATATATATTTATATATATTTTTTTTCACTGGCGCCGGCTAGCCAAAAAGTACCATCATTTGTTAGGCTCTGTCATAGCAAATTATCTTTTTCTTAATTTGAAAAAATGAACACTCCCTGTTCTTTATGGTTTATACTACCTAGAAAACAGCATGATGGTATGTAACAGTGGTTAAATATATTCTTAAAATAACGTAAATAAGTAATATGATAACAATTTTGTTTTCAAAGATAGATTATTTCATTTTGATGCATTTAAAGGCTAATAATTTTTTGGGTACTTACATATTATCCGGGCCAGGCAGATAAATTGCCACAAATGATTGTCAATCACCAATTTAGTTATTGTTCCCAATCGTGTTCAAAATAATAATTTAATGTACATGTAATAAATATATAAAATCATTAAAAATGTTATATAATACAAATATAAACTAAAATAATACAAAATGATAATTTAGAAGTATGCTTTTATTAGATACATAAAAATAGATTGAGTTTGTAGCAATAAATGATATCAACCATGGTAATTTTATTTCCAGCGATTTGTTATACACACCAGATCAGAATGAATACAGTATAAATATTACGTAATATAAATAAACTTTGTATCAATGAATATAATATTTTATACTTTTGCTATATCATATTATAGTTATATCTATATAAATACTTATGCAACTGTCTTTAACTATGCACTTATAAAGAAGAAAAAAAATAAGGGTTGCTGTAATTAATATTTTCGACGCTATTGTTGGCACAGTGAATCCTGTCCCGGATATTATGTTGTACCATTTTTTTAAACAAATCTAAACAATTTTCGGTTAGCCGGGCACCAGTGAGATATTTACATGTATATATACACAAATATATACATATATATTTACACATATACATATGTATGAATATACTATATATACATATATGCATATCACATATATATTTGTATATGTACATATATCACTGGCGTCCGGCTAACCAAAAAGTACCCAATTTTCTTATTTATTTGTAACATACAGCTTTTAATAGTATAATTTTGTCTATCCTACCGTATTTGCCCAGGAACAGCTGTCATTTTTTTGGCGATTTTTGTTGGTGATGTAGCGACCTTGACAACTCTAGTGTTTTGGCAACCTCAGATTTTCTACATGTATAGTTAGCAATTTCTCTACTTTGCTGTGTGTTCACCTATCAGGTTGTATCTTTCTGTGTTTTTATTGATATTTGATTTTTAATTTTGTATTAAAAAATACATTAATATTTTTATATTTTGTGATCCTTCTCCCCCCCCTCCCCCCCCCCCCAATTTTTTTTCAAATATTAAATTTATATTTAAGCACATGGTGACATTTTTTATCATTTGCGTGTTTTTAAAAACTCTATTTTTGAGTCATTTAATAATTTATCTTTTAAAATGCAAATTTTCGATTTATTTTCAAAATTTTAAATATTTTAATCCCGGAACTTTTAGATGTTTATCGTTTGCTCGTTTTATGCACATTAACTGTTTGGACAGCATCTTTTATCACTTATATGCTTAAAAAAAAAAAAAAAAAATTGAAAGATTTTAAACTTTTATCTTTTTAAATGCGAATTTTTGCTTTATTTTGATACTTTAATACCAAATAATATGAATTTTTATGTCTTACCGGTTTTTCGTTAACACCCTCCACAATCTCGTCTTTTTTTTTTAGAAATTTGAAAATTTATAACAATAACTTTATGGAGTTTGCTACCTTTCTGTTTATTTTATGCTTTAATAGTCTTTTTGTTAAACTCTAAATTTATGGCAATAATTCAAGCAAGTAAAAACCTTATTTTTGAAAAAAAATCAATATTTATAATTTTTAATCACAGTATATTTATGTATTTAATTTACTATTTGGGCGTTAAACTCCCCTCCTTCTTTTTTTTCCATTATAAGTAATGTTCGTAATACCTATATTTCTGTTTAAAATTGCTTGATTTTGTTTTATTTGCTTTTTTTTATGTTTTAATCTCTATATTTTCCAAAATTAAAAATTTTTTTGTAAGCCTAAAACGGTTATAAATGACCACTTGGCGACAATTACTACTTGGTGAAAACAAGTTTTTTGTACCAAGAAATAAAAAAAGGAGAAAAAAAATGTTGGACTACAGGCAAGGCAAATATGCAAGCTGCACCATAATTGTTAAATTTATATTTCAATGTTGTCTGCTTGTGCTTTTTTGTATTCTCATTAAACAAAAAATGACAGATTTCTTTAAAATTGGAATATCGTTCTCAAGTTGACCACAATATTTTTCTTTTTGAAAGTAGTCAGCAGAACTTCATGTCTTTTTACAGATCCAATATAATATATAAAAATAAACATTGTCATTTTTGGTTAGCTGTTGATTTAAAAGAATATATAGTTTAAACTATATACAGTTTGAAAAGTGAAATCATTTGTACTTTGCTCTTAAGAAAACATGTTTTAAATATCTACTTTACTAAATTATGACTGTATGCATGAAAGTGCATACAATATGCATATTTAACAAAATATGCATCATTATGAAAATTTTAGTACTAAGCTGAAATAATCAGAAAATTTTAATGTGAAGTATTAGGTTGTCTGGAAGGTTCATGCCGGTTGGGAAAATCAATTCATACTGGAAAATTCTTCCCGTTAATTATTAGGCATTAGATATAGGAATCAATGTCTAATAATTAAATGATAGAACTTTCCAGTATGAATTGATTTTCTCAACCAGCACAAACTTTTCGGACAAAATTGAAAGTCTCCCTGAAAATTGAATAAATTGATATTTGAAGTATAATTTCCTAGAAAAAGGAAATTATTTTTTTTATATGTATGATTCTAGTTTCTTGTAGTGTGGTTTTATTAATATCCACTAAATAATGAATCAGAATAGTGTTCTGAAAAGAATTATCTATGAAAATTTTATCTTAATGCTGACCTGGAGATATCGGGAAATTTTAAATACAGTAGAAAGCCACTAATCCGCAAAGCTTGGTTCCAAGTGTTGTGCAGATTGGAGGCTTTTTGCAGATTACAGGCCCATGTCTATTTAATCTTTGTTTACATTTTTTTAAATTCATATTTTGAACAAATTTAGATTGCTATTACTAAAAAATTAATAAATTACACATTTTAATATATAAAGTAATAACTATGTAAAAAATATTTTTTATATTTTTAAATATGGCATTAATTGTTGTCTGTTTTAAGACATCTGGTTTATAGTGTTGAATTTTATCTTTAAGTAAGAGTTCAAAAGCAATATATATGTATTTTTTTTATGTGTTTTTCAATTTTATAATTACGATTTAATGAAACAATAAATAAATTATAAAATATAGTGTCAAAGTAAGGATTTTTTTATCATAAAAAAAAAATCACAAAAGCTCAAATTGTATTTTACAAGTATTGTATGAAAAAATGAATATATAAAATAATATACTAATTTAATGTGCTTTCATTTTAAACTAAAAAGGAGAATGTTATGTGATATTTAATACTATACATAAAGATAAGAAAAATGTTAAAATTGGTGAAAAAAAATTTCAATTTTGTCACCATGGAAGCATTTTTCAAGAATTAAATTTCTTTGTTTACATTCATAAATTGATTGCGGATTACAGGTTCGCGGATTACTGGCGCTCTACTGTATAAGATAATATTCGACCAGCACGAGATGGCGGCTCAGAAAGTCGCTTGGGAGAAGAGTTCATTTTCTCACAGGTTCGGACGGTGGAAGAGCAAATATTTAGGGTTGTAACATATTTGAGCGTTCCTGCCTTTGGCGATATACATTTTCCTCTCTGTCTCTTTCTCGTCTGTCCTGTCATTGAGATATCCTTTCTTTTGTCCTAGACGGTTGTTATTCTCGCGCTCTTGAATATTATTATCATTATTCTCTATTTAAACTGTTCTTTTCAAAACAACACAAAATGTCTGATAAAGGGAAAACTTTGCGTTCTGAAGAACGTAACATTGTTAATAATGTGCTTAGTTTTTTAGGTAGATTTCGTAAGAAATACTACCTATTACATTCTCCCCTAAGTTGGAATTTTTGAAAACTTTTTGCAGATCTACGCCGATCATGACTCCCAGAACCCAAAACCACCCCCAGTTCAAAACTTTATCTATCTATCTATGTCATTTTTTTATGGACACGATAACTGCAACAATTCTGCACAAATCTCTTCAAAACTGATACATAAAATCAAGGGGCATAAAATCTCGGTCAAGTTCGTTAATTGGCAAAATCGAACCAGGGAGGGGAATGGGGGGGGGGGGTGCTTTTTGTGAAAACAGAAAAAAACCCATAATTTCTTAATTATGATACGTATCGAATCCGTTTAAAGTTATCATTACTTCTGGGAAAAGGGCCGAAAATTTATATATGACAGATTTTTGATATCACTAAAACTGGCCCCAAGAGGGGGGGGGGGTTAGAAGAAAAAAATTCATAACTTCGTCAATTCCCAAGATATCAAATCCGCTTAAATTTGTTGTAAATTGCCTTAAAATTATCTACAACTTTTATATTGACAAGTTTTTTATAGGACCAACTATTACGGCAAAAAAAAAATAAAAATAAAAAAAAAAAAATCTCTGCTGACTCCGCCTTCAAGCAGACGTGAAAACAGAGAAAACCCATAACTTCTTAATTTTTATACATATCGAATCCGTTTAAAGTTATTATTACTTCTAGGAAAAGGGCCAAAAAATTATCTATGACAGATTTTTGACTTCTTTAAAAATTCCCCCAAGGAGGGGGGCGGGGGATAGGGGTTTCAGAAGAAAAAAAATTCATAACTTCGTCAATTCCCAAGATATCAAATCCGCTTAAATTTAGTATAAATCTTCTTAATATTATCTACAATTTTTATACTGACAAGTTTTTATAGAACCCACTCTTACGGTTAAAAAAAATAAAAACAAAAAATCCCTGGTGGCTCCGCCTACAGGCAGAGGTATATTTCGAAGTGGGTGGTCCCAACTGCCACATCATGGCAAATAGGTCTTTCTTCTGCAATTCCCAATAAACAGATGCCCCACGGTCTGCGTCTTCGAAATCTACCTGTGCCTGTAGGCCGAGCCGTCAGGGATTTTTTTTTTTTTTTTTTTTTTTTTTTTTTTTTTTTTTTTTTTGTAAATGAAGCAAAATCTTCGTCTCTTTCCATTCCGATTCAGAGAACACAAGGACAATTAACATTCTACAACATTTAATTAACAAAATTCCATTTAATAAAACAGGTCCCTTCACAAAATTCCTCTTGATAAAATAGGTACATTCACAAAATTAGATTTCCTTAAAACATATTCTCCCTTAATTATTTTAATTTTGTTAAGTTTTAAAATGTGTAATTTGCAAAGAAAACAAATTCATCGGAAAAGAAAACTTTAGCAGAAGGACTTAAAAAAGTTATTATTATTAAATGCTTTGTTTGAATTTGAGTAGCTGGATTGCATCTTTCGTAACAAAATGTTATTTTTCACAAAAATATAACAAATTTCACAAAAGATATCAGAAAAATAACTTTTACTTTTCCCAAAATAAGCCCAAGGGGGAAAAAAAAAAAAAAAAAAAAAAAAAAAAAAAACCTTCATCGACTCCTGAATTTATATGATTTATGTAAAATGATTTTAAATTAGATTGAAATACAAGTTTTGAGAATGTTTTCAGGTTGATTGGTTGATTATTTGTTACGGCCGATTATCTGCGCTAGGGATGTAGGCCGGTGAGGGGAATGTCCTCCGTGAAGGTCTTTCTAAGGGATCCTAACCCATATTTATGCAAGGTTCGAAGAAAACCACGGAAAACTCCAAACGGTTAGGCCGACGAGCGCGACAGGGCTTTGAACCCATCACCTCCCGTCTACCAGCTTTGAGAGCAGAACCTCTCAGCCACTGGTGGGGCAATGTTTCCAGGTATCGCATATTTGTATTTTAATATAAGTGTATATAAAATCTAGTTAAAATATTCTGAGAAAATAATTTATAAAAACAATTTTTTTTTAAATATGATTTAACCGAGAGATCTTACTGACCAAAATATCATGAATATTTTATATAACACCGAAACATTATACAAATATCTCCATCGCAACTTAATATTTAATAATACATAATATTCAATTGCTTTTAATGTTTCGGTGTGTGAAAAAGTTTTCAAACTTTTATTTGAATATATATATATATATATATATATATATATATATATATATATATATATATAAGATATAACATTATGCGAAAAGTATCCTGAATAAGAAAGCACATTTGACTGAAAATTTTTATTTATTGCTTATGGATTAGCTTGTATATTGAATTCACATGGTCTCTCACTCTGTAAAAACTGTCCTTACCTAAAATACCCTAACAAAAATTTTTCTGAACAATGAATTCACCCAATAAAAATTCACTACTTCCTATTTTCCAAACATTTTTTGGCATATCACAATGATAAAGAATTTCGAATTTGTATTTTTGTATAACGCATTAGCATGTAATCTTATTTTCATTCTACATCAAAAGGCGCTAACTAGCCAGATATGGTAATCCGAGATCAAATAACTTGGTCCTGAAGTTCCTCCTCTCAATCCTCCTTCTTTCGCTAAATCAGTCAAATAGACCCCTCTGGCACCACGTGACTTTTACGTCATACCCGCCTTCTGCTCGCGGTCGCTCTTTATTTGTGACCATCCATGCTTATTTGTTTACCAAAATTGTTAGAAATTTAGTTAATAAATTAAGTAAAAATTTGAATACTATCTACTTTATTTTTCTTCTTTTTGTAGATCTTTTAAAATTATAATTTTCTTTTATCATTTTTTTACTTCATTCTAAACTGCAATGATTTTCGTACTGAATCTTCATTTGTTTGTAATTATCTATTTCATTTTTTAAAATCTGTGTGATGTATGTAATTGTTTAAGTAGGCATTATTGTTGTTATTCTGTATTCCATGAATAAAAAATATATATATAAATAAAATCCATGCTTGCGTCACAAGTAAATATGCTTTTTTAATAATTTTAATTATAAGATAATGTTCCTTCTGAATATTGGCATATTTTGTAGAAATTAAATTGGGCTAAGCTGAACTTTTAGCTTTTATGCCAGACCTGATTTGGGCAGATATTTCAGCTTTTATATTGGCCGTACGAATAATTTTCTTGAAGTAAACTGCCAATACTATCCATTGAATGGTTAATAATGCTGACATTTAATATTTTTGAGACATTATGCGGTCAAGATTATATAAACTCTGTGTGTATGTGGGAATTAACAGTGTATGTATGAATTATTTGGGTTGGTTAGCATACACATGCACGTTGTAAGTTTAGACTTATGCAAATAACAAAAAATAACTTAAAATAACAAAGTTTAATTTCATATTTAGCTATACTTAATAACCAAAAAGCTTGATTAATACATAAATGTATTTGTTAAAAAGATATTGCCACTGATATCAGAAGTACCTTGAAATTCTTCAGAAATAAATTTATGCTTCCTTCATGAGAAAACATGAGAGTTTAATCATATTAACTAGAATTCGATATTAAAATGTGTACAGAATAATATAAAAATTTAAAAAAAACTGCATTGTTTACATCTGAAATGATGTGTGGATTTCAGGGAGTCTACTATGTTGCAAAAAGAAGAAATGTGTTCACAAGGCAAACTAGTTCAATGGGCATTGCGATTTATATATTACTAGAGTAAGGAACTGACTTCAATCTGATTGTGCAAAAAAACTCTTAAATCTACTTATAAAGATTTAACAATTTGATGAGATTTGAAAATGTAAATAAAGATTGCCAGAAAGTGCCTTTTGAAAATTTTGCTTTTCCTGCCATATTCAACCTCGCCTTTTTTTGTAACACACCCAAGTCTTTTATAACAAAGTAACTGAATACTAATTCCAACATTTAATCCATTAAAAAAATTTTCACAAGTAAGAGAATATTCTCAATTTGACTTACAATCCTCAATTTGACTTCCCCTCTAATTTTAGTTGTCATATTGTCCATACCTAAATACAATCTTTGTTTATATGAAATAGAGTTAATTGGCAGTACATTGCATACATAACGTTTCTGACTTTATGATAATTGTAGACGCCCCCCCCCCTCCCCTTTCCTTTAATAATATCGTTATCAATGTCTAAAAATTCTTTTTTTTTTTTTTTTTTACAGTTTTTTTTTTAAATGCTGGATGTTGAGGGTATTCCCTGTTTTGTAATAAAATTACTTTGAAATCGTTTAATGGCTTAATTCTTAATAACTTTGTATTTTCATAAAAATAGATAAAACTCTTTTGATGTAAAGAGAAAGTCACAAAAAATAAGATGTTGGTTAGATAAAAAATAATAAAGGTATTAAAGAGACCCCCACCTCTTCCTGAAGATAGCTTATGATATTAAGGGCCAGACTTCCCCCCTTCCTAAATTTATAAATGCGCAGCTACTAATACATAAAAAGTATCTAAAATTAAATATAAACTGGAAGTCTTGTATCATAATTTACATATTGGATGTGTAAGGAAAGGTATGAAGTATACAATTTAATAACTAAAAAATAAAATGTAGTAGTAGTTTTTTTTTTTTTTTTAAGTAAATTCCTTTTTGTTTAATTGATATTTAAAAAATTACCATTTTTTTAAGGATGTAAAGTATTTGCATGTTTCCCATCATGTAGAGAGTCTTCAATTTAATTGATTACTTATGGTTTTAATTTCAGATAGCAATGACTATTTGCAGAATATAATGAAGTATCTCACAAATTTACCTTTGAAGCACCTTAGGATTTGTTTGTAATCACTATTATTTTAAATAATTTGTTATATAATTCATTCTTATTGTAGAATTTTTGATTAATAAAATGTTTTGTTTTAGTAATCTACAAAATTTATCTGATTTATTGAATAAAAAAGTTTGTTTTTGCACTTATTAATTAAATTTACATTCATTTTATTATAATGAAGGGTTCTCGCAGTTATACCACAATTTTTTAACAGTTTTGCTTTTTTTTTTTTTTTTTTAAGAAAAATACTGTAAATTCTGTGAATAAACAAGGCAGTTTTTAATGAAGTGTGCGAACCTTGATATTGTATACGTAAATATTGCATTTAAGTTTTATATACATATCTATTATTTTAAGTGATTAACATTTTATTATGTAATGCACACGATTTTTTTTTTTCGTAAAAAATTAAGAACTGTTCGTGCACTCAAATCATGTTTTAATTTACTCTTAATATACCTTTTTGAATTTATGAATAAGTTTTGAAATATTGTGTAAATTTATTTAAATATTGAGTAATAGTAATAACCATTCTTAGATAAATTTTTTGCAGTATTGAAGGTAACAAACAAACAAACAAACAAATATTGAAATGGCCAATATCTTGAATAAGTTTCCTAATAAACTTATTTCCTAATATTTTTATTTTTCCCTTCCTCTCTTCTAAAAAACTAATATTTTCATAAAATGTTAAAAAATTTTTTGTCATTAATTTGTACTTAAGGAATATATTTTTATTCTTTATTACTATATTTGAAACTTTTTTTTGGATATATAGATTGGTGAGTGTAAACAGTAAAACAGAAATATTGGGAATTTAATTTATTCTCCATTTTCACTCTAAAACAATGGTTCCCAATATAGGGCGAGAAGTACGCCCCACAGGGGGGCAATTCCATATTTGCTATAATCTCATTGCCTTATTAGTTATTTTGTAAAAGTAATATATAAATGTTACACTTTCAAATTTCAAAAAATAAAATGAAAAATGTTTTTTATCCAATTTTTGAAAAGTATTCCTTCAAAAGTTCAAAATACCATCACTACCAACCAGAATAATTATATGAAACCATTTTTACGACATTTAGACACTTTTATATTTAAAATTACTCTATAATTTTTATTTTAGACTTTTTTTTTACTTTGTATGGAACAAGTCTTGTATGCCTTTTCATTCTGCAATGTGTTAGATAAAGAAACTTTTACAATTGAAACCGTTCAAGTGCAACTGTTCAAATTTAAATGAGTTTTTCTAATTGTTAATTATAATGATTTAATAAAATTATTTTACTTTAAAATGTGTAATTTTAAAATTATATTTTGAATTTAAAAAAAAATCAAACTTTTTGATTTTTTTTTTCTGAAAAATCACAAACTTTTGTTAATTTAATTGTATATTTTCTTATAAATTTCAGGTATTTCCTAAAATTTTGGACATTTACATTAAAATATATATATGGGTTTTTTCTATTCAGACAGGTGAAAAAAAAAATATTTTCCCCATAAGAGATTAAAAAATAAAAGCTTTATGTAAAAAATTTTCAGAATTTTTAATGTTTTATGGATTTCTATTTTTTTAAATAGCGCAAAAAATGACCAATTTGGTTTGTAAGATATCTAAATGCAGTAATGTTCCAAATCAGAAAAGGTCTCTCTCTTTCTGACTCGAAACAGGTACAAGAAAGGGCCCAATTTGGATTTATGGCAGAACAAAAAGTGACCCAAATTGGGTTGTAAGATTTCTGGGTGCAACAATGTTCCAAATTGGTAAATGTCTCTTTGTGACTCAAAATGGGTAATAATTTATCCCATTTTGGGTATACTGTGAATTCCAATTTAGGTTTATTGCAGTACCCAAATTGGAGTTGTATATGTACCCAAAATGGGTTGAAATTTTACCCATTTTGGCTAAACTCTGAATTCCAATTTGGGTTCTGCAATAGACCCAAAGTGGACACATTTTTTTACCCATTTTGGACCACTAAGAAACATTCCCAATTTGAAACATTGTTGCACCCAGCAATCTTACAACCCAATTTGGGTCATTTTTTTGTTCTATTTTAGAATATTTTTTTACAGTGTATTTAATGGCAGAATTTCATAAATAGTGGTAGCATTCTGAATTTAAAAAAAAGTCCGCCAAGCTGGTAACACTGATATACATATCTTTCTGATGTTTGCCACGATTAGTGCAAGTGTGTTTTCAGCATGCATGTTCTAACAGCTAAATTAAAAACAGGTAAAATTCCAAAGGCTTCGCGGGCCACAGATAATTGTTGGCAGACCACGTGTTTGACATACCTATCCCTAGTACAATGTTTTTTTTTTAACAGGTTCACAGTCCACCATCTAGACTATAAATGAACATTTTTTATTTACCCTGAGTCCAGTTTAATATGATCTGTTATTAACTAGGCGGCCAGCCCATATGTCGGCTGTGGACTGAGAACCTGTTAATTAACAGGAAAAAACAATCCAAAATATGTAGAAAATTTTGAATTTGCCTTTTTTTAAAGACATTTAGAGGAAACTACAGTTTCTTAGGCATCCTATTAATCTTATATAATTTAAATAAATAATAAAAGAAATATACCAGATTATTTTCTCTATTTGAAACACAGAAGTACAGGAATACATGTCTTACAAATATACAAAACACCTTTTTATTTGTTTAGCATATGAAAAAAATTATATTACTTTCAAGAAGGAATATTTGTTGGCACAAGCAACTGCAATTTCTTGTAAGCTTAATCATTTTCCAGTAATTGCCATAAGAATTAAGTGTTTTTTCCTCCAACACAAAGTATGCTGATTTTAATCCCTTGATTTTTTTTTTTTTTTTTTTAAAGAAAGAAAGAAAAGATTAAAATCACACTTACTTTTTTCATTAGTAATGGTTAACTATACTCTAAATCAAAATAATCTTGAAAAGTGTACATGTTATTTACATCAAACAAAAAATAAAGGTGTATGTTATACACTGTAAAAATGTTCTTTTATTTTCAACATAATCCTTTGCTTGTTTTTCTTCGTAAACACTCACTGAAGCGATAAGCGAGAATGCATTGAATGGGATAATAGTGATATCCCAGAGTTAATACAAAACAAAGAAGAATTTCCTTATTTTCAACATCAACTAACAGGTACTAAAAACCTAGTATTTAACTATACATGAAGCAAAGTACTTGAACCAATTATTAAAAATTTAAAGGTTACTATTGTTTACTGAACCGTAGATAGCATAAGTACTTAAGGTGAGTCTTGACTCACTTGAAAACAACCGCTCACTAATATTAAACCTATGGGCAGGTTATTTTAGAATTTCTCGTTCAAATTTGAATATTTTAAAATTATTTATAGGTTTAACATTAGCGAGCGAGTGTTTTCAAGTGAGTGAAGATTCCCCTTAAATACAGAGTAGTATAAATTGTAATTTTCCAACTGGGCTCAGACATTTTTAGCCCAGATGGAAAATTACAATTAATATGATTTATTTACCAATTAGAATAATTGCGTTAAACTTAATCTAGTGTAATTATGTATCCAGCCTTACCTGCGATTTATTCTGTTGAGCTGACCAGATGTTATGATCAATAAGGTTAGCTGGGTGAATTAAGTCATCCAAATTCAACTGGCAGAACATTGGAAGCTTCAGCCAAGAGATTCCGTGTTTGAATCCTGGCCCAGACCTTTTTCACCCAGTTAGAAATTGCAATTAATGATTCATTTACCAATTAGAATAACTGTGTTGAAATGAATGTAGTGCAGGACAAATTCAAAAGATTTTTAACACTAAGATTGCAGGTAGCAAAAGGGATCCTATATGCCCCCATTTTATGGAAATAAGAAGTTTCAGGTTAAAGACTGAAAGCAAAATGTAAAAAAGAAATGATAGGATAAGTTGTCAGACAAAAAAAAAAAAAAAAAAAAAAAAAAAAAAAACTGTCGCTGTAAGGAATTTGTATCTTAAAAGAACTTAGGTATACAATATGACCAGCTAAAAAAATTGTATTTTTATTGTTAGTTTGATCATCAAACATTTTTGAAAATATATACTAATGTTCTAAAATTTAGTGGCGTTCGATTTTACAGAGTTTATTGAATATCTACTGAAACTCTCTTCAGGAATTATAAGGAACATCTTGAAGTTGTAGGATGTAAAAGCTAAAAGTTAACTTAATATTTTTTGGTGATTTAATTGCAAGGGAAAATAGGACATAATAAATTAAAATATAAAATACTTGTGCTCATCCATGTCACAGAAAATGGTCTGACATTGAATCAAATGACTATGTGGGTCCTGTTAAAGACTTGAAATAGAACACACTGTAAAACATTTGGTGTAACGTTACTCCATAAAACTGGAGGCAGCATTGCTGCCTCCAATCTTACGGTGGTATTTAACTGATATAACTGGTGTAACATTACACAGCTCTTGTGTAAGTTTACACCATAATATTGTGAAACATATCACAATTTCTGTGTAAGGTTACACCACAATTGCATGTAAGCTTTCACAGTAATTGTGTGTAAGGTTACACCACAATTGCGTGTATGCTTTCACAGTAATTGTGGTGTAACCTTACACGCAATTGTGGTGTAACCTTACACGCAATTGTGGTGTAACCTTACACGCAATTGTGGTGTAACCTTACACGCAATTACTGTGAAAGCTTACATGCAATTGTGGTGTAACCTTACACACAATTACTGTGAAAGCTTACACGCAATTATGGTGTAACCTTACACACAATTACTGTGAAAGCTTACACGCAATTGTGGTGTAACCTTACACAGAAATTGTGATATGTTTCACAATATTATGGTGTAAACTTACACAAGAGCTGTGTAATGTTACACCAGTTATATCAGTTAAATACCACCATAAGATTGGAGGCAGCAATGCTGCCTCCAGTTTTATGGAGTAACGTTACACCAAATGTTTTACAGTGTAGGTCATGAGTTTGTGGAATGTGGAATACTTCGATACAAAAGTCGCAGGGCTTATAAAAGCTATTTGACTTTTAACAGACATTCCTTTTGAGTACCTGCCAGGTATTATAATTTTGCCTGGCTTATTTTAAAGTACTATTAAGCATTGATATAAGCCTTTCCTGTGTAAATTTGACCATGAACCTCTGATTACAAAGGTTATACTTTTTTTTGTTTTTATTATTCGATATAAAAATAGTCCTAGAGGATTTTGTTTTTATTTTATATAATTTAAAGATTTGAAATGGTCGGTTAACACGAATATGTAAATAATCAATAGAAATGGAGGAAGAAGGTGGACAAAGTAGTCGAGAACTAACATGGGAAAAGTACATAACCTGTACCTTCTTAATCCTAGAAAGGTAAACACAGAGCTTGACCAGTACAAAGTTGTTTCTTAGTCTAATTTCCTTTACAGTTCACTTCTTATGACATCGTAAATAATTAACATATCCGATGCCTTAAAACAGACTAGTCGTTGGGGGGCCACCGTGATACTTACCCATCATGGATATGAATAATATAAAATATGAAAATAAAATATGTGTAAACTACTTATAAAATGCATTGCAATTCGAATAAAATCATGGCTTGATGACGTCATAAGCTTTAAATCTTCTATTACTGAATTGCATAAAAGAAACATCCTTATAACTCCAAAAATGTTAATCATATTAACTAACGGTTTCTTGCGTCGGATTAAGCGTCTCATTTCCAATTAAATTATATCTTTGAATTGAAATCTGGATGAAATACAAGGTCATGAAAAATCAAAAAGTGTTGAAAATAGCATTACAAATATCTCGGCAACTAATTATCCGATCGACTTCATTTTTTATGCAAAATTTGTGTTTTTTGTCTTTTGTATTCACTCCTTAAAATAAATAATTTCGAAAATTTTTATATACCTTTTATCGGAACGAATATTTCGAGAGTCCGAAAAAAATAGTTCCGGCTAATCGAGGTTATTGAAATTCAATAAGCTTTTTCCCATTATTACATACTAAGTATATACCAAATTTTAAGTCTCTATCTCAATTTGTTCGGGAGATAGAGCGTTTACAGACACACACACAGACAGACGGACGGCAAAAAAATTTTTCTAAAAATACTGTTTTCGGAATTTCGAGTGTCTGAAACGTGTAAATCCGTCATTTTTTTTTTTTTTTCGATTTTCAAAACGATTACAACCCTATACTACGTATGATGGGTAAGTAATATATGAACACATAAATACTTATTTAGATAAATATTTGTTTTGTTTTTAACTCCATTCTACTCTAAAAGTACCACATATTGATAATAATATAAAATCACTACAGTGGTAAACACTGATTTAAACATTAGCACATAAAATCTCATAATGGAAATGAAACGAAATAATTGATGCCCAATAAAAAGACATGCATCACAAACAATGATATGAACGATAATATTTCAATATACTGTAAAAAAACAAAAGGGAAACATTCCTCTCATCACTAGACATGAACAGCATCATTTGAAACATTTTTGGAATTGAAACCTTTACCTCAAAAACTAAAGGTTTATGAATCTGGTATTGGTCAGCGATGAGAGGGTATTCCATGTTTATTTAAACACTTATATTATTATTGTGTTTTTAGTAAATTTGTATGCTGAAAGGCTAATAATGAAGTTAATTCCTTTAAGCATTGTTAAATTTACATTTCACATTCAAAATAAAGTTTTTTTTTTTTTTTAATTTTGATAGTTAAATTAAATTTTCATTTTTATATATTTTTAATCCTCAATATTTTATAATTTATGTCAGAATTTTTATGGAAAAGTCTCTTAATGAAAAGAGGCAAAAGTCCCTATTTCACTTCCAAAATTTCTTTTTCATTTAGCAACGTGAAGAAATTTGACCACTGCGCTATTAAACTTTACAATTTTTTCTTTCCCTCTTTCTTTTCGTCTTTTTTCTCTTTTTGCGAATAGCATTATACAAGCAAACTCTTTAATTTCCATTCTCAGTGTTTGACGACTTTACGCCTATGGAAAAAAAAAAATTAAAGAAATGGAGGAAAACGCTTTCATACAGGATTCGAATAACTACTAACATATAATCAGTAACCTTGAACTAGTCAGGGGAATATCTAGATGCTGAAACACATAATTATATTTTTTTTTCCGTGTGTTTAATGGCATAATAGAGAACTTTTGCTTATAGTCGGTGACATAAAAGAAAAATCATTAATGTAAAACGTCCTTGATATAAACTACTATTCTAAAATAATGTTTTATATCTTAGTGCTAGATCACACTGGACAAAAGACATGTGTCATTCTCAGATTATATATATATATATATATATATATATATATATATATATATATATATATATACACTAGAATATAATCCTCGTCAAAAATGACGGATTGTTGATCTGCGTTCCATTTTCATAAGACTTCATACAAACAAACAACATGAAGATTTTATTAATAAAAGGTTTATACTGTAGAAAAGTACATTTTAAAGCCGGTAGATGGCGCCAAAACAATATTGTTCGCAACAGTGTTCGTTTGTTTATATCTGGGATTCCCATGTTTAATCTCGATTTTTAATTGAGAACTTAAAACATTAATAATAGGATATGATATGCATGTTTTATAGGAAAAATATGCTGAATAGACATGATTTCAAGTAGAATATATTATCATTTAGATGTCATATGTTACCATAGGTTTTTCCTTAAACCTAACAGGGCGTTTAACTACGGTCGATTCGCAGACCAGAGTGGTCCCGAGCGGAATGGTTACAGACACTTTCTTGCCTTCGGATTTTATTATATATATATATATATATATATATAATTATAATATCTATGAATTTCAAAAAACATATCAAGTTCTATACTACTTAAATCTCCAAAGAGATAATCAATGATACTGTGTATACAGAATACCACATAGCTAATAATTAACATGTGCAAACATAATATTACCATAGCTGATGCTTCAATGGTAATTGGCCAAATTTTACTCATACCAAAATAATATTGAAAAAAGAAATAGAGAGAAAGGGGAAAAAAAAAAAATTATAAATTGGAGTTGCAATTAAGTAAACACAAATGGATTAACAAATTAAATATGAACCATACACAATGGAAAATTGGACCACATGAGAATTAAATATGAATTGGACATGGAAAAACACATGCACATGTACTCATCAGCCTGGATGCACCCACATGTGTTTTAATTAATAATTCAGTGTTATATATATATATATATATATATATTGTTTTAATTCTTGAATTTTACTGAAATTTCTCAATATAATAAAATTATGGCAAATATAGTAATGCAAATATTTTAATTTTTTAATTTGTCTTTAATATGTTCCTGAAGCGTCATTACCATAACTCTAAAGGGATTTCGTAATAACCACCTTGGTAATAACATTTTTAACATTAAACCTGTTTTAGCGCTAAACTATAACGGTTGAAAGCTTATGGTGTATACTTATTTTGAAAGCAGTCCCACACATTTTTTTATAATTCATTCAAGTAAAATTAAATTATTAAATGTGTATTCTCAGTATAATAAATATGTTAGTGACATGTGATGTTAATGACATCACAATAATAAGTACACTGACCGAACTTTTGGAACAAGAGGAACAGAATGAAGTAGTACTTACATAATTAAAAAAAACAGGAAGAAACATCACTGCTTGTAAGAAAAAGTGAAACTATATTCTAAGAACGTTATCAATATGAAAATGCTATATTTCGTGGAGAACTGAATGAAAAATCACTGTGCTCTTTGTTAATGACAATTAAGTCTAGAGACAAATTTTAAATAAGGATAATTAATAGATTTTTCTTGTTACGTCTAAAGTGCCAAATATATAAAAAAAATAAAGAAATGAAACATGCAGAGATAATCATTACCTTTGCTCTAAAGCTTTCCAATTCTTAAAAAAAAAGTTGCAATTAATAAATTTGAAGTTTGTGACACGCTTTGGCAATGACAACTAAATTCGACCCAGATCTACGCGATGGACTGTGGTGCCTTTTTCGGCTTATTTGATGTGGTAAATCTGTTGTTACACTGCAAGATAATGCGATGAATAGTGGAGGAGGGTCTCTGACATGTTTATCACTTACCTTACGCTTTACAATTTAAGATTTTAAGATGTTTATTTATTTGATTAACTCTATCTTTTACAAATGAGAAGGCAAAATAACTAAATACAATCAAAAATCACTTTTCATTTCACGCTTTTTAAATTTTTTCATATTTATGAACGACATATGATGCACCATACGATACGACAACCATTAATGGAATAATTCTTCCCCAAATTGAATAATTCTTTATTTCTTGAAATTTATTTTTTTCTCTTTAAAAAAATTTTTTTTTTTCTTTAAAGGAAAAATGCATAAAAAAAAATCTTGGCATTTTTTTTCCAATAAATGTACGAAATGACGTGAATTTCGAACTCAGAATCATAAAATTACACTATATGAAATCTATGTTTCATAAATGCAAATCCCCAAGTTAATTAGTAACGTAATTTTACATTCCGACAGTTAGCTTGTTTTCGAAGAAGACTCAGAAAAGCAAAAAAAGATTCGAATTTTGGCCAAGATTTCGGGAAAATTCGACTCTGTGTGACCGGCCAGGTACCTCGAACGTAACCACAATCTATTTGATATTCTCTTATGTCAAGTAGGTGTTGACTTAACCCATTAACTGGAGAGGTGTAGTCTCTGACACCACTTAAAAAGTTTTATGGAGAATTTTTTTTTCTTTAAACTGAAGAAAACATCATATGTTAGAAATGTTTTCTGTGAAAAAAAAATATTTCTTTTAAAATTGAAAATTATTGTCTTCTGTCTTCAGGTGAATTAAATTTTCAAAATACACATGTGTAAAATTTTATACTCGTATTTAAATAAGCAAGTCTTATTGGTTTCATAAATAAATGTGGTCTCTTGGGACCGCAAGTCTCCTGTTTAATTTTACTGTTTCGCCTCTCCATTTACAGGTTAAGAAAAACCAAAATTTAAGACTTTTTACATGCCAAACCAAATTAGACAAAATTAAACCATGCCAAACCAACCAATTAGACCAAACCCACATTAATATGTTTATAGTAAATATGCTTAAGACTTAAAAGAAACTGTTTTAGGGCATTTTTTTCAGAACATTTCATTATTTTTTTCAAACGTTTCCGGATATTTTCTTTCTGAGGAAATATCCTGAAACTGTTCCATAAATATTCTGATTTTCAGCCCAAACAAGATTAAATTCCTGCGCAGAATCAACTCGACCGGATAGCCCGAACTTAAGGAAAACCAAAACTCAGACGCATCTCAAAACCTACGATCTGACATCTGACACGCGACCTTCAATAAAACAATGCTAAAATAACAATATAAAAAGCTGAAAACCAGGAACTAATATGCATTGGAAGCTATTGACTTTCACAAACAGAATATTAAGTTTAAATGCCGAACACTTAACTCTGTATAATTTTAATTGCGTGGTTGTTTTAATTTCGTCGATATTGGAGAGATCCGCTCAGCAAAAAGCAAACGCGACCTCAGTTATCCATTAATGTCATCTAATTATTTTTCATTAGTACACGGGATGTCAATTGAAATTGCTACACGTAGTCTTTTTTTTCTTTCACTCTACATAGGATGTGCGAGTTAGTCCTGCATTGGGTCTGGTTGGCTCTAAAATATTCCTGCTGCGGGTAAAGTCTTGGAAAAGGTTGACTCTAAATTTTTAGGTTTCTTGCCGGTTTCAAATTAGATTTTCGTTCTTGCTGTGCTTGTTGATGAAGAATCAATCAAGAAGTTCTTGAATTTATAACATAGTATGTGTTGTATAAAAATCTATAAATCATATATAACAATGCATCAAAAATTGCGAATACATCACTGTCTATGGGTGATGAGTATTGAAAATGTTTTTAACAATGTTATACGTTTTCTAAGTTGTTTATTTAGATGTTTTCTTTTACCGTATGAAAAGTTTTGGGAAGTTTTGTAGTAACTTTCTGGTAGTGTTGGAAATTGTTTTCCTTTTTTCCCACTTGAAAGATAAGTTTTTTTTTTCTTTTAAACTCGCATGTAACCTAAGCACTAACTTAAGATTAGTTTCAAATTTAGATTAGCAAAAAAATCTATATTATTGTTCAGTATCACAAAAATATGTCTAAATATAATGTATGTCTAAATAATGTATGTCTAAATACAGCTCTATCAGTTGTACAGTCGGGTAAAAGAGAAAAAAGGAGAAAACAGTCCATGCATTTTAATTAAAATAAAAGAAAAAAAACACGCCAAGAAAACAAAAATATCTGTATGGTGGAGAATTGCGTGGGTCTTTAAATTTACATTAAAAGCAAAGATTAGAGCCGTCCCCACATTCAAAAAACAAACAAACTTTAAAATTTTAAATACGAACACATGATTTTGACACAAGAATACTCATCTAGGCCCACCAATAAGCCTAAATATATAAATTATCATGAAATTTCTGCAAATAGTTTTGAATATATTTAATAGTAAAAATTCTAATTTGGGGGTCGGTCTCAAAAATTAAATGCGTTACAATAACGTTCGATTGATTACAAATTTTATTAATACTTTTAATAGAAAATATTTTAGTTAGAAAAACGCTGAGAAAATCATTTAAATATTGCATCATAAAACTGAGACCACTGGATTTATTAATATTTTTTATGAAGTCAATTATTTTTTTCGACTACTACATTGTCCCTCAAACTGTAGTACTGTTAGTTTTTTAAGCATAACTCAAAACTACTTGGTGGAATAAGCTCGAAATTTTATGTACGCATAGAAGTTTCTATAAACAGATTTCTGTTAGAATATTGATAGGTTACTATTCATTATTTTTTGGAATGTTAATTTCATAATTGAAAAAAAAAACATATAGAAATCAAATGGTTGTCTTTGGGATACTTGGTGGTGATTTTGGGGTAGTTGCGTGAAAGAATTATCATTAAAGTAAATATAAATTATAATATTAAAAATTAATTTAATATTATGAGGTCGAAATTTTACTTTTATATTACTTTTTCACTAAATAACTTTAAATATGGTATCTGAAGTTAAACCTTACTCCAGAATCGAAATATGAAGTCAAATTTGGGTATTGTTATTGTAAATGTAAGGCTGTTCTCAAATCCAAAGGAGCTAATTTCTGACACTTTCTGAATTCATTTTTGTTCGGAAACTCATGAAATTTGCAGGTGTTCTTATTCAGAAATTATGTAATCGAATGGCGTTTTTAATTTTTTGGTAAAGGCAGAAGATCTTTCAGAAAATACTGTCCAATTTAGATTTTTGGATGCGAGAGCGCAGAAAGGAAGAAAAACCTGTGATCACCTGACAACAATCGCTTATAACTCGATAAGTAATTTTTTAGAAGAAAAAAAAATAGAATGGGCTATTGGATTCCAAATCGCTTCAGTTGGCAGGAATGCTAATTTTATATGACTATATATGTTAAAAAGACGAGTCAGGAAATGTGTCAGAAAGTTTCTCGTTGTTGAGAGCCGACTTAAGTTTAATACTTTTCCAATATGGGGACGCCCCTTACGTTTATTTTTTAAACAAATTTACTGAAGACACAATTTTTAATTGAATGGCTATTTTTGTTTTCCTATGCGATAATGTGACGGTAAAATGTATGGGGTAATCTAATCATTTATCATATCATTCAAATTTATGAAAATTTAATTGTAATAATTATATTACAACTTCATATTGTATATGATTATATTATAGTTAGAACCCTTATTTATTTCACAATTAGAACTCTTATTTATTTCACAATTTTCAAAATTAAAGTGATCTTATAATTTCTTAACAGACTGTAAAATTGTCATTTTGTATTGTTTATCTATTTGTAATTCTAATATATTGTTTATTTATGTAGCATAATTAGAATATATATTTTACACAAATATTTTATATATCTATTAATTTTGACTTTTCCGTTTTCTTATATATCCATGCTGGTATCTATTTCATTTACAGATAATGATGAATGCAAGGTCAATTATTCAAGGTCAAAATTTCGTGCTATTTCTGTGTTATTAAAAAGTAAAATTTATTATTTAAACAAGCTCCCTAAGACTTTTTAAAATTATCAATTTAAAGAAGACATAATCCTTAATCGAATGGCTATTTTTTGTTTTCCTCTACGAGAATTTATTGCTATTTCTGTGTTATTAAAAGTAAAATTTATTATTTAAACATGCCCCTAAGATTTTTTTTTTAAATTATAAATTTCAAGAAGACATAATCCTTAATCGAATGGCTATTTTTTGTTTTCCTCTACGAGAATGACACTATAACGAGAATAACACAATTTCTGTGTTATTAAAAAGTAAAATTTATTATTTAAACATGACCCTAAGATTTTTTTTAATTATAAATTTAAAGAAGACATAATCCTTAATCGATTGGCTATTTTTTGTTTTCCTCTACGAGAATTTATTGCTATTTCTGTGTTATTAAAAAGTAAAATTTATTATTTAAACATGCCCCTAAGATTTTTTTTTTTTTTTTACAAATTTAAAGAAGACATAATCCTTAATCGATTGGCTATTTTTTGTTTTCCTCTACGAGAATTTCGTGTTATTTCTGTGTTATTAAAAAGTAAAATTTATTATTTAAACACGCCCTCTAAGATTTTTTAAAATTATAAATTTAAAGAAGACATAATCCTTAGGCTATTTTTTGTTTTCCTCTACGAGAATTTCGTGTTATTTCTGTGTTATTAAAAAGTAAAATTTATTATTTAAACACGCCCTCTAAGATTTTTTAAAATTATAAATTTAAAGAAGACATAATCCTTAGGCTATTTTTTGTTTTCCTCTACGAGAATTTCGTGTTATTTCTGTGTTATTAAAAAGTAAAATTTATTATTTAAACACGCCCTCTAAGATTTTTTTTAAATTATAAATTTAAAGAAGACATAATCCTTAGGCTATTTTTTGTTTTCCTCTACGAGAATTTCGTGTTATTTCTGTGTTATTAAAAAGTAAAATTTATTATTTAAACACGCCCTCTAAGATTTTTTAAAATTATAAATTTAAAGAAGACATAATCCTTAGGCTATTTTTTGTTTTCCTCTACGAGAATTTCGTGTTATTTCTGTGTTATTAAAAAGTAAAATTTATTATTTAAACACGCCCTCTAAGATTTTTTAAAATTATAAATTTAAAGAAGACATAATCCTTAGGCTATTTTTTGTTTTCCTCTACGAGAATTTCGTGTTATTTCTGTGTTATTAAAAAGTAAAATTTATTATTTAAACACGCCCTCTAAGATTTTTTAAAATTATAAATTTAAAGAAGACATAATCCTTAGGCTATTTTTTGTTTTCCTCTACGAGAATTTGTTGATTAAGACGCATGAGGTTGTTTTGAAGGGAGAAAAATCTCTCCACGTTTAGTATTCTCAGGAAACGTCTTTGCTCATTACCATTATTATGCATGCGTAAAATCAAAATAAGTAAGTAATTGCATAGATAAAATAATCTAGACCCCCTATTATTTGTGTTATGATCCGATTATTATATACCCGAATTTTTATTCGTGTAAATGATCTACTCATAACATGCTAAATTTTATACACCCCAGTTTTTCTTTCTTTTGTGACTGACTCGAAAATTATAGTCAATTTTGAAAGCGCGAAATGTTTTTAAATCTCTCGTGCTTCATGCAAAGAAAATAAAAGGGTTGAAAAACCGGTGGCAATATCAAGACTAAATGTAAAACCATCCATTATCCTCATTATTTAAGTGAGGGATTCGAGTAACTCTTAATCATCATTTGGAATACTAAACTTTTTTTTTTCTGTGAATGTAGTGTATTTTTGGATTTATTTCGAAGTTTGAATAACAATGGAAGAGTTCAAGGACAAACATTTTACATAGATTATTTTTTGTTGCTATGGCAAAAATATGTGTTTTGAGTTTAATAGTTGTTTTGAATTGGTTGAAATTTCAGTTAATAATATGTTTTGAGTGCTGAATTTGCTTTATTTTACTGCATTTTTTATCGTGTTTTTAAATAAGACAGATCGGTCTCGTCATTATCTCGAAAGCTAGAAACTTAAATAAATCTTAATCATCAGGATGAAATATTATTTTTTCCCCTGTGGCTGTTATGCATTAGTGAAGCATTAGTAAAATTGCGTGTGCATTAATAGAATTCTTTACGCCTATCGGTGTTTATTTTTATTTATATCTTGGTTATTTTAGCAATTTGAATAGGAATGGAAGATTTCAAGGACGTCTTTTTACATAAATAGCCATATAATTTTCAGTTGATATGCAAAAGAAAAGTTTTTATCACCTTAATTTTACTATAATTTTCTCCGGATGTTTTTTTTTTTTAAGGCAGACAGCTCTGAAATTTTTCAGTTGATTTAACAAAACAAAGATTAAAATGGGCATAACCTAAAGGTGGTAGCAGTCACGTCTTTGATGGTGTTTACATCCCAAGAAAAATTGCTTATTGGACGACGGCAAAGCAGTAGTGCAAAATTTTTTTTATGACTATCGGTATTTATTTTTATTTATCCTCTACTGGCGTTATGTGGGTAAAGTTATTTACCTTATTTTGCCTAAACATTTTTCTGGATATTTTAATTATTTCTTCAACTCTAGTTATATTGATGTACAGCAGCAAGCACCCACACTCACCCACAAATAAAAGGGGGGGGGGGCATCCTATACTACCCATGCAACCACAATCATCCTTCGGACATCCCATAGTGATCCTACATATTTCCAGTAGTTGCCCTATTCTATGAGATCATCACTAGATATCCAGAGGATATGAAAATCGAATTATCGAATTACTTTCTCCTTAGAAAAGACTGTGGATTCTGTTATCGGACATGCATGTGCATTACAGCTGTACCTTGGTTTCTTCTCTCTCTTTCCGTCTTTCTCCATCCTATACTTGTCCAAAAAAAAAAAAAAATCATATGCAGGACGTCTGTAGGTGTGACATCCAGAACATATACTGCGACTACCTACATGGCAATTTCAGCCTTTCAGAAGGTGTATGTTATCCTGAATATGATATCATCTGGATATTTTTGGGTAGTTATTCACCAAATTTTCGAAGAGAGATACAAATAGTACCATTCAACTGGGAATTGTGTCTTCTATAATATTTATCGAATAAAGTGACTACTATAGAAGTAAAATTTTGAGCATCTAATTTCAAATAGATTTTTAATATTTTCATTCATATTTCCTGTGATAATTATTTTTCACGTTGAATTTACCTGTTTTGGTATTATTAAGTAATTCAAACATTATTATTTCATATCAATACGATTTTATAAGTTTTATGATTGATATATCGTAATCACGTGATCCAAAAGAAACCGGAAAAGTAAAAATAGAATAATTTGAAAAGTATAAACAGAAAGCGCGATGAGATTTTCACGTAAAATTACAGAAAGAAGTGGGATTTTTTAATAACGAAAACTTTTATTGCCCGAGTAAATTCATTTGTTACCGTGATTAGCTCTGTTAGCTTTAATGAAGTTGCTGCATATCGCTCTTTAAATCATCACGTGACTGGTATTGTAGCACAAATTCTCTTAGATGCTGTGCAGAATGTCGAGCTAACGTTTGACGCTTACTCTAATTAATTACAGATGTCGCATTGAATATTTGTTATCTTTGTTGCATTGAGAACTGTGCTGCACCGCTGTACAAACTACTGGCAGAACCAAGGCATCACTTGTTGTTGGAAAATGTAACTATCCTAATCGTTAAAATGTTCGTTATTAAAAAAAAAAATCGCGCCTTTTTGTGCGTTTTCTGTGAAAATCGATCATGCTATTGTCTATACTTTTCACATTATTGAATTTTTACCATTTTTTAACACTTTCCAACATAGTTGAAAAGTGTTTATGAATTCAGTCTGTCTATTTGTCTATCTGGCCGTGCTCTTACTCTTGTAAATATAACTCATCCACTCAATTTTTATATGTTATTGTGGTTTACTATAGAATTTTCGATATTGAAAATGAAATAGTTAGCATTTATAGATCGGTCACAGAGACCCACAAAAGAATTCCGTTACATTATGATCTATAGAGGAAAAATCGTTTGCAGTGCATTTTATTGATGTTACGTTCGATATTTTAAACATACTAGATACTGAGATTGGTATGCATAACTGAGGTGGACTAAAACATATGCTTTCTTAGGAGTATAGAATTAGTAGCATTTATAGTTAGTTTACAGGGACGCACAAAAGAATTCCATTAATTTTGATATATGGGTAGGAAAACGTTTGTGGTGCCTTTTAATGATGCTATGATACTTCAAACATAATGAAATAAAAAAGGATCCCCGAGGTTCATTGCAACATGTTTTCTATAGATTATGAAGTACGTAGCATTTATAATTAATCCATTTAAAGAGACGCATAAAAGAATTCGTTTACAAGACTCACTATGATCGATAATTGCTGGAAGTGCGTTTTCCCGCTGTGGTATGCATTTTTAACTTTTTATTTTTAGTGTCTTACGTGGTGTGTATAAATTCTATACAGGGCTCAACAATAAAATTTGTAAGCATTACCCTCTTTTGAGCATGAATTACCTAAAGTGCGTTTTTAACTGCGCTATATGCTTTATTAATTTGCTTATTTGGACAATTCCATATGTGACGGAAAGACATTTTGAGTTGTAGAATTAAGTTAAAGCAATAACTCTGAAGATATTTTCAAATGAAAATTGACTTTTCAGTTTGCATATGACTGTTATTGATTAAAAGATTTAAAAAAATTATGAAACAATTTTTTTAACTATTTTATTCTTTCATTTTTTGAGTAATTTCTTATTGTGTACGGAATGACATTTTTGCTACCATGACTCTAACCTGGTATTTAAAACTGAAAATTTTTGTGAATTAAGAAGCCATTGAGTTTTTAAACTAATACATATCTTAAATATGATGTATGAGCAATATAAAATTACAATTAGAGCAAATTGTTCAAATTAATTAGTTGGATTAGTTGAATGTCCTAGGGTTGTAGTTATTAACTGTCATTTGATGTGACGGAATGATCAAAAGTTTCTTAAACATTTATTAAAAGAAAACCGACTAAAATAATACATTTTATAATTTTTTTATTATCCAAAATGATCATAAGAATTACATTATATAACTATGCGCATGTGACATCTTTTTCAAAAACATATCCAGCACGATTACCTAGTTTATTTTGCATGCATTATTATCAAGTATATGGGTTTAAGACTATTGTAAACCATTAAATATTTTACTACATGCATTCATTTATTAAGAAAATACAAAATAAACAACAATTACATGATTTTTGAGTTTTTTTTTTTTTTTTTTTTTTTTTTTTTTTTTTTTTCCTTTCCAAGAATACTATTTATACAAAACTGCAAATATTTTATTTTTCAGTTATAACCAAAACGTTTTTAAACATTAATTTGAAAACTTGGAATATATTTCAATATATTTTTAACTTAATTTATATATATATATATATATATATATATATATATATATATATATATATATATATATATATATAATTTTGATCAAAGTTGACACTTTTATGGAATTGCCTATTTAGATATCCCATTTCGTTGCATGAAAAGTGAAATTTCCTAATAATATTCTGTTAGTGTTGGAAAGTGTTTCATAATCTAAGCCTCACGCATGATGTTTCGTTTTTGTATTTTGTTACTTTTGAATCATTCGGAACAATACTGACAACCGTATATTAATAATGAAAACATTATAAATAGTAACCGCCGAAAAATTTAAAAGTTTTAAGTCTTTTATAGTGAATACACAAATTTCCAGTTCACTCCTCTAAATATTTTTAAATTATGCTTAAAAACCCAGCATGACTACAATTTGAGGGATCGTGTATTAAATAAATAAAAATAAACGTTTAGTTTCTATTATTTTTTTCTTCTTAGTTATTTCAAATAAAATTTTCATTTTTAGAATTTTGAATGCTAGTTAAATGCCCTGATTATGTTAGGATATGTCAAACTGTATTCGAAATTAATTAGTTGGATGTGAATTTGGGCGTAACGGATTTCAATCCGAAAATGTTTCCCAGAATTAGATAGATTTTAAATATTCAATATCTCCGGAACTATCCGTAGACACTTTATAGAAACCTATATTTATACTAATTTGAGAATCAACGCGTGCACTTTTTGAAGCCAGAATTATGTGTTAGCAATGAAAAAAATAAATTTTTTTATTGTTTCGGCTCAAAAAGTTATTTATAGATTAAAGAATACATAACTCAAAATCGAATCGAATGGTATTTTTCGCTTCACAATGCAATAATTTAGAGTTCATTAGTGTAAAATGTCCCTTCTCTCTTTTTTTCCCTTCTTTTTAATATTGTATTATATACAAAGTGTTTAAAAAAAAGTTCAGACATCAGACTTTGAAGTATATAGAACCGCTACAACAAACGGTCTTTTAAATGGAAACCGGCGTCACAACTCACAATACATTTATTTACTCAAAAATACAAGATGTCTCACTCCAATCCGAACATGGATTTTTGTTAATAATTTTAACCACAGTGGAGATATTTTAACGTAATTTTCAACAGATTTACCCTGCTTAGTCTAAAACGCGATAACATCAAGGAAAGTTCTAGAAAGATAGTAATTCTGCTGACGAGTGATAGTACACTTAATATTAAATACATTCCGAAATATGGAGTACCTAGTTCAGCACTATTTGGATACGGATCGTGACCACTTTGTCATTTCTCATAATATTAACATTTTTTACATAAAGCAATGCAAATCTGTTGAAAATATCATTAAAATGTCTTCATTATTGTTAAAATTGTGACCAAAAATAATACTTGTTTTGATTGGAGCGATTCACCTAAAGTTTTCGATTGGTTAAATGGATTTCGACTCCGGTTAGCTATTCAATTTTTTCTGTTATAGGACGTTCTACAACCTCTTATTGTGTGTCCCATCTTTTTTTAACTTTGTATAAATGGAAATATATGCATGTTTAGGGTTTATTTCATAATCTTTAAATTCGGATTTAACTCTTTCTTTGCATGCATATTTTTTTAATCTTTACAATAAATGTCACATTTTACCTTTTTTATTACTGTTATTTTCTTACCATCTTACCGTTACTATATATGTCAGTGTGCGTGAGCGCTTTGACTTTCTGGTTAGGTTAGATTAAGTCATCAGTGAAGAAGACTATAAAAAATTGTATTTTTATTTTATATATATATAGTAAAAAGACATAAAGCATATCTTCTGCTTTTCTTCTTTCCGTCTCAGTTAACATTTAGTGGAGCATAAACCGTTATTCCTGCTATATTTGCTATGCTACATTACTCACCAGAAACGGAGCAGTAAAGCATACGAATTGGTACATTTCTATATGTTTGGCTGACAGGCTGGAATTGATTGACATCGCTGACATATGAGAGAATGAACTAGGTGTTTAGCAAAAAATTGACAAATGTAACCTTCAAAATTAATTCAGCAATTATTCAAAGTAATAATTGTATGCGAATAATAATATAATGTGAGTCAGTTTTTCTTTTCCACATAAGCAAGAAAGAAAAATAATGTGTCAAGCATAGATTATGAAACACTTTCCAACAAATTCAGAATACTGTAACAAAACTTCACTGTTTAATAACGTGAAAGATAAGTCTAAGTAAACAAGGTTAAAGTCAAACTGAGTGGAGAGGCCTACCTTTCGGCTTAAGCTCAACTAACTCCGCCAAAGTCTATGTAAACAATTTGGAAAACGCATAACACAGTTGAAAACCCAATTTCAGCAAATTTTATGTATAGTCAGAAAAATATAAGAATTATTTTGTCTATCTATAAATTTGTATATATACTACATACTTACTTATCTATAAATTTGTATATATACTACATAGTATGCAAAAGTTTAGTTCCGTTAGGAAACTTATAACACAGTTGAAAATTCTCCTTCAGCAATTCCCGTCAATAAGCGGAAATGTTCTTTTGTGCAGCCCTGTATATGATCTTTAGAATTTATGCACACCCAGTGATAAGTAAAAAAATAGGTAAATTCAAAAACGCATACCAGAATTATAAACGCCCTTCCAGAAATTCTTGCACATAGACAGTACTGTAACCGAATTATTTTATGTGATGTAGGGGAGACCGGTACACACTGGACCTACGGGCACAGTGGACCACCCCCTAATATTTTATTTATTTAAAAAAAATTTAAGCTTATCTTCTATCCTAATAAACAACAACAATGCAATGATTATTTATAGCCTTTGGAAAATATGTTTAGCTCATATTGAACTATTTTATCCTGATTGGTTGTTTTGAGCTTCTAAAAGTAAAATGTTTCATCATCATATTTTTATTTTTTTAGTAATTAAAGGTTGTAGATAAATAAGATAAAACAGATTTTTTGCAAAGCTAAGATACTTGTTTTTATTTAACTTTAAAGTTAATATGTTTAAAAGAAAGCTATGAACAATATTAATATGATTATTTATTGAACTTCAACACGGGGCACAGTGGACCACCCACTCCTGGGGTACAGTGGTCCACAATCTGCTCTGCTCCTGTAATGCAGAATGTTCCAAATATTTAATAATTGCTTATTTTCTATAAAGAAATATTGTTTTAAAGTAGTTATTTAACTGTAAATAAACAAAAAAAATAGTAATTTATTTAACATAGTAAGAAATATTTTGTTTTGTATTTATGGCCTTTGATAAATATAACTGTAGTCTAATGGGTGATGATTCTATTCAAGTAAGATTCATGAGATGCAAATTGAATGGAAATCAGTTTATTTTTTCCTGAAACTGTAGATGAATATGTTGTTGATGTCAATGATTTCATAATGTTGCTCCCAGACCCAAAAGTATTTCAGAAAAATTCCAGACTCAATCTTACTCATAAGTATTTTGGAATTTCATTAGCAAATTTTAATGTGCGCTGATTTTTTTGCACTTAAGTAATAACTTCAACTAAATTGCAATTGTTCCTGTATTAATCTGTTATTATTTTCAAAATATAATTTTTTTTTTTTTTTTTTTTTTTTTTTTCAAAGTGTGACTTGTAAATTTATATTACTATGTTATTTTGTGGGTAAAGGGGAAATAAAAAAGAATTAGATTAATGAAAAATAGATTCATATTGTATTTTAGATAATACCTAATAGTGGTCCACTGTACCCCGGTGGGTGGACCAGTGTGCCCCGCGTCCGGGGTACACTGGTCCACTTTACAATTGTATACAATTTTTTTTTTTTTTTTTGAAAAATGTATTTAAAACTATGTTCTGAGAAAATTATGATTGATGTAAAAAGGTTTAAGGAATATTGACAAATATTTTCATACACATCGGTCAGTCTGTTAAAGAGAAAAAAAATTTTAACTGAAAAAGTGGTCCACTGTGTACCGGTCTCCCCTACCTGTAAATGAAAGATATATGTTATGCACATCATATTTTACAGCAAACTTCTTGTTATTAACCTAAGTGATGTATATAAATTCCATTATGTTTGAAATAGTGTAACATCATTAAAATACACCGCAAACGATTTTTCCCCGTAGACCATAATGTGACGGAATTCTTTTGTGCATCCCTGTAAACAAACTATAAATGCTACATGCTCCATTTTTAATAGCGAAACATGCCGTAATAATCTTCAATAACATATATCATTTTCATGATAATCCAAGTATATTTACGCGAGTTAGAGCACGGACAGACGGCAGACAGACAAACCGAATTCATAAACACTTTTCAACTACGTTGGAAAATGTTAAAAAGGGAAAATTATCTAAAAGAAACCAGTCAGAAAAAAAAAAATTAGTCATAAAAATCGGACAAAGAATCGGATATTAGTGAAACTAAATAAACAAAAAGGAAGAAGAAAGAACAATAGTGATTCTGTTGTAAAAAGATAAACGATAGTAATTTTCTGAGTCGGAAATCTCATGATCTCTAAGTTATCGAAGATGTAGATAAGTGCGAACTCTGCATTAAATGAATTATATATTTGATAAGAATTTTTATAGACCGTCACTTCTCTTAAATAAAGAAAATGCTATTTCAGTTCATTGAAAAACATTATTAGAATTTTATTACATTGGACTTGTTATATGTTTTCTCATTTATACGATTTTTTTTAAGAGATGAACTCTTATAAAAGCATATAAACAGTTTAAAAAAACGTTAAGTACTTCACGATATTTGCATTGCAACGTATATCTAACTAGACTGAAAATAGTGATAGGCATGAATGAATCATCCACAGGCATGCGCAAATCTATAGTTTCCAACCTTCGTTTTTTTTAATCAATTACCACCAGAAATTTTGTAAAAAAAAAAAAAAAAAAAAAAAAAGGGTTTCTTATTTTTATGTGGTTTTTAATTTAATTGTAATTAAAATAAGAAGCTTCTTTTGTTTTACAAAATTTCTTGTTATAATTGCTTAAAAAATATACGGAGGCTGGCGGTGGAAGCTATGCTTTGCACATCACCAAATGCAGTCAAATATCAAAATTATTTTCTCTGACTATCAATAGCTGAAAATTGAGTACATTTGAAAATACAGCTAGTTTACTATTATCTGGAGAAGTCAAAGAGCAACAAGCATAAATGATCTTAGATTAGTTTAAATGTATTTTTGGTATGACCTGCTCATTTAGCTACAGATGAAAACGATAAGCATGAAATGGTCAACACCTTCCTACACTTTACTTTCATCAAAAAATTCCCCATTCGCTCTTTCTTTCATCAAAAAATTCTCTATTCACTCTTTCTTTCATCAAGATAACTACAATAAAGCACCATTTATACGTCTCTCTGTTGAACGTTAAAAAAAAAAAACGTATAAAGTGAAAAATCACATGACCGTAATCCATTTTCAACTGTGAAATCTAAATCTAAGCATACTTTGTTCGACATAAATTATGTTAACATATTTTTCAGGACGTTTGAGAGACGCTAATTAAAAAAAAATATTAAATGCATTATATTTTCATTAATTTAAAATATTTCAGTATTTATTACAGAAGGAGAGAAAGTGACAAAATAAAACACATCATTTCGTTAGTTCCACTTTCGTTTAATCCACTATTTTTTGTCTATCATTACCTTTATTATTTTTATTTTGTCTTCTCATGATAGAGGTTTGTTTTCAGAATAACTTGAAAGTATGTGAGATTCAAAGGATTACCTTAAGGTATGGAAATTTGAATTACAATTAAAAAATAAATAAATAAAGGGAAAAAATCGGTACATTTTCTAGTTCTAATATCAAAGGGGAAAAAAACGTATAAACGAAATTATGCATCTAATAAATGAAAAATTTCTTCCAATTAAAATGAATATGAATGAATCAGGATCACAACGGAATGACACATAAATGGGAAAATAGTACTACTATATTAAGAATTTAAAAAAAAAAAACATTTTAGACAATTTTATATCTTATCTTGGGTGATAAATAAATTCTACTTTAATATATACGCATTAAGCTTTGTATCAAACTATAATATGAAAAATGCGTTACAAAGAGTAGAAGTTTTAGACAAATTCTTCGTGTAAGAAACTTTCTTCACATGCTTTCTTCACTTCTGAGGTCACAAAGTTGTATAACAATAAGTGGAGCGGTGGGAAAAAGTTAGTCCAAAGAGAAGTTGGGGGAGCTAGGGAGAGAGAGAAATTGTGTTTTTAAAGAAACCAACCTTACCTTACCATGACAAAGGGAAATAAAAGAATGCAAAATATCAGGCTAGTTTTATGATAGTGCTCCTGTAATTCGGTTCATTTCTTAAATAAGGAGATAAAATGTGCACTGGGCGTCGATCAAAGGTGCTTGCTTTCACTTGCGGAGTATTATTAGGCATTTTTATTTCATAGTAACATTTTTTGCCGTTTGCGTTAGTCATATTACCCTACACGTGATAACCATTTGAGTATTTAAAAGTAATCTGTGACCATAGATTATACAGAATGAAAAAATAAATAAAAATATTAATAACAATATGTATTCAAACTAGTAATACGATACAGTTCCAGTTGTTCGTTTTTTGGGAGGGGGTTCAACCCCGCCCCTAGGAACTCCTTAAGCCCTCTCTAGACTTCATAATTTTTCAATACTAATATCATCTATATATCCCTTAAAAATTTTAAATCTTTGTATTCAAAAGTTTTATGACAATGGGGACTTGCCCTTCACTTTTGTGCATATTTATGCATCAGTAAAGTAGAGGGGGAAAAGATAAGTTGTGAATTATCCTTACCAAAAAATTCTAAGCCCCCTGTGACTTTGCTGACTGATTATGACCGTGGTTGTACCGCTGGCCAAAAGTAAATATAAAAAAATATATTTTCATCTGCTAAGTACTAAATAAATATTCCCTTGGAAATAATCTGTAGTATAAAATTTAAAAAGTTCTCCGACGTGATGCGCCTCTTTTGCATTATATGCTAATGGAATGATGATTAAATATATCTCAGTTTTTTTAAATGTCCTTCGTTTGTATGTGCTCAACAGTTTTATTTTTACAGATTGATGAGTCAATTGGTACCTTTATCATGGTTTCAAAGCTTTGTGAATTGAACTGTATCAATATATCTATTTTTTATAGCTTTATAAATCTCCTTGAGTCTTTATCAGCTAAAGAGTTTCTATTTTTAAAGTTTTATGAATTATCCAACACCCATATAATGATTTTATGATTAATCATTAATCGACTGTGCGATTTTATAGTTTTATGAATCAGTTTCTATCAATTCCGAATTATCATAGTTTCATGAATTCATAGTTATACATTCTTTATAAAATGTTTAGATTTCTTTTTATGAATCGTTTTATAAAAATATCTATGAACGATCGTTTTATAAAATATCGATAATTTTAATATTTTCTGGTAGAATATAGCATTTAACAATCATAATGAATATTCTTGAAATAATATGGTATTTTATCATTTTATGACTATATGTCTGCATACCAAGTTTCCATAGCTTTATTACTCAGACTTCAGACTATTTCAACACCGATTTATAATTTCTGCTTTTAGTAACATCATAAATCATCCCACGTGCGCTGTTACTAATTTAGCTGATTTTTTTCATTCAAAATATCTACCATTATTTTCGAATAGAATTCTTCCCTTTATTTTATCACGGAATCCTTTTCATTAAATAAGGCGAATATTACAATTTAGAAATTGTAGTAACTAGTTTGAATTTGGAAAATCCGCTAAATTGGCAACAGTTACCGCACAATGCTTGAATTTTGTAGTATAGGAAGGGCACACCATACATAATTATCTGCGTGGCAACCCGGTGTCTTGCATTTTTATTCCACGAGTTCTTCAAATTTCTCGAGGGAAACAATGAATCCAATATTATTGTACATTAGAAAACTTTAATATTAATTTTATTAAGTGTTAAATTTCATGTAAGAAATCATATTTTTAATGTAAGTTAAACAGAAATTACGAAAATTACATTTTGCAGATTACGCATTTTTTGTTTTTTTAATGCAAAACTTTATTTATCAAAAAGTATATTGTTCTTTTAAAATTTGATTTCTAATGTCGGAACTCGTGAACTTAAAATGACGTCACTTTGATAAACTTCTGAAAAATATTTTATCTTTTTGAATTCAAATAAATGCTTTACAAGGGGGGGGGGGGGGGTGTAATTTTTACTCGATAAACCATTTTACTTTTAGCGCCTTTTATGAAACGTTTTAGCCGCTATCTTTCAAAAATAATTAATTGAAAATAGTATATGCTTTTTTTTTTAATTCAATTCTTGTGAAGGGGTCAACAATTGTCCACCTAAATGCAAGGAGTTTAAAACCTTCCTCCTTCGTTGAATGTAAATCCGAAAAAATCTAAAATGTAATGATTTCTAACTATCAATACGTCGACAGACGAGTTTTGTTTCTGTAGGATAAATCAATTTATGAAGCTTGAATATGTACAAATGTTTTATTTTCTTCGAATTTCCTTGGAAAATTTAATTTAATCAAGTTTCTTTCCCCATCTGTTTAAATTGAAAATAATTTCTCTCTTCGGTTTTAATGAGAATTTTAAATAATGTATTTGTTACGAAAAATCGAGACGGAGTGGTGTTGTTAAGCATCGGCCAATTTTGGCCATATTGAAATAGGGGGGATGCCTTCAGGGAGGACTTTTGAAGGGAAAGTCATCCGAATTATCGTTATCGTACAAGGAAAACTCTGAAAACCGTGCAGATTCACCCCGCCCAGGCCGCACTGGTATCGAACCTTCGAACATCGGCCCAAGTTTCTCATTTTGTGGCCAGCATGCTTTATAGGTTGAAACCTATTTAGGTATCTAATTTTAAATATTTTCCGAATAAATAGAATAACTGTGGAAAATCGGAACATTTGGCGTCACACGCAAGTAATTCGGTGGGACGAATCACAAAACCGCTGGAAATCTGTATGTTCCGCGTAATGTCTGTATAATGTAATCCGTCTGTATGTCCCCTTGGCGACATTATTCCTAATAAATAATTTTGATGTTGTTTATTTTTTTTTTTCAAATTAAAGCCACAATTAATAAGAAATAACAAGCTTTCATTTATTTCATCATTTTAAAATTTCTACTTTAAAATGCAAGCCTTTTTAGGAGAGTTAAATCATGGATGGACAAACGAACGGAAATAGTTAATATTGTTCCCTATATTAGGAAAATATTTAAAATTAGATATCTAAATAGGTTTTAACCTATAAAACATCATCTTTCTTGTTTTTAACGCTCTATTTCTATCCTCAAAAAACTTTGGTAATGTTGTCGTTGTATCGTATTTGTGAGATCACGTGACGTAATTTCCATATTTATACACATTCTACAGCTATATTTCGGGGAAAGGTAGTAATTAACTGGAAATGAATGTTCTCTTACCTTTAATTATAAAAACTAAAAAAAAAAAAAAAAAAAAAAAAAAAAAAAAAAAAAAAAAAAAAAAAACACCAAAATTGCGTCTCCAAAGATGCCTTAGAAGTCAGAAAAAAAAGTCTGTATCTTACACATACAAAAAGAGTAATCGAGTGTTTTAATGTGATTCAAGACGCAAATATATCGAAAAAAAATATCAATTTTTACTTTACCGTTTAAATATGGGGTTATGTAGTTTTAGAATAAAATGACACAAACCGCATGTAAATACGATAATTAGATCAAAAGATATAGCACTTTTAAGTAAGACTTCGTAAGAAATACTATCTATTATACATTCTCCCCTATGTTGGAATTTCTGGAAAATTTTTGCAGATCTACGCCGATCATGACTCGCAGAACCCAAAACCACCCCCAGTTCAAAACTTTATCTATCTAATATCAGTTTATTATGGGCACGATAACTTCAATAATTCTGTACAAATCTCTTCCAAACTGATACGTAAAATCAGAGGGCATAAAATCTCCGTCAAGTTCGTTAATGGGCAAAATCGAACCAAGGGGGGGGGGGGGAATGGGGGGCTTTTTGTGAAAAAAGAAAAAAAAAACCCATAATTTCTTACTTATAATACGTATAGAATCCATTTAAAGTTATTATTACTTCTAGGGAAAGGGCCAAAAATTTATGCATGACAGATGTTTGATTTTATTAAAAATGTCTCCAAGGGGGGGGGGGGGGGAATAAGGGTTTCAGAAGAAAAAAATTCATAACTTTGTCAATTCCCAAGAAATCAAATCCGCTTAAATTTATTATAAATCTTCTTAATATTATCTACAACTTTTATACTGACAAGTTTTTTATAGGACCAACTCTTACGGGGGAAAAAATGAAAAAAACAACAAAATCCCTGCTGGCTTCGCCTACAGGCAGAGACGACAACAGAAAAAAAAAGTCATAACTTCTTAATTTTCATACATATCGAATCGATTTAAAGTTATTATTACTTGTAGGAAAAGGGCCAAAAATTTATGTATCACAGAATTTTGATTTCATTAAAAATGCCCCAAGGGGGTGGGGGAATAGGGGTTTCTGAAGAAAAAAAAATCATAACTTCGTCAATTCCCAAGATATCAAATCCGCTTAAATTTATTATAAATCTTCTTTTTCAAGTTTTTTATAGGACTAACTCCTACGGTAAAAAAAAAAAAAAAAAATTATAAACAAAAAAAATTCTGCTGGCTCCGGCTACAGGCAGAGTTATATTTTGAAGTGGGTGGTCCCAACTGCCGCATCATGGCAAATAGGTCTTTCTTCTGCAATTCCCAATAAACAGGTGCCCCACGGTCTGCTTCTTCGAAATGTACCTGTGCCTGTAGGCCAAGCCGTCAGGGAATTTTTTTGTTGTATTGGCTGCATGATTTTTAAGAACTGGCTTTGGGATCTTATGTTTTGAGAAATTTTGAAAATCTGACTATCATAGTAAAAAGTACTTTAAAAAAAAGTTATTGCTATCTTTTAACATTTTTATTTAGAGTTTCGTTCGCATGACTGAACCATATTCGTCTCACTCCCCTGTCTGTCTATCTGTCACAGAGTTCGTTCTCGGAAATTGTAAAAGTTAGAGACTTGAAGTTTTGCATATTTCTAGCTGAATATCTCCTGTAACACGACAAATCATAAAATTTTGAAAAAAAATCTTACATTCTTTTAATTAAATGAATTAATTTAATGACATCCGACTATTTCTGCGATTTAGATTTTAAAACAGAACCTTAATTTCAGTCTTTCTCACGTAGGCTAGATGGTTCAGTGGTAGCGCGTTTCCATTCTAACACAAACATTCCGGGTTCTATTCTCGACGACAGAAATTGAATTTTTCGACTTTTTCCCTTGGACTACATTTTATTGTAAGATGGATTTAATTAAAAGAACTATCGTACCTTTTTTGCCATTTTGAGTTTTTTAGCTAAAATTAAATCATTTAATTAAATAGGCTTTTTAGATATACAAACATATGCTGCTACAATTGTCTGAAAGGCAGTTCTTGAATATTTAAAATTTTATTAAAAGAATAACTTCCCCGTGTTATCATTTTATTATTAAATTTAATGGTGCTGCTATCTATGTTCTTATTGATAAAGTGTATTGATAAATGATACGGATTTAATAATTATAAATTAATTACTTCGATTTATTAATTAAAGGATAAAGTGCAGGAAAGGAATAGTAAACAAAACCCTTTGTGCGATATTCGATCACACTTACCCACTTGTTTTAAATAAATATTTTTTAAATCCTGAAAGAAAATTAATATTTATTCTTTCAGTACTTAAAAAATGAAAAAAAAAGTGTAGAATAAGAGTTATTATTTTAAAAGATAGACCTAATTTTAAATATGGCTAAAATATAATATTTTAAAATTTTAAAATTTTATTTAATTTTTGTATTTGTATTTGTATTTTTATTTTTTTTTTTTTTTTGAAAATTTTAGATATTGAAGGAATGTATGTAAAAGCACACTTTTCAAGAAAAACAAGAACGAAAAATCATGCTTCAAGCATAGATTATACAGCACTTTCCAACGCTTCCAAAATAATTTTACAAATCATACCGTTTAATAAGCTAAAAGCTAACATCTAAGTAAACAATTTAGAAAACGCATAACATATTTAAAAACATAATTTCAGGAATTTCCAACATATACAATACTCGGAAAAATATCCGAATACTTTTATTCAGCCCTGTATAGGATCTATAGATTTGTATATATACTACATAGGATGATAATTTTAGTTCAGTTAGGAAACGCGTAGCACAGTTTAAAATTCTCCGTCTGGAGTTTGTCAATAAACAGAACTGTGTTCGCGAACTTTTGTGCTGTAATGCACCTTAGTGATCTATCTAAATTTCAATGCGTTTAAAATAGTGAAACATTATTTAAATAAACCGCAGACGATTTTTCTCCATAGACGTAATGTAACGGAATTATTTTATCTGTCCCTGTAAAGTAACTATAAGTGCTATGCACACCCTGTTCCATATTAAGCTTCTTCTAATGCACCTTAGTAATATATATAAATTACAATGCGTTTAAAATAATGAAACATTATTTAAATAAACCGCAAATGATTTTTCCCCATAGACCGCAATGTAACGGGATTCTTTTGAGTGTCCCTGTAAAAAAACTATAAGTGCTACACACTTCCGTTGAAATAGGGAACATGCTATAGATAACGACAATAACATATAAAAATTGCAGAGCAATCCGAGCATATTTACGGGAGTTAGAGCACGGACAGACGGCAGACGGCCAGACGGCAGACGGCCAGACAAACCGAAGTCATAAGCACTTTTCAACTAGGTTGGAAAGTGCTAAAAATGACTAAAAATTATTTATAATTTAAACTAAGGGGGGAAAATCATACATCAAGTATAGATTATGAAACAATTTCCAATTCTAACGTTTAATAAGCTGAAAGAAGATATCTTAGGTAGACGGTTTAGAAAAAGGATAATACATTTGAAAATTCAATTTCAGCAATTACCGTCTATATTCGGAAGGGTACTCGAAATATTTTGTCCAGCCCTGTATATGATCTATAGATTTTCATATATATAGTATCTTAAAATTTAGTATAATTTGAAAGCGCATAACATAGTTGAAAATTCACCTTCAGCATTTTCCGCCAATAGACGAAAATGTACTCTAATTCTTTTGCACAGCCCTCTACATTATTTAGTTACTATGATTATTATACATATTAGATATTAAGCTAAAATTTAATTCAGATAAAAAAGGATAACACAACTAAAAACGCGCTTCCAGAAATTGCCATCCATAGACCCAGTTTTTGTGCGTAACCCTATATATGAATTTATCTATATTCTTCTACAAGCATAATCTTAATGTATTAAATATAGTTTAGCTGGTAAATGCATAACACAATTAAAACCCACCTTAAAATAATTCATACCCACAGACAGTAATGCTTACGAATTCTTTTGTGTAGCCCTGATCTATAGAATTTATATACACACCAAGTAGTGTGCAAAAATTTAATTAAACTTTAAAATGCAAATGAAAGTTGAAAACGCACTTCTAGCAGTTATCACACTAGACAGTAACTGTAACGGAATAATTTTGTTTGTTTGTGTAAATCAACGACAAATATTGTGCACATCATATTCTACAGTATGCATCTTCTAATGCACCTCAGTAACGTATATGCATTTAATTATGTTTGAAATAGTGTAACATCAGAAAAAAATCAAAAATATTTTTTAAAGTGGAATGACAAATTCACCTTGTAGTTAAAACAGATAAAATACTTATTAAAAAAATACTTAAAAGGTGCTGAAATGAGACAGACATATGTACAAGATTTTATAATATACTTTAATCCCGAGATTTTTCGAACGCACATGCATTCAATTTCAAGAGGAAAACGTTGACTGACAATAGAAGTGTCACTTCCACTGTGATGTTACATAACGGATTTTGAACAAGGAGAGTCAACGCTTTTCCTTTGAAAATGAACGCGTGTGTGTTCGAAAGATCTCGGGATTAAAGTATGTTAATATAAAATCTTGTACGTATGTCTGTCTCATTTCATCACCTTTTAAGTATATTTTTAATAAGTATTTTATCTGTTTTAGTGTAACATAATTAAAATACGCAGCAAACATTTTTTTCCCTGTAGACCATTATGTAAAATATTTCTTTTGTGTGTCTCTGTTAGATAAATGATAAAAGCTGTCGCCCCATAGTCTATATAAAGAATGTTTTAGTGCACGTCACAAATATATATATTAATTTCATTATGTTTGAAATAATGTAACATCATTAAAATATGCTGCAAAGGATTTTCCTGCATAGACCATAATGTAACGACATTTTTTTGAGTGCCCATGTAAACGAACTATAAATTCTACATACTTAATTTTTAGTAGCAAGCATACCACAGTAAACCTTGATATCATACATAATTTAAATATCAATCCGAGTATATTTACGAGAGTTAGAATGGGGAAAGACGACAAACAGACGGCCTGGAAGAAAAACCGAAATTGTAAACACTTTCCAACTATGTTGGAAAGTGTTATAAAGTACAGACCTGCCAAGTCTCCGGCCTTTTGGATACCAGTAATTTAGTACAGAAAATGTTGTTTTATTTAATCGGAGCATTTTTCGATTTAAAAGAACAACATTTTCTCTAAATAATTACTGGTGTGCAAAAAGCCGGAGACTTGGCAACTCTGAAAGTATTATTTTGTGTCCCAGACCACCTTAATTATTCAAGGTCAAAATCAAATCGGGCGGGGAGTTCTATCTTTCGGCTTAAGCTCAACTAGCCCTGCCCACCTTAATTATTCAATCAAACACTTCTTAATATTTTGTTAACTGTTTCAAATTTATGAACATTAAAAAAAAAAAAAAAAAAAAAAAAAAGTCGAAATTTTTCAAGAAGCATGATAGTACTCATATCCCGATTAAAAATACCAGGTAGATGTTGCCGTAACGCGTGCACTACTGGATCCATTATTAGCTCACCTTTTGTTTGAATTTAAGTTTTAATAGTATTAGATTTGAAAATTTGAATTATTTAAATATTAGCAGTGGTGTTTCAAATTTTCAGATCCGTAATCTAAATAGTAATTTATCAGAATTTAGAAGTAATGAACATTAATGATAAAATCAGTTAAAGTGAATGTATCAATAGTGAGCGCCACTTAACCTTCCAACGTCTATAAGTCAACTTATAGAAAAAAATATTTTTTTTTTTCAAATTCATGGGTTGTATTGTATTGTTTTCACTAAAAAAAGAGTAATAAAAAAACAAATTTTATCAAAGAGTGTATGACACCTATGGGTGACACACAAATTCAAGATCCCATCAAAGCAACAAAAATCAATCAAACATTCGAAATCCTACAAGTATCAATTCAGCCTTTAGTTAACTTTAACATTCTGGCAAAAGGAAAACATATATATGAGGTGTGTGGGTGGGTGGGTGGAGGGGGAGGGGAGGCGCTCTTTTGAATTTTTATCCAAAAAAGAAGTCCAAGCCAATCAGATTTCTTTCAGTCGTTTTTCAGAAATCCATTGGGGCTTCTTTTTGAACTTTCAAAATTTGTGGCGCAATACTGGTACATTGCGCAACTATAGTTGCACTTGCGTTATTTATTTTGTATCTATCCGTCTTGATTATTTAAAGAACAACTGTTCCATTTACCTACCAGATTTTATATATATAATTAAAATCTGATATTTTGATATATTTTATTTTACTAGCATTAAAAAAGGCTGGTGCCCTAAGCTAAAGTATTTTGTTATGAAAAACGCTTAAATATGTGTTGGAAAGTTACGATTGCGACATTAATTTTGTAGTGTACTAAATTTAATATAAGCATACATTTTGTTTTTTGATAGTTAACGTGTGACTGTCTGTCAAAATTACTAAATTATTTTATTACAACGTTTGTGAAATGTGTATGCATATCCAGGCATTTCCATTCATGTAAAATCGAACGGCATTTTTAATATTTATATAAATGACATACTTTAGTTATATCCGATTATTACTTCATGATAACACTTCCGTGAATATAATGATCCGAAAATTATTTTTATTGGAAAAGGAAAAATGTTGTTTAATTCTTTACAACCCAAATGTCTGAAAATTTTATCGTTATACTACTGAAAATATTTTTGTAAATGTGTCTGTAAATATACAGTTTGAATTTGAAAACAACCATAATGGTATAACCATACGAAGGTAAAATTTACCGAAAAATATGATGTCGAAATTAGGGTTTAGTACTAAAAGTTTTAGAATATGTTACAATTGCTATACATAACTTCCTCCTCCCCCCCCCCCCCAGCAAAATTTATGTACAGCATTATTATTAGATGTTATTACTAATCTATTGTTACTTGTGACATTTTTATACAGCGATTTGCGGCAAAGTTAGTAGAGGGTATAACTCCCCCCCCCCCCTCCGCCCCCAGGACTGTACTTAATATATATAAAAATAAGGATTGTGTTTTTTATCCACAAAATTCTCGAAAAAAAAAACACCACATTTTTACTTTTCTTCAGGCGCTTACTTTCTTCAAAATCACAACTGTTTGCATACTGTTTGCGGTTGCCCTGCCTTCTTCATAGCTGTCAACTTTCCGTTTTTTTAATGTAAAAAAAAAAAACTTACTTAGTACCAGAATTTTTTTTAATAAATGAAATCATGTATCACATACAAACAAGATACATTATTAAATAGTTATTTTAATAAAATTTCTTGGTTGCTTGAAAAAAAAAACTTGAAGCTAGGCAACTATGCTTCTTCCAGGATTTAAATGCATTTTTTTAGAATGTATTTTTTCAAGATTTCTCATATTTAAATCGATATGGCAAAATGTATTTTCAAGATAAAGCTATGTAACTTTATACTTTTGTTTTTCAGTTATTACGTTCTTTAAAACAGTCTTTCGGAATTTATGTTTTGAGAAATTTTTAAATTTTGATCATCGTAGTAAAAAATAATTTTTTTTAAAGCCATTGTTTTCTTTTAAAGATAATTTTTTTTAATAAATATTTTTATAAATTCCTAAGCAAATTAATAGTTATTCTCTTCTTTACGCAAAAAGGAAAGAAAATATGTAAAAAAAAAAAAAAAAAAAAACATTATTCTTTCGGAAAATAGGTGTTAATTTTTAAATTTAAATTAAATTTTTTAAAGTATTTAGATTTGGAAAGAAATGTATAAATAAATATACATATCAAGGGGGCAAGCAAAAAATATTTACAAACAAAAATAAAGTAACATTTTGTATTCGGACGACCCTTGAAAAAAAAAAAAAATTAGGGAAGATCATTTTGAAATGACTGTTTGAAACAGCTTACTTTCTGAATTTTCTTTCTAACTTTTATTGTAAAATTTTGCTGAGTAACCTTCACCAACAGCCATTTTTACGGTTGAGATTGCTTTTTTAAGTTCTCGGCAAAAGGTGTTTAGTTCAGTGGCGTAATTATGCGCGCAGCTGCCCGTGGCAGAAATGAATTCTTGGAGATACCGCCTCCTATTTTTGAATGCATATGTAAACAAAAATACTGGAAATTGGCCTTGTGTCAGATTCATTATGTGAATAAACATTGTTAATTATGTCTAGTAGAGGAATTATTTCCAATGAGAAGGAGATTAAATGTATATATAATTCAGGATAACAGCAAAAGTTACAACATCCATATTCCCTTTTCTTTAGTAAATTTTCCTACATTAATATAAACTAGTCAAGTGCTGTAAGAACAGATACATCGGTGACTTTTGGGGCTTGTTATTAGTCACACAGAAAATTTCCCTCCCCAATGTTGTTAAACGTATGACCACCCAAAATGCATCCGTATTCTTCAAATTTCCCATTAGAAAATAAAAAATTTTAACTTATTTTTTCTGTATACCCTTTTTAATGATCTTCCTTGCTGTTTAATTGACAATATATTTCTAAAGTATATACATAATTTTATATTTTAAGCGCTAAAATGTTTGCAAAACTGATGGGTTATGAATAAGATTTAAACACTTAAAATAAAAGTAACTGTATTGTAGAATTTTTTTTTTCAATTTAACAGCAAAGAATTGTCTTTTTAAAAAGGCATACAGAAAAGTAAGTTACAAATTTTCTGATAAGAAATTGGAATAAAAGATTGCAAGACTAAAAATTTTTAGATGATGAGGGGAATTTCAGATCTGACTTATGAGGAATCTTAATACAAGGGAGAAATAGACCTAAATACATATAAAGGATCCCTGTATTTTGTCTGTTTTTTGTTTGTTTGTTACTTTTTTCTTTGAGGATTCATATGATAGTTAAATGTAAAAAAAATGCAAAAAATTCACATTTTTCGGCACTTCATATCTTGGAAAGGGAATTCTTTAAAACATTTTTCTTGTAACTAAATAATGCATGCTTTATAAATAATATTTATTGATTTAACAATATAAATTTTTTCTGTTTTTAAGAGTGAAAAAACATATAGTAACTTTTTATTGATATAAAATATATGGAAACATGAGTGCATGATTACTCAAAATAATTTTATTTTGAAATAAGAAACATTCTGCTTTATCAACATCATACAGATACTCTAGACCTAAATTTGTATATAGTTAACAAAATTTCTTGTTTTAAAATAAAATTGAAAGTATTTTATACCGGGTGATTCAAAAAAGTCGCAAAAGAAATAAAAATTCAATAATTCAAAAAGTATTGGTAATTAGCCGGATACGGTTTCCATAGAAATGTAAAAAAGATATGGGATTTTGGAATAAGAAAATTTATTTCCAATTAATTATATTTCCCATCAACAAGTGTCATTTCAGTCGTGTTAGCAGTTTTTCAATGTAGTAAGCAAATGATACATACCATTAGTGAGAATAACTGTCAATCGAATCACGATAGCTAGCAGAGCATCGAAAATATTTCTGCTGTATTTCTTTTCACATAATGCTTTAAATTGCAAAAGACCAGAAGCTTTGGGATCACTACACTTCCAACTGTCGGTGACAAATGCAGCTACTGACAATAATTTTCTTTGCTATCAAAAATATCATGCCTTTCTGTGCATTTAGGGGAAAATTGCATCGTGCCACTACTTATTTTTCTCGAATTACTGAATTTTTATTTCTTTTGTAACTTTTCGATCACCCTGTATTTTTTCCAAAATCATTCAAGTTTATATTTTAATTCTATACTTTTACGTTCATGTGTTTAAAAAGTATCTGAAGCAAGGGGATCAGAAGGGCAGAGGCCCCTGATGACATATTCTAAGTTCCCTTTTTTCTTAGTTTAATTATTTCAAATCACTTGGAAAGAACAAATTTTACTATTTTATTTTTCAAAATCATCAAAGATAAGAAAGTTCAGTTAAATTTTAAAATGAAGAGTGCGGCAATGACTCTCTTCTGCCTTGGCGCCTATGAATACAAGTTACTTTGATTTGTCCTCCAGAACAATATAATTTCAACGCAACAATCAATACGAGACAGAAGCAAAAATGTTTTGACTCTTTTGATTAAAGTTTAGTCTATAGCAAGTTGATTACCGGTCTCCTCAAGCCGCAATTTTTTTAGTTTTTTTTTTCTTTTTTGATACGTCATTGCATTGTTGCAAGGCTCTACTAATAAGTAATTTATATCACTTTCTTCATTCTAACAAGTAGTCAATTTTAACTTCTTTCCGTTCTCTGTTTAGTATTAAGTAAATCATAATCTTTAGTTCGTAATTTGTGATAAAGTTACATAGTGTCATGAAAAAAGTGAAGGAAAGCAATATACGTAAGTTATATTCACTCCAATCCATTTTTTTTTCTCTTCTGTTTTCATCATAAATATATTTATTGCACCAACATTCCATGATATCTTAAAAATTTTAGAAACTAAAACTATATTTAGATACAAAATATGTCAAACGAGATATTTCAAAAGATTTTTTTTTTCCAGTCTCTGTTACTTACGACTTACGAGTTCGGTTATACAAGTGATAATTTTATTTCAGAAGATCCTGAAAATAATGAAGGATTAAATTATCTTAATACAAATAAATGAAACATAGTAGAACGAGCATGTAGAAACATATATCATTTCCTCCTTCATTTAAAATTAAAATTAAAATTAATTTAGTTTCTGCATTTTGTTCTATTTTTAAAATAAATAAGATTTTAACTAAAATTTGTTGGCCATAAATTAGTTGGCAATACCGTCATAATGAAGAGAGGAAATTTTTTTCAACTATAGTTGAAAAAAATTTCCTCTCTTCATTATGACAGTTTACTAATTTCTGGATTAAATATATATAATCCTTTGTTTTTCACATGTGTTTTCATTTATATATATATATAATATGTTGGGGTACACTGCAAAAAAAATTGTTGATTTTACTGTTTATTACTGTTAATTTTACGGTATAATACTGGCAGCTGGCATCCCAGCTGCCAGTATTATATAAATGAATTTTTTTGTAATTTTTTGATTTATATGAAATTGTAAAATCAACAATTTTTTTACAGTGTATGTTTTACTGCAATTTCTCTTTTTGTCTAAAAATTCCTTTTTAAATATGATTTTGTATTTTAATCATACTAAATATTAATTAATTTTGCAACTATCATGTTCAGGTACTCAATATTTGTCCATTTTTATTCAATTCTCTTTAAATTTCATCTGGAAATTGATTGGGCAATTTGGGTTAATAAATTAAGCTCGTAGCTATTAACTCAAACAGAAATCAATTACATTTTACTTATATTAGTGGAATATTGCCCTTGAAAAAGTGTTCCACTATATAAGTTTCCAATTGCTCTTGTAGTAATTTTCACTTTCTGCATATTGGATTTTTTCTCTACTTATCTTTAAGTATTTTCCACAATCATTTTAATTTTGGGAATCTTAAATTTTTTGATATATTTATGTACTATATTGTAATTATCAGTTTATCTATTGTTGATTATTTATGTGGTTTAATGGTTATTACTTACAAAAGTTTTATTATATATATATATATATATATCCTTTATTTCAAACAAACCATAAATTTATTTTTAGTATTTAGATTCATGTTTCAAATAAATAACCTAAATATATTTTATTAACCTAAGTATATTTCATTCTTTCTCTAAAATTACACACGACTAAATAAATATTTTCAATCTCAAATGCATCACTTCGATTTAATTAAAAAATATATTTTACTTATTTCTGCTTGCATAGTTTGGATAAATATTATAAATAAGAGAATACAGATTGGGTACAATATTTCCTTTATTAAAAATAAATTTAATTTTGGTATTTTGCTTCCTGTTCAAAACGAATAAAAAATATTTTTTTGCGAAATATTTTATTCTTTTGCAGAAATTACATGCGAATAAATATTTTCACTCTTGCGAAGTTCATTTCGAAAAATTCATGAAACATCTTATTTTTTAATCTTGTGTTGCTTAAGGATTAAAATAAGAAAAAAAGAATACAAAATGAGTCTGCTATATCCTTTATTTAAAATAAACTGTTAATTTAGATTCCTACTAATCTAAGTAAAAAATCTCTTTAACAATGAGAATCTAGGCCTGCTTTCTTCAAGTACATTTATATCATGAAAGAGTAAATAATATTCTCAAATATAAGTAAACATAATGTACAATCCGTGTCAAAGAGAAGGAAAAAAAACTAATTCTGACACAAATCCTCGTATAAAAATATGATTGGTACCACTTGATTAGTAATAACGTCTATTAATGAATGTTTAGGAGTTCGTCTACATATGAGGGGGTTAGAATGACAGTGGAGTAAGTCAAAAAATTGAAAAATCTCGATAACCACATTTTCACTGAACGTATATTAATTTCTGGTCAGTGCGACAGTCAAATAGGTCATAGTTCACTTAGGGAGTCGCTAGAGGGCAAAACAAGTTGGACCACTTAATGCAATGGCAATACAAGTTTCACAAAACCCTTCATTTCTTAAATTACTAAATATTGACTTACTCCACTGTCATTCTAATCCCCTCATATCGAAATTGTAACAAATTAAAAATTTGTTAATATTAACATCTAATTATAACATCATATTTGGATTCTTTGGTATATTTTACATACCAGTACCAAACGGCAAGACATTCGGACAAGCAGTTTAGGAATTATGCACAGGTTTAAAGCTTGGAACTCCTACTGTTAAATTTATTATTAATCGTTGCTAAACAGATTGTAATGTGTTTAGTTTTTTCAGCATGACTCAAAAACTACATGGTGGAATGAGTTGTAATTTTGGTTTCATACATTTGAAGCTTCTAAACATCGATTTCGGTTAAAGTAAATTCATAACTTTCTTTTTTTAATTATTATTTATATACAGGGTGGCCATAATTAAAATGACAGTACTCAGCGTGCTCTGTAGCGCGATATAATTGCGAGAATTTAGTCAAATTTTGTATTATGATTAAACAAAACGGGGGACGAAGGTTGGGTTGGGTTGGGTTGAATATTGACGGCCAATTATCTACACTAGGGATATAGGCCCGGGGGGAGTGCCCTTCGTGGGGGTCTTTCTAAGGGAACCTAATCCGTATTTACGCATGGATAAATCCACGGCTCGAAGAAAACCACGAAAACTCCGAACGATTAGGCCGGCGGGCGCGATTGGGATCGAACCCAGCACCTCCCGTCTACCAGCTTCGAGAGCACAACCTCTCAGCCACTGGTGGGGCTGTGTTGCTTAAGGATTAAAATAAGAAAAAAAAAGAATACAAAATGAGTCTGCTATATCCTTTATTTAAAATAAACTGTTAATTTAGATTCCTACTAATCTAAGTAAAAAATCTCTTTAACAATGAGAATCTAGGCCTGCTTTCTTCAAGTACATTTATATCATGAAAGAGTAAATAATATTCTCAAATATAAGTAAACATAATGTACAATCCGTGTCAAAGAGAAGGAAAAAAAACTAATTCTGACACAAATCCTCGTATAAAAATATGATTGGTACCACTTGATTTTTAATAACGTCTATTAATGAATGTTTAGGAGTTCGTCTACATATGAGGGGGTTAGAATGACAGTGGAGTAAGTCAAAAAATTGAAAAATCTCGATAACCACATTTTCACTGAACGTATATTAATTTCTGGTCAGTGCGACAGTCAAATAGGTCATAGTTCACTTAGGGAGTCGCTAGAGGGCAAAACAAGTTGGACCACTTAATGCAATGGCAATACAAGTTTCACAAAACCCTTCATTTCTTAAATTACTAAATATTGACTTACTCCACTGTCATTCTAATCCCCTCATATAGAAATTGTAACAAATTAAAAATTTGTTAATATTAACATCTAATTATAACATCATATTTGGATTCTTTGGTATATTTTACATACCAGTACCAAACGGCAAGACATTCGGACAAGCAGTTTAGGAATTATGCACAGGTTTAAAGCTTGGAACTCCTACTGTTAAATTTATTATTAATCGTTGCTAAACAGATTGTAATGTGTTTAGTTTTTTCAGCATGACTCAAAAACTACATGGTGGAATGAGTTGTAATTTTGGTTTCATACATTTGAAGCTTCTAAACATCGATTTCGGTTAAAGTAAATTCATAACTTTCTTTTTTTAATTATTATTTATATACAGGGTGGCCATAATTAAAATGACAGTACTCAGCGTGCTCTGTAGCGCGATATAATTGCGAGAATTTAGTCAAATTTTGTATTATGATTAAACAAAACGGGGGACGAAGGTTGGGTTGGGTTGGGTTGAATATTGACGGCCAATTATCTACACTAGGGATATAGGCCCGGGGGGAGTGCCCTTCGTGGGGGTCTTTCTAAGGGAACCTAATCCGTATTTACGCATGGATAAATCCACGGCTCGAAGAAAACCACGAAAACTCCGAACGATTAGGCCGGCGGGCGCGATTGGGATCGAACCCAGCACCTCCCGTCTACCAGCTTCGAGAGCACAACCTCTCAGCCACTGGTGGGGCCGGGGGACGAAGGATTCCGCGAAAAAAATTAGTTCCAAAAGTCACCGCTAGGTGGAAATGTAAAAAATGCAGAATCAATACTGAAATAAAATTAACTTTTATATCATATATATTATTTCTCCTGTCAACATCCCTTTTTCTCAGAAAATATGAAACGCAGAACAACGAATGAGATACCACATGAAAGGTTTTTGACCGGCTGCTGACATAGCCCACTTAACAATTCGTTAAAACATGTTTTTGATTAAAATTTGCTGAAAATTAAAAATTAAATCTGCATTTTTTTCATAAAAGAAATGAAAGGTTTTCCTGAAATTATTGTTGCCAAAAAAATAAAATACCACATTATATGATGCTCAGCAATTATTATAAAAAACACCGCACGGGTTTATTTTATACTTATGATTAAAAAGCGAAATTGAAATGTTTAGATTGATATTTCTAAGTCCCATGGTTTTCCCAAAGCGGATGACGTCATCCTCTAATGCAGTCAAAATACGATTGTTAATTTTTTTTCTCGCGCGTGCCTTTAGCAATCTTGGATCAGTTTTTAGTCTAACTTTGATGGAATAAATTAGAGGATATTCTGGCTTGACTAACAACTAAATGTTGTTTGCAGATATTTTTAGCCTTGCTTTTTCTTTAGAAGTTTAAACCTGCATCTAATAAATATTACATATTGATAAAAAATTATACTTCTCTATTATCCCGTCGACCACTTTTCATAACAAAAAACTATCGCCAAATAAACGGGAGAACGTTGCCATTGGAATATCAAACAAGAACGAAAAATCATGCGTCAAGCATAGATTATATAGCACTTTCCAACGCTTCCAAAATAATTTTACAAATCATACCGTTTAATAAGCTAAAAGCTAACATCTAAGTAAACAATTTAGAAAACGCATAACATATTTAAAAACATAATTTCAGGAATTTCCAACATATACAATATTCGGAAAAATATCCGAATACTTTTATTCAGCCCTGTATAGGATCTATAGATTTGTATATATACTACATAGGATGATAATTTTAGTTCAGTTAGGAAACGCGTAGCACAGTTTAAAATTCTCCGTCTGGAGTTTGTCAATAAACAGAAATGTGTTCGCGAACTTTTGTGCTGCCCTGTATAGGATCTACAGAATTTATACACACCACGTAATAGACAAAAAGCAAGTTAAAATTAAAATCGCGTTCAATAACTTAAAACGCACTTCCAGGAATTATTGTAACAGACAGTAGATAATTCTTTTGCGTGTCCCTGTAAATGAACGATGACTGCTATACACACAATATTCCGTAGTAAGTATCTTGTATTGCACCTTAGTGATCTATATAAATTTCAATGCGTTTAAAATAGTGAAACATTATTTAAATAAACCGCAGACGATTTTTCTCCATAGACGTAATGTAACGGAATTCTTTTGACTGTCCCTGTAAAGTAGCTATAAGTGCTATGCACACCCTGTTCCATATTAAGCATCTTCTAATGCACCTTAGTGATATATATAAATTTCAATGCGTTTAACGTAGTGAAACATTATTTAAATAAACCGCAAATGATTTTTCCCCATAGACCGCAATGTAACGGAATTCTTTTGAGTGTCCCTGTAAAAAAACTATAAGTGCTACACACTTCCGTTGAAATAGGGAACATGCTATAGATAACGACAATAACATATAAAAATTGCAGAGCAATCCGAGCATATTTACGGGAGTTAGAACACGGACAGACGGCAGACGGCCAGACGGCAGACGGCCAGACGGCCAGACGGCAGACGGCCAGACGGCAGACGGCCAGACAAACCGAAGTCATAAGCACTTTTCAACTAGGTTGGAAAGTGCTAAAAATAAATAAATAAATAAAATATAAGAATTTAAAGATACAATTGTTATTTTAATTAATAAAATAACTACTAAATCAGTAAAACATAATGAAAAATACACGCAAATGTCGAATGTAAAACCACTAGATGACGTAACAAACACGCATAATGATTCTGACATCAAGTAAATGGGACTGCATTTTTGGTGTTTAATCTTACAGTTTGGCGGTAGTTTTTTGTTATGAAAAGTGGTCGACGGGATAACAGAGAAGTACCTAAAAAATATTAGATTTCAGTGCGAAATCTTCGCACGGGACCTCTGGTAGTAAGTTATTTCGGTGTTGATTCTGCTTTTTAAAAATTCTCTTTTCTATTAAACAGCGCCACATTTCCACCTAGCGGTGACTTTTGTAACTATTTTTTTTTCGTGGAATCCTTCGTCATACGTCTTGTTTAATCATAATACAAAATTTGGCTCCATTATCGCAATTAGATAGCGCTACAGAGCACGCTGAGTACTCTCACTTTAATTATGTCCACCCTGTATATTGAAATTTTCGAAAAGAAAAATAAGAATTGCAACCTATGACATTTTAAACAGAAGGTGATTTATAGAAGTTTCAAATATCCGAATCCAAAATTACAGTTCATTATGCTAAGTAGTTTTAAGTTAAACTACCTGCATTGCAATCTGATTTGCAACGATTAAAAATGAATTTAACATTAATAATTATAAACTTTAAACCTGCATAATTCCCAAACAATTTGTCCGAACGACTTCCTGTTCGGTATCCGAATGTAAAATTTACCAAAAAATCTAAATATGATGTCGAAATTACGTGTTAGTATTGAAAATTTTAAAGTTTGTTAAAGTTTCTATAGGCAGACGAACTCCTAAGAGAAATTAAGTAATAGCATTCATTAATAGACATTATTTCTTTTCGATTTGTACCAGTCATATTTTTATACGAGGATTTGCGGCAGAGTTAAGAGGGTGTATCCCACGCTCTCGCTCTCTCTTTTTTTCGACACGGACTGTAGTAGTATAGTACCATGTCGATAAATAGAAAAATAATCCATTTTACATATTATTGATTTCAATAAAAATGGATAATAAATGAGCATATTATTCAGAAATATTTTGCTGCAGTTGTTTAAAGTGGTCCTGCACTAAAAATGTTATTCATTACTTTAAAACTTCCAGTATAGTTGAAACGTGTTTGTGACTACGATTTTTCCATCTGCCATCTGTCTGACAGTACTCTAACTCTCGTATATAAACTCGGAGTCGTGATGTTCTTAAATCAAAAGTTATGAGGTAAGAAAACACCCAACAATAATTTATGCGGACACCATATATATCAATTTAAACATGACATACACCTTCAAACAGTACATTCTGAAATAAATGCAATTAAATCCTGGAAGAAAGCTCGGCAATCATATAGACAGTAGTACATAAAAGCATTATATATATATCATCAAAATTTATCTATCCTAATAAAAGAAAGTTTCGCTCTGTGTGTGTGTCTGTGTGTCTGTTGGCGATGGCTAGGAAAATCTAGCCCACCTAGAAGGCTGTAAATTTAGATTTAGGTAGTCCAAAGCCTCTCCTGGTGCACCATTACTTCAGAATTTTAATATTTTAATTATTTACTGAAATATTAATTAATATCCACAAAGAACTCTCATAAAAAATACGCTTTTATTTTCTTGGGTTGGTTGGTTGGTTCACTGGTTGGTTGCATCGATTCTTCACAGAAGTAATTAAATAAAACAGAGTAGCGATGCATAAATAAGGATTTCTAACTAAATAGTGTCGATATGGATTGAAGTTATCAGCGTAGAGCTATGAGACTGCCGCGCCACCTGTACATGACAAATTACACATACGTCCCACTGATTGAAATATTTTCCAGGCAAATATTTCTTCATGACAATTAGTCGGTTTTTTTTTTCTTTTTTTTTTACATGACATTTATTATTATGATGGAGATTGTTAATACAGAAAACTTTATTAAACAGATTCTTTTTTAGGCGCGTTCGTAATTATATAAATACGTAGCACCTATTGTCGTCGCTTGGTCCGTCCGTCCGTCCGTCCGCATATAACAACGCAAAAACTACCCAACCGAATGGTTTGGAATTTAAGATATATTATCTTTGCAGAATTTTGTCGAGACATTTCAATTTTTTTAAAAATCGAATCAAAACTTTAGGAGATATTAATAAAAATATTTATTAAGAAATTTGAATTTTTTTTTTTTTTTTTTTTAATCGGTGCTTTCTTGTTAGAGGAGCTTCCGAGGTTTAATCGTCAAGCGACCGAGATACTTATTTTATGACAGAAATTAATCTGCAGACGATATAATTCATTTCACAGAATTAAAATCATCAAGATCTGAATATTTATATAACTAGCTATAGTACGAACGCACCTCATTTGTCACGTTTGACGTACAATTTCCAACTTGTTTATATTTGCGGGAATGAAGAGGGACAAGGGTCTAATTACATTTAAGCTTCAAGGTGTATTTCTAGAAAGCAGTTACCAGAATTTCCGAATAATAGTCTAAGCCAAATTTCAAATTAAGTTCCTAGCTTAACCAAATGAATCAATATCTTTAAAGATGTATTGTGATCCTCCTAATTAGTTATTTGCTGAAGGCCACTTGAACAACGCCCCCCCCCCCCCCCCCCCTCCCGGCCCGTCCTTCAAGGTTTTTTCTCTAACTCCGTTCCGTTTCCACATCTCAGCAACTATCTTTCCGATTTCAACGCAAGTTATTTCAAACATTATAATTAATTTAATAGTCACCCTTTATAACAATAAACTAAATTTATGAGTAGCGGTTACCACTATTTACGAATAACAGTTTAAGCCAAATTTGTAATTAAATTCAAAGCTTAAGGAAACGAACGAATTTTGAAAGATGCATAGTGGTCCTCCTAATTAGTCATTTGCTGAAGGGCACTTGAACATCCCCCCCCCCCGGCACCTCCTTCAAGGTTTTTTCTCTAACTATGCTCCGTTTCCATATCTCAGCAACTATTTTTCCGATTTCAACGCAAGTGGTTCCAAACATTATAATTAACTTAATAGTCACTCTTTATAACATTAAACTAAATTTGAGTAGCGGTTACCACTATTTCCGAATAATAATTTAAGCCAAATTTGTAATTACGTTCCTAGCTTAAGCAAACGAACGAATTTTGAAAGATGCATAGTGGTCCTCCTAATTAGTCATTTGCTGAAGGGCACTTGAACATCCCCCCCCCCCCGGCCCTCCCTTCAAGGTTTTTTTCTTTATGCTCCGTTTCCATATCTCAGCAACTATCTTTCCGATTTCAACACAAGTGATTCCAAACATTATAGTTAACTTAATAGTCACTCTTTATAACATTAAACTAAATTTATGAGTAGCGGTTACCACTATTTCCGAATAAGTGGTAAACCAAATTTGTAATTAAGTTCCTAGCTTAAGCAAACGAACGAATTTCGAAAGATGCATAGTGCTCCTCTTAATTAGTCATTTGCTGAAGGGTACTTGAACACCCCCCCCCCCCACCCGGCTCCTCCTTTAAGGTTTTTCTTTATGCCCCGTTTCTATATCTCAGCAACTATCTTTCCGATTTCAACGCAAGTGATTCCAAACATTATATTTAACTTAATAGTCACCCTTTATAACATTAAATTAAATTTATGAGTAGCGGTTACCACTATTTACAAATAAGAGTTTAAGCCAACTTTGTAATTAAGTTCCTAGCTTAACAAAACGAACGAATTTTTATGCATGCATAGTGGGCCTCCTAATTAGTCATTTTCTGAAGGACACTCCTCGAACATCCCCTCCTCTCGGCACCTCACTCAAGGTTATTTTCTCTAACTGTGCCTTATTGCAATAACTGGGCTAATAATGTTCCAATCTTCTCGAAACCAGCTCAGTTTTGTAATGCGCCTACTATACAGTAACGTAGGCAGCGGGGACCTGTCTCAGAAGTTCGTTCGGAAAGAGGTTTGTTTAGAACAGAATGCTCCCCTGGCGGTGGTAGGGGTAAATAACAGATTTTCTAGAGCGCATACGAGCATGCCGGGTATACGGTTCCGAAGCCATCGTAGACCGTGGCCAGAGTTCCATTTTTTAAGAGATTTAAGTTTTATTACAAGGGCTCGGGCAACGCCGGGCGGGTCAGCTAGTATATATATAATATTATCTAATTATCTTATTTAGATGCGGTTTGTGCCAATTCATTTTTAAAGCTCTGGAGTAATTTTTAAGCTAAAAAAAAAAAAAAAAAAGAGTGATTTTTGTGTCATGTACCACTATAATGAGTAAAAATTCTATCACCATAATGAAAGTTCTATATCTTACAAGGAGAGTGCCAAGCTTGGTAATCACAGATTTTGATTATTTTTATATATTTTGTAGGGTAGAAGCCCCTTAATCTCAGGTTCAATAGATTTTATGCAACGCTCCTTAATTCTCGAGAAATGGGGGGTCTAATATTATAACACAACTTATACTTACTTTGTAACGAAATAATTTCGTTGGTCGTAGCTCAGTTGGTATGGCGTCTGCGCGTTGTTCTGAGGGCCCGGGTTCAATGCCGGAACGCGCTACGTTTGTTTTTCTCATTTTTTTTTTATAAATATACTTGTAATTATAATTTAATCTCAATAAAAAAATTAATATAATTAAATTTTAATTTAGCATTTTTGATTTTTAAACCATTATTAAACATTTATGATCATTTAAAGAGCTTTAAAAAATTTTGATCTATTATTGACTAGTAAAAATTCAAAAATCGTTACAAAATCAGCATATTTACTATCGAATTATAGAATTCTTCTCCCATCGCAATAGAAAACGAAGATATTTCAGATGCTGGATTATTTGTTAAAAATCCATTGTTTTGCAATAAAATTTTACAGTACTTCAACGCATTTGTGACATCACTTTTCTGATTTTCATTGAATCCCGACACTTCAAATTGATCTTCTTGTGAACTACAGCTTGCTTCTTCCATTTGTATACGATTATATAAGCTGTTATAGAATGATACGCACTTGTGCGATAAATATTGAAAACAAAAACCACTTAACTGCACCAAGCTAAAAAAAAAAAGAAATAACCAAAGTCTGTTGTGGCGCCCTCTAGTTACAACAAAATAAAACATAAATATGTTGTAATTTAATTCTTATGCTAAATTTTAATATAATTCTGCTTCTTACTTTAAAAACAGAGTAGTATTATCATCGCATTGACTTCCCTTGTTAAGGCAATTTATAAATGATGTTTCTTTACAATCACGAATTGACACAATTGTTCAATATCGTTGCATTGATAAAGCATATATGGAATGCATTTTAAAAGTGATTTTAAAAAAAATCTAAAATGCTAAATTAAAATTTAATTATGTTAACAAAAATTTTTATTGAGATTATTAAATTATAATTACAAGTATATTTATTTTAAAAAAATGAGAAAAACAAACGTATCGCGTTCCGGCATCGAACCCGGGCTCTCAGAACAACGAACGGACGCCATACCAACTGAGCTACGACCAACGCAATCATTTCATTACAAAGTAAGTATTTAAGTTGTGTTATAATATTAGACTCCCCCCCCCCCATTTCTCGAGAATTAAGGAGCGTTGTATAAAATCCATTGAACCTGAGACTAAGGGGCTTCTACCCTACAACATACATAAAAATAATCAAAATCTGTGATCTTTTTGAACCTGACGAAGAAAGACTCAGATCTTTCGAAAGGCCTAGCGCATTTGAAAGTTTTTGATGGTGTTATAAGAAGATATTTTAGTTCTTAAAATCAGTGATTACCAAGCTTGGCACTCTCCTTGTTAATGGCGGATTGGATATATCGAATCGTGTATCTGACTCTGACTATATGTGTGCCACTGTATTTTCATTTATTGTGGCTAGTTATTTATCATGGACACATTTGTAAAAGCAAAATATATATTCGCAAAATGAGTATGTTTTTTAAAAATTTGAGACTTGTTACACGCTTGAAGCTATATTATAAAGTAGAAATACTTAAAATTGCATACATTTTGTTATTTTGTTTTTTTTTATTACCCATTTTTGACGGTGTAAATGGTATTTTCAGTCTCAAGCATATCATTTGGGTCCTAGGTCCCCTATCATTCGTATATATAGGGTGTTTTGATCATGTAGCAACAAACTTAGAGGGTTGTTAGTAGACATGAAGAGGAACAAAAATTGCAATGGAACATGGTGGCACAAACCACTTATTTAGTCAAAAATACAAGGTGTTCTTCACTATCTGAACTCAGGTTTCCGTTAATAACTTTGAGAAAAGTGAGCCTATTGTAATAAATATATCAGTAGACATGCTTTCCTTTGTGCTAAATGTGATAATATCAGGAAATTTGCTAGAAGCTTCCATTATAAGCGTCAGCAGCATGAACTCAACGTTTCACATTTTGAACTGCGATTACGGTATCATTGATTGATTCATACGGTATCATTGATTGAATTACTCTGTTTTTCAAGCACTTTTCGTGATGTTATCACATTTTAGACAAAGCAAGGTAAGTATGTTGAAATTTTCATCGCAAAATCGGTATTTTTCTCAAAGTTATAAACGGAAACCCAAGTTTACGGTTAGGGTGTGACACCCTGTATTTTTTATTAAATAAGTGGCTTGCGACGCCATGTTGCATTGTAATTCTTGTCCCTGTTGATGTCTACTAGCAATCCTCCAAAATTGTTGCCACATTAACAAAACACCCTGTATATGAATTAAATCCCCTATCATCCTAGATTTAATTCATAAAGTGTTGAAAATGAGAATAAAAGATGAATGTTTACCTAGTGGACTACTCAGACCCGGGTTTATTTTTTTCTTCTGAAAATTTGGGCCAGGCTAAGGCGGGACTTCATTCTTTCCAATTCCACTAGCCGTGCCTGTCTTGCTTTTTTTTTTTTTTTACAATGAAAATTTATAATGATACCGAACGTTTGTTTAACGAAGTCTTTAGAAATTTAATTTGGTTTAATAGCATAAACTTTCGTATACACATTTTGTACACAAAATTGGTTTAATACGTTTGGTTGGTTACAAAGAAATATTTTTAAAAGTCTACATTTTTTCTTTATTAAACTTTAAAATTATGATTTTCTTTAACCATATATTTTTTTATTTCATTCTAAACGACATTAATTTTTTTAATGAGTGTTCATGTATATAATTGTGTAAGTTATCATTAATATTGCTTTTCCGTATTCTATGGATTGCGTACATGCAATATAGAAAATGCTGTATATAATTAAAATTTTTTACATAAATATGCATTCAATATGCTTTTAAAAGAATTTTAAAAGTAGGATAATGGTTAACAAATATTGGCCTCTTTTACAGAAATTTAGTTGGGCTGAACTGGGCTTGATTTAATTGATTTTTGCAACGGCCGGTTCGGTCTATTAAGTATTTTGTGCAGGCTCGACCCTAACTATTATGCCGGTCCGGGTTAATAATGTTTTCGCAAGGATCTGGCCCGGTCCAGGCCTGGAAAGTTCAGCACATGCAGGGCTCTAATGTTGCTTTTACATAAAATAAGCCATTAATTTAATTTCAGTGTTTTTCTTTCTGCATTAAATGAACGAACATTTGGTAATGAAAGTGTATTGTACTCTTTCTCAGAAATTACATGCGAATAAATTAATATTTTTCGTCTCAAACGTATTACTACTGGATAGAGATTCCACCGTTATCCAGGCGACAAATAAATAAACCATTAATTTTACTTTTCTTTTTCCCCATTCACAGTTTTCACTTGCTGTATTACAATTAGCCCGGAGCAATATCACCAGAACTGGTCTATGTCTAATAACAACGACTCATTATACTTGTGAAAAGCACACATTAATGTTCTATTTCAGTTAATGTTATGCTTCAGTTAAGCTTAATGTTAAGTGTGTGTTTTGATGTTTGGAGGATCATTATGCACGTAATTTTGATGAATATGCGTTAATGTAGAGTATTTTTCAACTGATAAAAATTTCCTTGAACACCAGAAAATTACATTCGAAAAAAAAAAAAAAAACATTTTTAGCAATAAAACATGGGCCTTTTTTTTAAGTAGGAAAAATAACTGCAATTATTAAATCGATATTAAACAAAAACGAAAAATCATGCATAAGATGAAAAATTAAATTTTATTTTTTCATACAAGGAAATGAGATGTCTAAATTACTAATTTTAAATATTTTCAAATTATTATATATCCATATATCCATACCCATATATCCCATATCCATAATTATATATCCATATTTAATTTTAAATATGAAAAAATCCATTTTTCCATATCCGGCAATGTGTGCGAATTATTTCATGCAGTACTGTATATGATGTAGAGAATTTACACACATCATGTAATACACTAAAAATTTGATAAGTTTAAACATGCATAAACCGGCGGAAAACGCACTTCCAGTACTTGTGGATCATAGCCAGTCCTGTAAGCGAATTCTTTTGTGCGTCTCTGTAAATGAACGATAAATGCTATTCACTCCGTATAGAAAACCTGTTGTAGTGCACCTCTGTGATCCTTTTTATTTTCATTATGTTTGAAGTATCGTAACGTCATAAAAATGCATCGGAAAAGATCACAATATAATGGAACTATAAACGCTACTTACACGATACTCCCGAAATTCGTTCATCTCAGTGATGAATATAAATTTCATTGTATTTGAAGTATTGTAACATCATTAAAATTGATAGGAAACAATTTTTCCTTACAAATCATAATGCAACGGAATTCTTTTGTGTGTCTCTGTAAATGAACTATAAGTGCTACACACTTCCTTTTCAATTCCGAACAGTCTGTAGTAAACCTCAGTAACATAAAAAAAATCATGGCAATTCGAGTATATATACAAGAATTAGAGCACGGCCATATATAGACAGAGAGACAAGCAGAATTCATAAAAACTTTTTAACTGTGTTGGAAAGTTTTAAAAAGAACGAAAAATCGTGCGTCAAGCATCAATTAAGTAACACTCTTTTTTTCCCTTTTAAAAAATCTTAAAAATAAATATTTTTGTAAATCCTGAGTATAAATTAATTTATATTTATATTTATTAATTTTACTAAATTGGAAAATCATAAATAAAAATTTTATCATTTAGGTAATGGGTATCATTCAAAATTCATATTAAAACCATTAGAATTCTTGTTGGTTAATTTTACGACAAAGAGTAGAACTTCTAAATTATGTACTACAGTTTTTAAATTTCTTTAATATCTAATTCTCTTCACTTTGTGAAACTTTAATCTTGTTTAAGGTTTGCGTTTTGCGTTCTTATTGTTATTATATACTAAAGATAATATGAATTATATACTAAGATAACCTTTCAAAACGTCCGACAGTGAGATTGCCTTTCATTTAAAAAGAGCTCGTTCGGATGTACACCAGACAGTTGTCTAATTCTCGACCATTGTACGGGCAAGCATTGAAAATTATTTCACTTTCAAACGGAACTAGTACGAAAGACGTCCGTGAATAAATACCACTACTGCATTTCCATTATTTAAGGATCCAAATTGAGCAGGATTGTTCTGCTATCAGCATTGCAATCACTCACTGCATACATGTAAGTACACGCTCTTTTACTTAAAATTATTCTTTGATAGGATTAAAAAATTATGAAAGCTTGCCAGATAGTCTAATTATATCGAGATAATGATAATGGAGTTTACAGTAATCATGACTGGTTATAAGAGGAGGGCGCCCATAATGCAGCCAAACTCTAACTTTTTAAGGGTCTGAGGCATAAAGACTTTTTTTTTAAACTTTTTGAAGGTAAAAAAATCCCTGACAGCTTGGCCTACAGGCACAGGTAGATTTCGAAGACGCAGACCGTGGGGTGCCTGGTTATTGGGAATTGCAGAAGAAAGACCTATTTGCCATGATGCGGCAGTTGGGACTGCTCACTTCGAAATATACAAGCGCCTGTAGGCAAAGCCAGCAGGGATTTTTTTTTTTTGGGGGGGGGGGGCTGTAGGAGTTGGTCTTATAAAAAACTTGTCAATATAAAAGTTGTGGATAATATTAAGAAGATTTATAATAAATTTAAGCGGATTTTGATATCTTGTCAATGGACGAAGTTATGAATTTTTTTTTTCTTCTTAAACCCCTATTCCCCCCCCCCCTTGGAGACATTTTTAATTATATCAAAAATTTGTCATACATAAATTTTTGGCCCTTTTCCTAGAAGTAATAATAACTTGAAACGGATTCGATATGCATCATAATTAAGCAGTTATGGTTTTTTTCTGTTTTCACAAAAAGCCACCCCCCCCCCCCATTTCCCGCCCCCATGGTTCAATTTTGCCCATTAACGAACTTAACCGAGATTTTATGCCCCTTAATTTTATGTATCAGTTTGGAAGAGATGTGCAGAATTATGGAAGTTATCGTGTGTCCATAAAAAAATGATATATAAGATAGATAGATAGATAGATAGATAAAGTTTTGAACTGGGGGTGGTTTTGGGTTCTAGGAGTCATGATCGGTGTAGATCTGCAAATTCTTTTCAGAAATTCCAACTTAGGGGAGAATGTAACAGGTAGTATTTTTTACGAAATCTATCTAAAATTAGGATCTCAAAAAGATTTCCACCCGAGCTCAAATCTATTCCTAGCACTTATATGAACCCCAAAACGAGACTTATAGACTTTTTTAAACATTTGAAAAAAAATTAAGCCCCAAAAAAATTTCTTGCACATGGGCCTGTTTAAGGGGTAACACAGTTTTGATCGGTTCAAAATTTTTCGCTTAAAGTACTCTTTATATACATAAAAATCATATTTTATAAATTAGAAATTGATATCGAAAGTGAAAGGGCAATTTTGAAGCTACAGAAGTAGAGCAAACCTCAGCATGTTAAAAACAAACACTTAAATCGTTTTTTCTCAGAACAGCATTTTAAAAGTATAGGTGAGCATGCTAGCATTCAATCTCTCAACTCGGATCTTTTCGAAAATTAATTGACACATATTTTTCTAGTGAAATAGATAGATTTTTTTTTTTGGAAATATTGATATCGAGCTCTTCTGTGTAACCAAAAACGGAACGAAACCTTTGGTTGAAAATTTATTTTTACTTTGAATCGCTACCATTTCACTAAAAACGTATATCTTCTAATATTATAAAGGACAAACGTGTCCGTGCGTAACACTGACGTCATTTTGCGAATGTCAAACACTTGACGATGAAATTTCGATTTTCCGATTTTCGCTACTGCAATTTTTTTTTCTAAACATCGCACATTTTCCGTTTTTACACCGTTATATAGGGGGGGGGGGGGGAATCTACTTATGCAATTTGTTTGAAAACTGTATCTTAACTGACTGATTTATTATGACTTTTATATTAAATTCCAAGCATGATTTTTTTTAAATCTATCTTTGTCGTTTGCAGACGATTACAAAATATTAATCTGTTTGCACTTTAAGCAATATAGAAAGTTCAGCATTTGTTTCCAGCTGATATTCAATAACGAAATTAATCCTTCATTAAGCAATAAATAAAATAGTATAAATAAAACACAAATTTAACAGAAATTTAATTGAAATAAACGCTTAAAATAGCTGAAATTATCAGAATAACTTCTGGCACGAGACCAATAAGAAATTACCGCTTTTAATAAATTTCAAAATTTTATTTGAATACATAATTGACATATTTCATATAAAAATGTTTTTTGTTGTTATAAGGGGGCAATCTAAAAAAAATTAAATATAAAAAATTTATTAAGAGTTTTCAAAAAAATAAATAAATAAAAAAAAAATAAATAAAATAAACAAATAAATGGTTTTCACCTATATTCTCTATCCCGTCAAGCCCGGGTTGGATGCCCTAGTTTTAATAAAGGCTAATTATTTCATTAGCTGTTGGACTAAAAAATCGGTTTCTTTTTGTTTCATTGTTCTAAGTCAAATCTACAATGAGTTATCGTGGCTACCGCCCGCTTGACCCTCTTATTTTTAAGCTCATCAGCTGTGAAACCGCTGCCATTTTTTTTATCACCTAAAAACAAATAAAATATTCTATTTTCATATATAAATGGTAAATAAGTGTAACTGGATTTTTGCAAACACATTTGTTAAACACGCATTTCTTAAGGCTGTTCTCAAATCCCAACTGGCTATACTATATGACATAATTTATAATTCATTTTTTGTTCGAAAACGCATGAAATTGGCAGGTGTTTTTATTCAGAAACTTTGTAATCGAAAGACGTTTTCCATTTTTTGCTAAAGACGGAAGATCTTTCAGAAAATATTGTCAAAATCGGCGTTTTGAACCGAATTTCCGACGTCGCAGCACGAGAAGGGGGGGGGACGTGTCGTCACGTGACACGAATCGCTTTAAACTCTATAAGTAATTTATTTATCAAAAAAGGAAAAACTCATTTCGATTCCAAATCGCTTCATGGCTGAGAGGTTGTGCTCTCGAAGCTGGTAGACGGGAGGTGCTGGGTTCGATCCCAATCGCGCCCGTCGGCCTAATCGCTCGGAGTTTTCGTGGTTTTCTTTCGAGCCGTGGATTTTCTCCATGCGTAAATACGGATTAGGTTCCCTTAGAAAGACCCCCACGAAGGGCACTCCCCTGGGCCTATATCCCTAGTGTCGATAATTGGCCGTCAATAATCAACCCAACCCAAATCGCTTCAATAGTCAGGCCTGCCAATTTTATGTCTTTACTTTTAAAAATGAGTCTGAATATGTGTCAAAGTTTCGCATTGTTGAGCAGGTCATTTGAGAACCACCTTAAAAAGCCATAAAATTTCAAAGCGTGAAAGTGGTGTTACCTCTTAAGAGAATTGCCGGGCTTGACGGTGGTTACGGAAGCATTGGAAAGTATTTCACTTTCAGATGGAATTAATACGGAAGCCATCAAAGAAAACACCATTATACTATACTGTTCTGTTATTTATAAACGATCTAAATTGAATCGTGCATTTGAACACGATTCTTCTGGTAACTGCTAACAGCATTGCGTTTACTCACTTGCATACATGTAAGTACACGTTCTTGTACCTAAAATTATCCATTGATATCAGAATGAATGCGTTTGTAGTGCTTGAAAGCTTGTCAGATACGTAGAATTATATCGAGATATGATAATAGAGTTTACGGTGGTGTTGCATGTCTAACACCTGGACAGGAAGCACGGGGGTGTTACGTGCCTTATAACGATGAGCCGCTCTTTCTGCATCGGATGACGGCCTACTAGCAATAATTGGTTCTACTAGGCCGTGATCCGATTCCAAACACCTTTATTTGAATTGTTTTTGAAACATCGTGACAAGACTTATGGTGTGAAAACGGTATGTATTTTAATGTATATGAAAAAATTATATTTTATGAGCGTTCTAAAAATAAATAAATAAAATAAAACCATACAAAAATTTCTATAACTACGCTAGTTATGACTAAAAGTTTTTTGTCTGTAAAAAATTATTATTATAAAAAAAATACTTTTAATTGATTTATCTGAAAATGTGCTTTTATTATTATTATTATTATATATCTCTTGAAGTACTTTATTTTTACATGAAACCGTTACACATTATTTTTAAAACAACATGCATTTGTTTACTTATTCGTGTACAAGTAAAACAATTGCATAGACGAATTTTAAGGAAAAACAATGGGGAAAAAATGTGCAATAATGTAAACTTTATTTTAAAAATAGACATTTTGCTAAAATATATGAAATTTAAAATCAAAATGTGCGACAACATGTGAAGTATGTTGGTAAAACGAAATATTTATGTTAAATTTAAGAAAGTTTGACTGATCATGCGTCTATGCTCCTGTATCGCGTATCACTTTTATAAAACAAGACGTTGCCTATTGCTTTTAAATCTCAAGCACAGATGCCTTTTATATTCTACATTTAGCATGTATTAAATTTTATATTCTACATTAGCGTGTATTTATAAAACATAATCTACTTTATTTCCAGTTAAAATCAGTATACGTTTTCTAAGATATAAAGTGTCGGAAATTGTAAATTTCTCGGATTTTTTCTTTTTTTCAATTGTTGCAATAAACCTTAAGAGTTGAAAACAATATGCGAGTAAGGTTTATAATAGTTTTAACATCAAAAACATTTTATTCTGAAACTTAAATCATAAACTAATTTTCTTCTACACATGCATGTTATTAAAAATATACTTGATTAGGTTCCGAATAACTGATATGAATTAATTATTGTTACATATTACCTATAACATTATAGATGCTTCACAAAATATTACCATACGTCATTTTTAAACAAATGTGTCATTTTAAGACAAAATGTGTGCTGTATTGAATTATTTTAAGTGCAGAAGACAAAGGAATTTTTACACGAAATTATTTTACAAAATTGTCTTCCAGGAGAAATAGGTCGAGTGCATAATAATGCAATCTAATTGTTGAATGTGATAATACTCGGGTTTTTTTATTGATCAGAAGGCGTGTTTGACTTTTACGAAAACTGGATTTGCAGCTTTTGAGTTTATGAAAGATTGTAATCATGCAGCAATCTTTCAAATTACTTTAATCCCCATATTAATATGCTTAATTACTGGTATTATAAAAGCATTGCGTTATTTCGGGTAAAGCAAGATTTTTTTTATGACTTAAAGTAAACCTAGATATGACAATAACGAGGACGGTAATTTGCGGAGTTTGTTTTTGATTAAAAACTTGTTTACTTTATCGTAACGCTTAAATATTATTAGATAATGAAATGAAATATCTTCATTAAAAGAAAGGAAAGGATTCTTTATGCACTAAAATTTAATATTTTGAGTCTTTAGAGAAACAAAATGTATATAATGCATTAAAAATGGACAACTAAAAGCGCATTACAAATTACAATATATATACTTTTTTAAAATCAGTACATAATATCTTATTTATATAAAATAATATATTTGTATAAAAGAATGCAAAATAAATTAAAAGTTAAAATTCGAAGAAAGAGTGCCATTTTAATAATTTATTATTCCATATGTCTGATTTATTCATGCTTGTGTAACAAGGACCGTCTTGGTTGCATTCCAGCCTTGTACGCGTTCATGCATTAAAGGGTCAGGTACCTTTTGAACTCACAAAATACATGAAAAACAGACCTCTATAAGAATTGCAGTCACTTTCTATGACTAATTGACTTTTAGTTATAAAATTTAAAACACATATTAAAAAAGGTTTATTTTATCAATTACAGTTCTCAAAAAGGCATACACGCATAAAGTTTTTTAATTTATTTTAAAATGTAATACACTTTTTATGAAAAAATTATTCTTGTATGCATGCGCGCATGATTTTTCACATTTGAATTGCTAAAAACCATAATTTTTTTTTTTAATAAGTACAGATATAACGTGTTCTCAAAATGAACTACAATGAAAAAATAAAAAGTGTAGATCCAGAGAATTTATTTTATTTATTTATTTTTTATTTTTTAAAGAAACGCGAAATATCGAGGTCTTTTTTTACAAAAGTTGTCATGAATTCTAATTTTTTTAAGAAACATAATAAAAGGTCATGTTGTGGATCTATACGGTTAATACCATTCACTCAAAATTTTAGTAAATTATAGCCAACCATTTTTTAGAAATCATGCGCGGAATGACCAAAATCAGTTTTGAAAAATTGCCTATAAAGTTCAAATTAACCCCCTTGATCATATAAAAAGTGCTCAAACTGTTTTTGGCATAACTTTTCTTCTAAAGTGAATTTTTGCATGTTTTTTGTTCCTAAAGAATCATATTTAATTATAAGTTATTAAAAAAAAAGATTTTGACACTTTAAAGAGTACCTGACCCCTTAAGACGGAAATAGGCCAGATTACTTTTTGTAAGCCCTTTACAATTTAGCCTACATTCACTTATTCATTTTTCTAAAAGTAGTCAGCTATGAGGAGCTAACTAACTGTGTGATTATAAAAAAGAATGCGTTGATTCTTTTATTCTATTATTTATTGATCTACAGCAAAATTATCACTAAACACACGAATTTTAGTTAATATGATAGGAAAGTGCGAACCGTGATTCGAGGAATGATTTCTTAAACTTATTAATAATAATATAACAATAATAGTAAAGGGAGTTTTAGTTATCACACTGTTCATTGTTTATTCTCTGAATTCTATATATATGACTATTTCAATAATATATATATGTGTGTGTGTGTGTGATAATTCATGTTTGTATGCATGTATAAATTCATGTTTGAAATTGTTAATTATTTATTAGCTTAAAAGTACTTTTTATACACAAAACACAAGCCATCTTTAATTGAAGATTGGGTTAGATTCCGATAGAACTTGTTTGATATATATATATATATATATATATAAAACTTTAAGTAAAATTTAACCATTGAAACATAAGAAACTGACCACATACACTGAAATCCCGATACCAAAGAGCCCTGTCAATTTACAAATTAAAATTGTAGTCCTAATAAAAGTAACATTATTAATTCAAATTAAGAAGAAGAAAAAAAAAATTAAATAAATAGAAAATAAGGAATGAAATATAAACCACACGAGTATATACACAAATAAAAGCTTATAAAGTAATTTACTTTTTCAAGGGCAAGAAAATCACATTTATAAGCAAAGAACGATTGTTTTCTGTATATGACACCAGCTTTTGCTAAATATAGTGCCATATCTTGCCCGAACAATCGCTGAAACAATATTGAATAACAAGACCTTTACAATGGAATATTATAAATTATACATACAATTTGAAAAGGAGTGTGAAAAAGAATTAAAAAAATTAAAAAATATATATATTACTTATATTGATAATATCCCAAGATATTTAGTATATTGTGAGCACATGTACAAAGTTGTATCCAAAAGAAGAGGTTAAATTCACAGTTAAATAGAGAATCCTTCAGATCATAAATTGTAACCTACAGTTACAGTTATTTTTATTTAACTAAATAGATTACAACATTTAAAAAAATGTAGAAAAAAAATTATGATATACATATAAATAAAAACATTAATTATTTTATTTTAATTTTAATTTAATAAATTAAAATATATAATATTACTTGATAATTTGAAAGTATTTCATAGATATTATTACCTCCATACTAAATTTCCAAGTTTTAATATTTTAAATAAGCTATACTACTGCTATCTATTGTAAAAATATTAGACTATTTTAGCATACTATCAAATACATTGCTGCTGACATCTGGTGTACAGATATTCTACTAAAACTTTAATATTGTATGTATAATTACTTATATGCAGCTGTAATGTAGTGTAAATATATTAATTTTACTAGTTAATATTAATGATATATATAGAGAATAAGAGTTACTAGTATAATATAATTTATATTTTAACTAACCCATTTAAAATATATCTTAATTTAACCCAAACATTAATGTAGAATCCATATGATGCTTTCATTTTATAAATTAGTATTATACTTAGAAATAACATAGATTATTCAATATGGTAATGCACTTATTATAATTTAAATCCAGCTATTTAAATAATATCTACCATGAAAAAAAAATATATAAAAAAACATAAATATTAATTTAATTAAATGATCTAATAATAAAATAAAATAAATAATATAAAACTAAGAGATATGTTTATTAGTGTACTATATTTAATAAATATTTAATATTTACTAAAATTAAATATGTTTAACATATTAATATTATATTGTATTGATTAACCCATTGTAACATCCTTGATAATTTTAACTTTTGTTACAACCCCAATAATATTAACTCCATATAATCATAACAACAATTATAGAATTTGCCCGCATGTAAATTTTAATTTATGAATGACTTTTAACTAAGATGATCCTATGCAGCACATGCTCTTAATATGAGTTATAATTTAGCGAAATATATCAACAGTCAAAAGTTGAAAATTAACGTTAAATTTTAAAATATGAATGACATTAAACTAGGATAATCCTATGCAGCAACGCACACAATAGGATTCATAGTTTAGCCAAATATATCAACAATCAAAAGTTGATTATCATTTTTATCAAGGAGATTTTAACAAAAAAAAAAAAAAAAAAATACAGACATTTAACCCAAATTAAATCTATATTTATATGTGTAAAATTGATTTAACTAAATAGTAAGGATATCCATAAACTTGTGCAATTTGAAGGATATGTTTTAAATTTTGATTTTTAAAGTTATTTGAACAAAGATTATTAATTCTATGTGCAAAATTTAGTAAAATATTTACAAATACTGATTTATGTATACATGACAAATAGTTAGTAAATAAGTTAACCTTAAAAGTAAAATCATTTCGCTTGTCATAAATGTCAAACAAAAGTTTATTATCTTTAAGAATTATCTTAAGATCAAGAAAATTAATTTCATTATTTGCCATAACATTGAAACTATAAGTTAAATTTTTATGATATTTTATAGGTAATAAATA